>OY728138.1:489530935-490780935 GCA_963277665.1 Viscum album | reverse complement strand
TCACTACCACAAAACACCTTTACACAACTCCACCTTTTAAGAGTGCTAAAAAACATTGATAAAGGGGGTACCTTTATCAGCATTTTTTTAGTGGTGTTAAAGGGATCTCCTTTATCAGTGTTTTTTAGTATCACTGATAAAGGGGGTCTTTATCAACATTTTTTACTATCACTGATAAATGTTATATTTAAAAAAATCATTAAAAATAATATATAAATATATATTTTATATTTATATTGATATAAATATAATATATATTTTTAAATATGTTTTAGATAAGTATAAATAGACATTTACACTTAATATATAAGATATTTAGTAAAATATCTAATTATTATCGAGTAATATTAATTATAATATTTTAAAAAATAATATTAATTAATAATTTTCTAATTATTATCGAGTAATAGTCATTTAATAACAATTTGAAGAAATAAAAAATCAAAAAATCAATAAAAGATCTAAAATAAGTTGAAAACATAACTTAATATTCAAATGAGCATAACTTTTGATCCGGGTGTCTATTTGAGTGCTACCACATATCAAATTAAAGTCTGCGATGAACACTACACACTGGAAATAGAACAGAATCTTATGCCACATTTTTCAAGGAAGAAAAGGCCCAAAAGGCCTCCAAAACTGACTTTTAAGTTGGGATGCCCACATTTTTTAACATTCGACGGAATTTCAGCCTTGTTTAAGGGTGTCTTTTTTCCTTTTTATAGTGGGGACTAATTTTTTTCCAGGAATTACATTCATATTGATATTATAGCATTGAAATTTTATCGTTGTTCACAATGCACTATTATTTATAATCAAATATATTACAATATATACATATTTTTATATATTCACACATAAAAATTTAATTTTATAAATAAATAATTAAACATATTTACATATAAAATATATTTTTCAATATATAAGCCTTATATAAATAAAAACTAATATCTATTTTATTTAAAATACAAATATTTGAATATTTATATACCTATATAATGTGTGTGTGTATTATTGTGTGTCTGTATTATCAAACTGATATATATTATCTATATATTCTAACAAGTGTATATACATATTAATATATAATCTATGTAAATATATATAAATATGTATAATTATACTTACAGATACACATATATAATATGTGTGTGTGTGTTGCATATATGTATGTATGTATGTATGTATTTATAAACACAAAAAACATATTTTATAAATGTATTTAAAACTAATATTATAAATATATATTAACATATGAATAAATATACGGATAAAAAATATAACTAAATATTTGTATAAATAAATAGATATAAATATATATTAATATACAAATAAATTTATAAATATAAAAATATATAAATATAACAAACTATATATATATTAATATATATATTAATATACTAATAAACATATATTAATATACTAATAAATATATATTATTATAACTATATATATATATTAATATAAATCTATATTAATATACGAATAAATATAACTATATATATAGATATATCATTAAATGGAGAATGAAACAATATGAACAAGTGGTAAAAGTGCAGGCACGCAAGGGAGAGGTCTTGGGTTCGAATCCAAGTGAAGGCAGGGGTGCAGGGGGGCTAGCGTTGTTAAAGGGGGGGGGGGGGTGCGCCTAGCATTGTTAAAGGGGTGGCAGGGGAACACGTGGGTGAGGCTTACTAGTGCTGTTGAAAGGGGGTCAAGTGGTGTTAAAAGGAGGGTGAGCCTACCCTCCGATTTTCTTTTATTTTATTTTTACTTTTATTAGCACTAAAAAAATCATTGATGAAAGACCCTTTTATCAGCGATTTTTTTAACGCTGATAAAAGACCCCTTTTATCAATGTTTTTTTAGCATTGATAAAAGGGCCTTTTATCAGCGCATTTTTTAGCACTGATAAAAGAGACCTCCTTTTAATAGCACCTTGATTATCAACGTTTTTTAGTGCTGATAAAACCCTATTTTGTAGTAGTGAACCCTCCATGCATCACATTTTCGACATCCATTCAACCACCTCCATAAGTATGATCAACAAACTATACATTTGGCCTTCTTCCAGTCATATTGTCCACAAATAAAACAGAACATTTTTAGGGTTCAACAATGTTCCATTAAGTATATTTCAATGCAGTATTGCACAAGCTAATGTTAACAATTATCGATACTAGAAATTAGCGTTGATAGAGGATAGCCTTTTATTATCACCCACATCGACCACTGATAAAGGTGCGACTTTATCTTTTCTAACTTATCACATATAAATTTACCACTTTATCAATATTTTTTATTAATTATAAAATCTATTTACCTTTATCAGTGCTGAAAAAAATATCGATCTTTAATTGAGAAATCTCATTTTAAGCATTGGGAAACCTAAAATATATAGTAGCCCATGTGGGTTTATTTAATTTCTGATAGGTTAATTATTGTTTATGATGATATTTTCACATAAATAATAAAAACAATAACTATATTTTCAAAAGTGGTTATATAAATTCTATAAAAAATTTCCTAAGCAAAAAAAATATAAATACAATTTTATGTTTTCACTGCACTTAGAAATGTTTAGAGTCAAAACATTGAGAAATATAATAAAATGTAGATTCACATAAATAAAAAATTATGTGACAATTAAAATAAACCACTAATATACAAATGACCTGTCTTGTCAGAATATATTTTCAATGATTCATCATAAAAGAAATATTTTAGTCTCAAAAGAGAAGGGGAAAAACATATGATAATATTTGAATATTTTATAAGGGATTTTCTGGAATGAAAATCATGTTTCTCCTCTCACCTCCAAAGTGAGTGTACACACACACATTCAAATTCAAATGTCATGGTCTAAGATGAATAAGTCAAAGGGATGCCTTGAGTTTGAGAGGTTTAACATAATTTATTGAAGAAGATAATGTCCTCTTGGTCTTGGTCTTCTATAAGAAAATTTAGATGGAACGAGATTGGGGCCAGACTCACATCCCTCACCCCCTCCAAAATATGAACCACTTGACCTATTGTTGGCCTCAATTTTTCATCATCTTGGATGCACCAACAAGCCACTTTACAAATCCTTTCCACCTCCTCTGCATTTGCGTCCTAATTCAACTGGGCATCCAATAAATCAAAAATCTCACCTCCCTTGATCAATATGGATGTGACCTTGTTGGGGAAGAACTCATGTTTTCTATATTTGAGGGTGTCAAAATTCCTGACTCCTAATATGATTTCAAATAGCATCATTCCATATCTATACACATCGATCTTGGTTATGATGGCCATGACAGAAATCCATTCGGGAGAAAGATAACCCCTTGTGCCTCTCATTGTTGTCAACACCCGACTGAAGTCTTGTCCCATGAGCCTCACTATCCCAAATTCGGCCACTTTTGGGTAGAAATACGAATACAAGAGAATGTTCTCTGGCTTTATGTCAAGGTGTATAATGTAAGACCTGCACTTCTCATGGAGGTAAACCAATCCTCGAGTTATTCCAAGTGCAATTTGGTATCTTGTCTCCCAATTCAGAACCTTTGAACATTTTTTTCTAAATAAATGCTCATGCTAATAGCCATTTTCCATATAGTCATACACTAATAATTTCTTGGACCCTTCGGAGCAAAATCCATGAAGTCAGATGAGGTTTAAATGTTAGATCATCCCTATCGTGATAACTTCTGTTCTGAATTGCTTCTCTACTTGGATGATTCTCTCGAGAATCTTCCTAGCTACCACCAATGAATCGGCGAATATTCCTTTAAATACAGTTCCATACCCCCTCCCCCCAATTTAGTGGAGAAATTTTTTGTGGCAACTTTCAATTCCTTGAACCAAAATGCCACCAATGAACCATCAAATCCTTTTACAAGCACAGGTGAGTTGGTTATCTATCTCAAGTTTTGGGGTGCCTCCTCATATGACCTCAATATTTTTTTAAGAGATATATATGATATCTTTAAAAGGATATTTTGATATCTTTAACGAGATATATCTGATATCTTTAATAATATATATTTAATATCTTTGATGAGATATATTTGATATCTTTAATAAAATATGATATATCTTTCAGGAGATACATGAGATATCATGTGACGGATCTCCTATTTATATGAAATGTGCGGCTCCACTCTCGGCAGTTGTTGGAGGCAGTGCAGTTTCATTTTCAAGGAGCAGTTTTTAGATCTGGAACTGGTGTAACTACTCTGATTTGACGGGATTTCATCTACGGTGGGTTTTGATCCTATCCCGGTGTTTTTCAACTGCACTTTTGTTCAGACATCAATCTTCTACTTTCACGGTCAGATCTATTTGTGTTTCTTTAGCAGGCTTCTTTTTTCTTTTCAAGATTCATTCATAATGCATCTATACTCCGACTTTGATCCACTATTTTTCTAAGTATTAATTTTGAGATCCCTTTCATTTTTGGGGAGTCTCTACTGTGTACTTATCTATTTTAGTGGATCCCTCTTTTTGGACTAGGTCCTGTGGTTTTTCCCTTTTTGGGTTTTCCACGTAAAAATTTTTGGTGTCAATTTTATATTATGCACCTATTTTTTGTCGCTACACATCCACTATTTGAGGGAAAGATTTCTCCATTGCGCATTCATGTTTATGTTGTTTGCGTGTTCATCGCTTTCCATCTTTCCCAACATCTGGTATCAGAGGGTTTGGTTTTTATTTCATATTCATTATGGAAGCTAATTATAGTCGGATGATTTTATTGAATGGTACCAATTATCATATGTGGCGACTTAAAATGAAGGATTTGCTTTTTGTCGAGAAAATGCATCTTCCAATGTTTAGTACCCAGAATCCAGAAATGATATCAGATGAAGAATGGGCATTCGATCATGAGATGATTTGTGGATTCATTCTCCTATGGGTTGAAGACAACATGATGAATCAGTCACATCAGTAAGAAAGGGAATAAGAGGCTCAGTCACATCACTGAGCCTCTTATGCACTTTTATTGCTTAACACGTTACCTGATTCTTGGGAGACTTTATGTGTTACTCTAACCGGTTATGATCCTAATGGTGCTGTGACATTCAGTTTTGTTAAGTCTGCTATTTTGAATGAAGAAGTCAGGAGACGTACTCAAGAGAAATCTTCAGAGCTTTTAGTCACAAATAACAGGGGGAGAATCCAGGAAAAGAATCTGGGACAGATCAGTCGAGGAAAGAGTAAAATTAGACACAAATCCAGATCAAAGAAGAGAGATTTTGAATGTAATAATTGTGGTAAGAAGGTTAATATTAAAAAGTTTTGTTATCAGATGAAAAGAGAAAACAGAATGAAGGAAAACCAGCTAAATAAGAATGTCAATGGGGATGATCGTGTCGCTGCCGCTACAGGGGGTGATCTCAATATTTTTTATGACTCCATTAATATTACTTCAGATCATTCTTACAGAGTTGTTGACAGTGGTGCCTGTTTTCACATGACATCAAAGAAGGAGTTCTTTAAATCTTACAACCCAGGTAATTTTGGGATTTTAAAGATGGGTAATTATGGTCATGCTGATGTCGTAGGTATTAGGACTATTTTTTTAGAGACCAGTACTAGAAGTAAACTGATTTTGAAGAATGTTCGACATGCACCAGAGGTTTTCTTGAATCCTATTTATACCAGCGTTCTTGATGATGAAGGGTTTATCTGTACTTTTGATGTTTTCCAATGGAATCTTTCCAAGGGCTCTTTGATTGTGGCTTAAGGTAAGAAGTAGTCAGGTTTGTACTGGACTAAAGCTTCTATTTCTTGTGATACTTCTTGTGTTGTTGAGTGTAGTGTTTCATCCAAGTTGTGGCATAAGAGGCTCAGTCACATCAGTGAGAAAGGGCTTGGTTGTTTGGACAAATAAAATCTTCTTCAAGATTTTAAGAGTGTCAAATTGGACACATGTGATCATTGCATTGCTGGGAAACAGAGCAGAGTGAGTTTCGGCAGTCATCCTCCATACAGGAAGTCACAGGTACTTGAATTAGTAAACTCAGATGTTTGTGGTACTTTGAAATCTAAGACCTTTAGTAGAGGTCTTTATTTTGTGACATTTATTGATGACTACTCACAGAATATTTGGGTTTATGTTTTTAATGCCAAAAGTCAGGTTCTTAGTGTTTTTAAGCAATTTCATGTTTTTACTAAGAGGGAATCAGGCAAGAAATTGAAATGTATTCGCACTGATAATGTGGGAGAGTATTGTGGTCCATTTGACCAGTATTGCAGACAGGAAGGTATTTGGCATCAGAAGACACCTCCCAAGACACCTCAGCTAAATGGTGTAGCTGAGAGGATGAACAAGACTTTGTTGGAAAGAGTTCGTTGTTTGCTATCAGAAGAAAATTTTCCTGGACAATTTTGGGGTGAGGCTTTACTTACTGCTGCTTATATTATCAATTTATCACTTATGGTTGCTTTGCAGACAGACACTCCTGATAAGTTTTGGTATGGAAAAAAGATCAAGCACGATCACTTGAAAGTTTTTGGTTTCAAGGCTTTTTTTCATGTGCCTAGAGATGAGAAATACAATTTGGATGATAAGTCACGATGGTGCATTTTTATTGGCTATGGACACGATGAGTTTGGGTATAGGTTTTATGATCCTTTTTTGAAGAAACTTGTCAGAAGCAGAGATGCAGTGTTTAAAGAGGACCATACTATTAAAGATATTGATAAGGGAGAAAAGTACACTTCTCCAACTTCTAATGGGTTTTTTAGTCTTGAACTAGGTTCTGATTCACATTTACCTCATATTGTTGATTCTGATGATCACATTGATGTGCAGAATGATGATTAGGGTGAACAAGTTGGAGTTGAAATTCTCGATGCATCTTTTGTTTCAGATGATCCGGTTCCTGGGGTTATTAATGAACCCGCAGTTCCACCCCAGAGGTTATCTCAGCATTGTACCATTTGTACTCAGTATTCACCTGATGAGTATGTGCTCCTCACTGAAGGGGGAGAACCAGAATCTTTTGATGAGGCAATGGAAAGTGAACAAAAGTACATATGGTTTGCGGCAATGGATGACGAGATGACATCATTGCACGACAACCATACTTTTGAGATGGTGAAGTTACCGACAGGCAAGAGAGCTTTGCAAAATCGGTGGATTTATTAGATTAAGAATGAAGAATCCAGTTCTGTTCCATGATACAAGTCAAGGTTAGTTGTTAAAGGATTCCATTAGAAGAAAGGTATTGATTTTGATGAGATTTTTTCACCTATTGTCAAAATGTATTATATTTGGGTTGTTCTTGGTTTGGCTGCTAGTTTGGATCTACAGATTGAGCAGATGGATGTGAAGACAGCTTTCCTCTATAGAGATTTAGAGGAGGAGATTTATATAGAGAAACCAGAGGGTTTTGTTGAAACAGGTAAAGAGAATCATGTCTGCAGATTGAAGAAGAGTTTGTATGGTTTGAAGCAAGCTCCGAGACAGTGGTTTAAAAAGTTTGAATTTGTCATTTGTCATCAGGGTTTCAGGAAGACATCTTCTAATCATTGTGTGTTTGCTCAGATATTTACTGATGATGATTTTATTATACTGTTGCTTTATGTTGATGATATGATCAATGTTGGCCATGATGCTTCTAGAATTGACAGATTGAAGAAGGATCTTTGTTAGTCTTTTGTGATAAAAGACATGGGGCCATCATGACAGATTCTTGGCATGATGATCTCCTGTGACAGGAAATCCATGAAATTGTGGTTATCTCAAGAGAGATACATTGAGAAGGTTTTTTATAGATTTTATATGGATAGAGATAAATTTTTTAGTACTCCTCTTTCTTTACATTTTAAGCTCACCACCAGTCAGTCACCTTCTACTGATGAAGATAGAAAGGAGATGAAACACATAACTTATTCATATGCCATTAGATGTTTGATGTATGCTATGGTATGTACTAGACCTGATATAGCTCATGAATTTGGTGTGGTCAGTCGTTTTCTGTCAAATCTAGGAAGAGAGCATTGGAGGGTAGTGAAGTACATTTTTCATTATATTTGTGGTACTTCTAATCTGAGATTGTGTTTTGGAAAAGGGGAACCTATGCTTTGTGGCTTTACAGATTCAGATATGGCAGGAGATATCAATTCAAGGAAGTCTAATTCAGGCTATTTGATCACTTTTGCAGGGGGAGCTGTATCTTGGCAGTCTTGGTTACAGAGATGTGTTGCTTTATCTACCACAATGTCAGAGTTTATTGCATCTACAGAGGCATGGAAATAATTGTCATGGATGAAAATTTTTATTCAAGAGCTCAATTTTAATCAAGACAGATATGTTTTATTTTGTGATAGTCAGAGTGATATTTGTTTGGGAAATAATTCTACTTTTCATAGCAGGTCGAAACATATCGATGTTTGGTATCATTGGATCCGCAATGTCCTTGATTCAAGATAGTTAGAGCTTGAGAAGATCCATACTGATGAAAATGGGTCAAACATGTTGAACAAGAGTTTACCCAGAGAAAAATTTGAGACTTTCCGACTGATTGAATGGTTGGTGATGATCCCCTGTTGAGTCGGAGGAGGAGTTTGTTGGAGCACCTCCTCATCTGGCCTCAATATTTTTTGAAGAGATATATCTGATATCTTTAAAAGGATATTTTGATATCTTTGATAAGATATATATGATATCTTTAATAAGATATATTTGATATCTTTGATGAGATATATTTGATATATTTAATATGATATGAGATATCTTTCATGAGATATATGAGATATCATGTGGCGAATCTCCTATTTATATGAGATGTACGGCTCCTCTCTCGGCAGTTGTTGGAGGCAATGCATTTTCGTTTTCAAGGAGTGGTTTTTGGTCCGCAACCGGTGGAACTAATATTATTTGACCGACTTTCATATGCAGTGGTTTTTGATCCGATCCCAGTGTTTTTCATCTGCACTTTTGTTTGGACATCAATCTTATGCTTTCACGGTCAGATCTATTTGGGTTTCTTTAGCAGGCTGCTTTCTTATTTTCAGGATTTATTCAGACTATATCTATACTCCAAATTTGATCCACTATTTTTCTAAGTATTACTTTTGAGATCACTTTCATTTTTGGGGAGTCTCTACCATGTACTTATCTATTTTAGTGGATCCCTCTTTTTGGAATAGGTCCCGTGGTTTTTCCCTTTTTCGGTTTTCCACGTAAAAATTTCTGCTGTCAATTTTATATTCTGCACCTATTTTTGTTGCTACGCATCCGTTTTTTGAGGGAAATATTTCTCCGCTGTGGATTCATGTTTTTGTTGTTTGCACGTTCATCTCTTGCCATCTTTCCCAACATCAAGAACCAAAACAGGAGGCCCAAAAGGATAATTTCGGCAGAAGAAGAACCAACAACTATCCCAACAACACCTCCCTTGTTACTCTCCTTTGGGAAATCTGAAGAAGCCAGCTTAACATTAAGATCTTTTCCATCACCTACCTGAAGTCACTGCATATTTAATAGATTCCCAATCCAAATAGAACACCAGCTGCTCTCATAAGCATAAGCAGTGAAAGCATAGTTTTTCAAACAAGCCCATTCACATTCTCCAGCATTTTCGGATGATAGAGCTTGCGAACCATTAGGGAATTTCAAACTAGAAATTCCTAGAAACCTATCCTTGTTCCCATTAGTAGTGATATTACTTCTAAAATTTAAAGGATATTTCCTTAAACACCCACCAACGTAGCCATTCAACCCCCAATCACTCTAAGACCTGGGCCAAAAGCCTGGAAAACAGTCACAAAATGGAAATTTATTCGGTTTACATATGCCATAAGAACCGAAAGAATTATAAAAGTCACATTGTGAACTTGGCTACGAACAAAACAAATTCTACTACAGGGAGTTTCCCAACCAAGTCTCCACCTTAGATTTCCTGGAAACATCCATTACCAATCTAGATAGAATTAAAGAATCATTCATGGAATATGTGTAATAGATCCCGTTTTCATTAGACACATAGCTGAAGTTGTAGATAACATTAAACCTCTTTTGTGGAATGTTCAAGATAAAAAAATGAGCCTCATTCAGATTCCAGAACCCACTTGCCCAGTATGGTGCCCCGTTCGGCAAAATGAAGTACTGGCCGCTTCCAGTGGGGTCTAGCTCAAAAGAGAAAAGACCCGGTGTAGGATTTTCAGAGTTCTTCCATGACATAAGACACTAGTTTGCACTGGTGAATTTACTCACCACCAATTTTACACCAATAAATTATGTGTTGGTCTGGAAATAGAAACTCTACCACACTACACCTTTACCCGATGTGTTCGACGAATGCCTCAAAACGAAATTTCCAGAATCGAGAAGGACGACTTACAACACCTTCGACCGGGAAGGGGTGGATTTTGTCAAGCCCGATGAGGAACAAACTAGGAATCAGGATCCATTAAAGAGGACCAAACCACCATTATAGATTTTGAGGTGGGTAGAGGACACATCCAAAATGGGTCTGTCTCTATTAGCCACCCAAACAACTGTTTGGTTAGGGAGTTTGTGGTACCAAATGCCGAGGTAGAAGTTGAGGGATTTTTCGAGATTGAATAAACCCAGAGATAAAATTTCGGTGGCGGAGATAATGGTTTGGTGGCCGGAGAGAAAAGCGTTTGTAGAGAGGGTGTCAGTGACAGGAGTGTGAAAACTCAAGAACAAGACAAGCAATAGAAGAGGGAAGTAGAGGCATGATATATTTCTGATATCCCTGCCCATAAAATTGCTGTTCAGGAAATACCAAGAGTGGTTTCAGAAAGGGAAAAAAATTCCTAGTGCAATGGGGAGGGAAAATGAGGGGATTGAGGATAAAAAAAAGTTGGGGGATGGGAGAAGAAGAGGTATGGTGAAGAACAGTCCGACACATGGCTTAAAAAAGTGGTCGACAGCGTGGGGAATGGATGGCGGCCCACCGGGATGCCAGAAATTATTGTCTCAGGTTCGGCTCTCTACCTGGCCCTCAGGTTTACCATTGGATGGATTCCATGTGGTTAATACATGGGGGGAACATTTGATTAGTTTGTTCTGTCATTGAGTTTGAAATCAGGGTTCAAAAAATTTGGCGGTGGTATCCCTCGGTGGCTCGGTGAAATGCTCGGTGAAGACCGTCACACCTCGGCGGAACCCTACAGCCGTGGTTTGGAGAAACCCTTGATGAAACCCATCGGAGAAACTATTGACCGATTTGTTTGACATCGTCGAACCGAGGTGAAAGCCATCGCAACTCAGCGAAACCCTCAAAGAGGAAACCTGAGGTGAAACCCTTGGAGAAACTGTCCGCCGATTCCCTCATACATCCATTTTCTGAAGGTGTCGGTGAAGTTGTCGGCGAGCCTTTCTACAGTTTTAACCAATTACGATAGAAGATGTCAGGTGGTTTATGTCATTTATATTTTTATTATTCTTTTTTCTTTGTGTGAGTCACTATGATACAGTCATTTATATTTTTGTTCTTCATTGTTGTTTTGGTTTTAATGATACAATTATTAGGGATTTTTGTGCTTTAGGAGTATTATACAAACTGTTAATGTTTGTTTGACATTTTCATAGTAACTTTTTAGTTTGAATTTGTACTGTTAGTTATTTTCCTTAATGTTTTTTACTACTTGTGTGTAGTTTCCTCTAGGAGTCTTTATTGGGAATTTTAAATTGCAATTTGCATTTAGTATTTGTATTGCAAAATTTTATTCCATTTTTCTCTGGCAATTTATATTTCATCAACTAAATTTATTTCTAATTCCAAATTGATTCAAATTTGAAATTTCATATGGAAATATGCAATTCCAATTATTGGTTCACTAGTTTTTGAAAATTCCTATCATTCTGAACTGTGGATTCCCAATGGATATTTCCTACGGGTAACTGGGAATTTGTATTCACTACTTTTTTTTCAGTGAAAATTTCTAGTGCTCATTCGGTGCTGAATTCTCAATGGAAATTCCCATTGGGAATTCCCATTGAAATTACCAATGGAAATTCCCATTGGAAATACCCATTGTAAATTCCCATTGAAAATTTCCAGTGGTAATTTCCTTGTATTCATTGAATAAATCTGGTGACAATTTCCAGTGCTCATTCAGTACTGAATTTCCAGTGGGAATTCCCATTGAAAATTCCCATTGGGAATTCCCATTGGAAATTCCAATTGAAAATTCCTATAATTCCCTTGTATTCAGTAACAAAATCTGGTGAAAATTTCCAGTGTTCACAGTGTTGAATTTCCTGTGGAAATTCCCACTATGAATTACCTCTATTTCCATGGGGATTTACATAGGCAATTCTGATCGGGAATTTCAAGCATCGCATTGTTTTCCCAACAGGGAAGTCGCATTGAGATTAATTTACAATTTATAATTTCTGAACAATTAGTTTTTCAATCACTTGTTGTTTTGAATCGAGAATTTCCAGTGCACATTTTGGGTTGAATTCCCACTGGAAATGTTCTCTGGGGTTTTGCCAGTGGAAATTCCCAGTCCAACTAGAACTGAGAATTCTGAAATGCAGTGTAAATTACATGTGTAATTGATTTATAATTTCCAACTAAAACCATTTTTTAATATATATCGAGTTTCTGTACTGTTGGGCAATGATATTTCTTCTTGGATTACTCAGTGGAAGTTCTCAAAAGAAATTCACTGGAAATTCCCAGTGGAAATTCCCAGTGAAAATTCCCAGTGGAAATTCCCAGTAGAAATTCCCAGTGGAAATTCCTAGTGGAAAATCCCTATGGAAAATCCCTTTGGAAATTCATTTATAATTTCTAACTACAAAACCATAATCAGAATGAGTTGAAATTGTACACCGTCTTGTCCTACTATTGGTATCAATATTTCTACTGGAAATTCCCAGTTGAAATTCCCTGTGCAAATTCCTAGTACAAATTCCCAGTGAAAATTCCCAGTGAAAATTCCCAGTGCAAATTCCCAGTGCGAATCCCTAGTGAAAATCCCCAGTGAAAATCCCCAGTGAAAATCCCCAGTGCAAATCCTGAGTGAAAATTCCCAGTGAAAATTCCTAGTTAAAATTCCCAGTTGAAATTCCCAGTGCAAATTCCCAGTGAAAATTCCTAGTTAAAATCCCCAGTGCAAATTTTCTATAGAATCTCCAGAACCATTGTTAGAATGAGTTGAAAATGTACACTGTATTTTCCTACTGTTGGTATGGGTATTTTAACTAGAAATTCACACCGTAAATTCCCACTGGAAATTCACACCACAATTTCCTATTGGAAATTCCCTCTGGAGTTCCTACTAGAAATTCACACCACATATTCCAATTGTAAATTCAAACTAACGTTTTCTACAGTTGGCATCGATATTTCCAATGGAATTTTTTACTGGAAATTCGCGGTTGGAATTTCCACCAGAAATTTCCAGTTGAAATTTCTATAGGAAATCCCCAGTGAAAATTCCCACTACAAATTCCTTATGGAATTCATTTATAATTTTTAACTATAAACCATAATTAGAAGAATTTTAAATTGTACACCGTATTTTCCTACTGTTGGAATGGGTATTTCCAGTTGAATTTGTTACTGAAAATTCTCAGTGGGAATTTTCATTGGAAATTCCCAGTGAAAACTCCCACTGGAAATTCCCTTTGGAAATCCCTACTGCAAAATCCCAATGAAAATTCCCTATGGAATTCATTTCTAATTTCAAACTAAAAATCCCTTTTTAGAATGAGTTGAAATTGCACACTTTGTTTTGGTAATGTCGTCACTTGTTTTCCTTATGTTAATATTGACATTGAAGAAGCTATTTTTTTGGGATACTAGTTTTTTATGGTAGAAGAAGTATCTATATCATATATCACCCACTACAGGTCTTCAATGACTAGTTTATGGAAATTTTTTCATGATATTAGGCCTAAGCTCATTGAGAGTCCCATTACATTTCTTCAGAAGATGCCCTTTTTACAATTTTTTAAAGTCTTTGTTGAAAATAGAGTGCCCTTTGATGATTGTAAAAAACAGATGGTTCTGTTTTATTAGTATTAAAGAGGTTCAATGTTCAATTAAAAAGGTTTGATATAGGTCATAGGATGATGGAATTAACAGTTGATTGAATCCGTGATATATTTGGCATTGAGGATGGTCAGTTTCGTTTATCAGCTCCATACACATTACATCCAAATAACTCAGCCCTTTTGAGGAGAAGGTTTGTGCATGTGGGCCAGCTATTAACACAAGGTGTTTTACAGAGAGCTATTATTGACATTGTTGAAGCAATAAAAGAGTAATATTTATCCTATGTTGCATGTTTTCTTTGCTTATTTGCGTGCGCCAAATTATTTTTCCCCACATCAGGTTCATATGTCAGTTGGAATTTTGTTACTTATTTTGATGATATCTCGAAATTGAAGAGGTTTTCTTGGGCTGTTGGTATTCATGACCAGCTTCTCATGTCAGTGACAAAAAATCACACTTTCCCATTAAAATTTGTTGGCTCCGTTGTTAGCTTATTGGTAAGGTTGTCGACTTTATTTAGCTTGTTAATTTTTCCATATTGGTTTAGTATTTACTAACAATATTAAATATTACAGTATTGGTATGTTGAGAAGTCTGGGAATGTTTCACCCAACAGAGAAGGTGCTCCTTTATTTGTTCGATGGAGTTTGAAAGATGTTGACTTCGCTGTACAAGAATCTAATAAGGTACTATTAGTAGAATATGTTACTAAATAGTCCTTTACTTTTAGAATACTTTATAACATCTGTAATTATGTTTGTACTATGAAATCTAGACTCCAACCAGGTCTAGGCAGAGCCCCAAGCTACAGTCAAGGCCTTATGATGTTACAGTACCTGCCCCACAGGTAGTTGATTGAAAAAACGTTCCTTTTAGTATTAGGCGACACATGACAAATGTTTCAAAGGAGGAGTCTTTAGGCTGTTATGTGCAGAATATGAAACTTCATTAGTGGGTCAAGAGACTGGAGGCCCAAATAAAGCTGCAGAGTAGACATATTCTATTTTTGAAATCAAAGTTGAAGGGGAAGGAGAGGTTAAAACAATTTTCAATGAGGAGAAAGAAATTGTTTTAGAGGATATTGGGAGTGAATATGTTGAAATGGAAAAGCTTACAACTTCAGTTGCTATAAATGAAGGCATCAAAAAGGATATTCATGATGCTAAGAGGATGGAAGAAACTATTTTGGAGGAATGTGAGGAGGAAGATATGAATGAAGAATTAGGCAATGAAGGGCCAAAACGTGTTGACCAGTCCATTCCAGGCTCTTCTGCCTCTAAGATACAAACATCTTTGATTAGAGGTGTCAAGAGTAGGCCGAGGAAACCGAAGTGTCAGTCTCCATATATTTATCCACAGCTGACTGCGAAAAACAGGCCAACAGTATTTGGAAAGCTATCCCAATTAATTCCTAAGTGGGTAATGAAACATAATATAGTGACAACAAATGATAGAAGACTGATGCAGATGTTAGTTGATGCAGATGGGGATAGGTAATGCTATTGAATTTGTTATATAATTTCTTTTCATATAGTTTACACTATACTAAAATTTAAAATGACATTTCATGACAAAAGTAGTGTGGTATGGAAATCTGGTGACAAATCACATCAGATCAATATGAAAAACATTAGTGATTTGTTAACAAAGAAGTGCACTTGTAGTAAGGTATGTTTTTTATTAGTTTCTTTAATCAGCGCTGCTTTCTATTTTATTAAGTTCAAATTTTCAAAATAGGTCATCGATGCATATACGATGATCATTCAAGAAAGATGTCGTCTTCAGAGTATGGCTGCCATTACAGATGTGGAAAGATGTTCGTTCATGACAATGACCTTTATAGTAAGACTGTAATTCATTTTTCAAACAATGATGATCATATTTTGGCAGTTTTCATGTTGAAAATATGTCTAAAGTTAATGGTTACTACATTCTTACATTTCCTTTTGTCATTGGCTTATAGGGAGTTCTGTATTCAAAAAATGACAAATTAAAGGACACCTTTTTGAAGTGACCAGTAGTTGCCGGTATGAGGAGCTCCGCACTTTTATTATGCCTGGTAAATTCTGATAATATTAATTGGACTTTATTAGTTATGGATTTGAAAAAAGGGTGTTTCGATATTACAACTCAATGAAAACCATTCGACTCACGAGAGCAAGCGATCCGTTCCTTAAAGATGCAGTGACTGTGGTAAGTTATTATACAATGTACAATATAATTTTGAAAACATTAACAGATGGACTAATCATTGAATTGTTTTACAAAAATCATATTTGGAGGAAGTTTTCAGCTTAGTTCATGTCGAGAAGTTCAATCCACATAAATGGGACATGACAATTGAGAAGACGCTGTAACAGGGAGATGCGACTTTGGATTGTGGTGTCATCATTTGTTATATCATGTAATGTTTGGCTATAGGAGTTGAAGTGCCAAAATGTTTTTCAGAAAAAGAACTTGTTGAGAAGCACTTGTTTATAGTGTATTAATTCTTAAATTATCCAGGGAGGACAACAACGGAGATAAATGCTGAGAGTCGGAAGTATTTGGTTGCAGTCAGAAGCAATGATGATTGTTAATTGACCTTTTTAATGTAACAGAAATATGGTTGTCTTGTAACAAACATAACTACTGTATCTTTTTTTGATGGTTTTGGTGGGTGATTTGTGGGTGGAAATAGGTATTTTCTTCAGGATGAACAAACACTGGTTTTATGATAGGTGTTTCTATGTTCTTTGTCTTTTTAGTATGCATTATTTTATTTGAATGACTAGGAAAGTTGTTCAAAATATAATAATTAATAGGGAATTGTCATTGGAACATTCTAGTGGAAATTACCACTGTAAACTGTGGATTTAAATTTTGCAGTTTGGTTTTCATCACTTTTTCAGGTGTTACATAGGGTGAAAATGGTAATTTTCTTATTTGGATATCCATTTTCATATAGCTTATATTGATTTAATCTTTAATAGTATGAAGGGTGTTAAACTGGTATTTCTGCTTGTAGTCTCTGGAGTCACGTCTTTCAATGGAAACTGGTTGTGCATATAAATTTCAACTGGGAATTTCCACTGGAAATTTCCATTGCAATCTCACACTGTAAATTGTGGGACAGTTGGTTCAATGTAAACTGTCTGTGCATATACATTCCAACTAGGAATTTGCATTGGAAATTCCCAGTGGAATTTCCCACAGTAAAGTTTGTATCAGTTCTTTTAACATAAACTGGTTGTGGATATAACTTCCAGCTGAGAATTTTGAGTGGGAACTCCCCCTCCAAACTGTGTGGAAATTTTCAGTTTCGTTTACGTCATTTTTTAGGTGTTATAGTGTCATTTTTATTTGCACTCTCATTTTATTATGCATACAAATTACAACTGGGAATTCGAATTGGAATTTTCCACTGGACTGTTTCATTGTAAAATGGGAGGGGACATTTCCAGTTTGATCGTGTACAATATTCCTTTTTCAATTTCCCTATTTTCACCAACAAATTCAATTATAAAAACCTATTTTCAATAGAAGTTTTATATTGATATGAAAATGGTAGTTGAAGATGTGTATCAATGGAATTATGAAATTCTTGCAATGAGTTCTCACTCCTCATATATATGTTTTCATTCCCATTTGTAGCTGTTGCTGAATGTTTCATCGTCAATGGTGGAAAATTCCTCCTTGTTAGCTCCTAATTGCATCAATAATTATATATTAACAACTACAATGATAACTAACAAAAGTGTTGCATAAGATTTCAAACAAGAAAACATATCAACTTCTATGAACTATTTAAATTTGTAGGTTTTGAAGATGCATAACAATATGTACTTACATTGAGATTTATGACACTATCATCATGGTAACCAGCATTCAACGGTTTTGTTGCATTTCCCTACAACATTATTATAACATTATTTATGCATGTTAGAATTGAATGAAACAGTTCATTAACATAATAAAATAATAGAAGAACTACTGTATAAGGTTTTAAATATCACATTATATGTAGTGCTATGATGTGGGTATCAATGTAACTCTCAATGGTGGTTTCATGGTTGGCACATGGTCCACTAGGCTAGTATTGTATAGAGTTTGGTTGGGTGATTAATTGGGGATAGAAGACTAAGAATATTCAGAAGCACCAGAGGCTGACTAGGTGGATTCAGACTACGGTGTGTATACAATAGTAGATCCAGGATAGGGGGCCATGCATGTTTTACCCATGGAATGGTGGAAATTAAATTCTGAGTTGGAGGGTCTGATTTTTATACAAAAATATTCTTATCCCGGGACTCTACTGTGTGGTCACTAGGCAATGATGTGGAGGGTCTGATTTTTCTAGTCGTTTCATAATTTTCTATCAATATGTTATAGAGCTATATAGAGTGTCCAACCATAAAACCACCACTGAGAGTTACACATAACCATTTATACTGTATAAGGTTTTAAATATCACATTGTATAAAGTGCTATGATGTTGGTTTCATTATCAAATGTTTTATAACCTACTGTACAGTACTTACATTGACATATGTGATAGTTTCTCCATTACAACCACTATTTTTCGGTTCTCTAGTTGTTCCCTGCAATAGTATTATAACAATATTTATTCATGAGAAAATAAAATGGGATATTTCAATAACATAAGTAAATAATAACAATGAAGTACCCATTATGGAGTCTCTTGATTTCTGATTTTTCATCGGTTTTTGATGCATTTTCTTACCTGCTCTAGACAACTTTTCAACCTGTCACTGCCTTTCCTTTTATCATTTTTATTAAATGATGTTTTAGAATTTTGTCGACCTTGGTTGTTAGCTTCTTGTCTAATGCATTTTGAGGTTATATTCTTTTTGGCGTCCTGCAAATTCTCTGGCATAATTGTTCAAATTTGACATTCCAATTATATATCCTTGTTCAAACTCACAGGATTCTGTTACAAGCTTTATTTCCATTCGTGCCAATTGTTGGTAACATTTAGATTTTCTTGCTACCATATCCTCTTCAACATGATTAACTGTGATGTCTGCCAACTGAATGTCACATGCATGTCTTGTCATTCTATTACAGTTATACAACTCTGGCAAGGACTGCACGCCCAACCTTTCTAATATTTTCAAAGCATGATAACACAAATAGCCATAACTTTCAAATTTCAGACAAGTACAACCAATTCTGACAGGTGACACTTCTACTCTAAACCCATTTGACTAACCTTTCATTACCACAAGATACCATTTTGGGGAAATAGTTTCATTACAATACTTAAGGAAACAAGAACCACATAGTTGGTGTTCATGCTGAAAAAGATCAAAGATTTTTTGAGTGTACAAATGACTTGCTTGAACCATGATCAGATGATATGGAAAATGATTGCGTGGCATCTTTTCCCTTCCATTAAATTCAGATTTCATTTCTCGATATCAATTCTTCTCTAACACACACTCAAATTGTTGGAAGAATTCCAAGACACTGAGTTTACAATTCAAATAATCCTTTAATACACCATTGAAACATTCACTTAACTGTGTGCTTAGAATTCCTAATGTTAATGTAGTTTTCATAAAACAATGAACCCATTTTTCTTTGACTTTGTACATATCTTCTATCCATGTTGAATTTGTATCACTACAATATAGTCAGATTTCTTTCCATATTGTTTCAAATTTTGAAATCTCTGCAATGCCATACATGCATTTTTTCAATTTTTCCAACACTATCGAGTCATATTTCATTACATGGGCTAAGTGTTTCATGCCATTTTGCATTAGGTTCCAAGTGCATAGGCCGTATCTTGTTGTAGTTAGTATCAAACCAATTGATTTAGACATAGCTGCATCTTGATCTATGAAAATTGTCTTTGGATGTTTGCCTCCATGAAAATCAACAAATCTATTAAACAACCAACTAAATGAGTCAGCAGTATCATCATATAACAATGTTTCACCAAAAATTACAATCTCCTTATGATGATTTATACCGACAAACACTCCCAAAGGCCTAGACTCCTTGTTTGTGTTGAAGGTAGTTTCAAACACGACAACATCTCCAAAATTCTCATAATCAACCTTCATTCTCGGGTCAATCCAAAACATGTTGCTAATTTGACCGCACATGTCAAGTTGCACTGAGTATACGAATGATGTGTTATCTCTTGATTACTTCTCTAGGTATTGTAACATACCATCAACATCACATAGTTGCAACTCCATTTGTATTTTGGACTATAGATAATTTAGTTGGTCCACTCGTGTATATCCAAGACTCATAGGGCCACCTGCAATAACTGTTTCAAGTGAAAACGAATCACCGGACTTCAGACCAGCTCTATCATTAACATCCAACTCGGCACCTTGTGCATCACTAATGCGTCTTTGTGACCTCATAAAATGCATGGTCTCAGGAGCATGTAAGGAATGGTTATGATCCTCAACAAATTGTGTGCAGTCATATTGGTTATTTGACATGCAGACAACTCCCATTCATGTTGGAAAATTAGTCTTTGTTTCTGCACGTGGCTTTTTGACATTGACATCATGTTTGTATGCTCTTCGACATCCTTCTTTGATACATGTATACAATGTGGATGTTACCAAATTTTTTTCCTTTTTATGTTTGTTAACATACTGTTTCCGTACACTGAAACCCACAATGCCTCCATAAGAAACATAAAATGAATAAGCATATGAACCTGATTTAAAATTCATCCCAATACTTGGTCTCCATGTACTGCTTTCTTTATAAATGTTTTCACATGGGGTGATTTATTCTGAATTTGGGACTTCTTCTCTGTTGATGCTAATTTCTACACTGCTCTTTGAATTTTTAATGTCCTCACTAATATGCTCCGTGACATAGAATTCAAATTTTTTTTGAATAACATTTAAATCAGATGAATTTATAGACTATGCACCTTGTAGAGCATTCAAATTCAGGTCTCTTGCTGTCATTCTGTGATCAATTTTTCTGCACAAAGTGTTAGATCATATTTGTCAATAATTTGTTTAATGGTGTTTCCTTTGGATCCAGTGAAAATTCCCATTGGAAATTAGAGATGAAAATTCAAACTACTATTTACCACTGGAAATTAGCACTGCAAATTCGCACTGCCAATTCGCACTACAAATTCACACTGGAAATTCCCATCGGAAATTGCAGTTGAAAATTCATAGTAGTAACTCCTAGTTGAAATTTGCAATGGAAATTCACACTAGAAATTCTCACTAAAAATTCTCACTAGAAAATTCCCAATGGAAATTCCCATCAGACTTTCCCATTGGAAAATTCCCATTCAAAATCCCAGTTATCTTCTTCGAATCTTTTGAAATTTCGAACTTGGAATTTCAATTTTTAATTCGTAGTGAAATTTTGCAGTAGAGGTGTTAATGAATAATTTGAACTGTGATTTCATGGTGTTTTTTATAACAGATAAAGGGACTAGCAGAATCCCAAACCTTGATGGGAACGCCTCCTGCAAACTGCTATGCTCTTGGAAAGGGTTTTTGAAAATGTTTCCTGCAACTGCTGCGTCAGAACACCTCCTATGAACGAACCTTTATAAATCCCCAAACATGCACGGTTTATTTCTTCCCCTTTGAACTAAAGCTGCAAATGGTGCCTGAAAACGCCGGGTATGGATTCCGTCCCCTGGAATCGTGAAGAACTCGCATGGGTATAGCTGCCCCTGAAAAGTGGACCTGAGTCGATGTAGGCGTGACCAGAAAATGCTGAACCTGACCCTCATAGAATCCTGAAGTTCGCCGATCCAGTGTAGCCATGACGGTCGAAAGACTTCTGTCACCCTTGTTTAGGCGGGAAGTAATTAACATACACTTTTCTCTTTACTTTCCCTTAGCTTATTTCATTATTTTTTTTCAATAATTTAACGGTTCGGATAGACTCACATGACGTGGTGATAATCCAGCGGCCAACCTAATGCTCAGGTTCAGGTGCAGAACCTGAGACAATTTAAATCCCTGAGATGCATGTGAGTCGCATTTTTTATGTACGCTATTTTCCGAGATTCTACGGTCATATGTGAGAATCTCAACATGTGTTATTTTTTACAGATGGCTCCATCTTCTCAGGTTGAGATGATGGAGTGTATTTGCATCTCAAATTAAAATGGGGTGTGCACGAAATTACCAGAATGTGGTAAGGATTTGGTGAATGCACATTTTCATTCGGTCAAGGTCGTCGGATGTGGAGTATGGTGAATCGTCAGAGTCATGGAGTAGGATGAATCATCGTAGTCGCGACACTCCAGTCGAAGTCGAGGTCTGAGGGATTAGTGGGTTTCGGAGTAGGGCGAATCATCAGAGTCACGACACGATTTAAATTTTGTGTTTTGGTTCTCTCTATAATGGATAACAATGAAAGTATTTTGGATTTTATTTGAAGTATTTTTACATTTTTTGGTAAATCTGGAATAAGTTTCTATCCATGACTATATACTGAATGTTATGAAGGTATTGAAGATTATATTTTAAAATTTTTTTTCTTAATTTTTTTGTAAATCTGTCCAATATTGTTTGATGAAGTTTTCAGTGGTTCTTTTACTGGAATATATAGTTTTGTTGCATTGCGGAACTTCCATTGGTTTTTGTAGTGGAAGTTCCCATGGTTTTTGCACTGGAACTTCCACTTGATGTCGAAGTTATGCTTGATGTCCACTAGAAGTTTCACTAGCTTTTGCGGTGGAACTTACTATGTAACTTCCACATGAAATCCAAGTTACACTCGATGTATACTGGAAGTTTCACTGGTTTTTATAGTGGAACTTCCAATGGAACTTCTACTTGATATCCAAGTTCTGCTCGATGTCCACTGGAACTTCCAGAAGAACTTCCATTAGAAAATATATATAATATGTCTTATAAATTGTTTTATTTATAATTTCAAAAAAATAATTATATATATATTTGTAATTAAATATTATTTTGTTACATTTCTATTCATATAGTTTATACATTTTCAATCAGATTAAATCATGTTATAAAGTTAATGTACTTTGCTTGAACTAAAGTTTTTTGTTGTAGGTTGTTGCAATGCTGCTGATGGTGATGTTGATGTTGTAGCAACTTCTATTAAACCAGCTGTAGGGATGAAGTTCAAGTCACTTGATGAAGCACAATGTTTTTATGTCACGTATGAGGGAGTAAATGAGTTCAGTGTACGCTAAAAATACTCTTATAAAATGAGAAAGGATAAATCAATTGTCATATTAAGCCTTTATGCATGTAGAAAAAAAGGTCATAGGAAGGTTGAAAAATGTGATAGTATAGTGAATTTTTCTCCGGCTGAAACATGTATAGGTTGCCTTGCTAAAATATAGATTAGTTTATTGTCTTCTGGCCAATATGCATGTACTATATTTATTGAAGAGCATAATCATCCCTTTCACACGCCTGAATCAATTCATATGATGAGGTTTCAAAGAAAAATAATAGAACCACAAGCAGCTGAGTTAGATGTAAATATTTATACAGGTATTAAACCAAATGATTATTTCTCATTGGTAACAACTATTATAGGGGGTGAGATGTTATTGGGTACACACGTGTTAATCAGTTGAATTTTTTAAGATCTAAATGGAAAAGAGATTTGCTTCATGGTGATGTAGGTTGCATGTTAAAGTACCTGGAAAGACAAAGTCAGGAAAATCCATCATTTGTCTATACTATGCAGTTTTTCATGAATGAGAAAATTTGTAATATTTTCTGGGCTGATCCAAAAAATGAGAACATATTATGAGTCGTTTAAAGATGTTGTTTTATTTGGAACCACTTTAATCACTAATAAAGAGTACATGTCATTAGGTGTTTTTTTGGGGTTCAATAATCATCGGGAAATTATTGTTTTTGGAGAAACTTTGTTACATGATGAAACTGTGACTTTGTTTTCTTGGTTGTTTCAAAAACATTTATAGCTGCATCACATGAAGAGACTAAAAACTATTTTTACTGACCAGGATATGGAAATGGGAAACTACATTCCTAATCAAAATCCTCAGAATCTTATAGTTTATTGGATATCGAGTCTTTCTATTTTCAGACTTCGAATTCCTCAGAATTCAGACTCTGGATTCTCTGAAATTCAGACTCTGAATAATCTGAAATTCAATCTTTGAATTCTTTGAAATTCAGACTCCGAATTCTATGAAATTCAGACTCCGAATTCTCTGAAATTCATACTTTGAATTCTCTAAAATTCAGTCTCTGAATTCTTTGAAATTTGGAATCTGAATTCTCTAAAATTTGAACTCCGAATTCCTCAGAATTGGGACCCCTAATCCATCAGAATTCAGACTCCAAATATCTCAGAATTCAGAATCCGAATTTTTTAGAATTTAGACTTATAATTCCTTATAATTCATCCAAATTTATTAGAATTCAGACTCCAAATTCATCATAATTCAGACTCTGAATTCATCAGAATTCAGACTCTGAATTCATCAGAATTTAGACTTCGAATTCATTATAATTCAAACTCCGAAATCATCAGAATTGAGACTCCTAAATCATTAGAATTCAAAATCTTAAATCTATAGAATTTAGACTCTGAATTCTCTGAAAAACATAATTCGAATATCCATATTTCTAGAATCCAGTTGTTTATATGTTTAGACTCCAAATCTTATTTTTACCCAAACTCTAAATATTAAGTTTTTTTAAGATACTTCATTTTCCCTACAAATGTTTTTGTTATAATGAAATGATGTCATACAATTTTTTTCTAACTAACCATTGGTTGAGTGACAAGTGTACATGTCTCTTTGAGATTCAAGGAAAAATATGACCATTGGAGGAGGGAGCCGACCGTTGAATTTTTTCCTATAAGTAGGAGCTCATTTGAATGAGCTCACAATAGAATGGAACTAATCCAAGATCCTAGAGATTATATACTGTGAAGTTATTTCTAGAGAGAGAAATACTCTCATACCTTGTGTATTTCATGAACATCTAGTTCAGCCATAAACATATTGTTCAACTAGTTTCATGCGACTTTGATTATTGTTAAGTACAGTCAAGGTCTTCTGGGGATAGGAAGACAGAGGTGAAAACTACCTTAAAGTTCAAGGGCTGACGAGGATAGCAAGACATACTTTGATATTCTTATCAAGGGCTTACCCTGGTGTGGGTAAGATAAACTTTCTTGAAAGTATAAATCAAGAGACCTTTATCCAAGGTTATTGGATACCCTACTCTTTGGGTTAAAATATTTCCTACTTGTTTACTTGATTGTTGTTTCAAGTTTTATTTCTAATATATTTAATTAAATAAATAAAGTATAACCTTCTTATACTTTCTTGTACTTTTACTTACTCTGATAAATAAGATTATATATGATTTAAGGTAGAATCAACTATTTTTAAGTTTATTTTCTAGATCCATTTTTCTAGAACCTAAGCAAGTTTGTTTCTTAGTTAATAACAATTGAGGGTTTTGGAATTTATCTTGTTTAACTTTGTTAAGCATAGATTTCCTTAATGTTAAAAGAAAAAGTTTTTAAACCTACAGTTCACCCCCTCTTTTAATTGAGCATCTTCATATATTATTTTGATCCTATAATTGGTATTATAGGAGATCTTTAAAATACTTATACTTACATATAATTTTTCTTTCTCAATATTTTCCTTGTTCTAAATTTTCTTGAATAACTTTTCTTGTTTAAGTTTAGATTAAAGTTTTTTATCTTTGTTTATAAATTTTCAGTTTTAACAAATCTTGTGGAAAACTAATTTCTTATAGAATGGAAGGTATAAATATTGGTTCCATTGACAACCTTAATCCTACCAGACCACCAATCCATGATGGTAATGATTATGAGTACTAGAGAGATAGGGTGAAGACTTTTTTCATTAACACTAGAGTAAATTTTTTTTAATTCTCACCGGGGATTACAAAATTCCAGACAATGAAGTTAGAACCTTCACCAATCAAGAGAAACTAGAATATCAACTAAATTACAAGGTACACAATACTTTTTTGAGTTCTATGACCAGGAACATATATATTCAGATATATTCTTGTAAATCTGCCAACTACATTTGGAAGAAACTTGAAGTTACACATTTTGGAACTTATAAAGTGATATAAACTAGAAGAGATATGTTAAGAGCTAAATATTAGGGATTCTTATTTCCTTATAGAGAACCTTTTTGCAAAGTAAAACGATGATTTATGACTATTTTCAACAGTCTTAAATCCATGAGAGAAAAAGGTATTGATGATGAAGTTATTATAGATAAGATAATTGGCATCATTCCCAATGAGTGAGAATAAAAAATGATAACTATTGATGAGAATAGAAAAGTATCTAACATTACTCTTGATGAGTTATTTGGAACTCTTCTTCAACATAAAATAAGAACGAAGAGAGATGTTGATTTCAACAAAAAAAAGAATGGTAATGGAAGTGTAGCTTTCACTACTAAATCTAAATCCAAAACAACAGAAAGGGTAACTAGATCTAAATCCAAGAAAGCTATTGTTATATCTGAATCTAGTGATAGTGATCATTGTGATAGTGAATTATCCAATCTCGCTCGAAAGATGAAAAAGATTGCGAGAAAGAAATATTTTCAGTACATATATAATAAGAAATAAATAAAGGACACGAAAGATTATAAAGTAACCTCTTATGAATATAAAAGGGCTGGATATATTAGAACTAATTTTCCTATTCTTAAAGGAAAAAACAGGAAGGAAAAACATTCTAAAAGAAATATAAAATAGTATTACAAATCTAAGGCTAATAAAGTCTTGAAAGAAAATGACACCTGGAGTGCCAATGGTGGTGACTTTTCAGATGAATCTTCAGAATTTGAATCTTATGGTCATAAGAATATTGGTATTATAGCCAGAAAACCTATTTAAAATCATTGTCTTATGGATAAGGTACACAATGATGAATCCTTAACCAATATTTATTTAAATGCTAATTTTACAAATAAATAATATTAGGAATCTTTAGATGATGAATATTATTCATCAGAAGATAATACCTTACCTTCATTTGAAGAAGTTTATAGATTTTCTAAACTACTTGAGAATGAAAATTTTAAGATAAAAAAGAAGTTAGAGAAATCAAATTCTAGAATTTCTGTTTTAACTAAAGAAGTATGAGATCTTTCTAAAGATATTGATCAGAAAACTTTTGATTTTGAAAGTGTTTCTAAAAACCTTAATAAAGTTAATTCTAAGAAGGATAAACTTTCTAAGGATCTTGAAAATGTTATTTCTATGAAAAATATTTTAGAGATTAACCCATGTTCTAAAACTAATGACTTTGAGGATAATAATTTAGTCATCAAACTAAAATCTGAAATTTTTTCTCTTAAGAAAATTTTATCAAAATTTACCTCTAGTAAAGAAAACTTTGATAAAATGTTTTCACTAGTTCGTTCTCTTAGAAATAGTTTTGGATTTGTTTGTACTCATTAAAAACCTATTTTTAGTCATAATTATTTTATTCCCCAAAGTTATCCCTTTTGCACCAAGTGTCAATGTGGTAGACATTGAGAAAGAAATTTTTCTTTAAATAAAACCCAATATTTATGTTTTCATAAAGCTTAATTTTCTAATAAAATGTATATTCCTAAGATTTTACTTTTCTGAAATTTCCAGATCTAAGAAAGTTTGGATTCTGAAAGTCTAACTCTTTTATTTTCAGGAAAATAAAGAAAGTAGGAACAATAATACATGGTACATGGATAGTATATGTTCCCAGCACAAGACTGGTAACAAAAACTCCTTTGAAAAGATCATACCGAAAAAAATAAGGATGATTGATTTTTCATGTCAATCCGATCTTTTATTATATTTTTACCCTGTAACAATTTCTCCTATCATAATTAAAATTTTTATATCCTTCAATTGTTTTATATTGTATATCACTGATCCTTCAGGTACATTTTTTTTCATTCTCTCCATTCCTTTTTGAAAATCACAAAGGGGGAGAAAATAATGATCAAAATAATACTAAGTATAAAGAAGATAATTCCTTAAGAAAGGGGGAGATTAAGTGGGGGGGGGGGGGTATTCTTAAAGAAGATTTTCTTAAACAAGAAAAATAAACTTCTCTAAAAAAGATAATAATATGATCCTTAGGGATTTAAAAACCTATGGGAGATTTAGTCGTATTCATCATGGTTCATAAGTAAATGGAGATAAGTTTTTTTTATAGTTCAAAAAACAAAATCCTTATTCATTATATTTTTTTTGAAAGGTTATTTGTCCTTTCAAAAAGGGGAGATTGTTGATTCAATAAGGGTTCCTTATGAATTTTCCATTCCTCTATGTTTTGAAAATCACAAACACATTTTCCTAAGGAAAATTATCTTTCTTTAAGAAATGTTTTATCCTTACCTTGTTTTTAATGAATTATTCACTTTCTTCTCAAAAACGAGTCTAACCATTTTTTTTACTAAGTCAAAAATTCAGATCCTAATCAAAATCCTTGAAATATTATAGTTTCTTGGATATCAAGTCTTTCTATTTTCAGAATAAAAATTTATTAGAATTTAGAATCCAAATTATTTGATATTCATACTCTGAATTCTTTGAAATTCAGACTCTGAATTCTTTGAAATTTAGACTCCAAATTCTCTGAAATTCAGAATCCAAATTTTTTGAAATTTAAACTCCAAATTCTATGAAATTTAGAATCTAAATTCCTCTGAATTCAGACTTAGAATTCCTCTAAATTCATACTTTGAATTCCTTAGAATTCAGACTCCAAATTCCTCAGAATTCAGACTCCGAATTCCTTAGAATCTAGACTATGAATTCATCATAATTCAGACTCTAAATTCATCATAATTCAGACTCTGAATTCATTAAAATTCAGACTAAAAATTCATTAGAATTAAGACTCTAAATTCATCAGAATTCAGATTCTGAATTCATTAGAATTTAGAATGCGAAATCATTAGAATTCAGAATCCAAATTCATCCGAATTTAGACTCTAAATTCATTAGAATCTGGAATCCAAATTCATCAAAATTAAGACTCCGAATTCATCAGAATTCAGACTCTAAAATCATCATAATTTAGACTCCTAAATCATCAGAATTCAGACTCCAAAATCTATCGAATTCAGACTCTAAATCCTCTAAAAAACAAAATCCAAATATCTATGTTTCTAGAATCTGATTGTTTATATGTTTAGACTTTGAATTATATTTTATTCTAGATTCTAGATATTAACTTTTGATTAAGCTACTTCATTTTCCTTACACATGTTTTTATTATAATGAAATGATATTGTATAATTTTTTTTCTAACTAACCATTGGTTGAGTGACAGATGTACAGGTCCCTCTGAGATTCAAGGAAAAATATGATCATTGGAGGAGGGAGATGACCATTGAAGTTTTTCCTATAAATATGATCTCATTCGAATGAGCTCATAATTGAATGGAATTGATCCAAGATAATAGAGATTACATGTTGTGAAATGATTTATAGAGAGATAAAGACTCTCGTGCCTTGTGAATTTCATTAACATCTTGTTTAGCCATGAACATCTTGTTTATCTTGCTTCATGCGACTCCGATTGTTATTGAGTACAATCGAGAGATTATGGGGATAGGAAAACATAGGTTTAGACTACCTTAAAGCTTGAGGGATTATGGGGATAACAAGATAGACTCTGATATTCTTATCGAGGGCTTACCCTGATGTGGGTAAGACAAAATTTCTTAAAATTATAAATCAAGGGACCTTTATCCAAGGTTGTTGGATACCCAAATCTTTGGGTTAAAATATTTCTTACTTGTTTACTTGATTGTTGTTTCAAGTTCTATTCCCACTGTATTTTATTAAAGAATTAAAGTATAACATTCTTATACATTATTATAATTTTACTTACTATGATAAATAAGATTCTATACGCTTTAAGGTAGACTGCCTCTAGCCAATCTTCAGCTATCTATGGGTTAGTCTCACCCCTAAACCTGAGAGGTCTCTGCTTATGGAACTTGTAAAAGGCACCGAGCCTGCGTGCATCCTCTACCAGTAACTCTGGTAGGAACATATGATCGATGGGTGGTGGTAGCACTGGTGGAACACCCGGTGGGGCCATCTCTAGTACCGGTCCCTACACTGATGTCTCATCACTAGGCGTACCATCCTTCGGTCATGCACTGAAATCCTTGTTGGCTGTCTGCATAGAGGCATCATAAAATAGAACAAGATGAACCACATTCAATAGATTATACATAGTGGGATGACTTTGAATCAAGAAGGACACAAGAATACTCTCAATTCCTATATGATGCATGCAACCACTGTTTTCATGTACCAAGTTGAAAAGAAGAATTCAGGGTCTTGGTGTATGGATACGTCATCCACCACACCAACACTGGACTCACCAAGTATGAAAGTCGTACTCGAAAAATTTAACATTGTTGCCCCAAAACAAAGTCACTGACTTTCAATCCTTAAGGAAGAACCTCTCCTTTGATACCAATCTACCACGAACCGTCCCCCGGGGCCCATGCCGTGACTACCCCAATCCTACCTCCCAAAGGCCAGGGGTTGGAAACTAGTGACAAAAGGCATTATCCTACAAGTGGGAGGCATTTTGATGAGTACCTGTATGCACATACACATACATACCTAGCCCACAATGCTGAAAAGTAAAAATGCATGCCTCTAAGAAAACCTATGAGAGTAACAGTGCAAAACTGAAAGTAAAGGGGGTCAGAATACAAGCCCAACAAAAGACAAGTAAAATATCCTAAAGTCCATCTACAGTAAACCCTACCTGAAGGGTAGATGAAGGGGGTGTCTCCTAAATCCATATAAGTACGTCTCATCTTTAGAATCTCACTGGGCACCGCCTAGTCCTAGACCACCAAGGTCTTTGTCGAAGCATCTGTCATCTTCACAAGACACGACATGTGCAGGCAGAGCCTGTGCATGGGTGAGTAACACAATACTGAGTAAGGAACCCAAAACAAAAAGGTAATACCACAATGGAAATTATGCACAAAGTAGACTACCAAATATGTACATGAAGTGTAGCCTCTAAGGACTACATTCAAGAGAGAGTCATCATAGTCAACTCACATAGGTATAAATATAAAGTATGAAAATCAAGACTATCAGTCATAAACACTAAACACCTTGCACTGATGAGGCACTCATCCCCTATTAGTCACTTAGACCTATTGGGACACCTAGACCTGCTCATCACTTAGGCCTGCTGAGGTACCTAGAACCTCTCGTCACATGGGAATGTTGGGGCACCTAGACTCGCTCATCACTTTAGTATACTAGGGAACCTAGACCTGCTCGTCACTTCAGCCTGTTGGGGCACCTAGACCCACTCTTCACTGTCTTCTCTTCATATCCATCCACAGGATTCCAGCTCATAGCATGCTTGATTTTGATAGAATCTACTCCTCAAGCCATTGTTCATATCTCAATTTCCTCAAAAACCCACTTATAATACATCAAAAGGACCACCTCGTCGTGAGAGTCCCAACGTCACAAATGGATCATCAATCAGATATACGGTTTAGAAGATATAAGCATTTTAGTGAAAAGGTCTGCTGACCAGACCCGTTGGAGCGGGCCGGTCTGATCCACCCGGGATGAGGCAGGAACTGCATCCCACCCACGACTGTTACCGCAGGTCGCCGCCGTGGTCCAGCTGGACCGCGACCTCCAGCCATGTTTTCCTGCACCGCTGAGGGCCTTTGCCGGCGGCCCCTGTCCGCCACTCATGACATAGCCGCATGCCTCCTCTACCGCCATGGTGTGCGCTGCCTCCCACACACGTCCACCACCGGTCATCACCGTCAGTTTCTTCTACAGGCCACCATACTTACTTCAGTGGTTTGTTTTTCAATCTAGAAGGTGTTCTAGAGTCCTTGGGCCGTCATCTCTCCTGCCGCGGGGTCCAAATCATCATGCCGTCGATTCGGGGGTTTAGTCATGCTCGGAACTCCCCGGAGAAGTCTGACAGGACCACATGGGTATGTCGGAAAATAACGTAAGAACGAGGATAAGAAAATCACCAAGAACACCCGAGGGACGGATGTTGGAATTATTCATTCAACCTTTATTCATCTCATTAGAATCAAAGGGAATGGAATAAACACCAAGTTTCTAACCCTTCAATCCCCACAATAAACAATCCATCCCACATGAATGAACAACCCATGGATCAACCTGTTAGTGGGTTGATCCGTATTCTTCGTTTAGAAAGAGAGAACGAGGAAACAAAATCACATAGAACAAAACCCATACCTCGAGGTTGGATCATTCGATGGAGAAGATCGAAGTCACATCATTGTCATCTGTCATTCCTCAATCCTCAATCTATCATTGGCAGTGATTCATAATTATTCACTCGTCAATGTAAATCCTCCAAAGGTTCAGAGCAGTTCTAGGATCGTTCCAATGATCTTGTATCTCTGTTAAACAGTTAAATGAGGGAGATGAATTTCATTATTTTCAGTTACGCCGAGTCGCTGTGTCGTTACGCCATTTCATTTATGAAATGAAATAGTGTTTCTGTTATGCTTTGGTTTCAGTGTCACTGTGGTGTTACATTTATTAAATGAAATAGCCAGCTCGACGTTGCATCGTAATGAAAAAAATTTGAATAAAATAAAATTTCTTATGTTTTTTTATTTTTATTTAAAACACTTAAAAAAAACATTTACCCTCGACCCATGCCAGTCGAGGTTTGGTCATTTCTTAGGTAATGTTGTTATTCCAGACGCAACATTACCCTTAGATTTTTAATCTGGGCACCCGTTTAAAAGCTTCCAAAACTGTGCACATGTGCTATTTTAAATAACCTTAAAAAAAGTTCAAATGTTTATTTAGGGCTCACTGGGCCTCTCAATCATGTGTTGTCTCAGCGTCTGGTCTCAAAATAATCCCATATAATTTAAAAAAACATGGAATTTTTGAGATATTACAGCAGAGACACACATGTGCTACCCCGCCTTTGATAAATTCTCATATCTAGCCAAAATGACACCAACGTTGGTCTAGAATGACACATATGGTGATGATACTTATTCATTTTATTGAAAATATTAGTCAAACAGATTTCATAAATGTTATTCAAATTAAGTCCAAGATGTCTCCCACCCACTTCCATCCTTTATGAGACATCCCGTGAACTCTTCCACATGACCTTTCCTTTGTCATCAAATCAAACAACTATAACAAGAAAGCACCATTTTTCAATAACCAATACCACATAAACTAATTTACACAGCGCCACCATTAAAAGTGCTAAAAAAATACTGATAAAGGGGTACCTTTATCAACATTTTTTTAGCTCTTTTAAAAGGACTCCCTTTATCAACGGTTTTTTAATAGTACTGATAAAGGAGGGTCTTTATCAATATTTTTTTTCTATCACTGATAAAGGTTATATTTAAAAAAAGTCATTAAAAATAATATATTAATATATAAATATAGTTATATTGATATAAATATAATATATATATTTTAAATATGTTTTAGATTAGTATAAATAAACATTTACACTTAATATATAAGATATTTAGTGAAAATGACTTATAAAATATTTTAAAAAATATTATTAATTAATAATTTTCTAATTATTATCGAGTAAAAATCATTTAAAAATTTAAAGACACAAAAAATCAAAAAATTAATAAAAGATCTAAAATAAGTTGAAAACATAACTCAAAGTTCAGACGACCATAACTTTTGATCAGGGTGTCCATTTCAGATCTACCACATATCACATCAAATCTTACGATGATCTCTACGCACTGGCAATATAAGGAAATTGTCTATCACATTTTTCAGGGAAAAAAAATGCCGAGAAGGCCTCCAAAATTGAGTTTTTTAGTCGGGATATACAATTTTTTTAACATTTGATTGAATTTCAGGCTCATTTAAGGGGGGTATTTTTGCCCTTTTTCAACAGGGACTTAATTTATTTCCAGGGATTACATTCATATTGATATTATGGTTTTGAAAATTTATCATTTTTCACAATATACTGTTATTTATAATCAAATATATAACAATATATACATATTTTTATATATTCACACATAATAATTTAATTTTATAAATAAATAATTTAACGTATTTACATATAAAATATATTTCTCAATATATAATTCTTATCTAAATAAAAACTAATATCTATTTTATTTAAAATAAAAAAATATGAATATTTATATACCTATATAATGTGTGTGTGTGTATTAACAAACTGATATATATTATCTATATATTTTAACATATGCATATATAGATTAATATATAATATATGTAAATATATATAAATCTGTATAGTTATGCTTACAGACAGACACACACACACACATAATATATATATCTGTGTGTGTGTGTGTGTTGTATATATGTATATATATATTTATTTATTTATAAACACACATAAAAAATATTTTATAAATGTATTTAAAACTAATATTATAAATATATATTAATATACAAATAAATATACAGATAAAAAATATAACTAAATATATGTATGAATAAATAGATATAAATATATATTAATATATTAATAAATTTATAAATATATAAACATAACTAACTATATATATATAAATTAATATATGAATATATATATATATATATATATATATATATATTAATATAACTATGTATAAATATATTAATATAAATCTATATTAATATACGATTAAATATAACTAAATATATATATAAATAAACAGATATAATATTAAATGGAGAATGAAATAACATGAATGAGTAGTAAAAGTTTAGGCGTGAAAGAGATAGGTTTCGAGTTCAAATCCAAGTAGAGGTCAGGGTGCGTGGGTGGGTGTAGGGGGGATAGCACTATTAAAGGGTGGGGGGGGGGGGTGTGCCCCTAGCGCTGTTAAAGGGGTGGTGGGGGTGCACGTAGGCGATACTTCCAAGCACCATTGAAGGGGGGGGGGGGGTCAAGTGGTGTTAAAAGGGGGTAAGTCTACCCTCCGACTCACAGATTTTTTTTAATTTTTTTTGACTTTTATTAGCATTAAAAAAATCAATGATAAAAGACCCTTTTATCAGCGATTTTTTACTGCCGATAAAAGACCCCTTTTATCAACATTTTTTTACCACTGATAAAAGGGCCCATTATCAGCGCATTTATTAGCATAGATAAAAGAGACCTACTTTTAATAGCACCTCAATTATCAGTGTTTTTTAGTGCTAATAAGACCTTGTTTTATAGTAGTGAACCCTCCAAGCATCACCGCTTCGACATCCATTCAACCACCTTCATTACTATAATCAACAAACTATACATTTGGCCTTTTTCCAGTCATATTTTCAACAAATACACCAGAATATTATCAGGGTTCAATAATGTTCCATTAAGTATATTGCAATGTAGTATTGCGCAAGGTGGAGTTAATAATTATCACCACTAGAAATTAGTGTTGATAGAGGATAACCGTTTATGAGCGCCCACATCGACCAATGATAAAGGCGTGACTTTTGTCTTTTCCAACTTATCACGGATAGAGTTACCAATTTATCAATATTTTTTATCAATTATAAAATTTATTGACCTTTATCAGTGCTGAAAAAAATATCAGTATTTAATTGATAAATCTTATTTTGAGTGTTGGGAAACCTGAAATCTATAGTATCCCATGTGGTTTTATTTAATTTTTGATAGGTTAAATATTGTTTGTGATGATATTTTAACATAAATAATAAAAAAATAACTATATTTTCACAAGTGGCTATATAAATTCTATAAAATATTTCCTAAAAAAAAGATAATTACAATTTTATGTATTCACCGCGCTTAGAAATGTTTGGAGCTAAAACACTGAGCAATGTAATAAAATGTAGTTTCACATAAATAAAAAATTATGTGACAATTAAAATCAATAGCTAATATACAAATGAAATGTCATGTCAGAATATATTTGTAATGATTCATCATAAAATAAATATTTTAGTCTCAAAAGAGATGGGAAAAAAATATGATATTATTTGAATATTTAATGTGGGATTTTATGGAATGAAAATCATTTTTCTCCACTCACCTCCAAAGTGAGTGTACACACACACATAAAAATTCAAATATCAGGGTCTAAGATGAATAAATCAAAGGGATGCCTCGAGTTTGAGGGGTTTGACATAAATTGGTGAAGAATATCATGTCCTCTTGGTCTTGGTCTTCCATAAGAAACTTTAGATGGTGCAGGATTGGGGCCAGACTCACATCCTTCACCCCCTCCAAAATATGAACCACTTGACCCATTATTGGCCTCAAATTTTTATTATCTTGGATACACCAACAAGCCACTTTACAAACCCTTTCCACCTCCTCTGCATCTACATCCTCATTCAACCGGTATTCAATAAATAAAAAAATCTCACCTCCCTCAGTCAACATGGATGATGCCTTGTTGGAGAGGAACTCATGTTTTCCATATTTGAGGGGGTTAAAATTCCTGGCTCCTGATATGATTTCAAAGAGCATCATTCCATAGCTATACACATCGATCTTGGTTGTGATGTACATTCCAAAAATCCATTCTTGAGCAAGATAACCCCTCGTGCCTCTCATCATTGTCAACACCCAACTAAAGTCTCATCCCATGAGCTTCGCGGGACTAAAGTTGGCCACTTTTGGATAGAAATCCGAATCCAAGATAATGTTCTCTATATTTATTCCAAGGTGTATAATGCAATACATGCACTTATCATAGAGGTAAACCGATCCTCGAGGTATTACAAGTGCAATTTGGTATCTTGTCTCCCAATTTAGCACCTTTGAATATTTTTCTCCAAATAAATGCTCATGCAAAGAGCCAATTTCCATATAGTCATACAATAATAATTTATTGAATACTTTGGAGAAAAATACATGAAGTTAGATGAGGTTTAAATGTTGGATCATCCCTATCGTGTTGACTTTAGTTCTGAATTGCTTCTCCCCTTGGATAATGATCTTAAACATCTTTACTGCTACCATAAATGAATCATCCAATATTCATTTAAATATAGTACCATACCCCATCCCCCCAATTTAATAGATAAATTTTGTGTGGCCACTTGCAATTCCTTGAACCCAAATGCCACCAATGAACTATCAAATCCTTTTTAAATCACAGGTGAGTTAGTTCTCTATCTCAAGAACCAAAATAAGAGGCCCACAAGGATAATTCTGGCAGAAGTAGAACCAACAACTATCCCAAAAATACCTACCTTGTTACTCTAATTTGGAAACTCTGAAGCATCCATATTAACATTAAGAGCTTCACCATCACTTGTCTGAAGTCACTGCAGATTTAATAGATCCCCAGTCCAAATAGAACACCAATTTCTCTCATAAGCGTAAGCAGTGCAAGAACAGTTTTCCAAGAAACCCCATTCACATTCTACAACATTTTTGGATGGCAGATCTTGTGAGCCATCAGGGAATTTCATACTAGAAATTCCTAGAAACCTATCCTTGTTCCCATCAGTAGTGATATAAATTCCACAATTCAAAGGAGCGTTCCTCAAACACCCACCACCGTAGCCATTCAACCCCCAATCACTCTAGGACCTGGGCCGAAAGCCTGTCAAGCAATCACAAAATGTAAATTTATTTGTTTCTCATATGCCGTAAGCACTAAAAGAATTATAAACGTCACATTGTGAACTTGGATGCGACCAAAAAAAATTCCACTATAGGAAGTTTTCCACCCAAGTCTCCACCTTGGATTTTCTAGAAACATCCATTACCAATATAGATAGAATTAAAGAATCATTCATGGAATATCTAAAATAGCTATTATTTTCGTTTGACACATAGCTGAAGTTGTAGATAACATTAAACCTCTTTTGTGGAATGGTCAAGATGGAAATCTGCATTTATATTCCAAACCCCACTTGACCAGTATGGGGACCCGTTCTTCAAAATGAAGTACTGGCCGCTTCTGGTGGGGTCTAGCTCAAAAGAGAAAAGACCCGATGAAGGATTCTTAGAGGTTGGAAACCAACCAAGACAAATCTTCGACTGTGGATTAATAACAACCACCAGCTGGAGGAAATTGAGGGGAATATGAACTACCCCACCAATAGATGAAACATGATTTTTCTCCTATATTTAACGGTACTAATTCCCATGAACTAAAATCGGTGTATTCTGTGAATCTGTGGTGTGTATCGTATTCCTTCGACGAGATGGAGAGAGCAATAAAATTGGTCCCATTTCTCTTGTGGATGTAGGTCATCTGATTGAACCACATTAAATCCCTATTGTCATCCATTTTTCTTGTTTTTATGTGTTTTGCGGTGCCCCGTACCTCCTCTGCACCCTTACAAGTGGTATTAGAGGGAGCTGTAGTGGGCAGAGTTGAAATGGATAACTGATAGTGGGTTTTCTGGTGACTAGAAAATTGAAAGTGGTTGGAAATTTTTTTCAAGGCCATATCCGTGAAGTGGATGATGAGATGATTCCAATGGCGCAAGCGACGTTGAAAACAGAGCTGAAACGAAGGAGATAAGCTCGGTCAAAGTTTGGTCAAAACCACAGGTGAATAGTAACCCCGTGCAGGAGAAGACAATACTATTCATGCTGCCGGAAAAGTTTCCAGCAAGATTCCAGCGGCTGCTCCAATATTCCATGTCTGTGCCACGTCTGCAGGCAATCTGGACCATTGAATTTGTTTTGGCGATATCTTGGCCAATCGGTGTCCATTTTCAGTGATCTAAGAGTTGATTCCAACTATTTTGACTGTTACAAATGCATCCATACAATTATTTTTTCAAATTTATCACTAAATAAGGTGGTTTAATAAGCGTGCGACATTAATGATGGTGATCATGTTTTGCGAAAACGACGATGGCTGCGGGTGAAGAACTACAAAAATTTGAGAATGAGATGTTTGATGGTTGAAACAATTTCAACTTGTGGAAAAGCACAATGAAAGATATTATTGTTCAGTAGGGCATGATCAAACCATTTATTGGAGAAAACCCCGATACAACCAGTAAAGATGATTGGGAATGGTTCGAGATGCGGGTCGTCAGCACAATTCAACTATGTCTGGCGAATGAGGTAAAATACTCGGTGTTGGATGAGACCACACCGAAAGAGATATGGAATAAGTTGGAGAAATAATATATGGTTAATTCTCTCACCAAAAAATTATTCTTGATGAAAAAATTCTACCGGTTGCGCATGGATTAGGGAGAAAATATGTTAGTTCACACCAATGGATTCAACATGATCACGAAATAATTATTATTGATCGGTGTGAAGGTTGGAGAGGAAGACAAATAATTTTTGCTTTTTTCATCACTACCAAGTTCATTTGATGGACTTGTGACAGCATTTATGGTGGGGAAGGAAACATTGAAGTTGGATGAGGTGATGGTGTCTATAAGGAACTGACCTTATTACAAACATAATCTTGAATTTAATCAAGAAAAAACTTCCTTTTACATTGAGGATCCTTCCAAGTTTAGAGATTTAGAGAATTAGGACAATCCATTCATAACATTACACATTATTACAGAGTGGATACCATAAAAACAGTTTCCATTTTTTTCAAAATATAAAACATTAAAACATAAAACAAGACTCCTTGAAAATTCTTTAACATTTAACATGGCTTAATTCCTTTTATTAAACATCCATTAACCTATGAAAATCATTTAAAAACTTGTGATGATCATAAAATCTCAGTAAGGGATGAAAAAGAAGGAAAAATCGCATTAGTCCATGATTACTCATAACATATGAAAACATTTTCAAAAGACATGCTTGTCACCCATATATACTTACTCTATGTAAAATGAGATTACAAATGATTCAAAAAAAAACATGAGAACATAAATATAATCATAGAGGTATCTTGGAGCATTACTTACATAATCTTGTAACCCTCTCAGCTACCTTATAATTTGTAACCCTCACGACTACCTTACAATTTGTGTAACCATCGCAGCTAAACTTGGAGTAACCATATGGTTGACCTCCAAAATACACATACCCAATGTATTGGAGGAAGCTATAGGTCCCACCCTTCATCATAAATAATTTCCAAGAACCAAAAAATAATCATACAACCTGAATAATTCCATAAAAACATTTCTTTGGAATTTCATAAAACCGAATTTGAAAAGAGGTTTTTTAAAAAAAAGCCACTTATAAATTACATAAAATTGAATAGAGGATTAATAGAGTGGACTAAGTATGTTTATATACTGTAAATAAAAATAATAAAACATAATATAAAGAGAACCCATCACACAACCAATTTAAATAGCACATAAATAATGAAGTACAAGGTTAACCCAAAGAATGGAAATCAGGTTAAGAATTCCCTTACCTCAGGTTTGTCTTACTTTCAACTTTTTTAAACTTCCTGTATAATAGATAAAAGAGTGTTATTAGTATTTTACAGAAATATTTTCATGTTTATAACATCTTATATTATCATTTCATAACATCATTTCAACCTTTAATTGTTAGTATTTTCCTCCTTGCACTGTTTTTTGGGTGAGTTCTTAACATGATTTCCATGATTGGTTCATGGTGGATGTTCTTGTTGATTGGAAGTGAAATTCTAGAATTTGAATGGAAAGGTATTTAAATATTTCCAGTACCATAATTTATACCATTTATCATTTTGATGTTTAATATGAGGATGATTCATAAGTTAAAACATTAATGATGTTCGTTTAGATCATTTTAGTGGTTCTTTGATAATAACAACCTCGTTTTGTCTTATAAATTAGAACCATGAGTACAAAATAATTCCAGAACCATGGGTGAGTAATAAGACATATATTATAACCTGGTTCAACCATATAAATGGTTTCATTACCATAATTGAAAGAATTAATGGAAATTGAAATCACATCGTCCGTGATGTCGGTAATTCGACACATAACAGACAACGTTTTTATTCCTTAAATAAGTGGGAGAGGAGAAGAATAAAGATGAGTAAATTTCCATAAACATGATAAAATCCAGAATATACATGATTTCTGGAGATTTCATGCCTCTTGGTTAAGGAGATATGAAGAAAAAATAAGGAAGGAACTCAAAATAAAAGAATAAGTGAGAAATCTCTTACAAAAATTTGGCAGCCCAACGGCTATGCGACATGGTTTTAGAAAACATTAAGAAGAGAGGTGACAAGGGTCACCCATCCAGAAATGAATCATAATACATAATAGATCAATAATAAGAAGTAAATAATAACATGGTATGGAAACTTGAAATATATACCACATAAAAGAGAACTTGAATGGAAAAAGAAAGAAATTGAGAATTTTCTTACCTTGTAGAGTAACCCTTAGAACTTGAAGGTTGGGACCTTGGGGGCTTGAGGAAACCTTGGGAGGACTACTATGAAGGTAAGGAGTCTAGATATTAGTTTAGGAGGAATTGGGAATGAATTAAATGAAGGGAAGAGTTGGTATTTATAGGAAAAGTGAGGGATTATTTTAATAATTTCCAAGGGACACCTCATGGGTGGTATTTGCAAAACCATGGGCTTGCCCATGGTATTTGCCCATGATATAAGCCACTTGGGACACCTAAAATCTTATTTAACTATAAAAAAGTCGACCAGATTTATGACATCATTATTATATCATTAATGATGCCATTAACACACCGAAACTAAAAACTCTATTTTTTACTATTCACCGAAAAATCAACTATTTCAGAAAAATTCCTAAAATTCACCCGAACCATTTATCGACGTGTAGATTTCAAAAATGAAGACCATTTTTTAAAAATAATTTTCTAAATATTTTTAATTTAATTTTTAAATAAAATCATACTTAATTCAAAAATTAACAATTCTAATTCTGTAACTACTTCTATATCACAATGAAAAATTAACCTAGATGCTATTATCATAAAGCTTTAATAAAATAAAATAATAATAAAATTTACTATTCATTAGGGTCATATTAATATTCATAAGGGTAAGTTACTATTCACCAAAAAAAAGTTGGTCCCAATAGACTCCAAATAACACACTGAAAACAATTATAGATGACAGTTTCTTGAAATTAAAAACATAGAAATGGAAAAAATTATGTTTAAAGGATAGTTATAAATATCTACTTAAAACAAAGTTCCATGAATTTATATTTATTTTTAGAAAAACTTGGGGTGTTACATTATCCCCACCTTCTTGAAATTGCGTCCTCGCAATTTTACTTACTTATTAAACAACTGAGGGTATTTTTCCATCATAACATTTTCAGACTCCCATGTTGCTTCTTTAACCATGTGGTTTCTCCACAAAACCTTTAACTAGTGGATTACCTTATTCCGCAATACATGTTCCCTTCAATCAAGAATCTGAACTGGTTTCTCTTCCTAATAAAGGTTCTCTTTTATCTAAAATTCTTCTGGGCTCAAGACATGTGATGAATCTGGCACATACTTCCTCACCATCGAAACATGAAAAACATTGTGTACCTGTAACAAGCTCATAGGAAAAGCTACGCGGTATGAAACTATTCCAACTTTCTCCAAGATTTCAAAAGGACCGATGAACCATGGACTTAGCTTTCCTTTATTACCGAAACCCATCACACTTTTACAAGGAGATACTTTAAGGAAAACATGGTCACCTACCTTGAAAGAGAAGTCTTTCCTTCTGTTATCTGCATAACTTTTCTACCTGCTCTGAGCTATCCTCATGTGCTGCTGGATCATGCTCACTTTATCAGCCACTTGTTTTACTAATTTTGGCCCCATCAACTTTCTTTCACCGACTTCATCCTAAAACGTTGGAGTCCGACACCGCTTCCCATACAAGGCCTCAAAAGGTGCCATCTGAATACTGTAATGAAAATTTTTATTATAAGAAAACTAAACTAAAGAAATATGTGGATCCCAACTTCCCTAATAGTCCATTGAACAAGATTGAAGCATATCCTCCAAAGTTTGAATCGTTCATTCTGACTGCCCATTTTATTAAGGATGAAAAACTGTACTAAAATTTAACTCTATGCCCAACGACTTCTGAAGTCCCTTCCAAAAGTTAGAAGTGAACCTTAGATCTCAGTCAGATACAATGGAAATAGGAACTCCATGTAACCTGAAAATATCCTTGAGGTACAATCGAGAAATCTAATCCAAAGTCATTTTATCTCAAATAGAAAGAAAACGTGTAGAATTTGTTAGCCGATAAAAAATATCCCAAATCAAATTGTTACCTCGAGAAGTCCTTGGTAGTCCTACCACAAAGTCCATGGATACATTCTCCCATTTCCACTCTGGCACTGGAAAAGGCTGAAGAATCCCCTTCGGTAATTGCCACTCTGCTTTAACCTATTGACATGTCAAACATTTTAGGGTAAAATCAGCAATATCTCTTTTCATTCCATCCCACCATTAATACTCCCAAAGGTCTCTGTACATCTTAGTACTGCCAAGATGAACAGAAAATGGAGAACTATGAGCTTCGCATAACAAATCTTTCTTCAACTGAGAATCACTAGGCACACAAAAACTTTTTCCAAATCTTAAAACACAATATTTATCAAGGTGAAATTATGGAAACTTACCTATTTTAACCAATTCTACCTTTTTTTGTAGCTCACGGTCTTCCTTCTGTGCTTGCTTAATTTTGTCTCACAACAAAGACTACACTGAAACCGGAAACAAAATAGAGGTATTCCCAGCACCAACAAATTCTAAGTAAAAATTCATTAGATTATTAATCAAGGGATCATGTTCCAAACCTTGCATGATTAATGATGCATGATGTTTCCAATTTAAGGCATCCACCACTTTGTTTTCTTTCCCAGGATGGTAATTAATCATGCAGTCATAATCCTTTATCAATTATAGACATCTTCTCTGCCTCATGTTTAATTCCTTCTGAGTGAATATATAATTTATACTTTTATGGTCAGTATATATTTGGCATTTGGTTCCGTATAGATGATGACTCCATATTTTCAATGAAAAAACCACAGATACCAATTCCAAATCATGTGTAGGATAATTTAGCTCATGAGTTTTAAGTTGTCTTGAAGAATAGGAAATTACCTGATCATTATGCATCAAAAGACAACCAATTCCCTTCAAAGAAACATCATAGTAGATGATAAACTCACAATTTCGGGAAGGTAAGGCCAAAACTGGAGCATTCACCAACCTCTTCTTCAGTTCCTGAAAACAAACATCACATTCCTCTATCCAAACAAATTTAACCCCTTTCCGTGTTAACTTAGTTATCGGGCTAGATAACCATGCAAAGTTCTTAACAAACCATCGGTAATAACCTACTAAGCCCAGAAAACTACAAATCTCTGTAACATTTGTGGGTCTTGGCCATTCATCAACTAATTTTGTTTTGGCCGGATCAACTATTATTCCATACTTATTTACAATGTGCCCAAGAAAAGAAATCTGTTGTAACCAAAAATCACACTTGCTGAATTTTCCATATAGTTTCTTTTCTTTTAAAGTTTTCAAAACAACCCTTAGATTTTTTTCATGCTCCTATTTATTTTTATAAAATACCAGAATATAATCAATATATACAACCACAAACTTATCCAAGAACTCATGAAATACTCTATTCATAAGATTCATGAATATAGCAGGTGAATTAGTTAATCCATATGGCATAACAACAAATTCATAATTTCCATATCTAGTATGAAAGGCTGTTTTTGGGATGTCATCCTTCTTCACCTTCAGATGATGGTATCCAGATCTCAAGTCAATCTTGGAAAAGTACTGAGCTCCATGGAGCTGATCAAACAAGTCATCAAGATGAGGAAAATGATACTTGTTTATAACAGTGATGTTATTCAAAGATCTATAATCAATGAAAAGTCTCATGGAACCATATTTCTTTTTGACAAACAAAACAGGGGCTCCCCATGGTGAAGTGCTAGGATGAATGAAGCCTTTTTCAAGAAAATCCTACAACTGATTTTTCATTTCAAGAAGTTATATTGGAGCCATAAAATATGGGGTTTTTGAAATTGGATTAGCATGATGAACTAAGTCAATTGTGAATTCGACTTCTCAATCAGGTATGAAACTGGGTAACTCATCATGAAAAACATCAAGGTATTCATTTACCACTGACACATCAATAATTTTAATAGTTCCGTTGTTTTCAACAATATGAGCAAGATAAATTTCATTTAAATATTTCAATAGTTTCTCATCTCCATGATATGTTATCAATTGTATGGGTTCATTCTTGTATACAAACTAAAACTCTTTCTGAAAAACAACTTATTTAGCTCTACAATCAATCTTAGCATGATAATATGAAAGCCAGTCCATTCCCAGAATAACCTCAAACTCGACTAAGGATAAAACAAGAAGGTTTTCAGATAAAGTCTTTCCACAGAACATAATAGAAAGATTCTTATAATTCCTCTTTGCTATAATATTTCCCCTTGGTGTTTTAACAACAAGTTTGGGTCTCATTTGTTGAGGTGATATTTCCAAATTACCAAAAATTTCTCAGAGATAAAGGAATGTGTAGACCCCATATCAAATAAAACTTTAGCAACATATGAGTGAACAAAAAAAAGTACCTGATACAACTTCATTGGATGGCCTGACATCTACTGACGTAGTCACAAATGATCTCACTACACCTTTCTGCTTGTAGTCTGGCTTCTTTACATCATTCAGATCTCTCTTTGGGAAGGCATTTTCATAGTGAACCATCTCACCACATTTAAAACACATTACATTTTTCTTATCAGGATTAGTATTAGGATCATTTTCATTGAAATCTCAGGCCATATTCCCAAACTTACCACATTTAAAACAATTCCTAGTTTTGTTAAGACATTCTCTAGGGTGTTTCTTGCCACACTTTTCATAAACTGGAAATTGGATTTTCTTACCATCAGATTTATTTGGTTGATTCTTACCCATTGCTTGCCAACTGGACCTCTTCTTCTATTTGTTTCCAAAATGCATGTGATCATCAGAAAACTCCATCTCTACCTTCTCATCACATCGGACAAGTTTCTCATAACTTTTGAATTCACAGGAGACCAACACCCTTCGATACCTTGGCTTCAATCCTAAGTAAAAGCGGTTGATTTTTCTATCAAGATCCAGAATAAGATTTGCAGCATACCTCGCCAGTTGGGTGAAGTTCGCTTAATACACTGCCACTGAGTCTTCCTCCTTCTGTTTCAATTCGAGGAATTGCTTATCCATTCTAAGTCACACCACCTTAGGAAAATATTTTTCAAGGAAAAGACTTTTAAATTCATCCCACTCTAAGGCATCAAAATCTTCTCTACCCCTGATATTCCTTACCATTGACCACCACTGATCAACTTACCCTTCAAAACGATAAATGGAAAGACTTACATTTTTATTTTCTAAACATCCCATAACATTGAATATCATTTCAAGGGATTTGATCCATCCTTTAGCTTCTACTGGGTCAGAAGATACATTGAATGTAGGAGGATGTTGTCTCATAAAATGTTCCACTACTGTCATGTTCCGTCATGGTACCTCTATTGGTTCTCTTACATGGATTCCACTACCATTTATTTCCTGCGTTATCTAAGCCATTACTGTCACAAACTGCTCAGTTCCAATCCCTACCATTCCGGGCTGTAGTTCCGGAAGGATGTCATTCTGTTGGTGAATCTCCTCTTTAGCATCCTCGTTCCTTCTGCTGATAAAAATTCTGAACAAACATGTCTTAGAAGAAGCAACATAGTAATCTTTAAATGCTAAAACATTTCAAATTAAACATAGAGTGAAAATCATTTATGGTATTCTATTAACATCACCCTAACCCCTAAGGTTATCTAAACAATCCTCTGATACCAACTATAAGGACCCGACCTTATTACATACATAATCTTGAATTTAGTCAAGAAAAAATTCCTTTTACATTGAGGATCTTTTCAAGTTTAGAGCTTTAGAGAATTCAGACAATACATTCATAACATTACACATTATTATAAAGTGGATACCAAAAAATAGTTTCCATTTTTTTCAAAATATAAAATATTAAAACTTAAAAAAGACTCCTTGACAATTCTTGAACATTTAACATGGATTCCTTCCTTGTCTTACACATCCATTAACCTGTAAAAATCATTTAAAAACATGGTATGAGTACCAAATCTCATTAAGGGATGAAAAAGAAGGAAAAATCACATTAGTCCATGATTACTCATAACGTATGAAAACATTTTCAAAATACATGCCTATCACCCATATATACTTATTCCATGTAACATGAGATTACATAGGATTAAAAATAACATGAGAATATAAATATAATAATACAGGTATCTTGGGGCATTACTTACATAATCGTGTAACCCTCTCGGCTACCTTATAATTTGTAACCCTCACGGCTACCTTACAATTTGTGTAACCATCGCAGCTCCACTTGAAGTAACCATACGACCTACATCCAACATACACATTCCCAAAGCATTGGAGGGATATATATCTCCCACCATTCATCATAAATAATTCCCAATAACCAAAACATAATCATACAACATGAATAATTCCATAAAAACATTACTTTGGAATTTCGTAAAACCGAATTTGAAAAGATGTTTTTTTAAAAAAAACCCACTTATAAATTATATACAATTTAAGAGAGGCTTAATAGAGTGGATGAAGTATGTATATATACTATAAATACACATAATAAAACATAATATAAACATAACCCATCACACAAACAATTTAAATAACACATAAATAATGAAGTAGAAGGTTAACCCAAAGAATGAAAATCAGGTTAAGAATTCCCTTAACTCAAGTTTGTCTTAATTCCAACTTGTTTAGACTTCATATATAATGGTTAAAAGATTGTTATTAGTATTTTATAGAAATATTTTCATTTTTATGACATCTTGTATTATCATTTCATAACATCATTTCAACCTTTAATTATTAGTATTTTTCTCCTTGCACTGTTTTTGGGTGAGTTCTTAACATGATTTCCATGATTGGTTCATGGTGGATGTTCTTGTCGATTGGAAGTGAAATTACAGAATTGGAATGGAAAGGTATTTACATATTTCCAGTACCATAATTTATACAATTTATCATTTTTATGTTTAATATGAGGATGATTCATAAGTTAAAACATTAATGATGTTTGTTTAGATCATTTTAGTGGTTCTTTGATAATAACAACCTCGTTTTGTCTTATAAATTAGAACCATGAGTACAAAAGAATTAAAAAAACCATGGGTGAGTCATAACACATATATTATTCTGGTTCAACCATATAAATGGTTTCATGACCATACTTTAAATAATTAATGGAAATTGAAATCACATCATCCGCGATGTCGGTAATTCGACACATAACGAAAAATGTTTTTATTCCTTAAATAAGTGAGGGAGGAGAAGAATAAATATGAGTAACTTTCCATAAAAATGGTAAAATCCAGAATATACATTATTTCTGGAGATTTCATGCCTATTGGGTAAGAATATATGAAGAAAGAATAAGGAAGGAACTAAAAATAAAAGAATAAGTGAGAAATCTCTTACAAACATTAGGCAGCCCAAGGGCTATACGACAGGGTTTTAGACAACATTAAGAAGAGAGGTGACAAGTTTAACCCATCCAGAAATGAATCATAATACAGAATAGATCAAGAATAATAATTAAATAAGAACATGGTATGGAAACTTGAAAGATATACCACATAAAAGAGAACTTGAATGGAAAAAGAAAGAAATTGAGAATTTTATTACCTTGTAGAGTAACCATTAGAACATGAAGGTTGAGCCCTTGGGGGATTGAGGAAACCTTGATAGGACTAATATTAAGGTAAGGAGGAAATATCTTCGTTTAGGAGGAATTGGGAATGAATTAAATGAAGGTAAGAGTTGGTATTTATAGGAAAAGTGAGAGATTATTTTAATAATTTCTAAGGGACACCTCATGGGTGGTATTTGCAAAACCATGGGCCTTCCCATGGTATTTTCTCATGGTATAAGCCACTTGAGACACCTAACATCTTATTTAACTATAAAAAAGTCGACCATATTTATGACATCATTATTATATCATTAATTATGTCATTAACACACTGAAACTAAAAACTGTATTTTTTACTATTCACCGAAAAATCAACTATTTCAGAAAAATTCCTAAAATTCACTCGAACCATTTATCGATATGTAGATTTCAAAAATGAAGTCCATTTTTTAAAAATAAATTTTTAAATAATTTTTATTTATTTTTTAAATAAAATCATACTTAATTCAAAAATTAACAATTCTAATTCTGTAACTACTTCTATATCACAAAGAAAAATTAACCTAGATGCTATTATCATAAAGACTTAATAAAATAAAATAATAATAAAATTTATTGTTTATTAGGGTCATATTACTAATCATATTACTATTCATAAGGGTATGTTACTATTCAAAAAAAAAACAAGTTGGTTCCAATAGACTCTAAATAACACACTGAACACAATTGTAGATGACAATTTCTTGAAATTAAAAACATAGAAATGGAAAAAATTATGTTTAAAGGATAGTTATAAATATCTACTTAAAACAAAGTTCCATGTATTTCTATTTATGTTTAGAAAAACTTGGGGTGTTACATTATCCCCACCTTCTTTAAATTGTGTCCTTGCAATTTTACTTATTAAATAACTGAGGGTATTTTTACCTCATAACATTTTCAGACTCCCATGTTGCTTTCTTAACCATGTGGTTTCTCCACAAAACCTTTACCTGGTGGATTACCTTATTCCACAATACTTGTTCCCTTCAATCAAGAATCTGAACTGGTTTCTCTTCATAAGAAAGGTTCTCTTTCAGCTAAACTTCTTCTGGGATCAAGACATGTGATGAATCTGGCACATACTTCCTCAACATCGAAACATGAAAAACATTGTGTACCTGTAACAATCTTGGAGGCAAACACGGTATGAAACTGTTCCAACATTCTCCAAGATTTCAAAAGGAACGATGAACCATGTAATTAACTTTCATTTCTTACCGAAATGCATCACACTTTTCCAAGGAGAGAATTTAAGGAAAACATGGTCACCTACCTCGAAAGAGAAGCCTTTCCTTCTGTTATATGCATAACTTTTCTGCCTGCTCTGAGCTATCCTCATGTGCTACTGGATCAGCCTCACTTTCTCAGCCACTTCTTCTACTAATTCTGGCCCCATCAACTTTCTTTAACTGAATTCATCCCAAAATGTTGGTGTCCGACACCGCTTCCCATAAAAGGCCTCAAAAGGTGCCATCTGAATACTGGAATTAAAACTGTTATTATAAGAAAACTCAACTAAAGAAAGATGCTGATCCCAAATTCCCTGATAGTCCATTGAACAAGCTCAAAGCATATCCTCCAATGTTTGAATCATTCATTTTGACTACCTATCTGATTGAGGATGAAAAGTTGTACTGAAATTTAACTCTATGCCCAATGACTTCTGAAGTCCCTTCCAAAAGTTAGAAGTGAACCTGGGATCTCAGTCAAATACAATGGAAAGAGGAACTCCATGTAACCTGACAATCTCCTTGAGGTACAATGGAGAAAGCTAATCCAAAGTCACTGTATCTCTAATATAAAGAAAACTTGTAGACTTTGTTATCCGATCAACAGTAACCCAAATCGCATTGTTACCTCGAGAAGTTTTTGGTAGTCCCACCACAAAGTCCATGGATACACTCTCCCATTTCCACTCTGGCACTGGAAAAGGCTGAAGCATCCCCTTCGGTAACTGCCACTCTGCTTTAACCTATTGACATGTTAAACATTTCATGGTAAAATCCGCAATATCTCTTTTCATTCCATCCCATCAATAATACTCCCGAAGGTCTCTGTACATCTTAGTACTTCCAGGATGAACAGAAAATGGAGAACTATGAGCTTTGCACAACAAATCTTTCTTCAACTGAGAATCACTAGGCATACACAACCTTTTTCCAAATCTTAAAACACAATCTTTATCAAGGTTAAATTCTAGAAACTTTCCCATTTTAACCAATTCTACCTTTTTCTGTAGCTCACGGTCTTCCTTCTGTGCTTGCTTAATTCTGTCTGACAACAAAGACTACACTAAAACCTGAAACAAAATAGAGGTATTCCCTACACCAACAACTTCTAAGCCAAAATTCATCAGATCATTAATCAAGGGACCATGTTCCAAATGTAGCATGATTAATGATGCATGATGTTTCCAACTTAAGGAATCCACCACTTTGTTTGCTTTCCCAGGATGGTAATTAATCGTACAGTTATAATCCTTTACCAATTCTAGACATATTCTCTACCTCATGTTTAATTCCTTATGAGTGAATATATACTTTAGACTTTTATGGTTAGTATATATTTGGCATTTGGTTTCGTATAGATGATGCCTCCATATTTTCAAAGCAAAAACCAAAGCTACCAATTCCAAATCATGTGTAGGATAATTTATCTCATGAGGTTTAATTTTCCTCGAAGAATAGGCAATTGCATGATCATTCTGCATCAAAACACAACCAATTCCCTTCAAAGAAGCATCACTATAGATAATAAACTCACCATTTCGAGAAGGTAAGACCAAAACTGGATCATTCACCAATCTCTTATTCAGTTCCTAAAAACAAACATCACATTCCTCTATCTAATCAAATTTAACCCCTTTCCATGTTAACTTAGTTATCGGGCTAGATAACAGTGCAATGTTCTTAACAAACCATCGGTGATAACCTACTAAGCCTAGAAAACTACGAATCTCTGTAACATTTGTGGGTCTTGGCCATTCATCAACTACTTTTATTTTGGTCAGATCAACTGTTATTCCATCCTTATTTACAATGTTCCCAAGAAAAGAAATCTATTACAACCAAAAATCACACTTGCTGAATTTTCCATATATTTTCTTTTATTTTAAAGTTTTCAAAACAAAACTTAGATGTTTTTTCATGCTCCTTTTTTTAGAAAATACCCGAATATCATCAATAAATACCACCACAAAATTATCCAAGAACTCATAAAATACTCTATTCATAAGATTCATGAATACAGAAGGTGCATTAGTTAATCCAAATGGAATAACAATGAATTCATAATTCCCATATCTAGTACGAAAGGCTGTTTTTGGGATGTCATCCTCCTTCACCTTCAGATGATGGTATCCGAATCTCAAGTCAATCTTGGAAAAGTACTGAGCTCCATGGAGCTGATAAAACAAGTCTTCAAGATGAGGCAAAGGATACTTGTTTTTAACAGTGATGTTATTCAAAGAACTATAATCAATGCAAAGTCTCATGGAACCGTCTTTATTTTTAACAAAAAAAATAGGGGCTTCCCATGGTGAAGTGCTAGGACGAATGAAGCCTTTGTCAAGAAAATAATGCAACTGATTTTTCAATTCAAGAAGTTCTATTAGAGCCATACGATATGGGGGTTTTGAAATTGGCTTAGCATCATGAACTAAGTCAATTGTGAATTCAACTTCTCGATCAGGTATGACACCGGGTAACTCATTAGGAAAAACATCAAGGTATTCATTTACCACTGGCACATCATTAATTTGAATAATTCCCTTGTTTTCAACAATATGAGCAAGATAACTTTCATTTACATATTTCAATAGTTTCTCAGCTTCGTGATATGTTATCAATTGTATGGGTTAATTCTTGTATACAAACTGAAACTCTTTCCGAAAAAAACTTCTTTAGCTCTATAATAAATCTTAGCATGATAATCTGAAAGCCAGTCCATTCCTAGAATAACATCAAACTCGAATAAGGGTAAAATAAGAAGGTTTGCAGGTAAAGTCTTTCCACATACCACAATAGAAAGATTCTTATAATTCCTCTTTTCTATAACATTTCCCCCTGGTGTTTTAACAATAAGTTAGGGTCTCATTTGTTGAGGTGATATTTACAAATTACCAGAAAATTTCTCAGAGATGAAGGAATGTGTAGACCCCATATCAAATAAAACTTTAGCAAAATCTGAGTGACCAAACAAAGTACCTGATACAACTTTATTGGATGGACTGACATCTATTGACGTAGTCGCAAAGGATCTCACTACACATTTCTGCTTTTAGTCTGGTTTCTTTAAATCATTCAGATCTCTCTTTGGGAAGACATTTGCATAGTGACCCATCTCACCACATTTAAAACACTTTATAGTTTGCTTATCAAGATTAGTCTTAGGATTATTTTCATTGAAATCTCGGGACATATGCCCAAACTTACCAAATTTAAAACACTTACCAGTTTTTCTAAGACATTCCCCAGGGAGTTTCTTACCACACTTTTCACAAACTGGAAATTGGATTTTCTTACCATCAGATTTCTGTGGTTGATTCTTACCCATTGCTTGCCAACTAGACCCCTTATTCTATTTGTTTCCAAAATGCACGTGATCATCAGAAAACTCCATCTCTACACTCTCATCACATTGGACAGGTTTCTCATAACTTTTGAATTCACGGGAGGCCAATGCCCTTCGATACCTTGGATTCAATCCTAAGTAAAAGTGGTTGATTTTACTATCAAGATCCAGAATAAGATTTGGAGAATACCTCACCAGTTGGGTGAAGTTTTCTTTATACACCATCACTGAGTCTTCCTCCTTCTATTTCAATTCAAGTAATTTATTATCCATTCTAAGTCACACCACCTTAGGAAAATATTTTTCAAGGAAAATACTTTTAAATTCATCCCACTCTAAGGCATCAAAATCCTCTCTACCCCTGATATTCCTTACCATTGACCACCACTGACCAGATTCCCCTTTAAAATGATAAATGGAAAGACTTACCTTTTGATTGTCTGAATATCCCATAACATTGAATATCTTTTCAAGGGCTTTGATCCATCCTTTAGCTACTACTGGGTCAGAAGATCAATTGAATGTAGGAGTATGTTGTCTCATAAAACGTTCCACTACTGTCATGTTCCGTCATGGTACTTTTATTGGTTCTCTTTCATGGATTCCACCACCATTTATTTCCATCGTTAGCTAGCCATTACTATCACAAACTGCTCAGTTCCAATCCCTACCATTCTGGGATATAGTTCCGGAAGGATGTCATTATATCGGTGCCTCTCCTCTTCAGCATCCCCGTTACTTCTGCGGACAACCATTATGAACAAACATGTCTTATATGAAGAAAAATGGTAATCTTTAACTGCTAAAACATTTCAAATTAAACATATAGTGAAAATCATTTATGGTATTCTATTAACATCACCCTAACCCCTAAGGTTATCTAAAAAATCATCTGATACCAACTATAAGGACCCGACCATATTACATACATAATATTTAATTTAGTCAAGAAAAAATTCCTTTTACATTGAGGATCTTTTCAAGTTTAGAGCATTAGAGAATTAGGACAATACATTCCTAACATTACATATTATTATAGAGTCGATACCGTAAAAACAGTTTCCATTTTTTAAAAAATATAAAACATTAAAACTTAAAATAAGACTCCTTGAAAATTATTCAACATTTAACATGGCTTCCTTCTTTGTATTACACATCCATTATCCTGTGAAAATCATTTAAAAACTTTGGATGAGAACAAAATATCATTAAGGGATGAAAAATAAGGAAAAATCACATTAGTCCATGATTACTCATAACGTATGAAAACATTTTCAAAATACATGCTTATCACCCATATATACTTATTCCCTGTGACATGAGATTACAAAGGATTAAAAAAAATACATGAGAAAATAAATATAATAATAGAGGTATCTTGGGGAATTACTTACATAATCTTGTAACCCTCTCGGCTACCTTATAATTTGTAACCCTCACGACTACCTTACAATTTGTGTAACCATCGCAGCTACACTTGGAGTAACCATATGGCCAACCTCCAACATACACATACCCTATGCATTGAAGGGAGATATAGGTACCACCCTTCATAATAAATAATTCCCAATAACCAAAACATAATCATACAACATGAATAATTCCATAAAAACATTGCTTTAGAATTTCGTAAAACTAAATTTGAAAAGAGGTTTTTTAAAAAAAGAGACACTTATAAATTATATACAATTGAAGATAGGATTAATAGAGTGGATTAAGTATGTATATATACTATAAATAAACATAAAAACATAATATAAACATAACCCATCACAAAACCAATTTAAATAGCACATAAATAATGAAGTAGAAGGTTAACCCAAAGAATGGAAGTCAGGTTAAGAATTCCTTTACCGCAGGTTTCTCTTAATTCCAACTTGTTTAAACTTCCTGTATGATGGTTAAAGGAGTTCTATTAGTATTTTACATAAATATTTTCATTTTTATAACATCTTATATTATCATTTCATAACATCATTTCAACCTTTAATTATTAGTATTTTTCTCCTTTCACTGTTTTTGGGTGAGTTCTTTACATGATTTCCATGATTGGTTCATGGTGGATGTTCTTGTCGATTGGAAGTGAAATTACATAATTTGAATGGAAAGGTATTTACATATTTCTAGTACCATAATTTATACCATTTATAATTTTTATGTTTAATATGAGGATGATTCATAAGTTAAAACATTAATGATGTTCATTTAGATCATTTTAGTGGTTCTTTGATAATAACAACGTCATTTTGTATTATAAATTATAACCATGAGTAAAAAAGAATTAAAAAACCATGGGTGAGTCATAAAACATATATTATTACCTGGTTCAACCATATAAATAGTTTCATTACCAGACTTGAAAGAATTAATGGAAATTGAAATCACATCGTCCGTGATGTCGGTAATTCAACACATAACGAAAAATGTTTTTATTCCTTAAATAAGTGAGAGAGGAAAAGAATAAATATGAGTAAATTTCCATAAAAATGATAAAATCCATAATATACATTATTTATAGAGATTTAATGCATCTTGGGTTAGAATATATTAAGAAAGAATATGTAAGGAACTCAAAATAAAAGAATAAGTGAGAAATCTCTTACAAAAATTCGGCAGCCCAATGGCTATACGACAGGGTTTTAGACAACATTAAGAAGAGAGGTGACAAGGGTCACCCATCCAGAAATGAATCATAATATAGAATAGATCAAGAATAATAAGGAAATAAGAACATGGTATGAAAATTTGAAATATATACCACATAAAAGAGAACTTGAATGGAAAAAGAAGGAAATTGAGAATTTTCTTACCTTGTAGAGTAACCATTAGAACTTGAAGGTTGAGCCCTTGGGGGCTTGAGGAAACCTTGGTAGGACTACTATGAAGGTAGGGAGGCAATATCTTAGTTTAGGAGGAATTGGGAATGAATTAAATGAAGGGAAGAGTTGGTATTTATAGGAAAAGTGAGGGATTATTTTAATAATATCTAAGGGACACCTCATGGGTGGTATTTACAAAACCATGGGCTTTCCCATGGTATTTTCCCATGGTATAAGCCAATTGAGACAACTCACATCTTATTTTACTATAATAAAGTCTACCAGATTTATGACATCATTATTATATCATTAATTATGTCATTAATACATGGAAACTAAAAACAATATTTTTTACTATTCACTGAAAAATCAACTATTTCAGAAAAATTTCTAAAATTTACTCAAACCATTTATCGACGTGTAGATTTCAAAAATTAAGTCCATTTTTTAAAAATAATTTTCTAAATATTTTTAATTTAATTTTTAAATAAAATCATACTTAATTCAAAAATTAACAATTCTAATTCTGTAACCACTTCTATATCACAAAGAAAAATTAACCTAGATGCTATTATCATAAAGCCTTAATAAAATAAAATAATAATAAAATTTACTATTCATCAGTGTCATATTACTATTCATATGACTATTCATAAGGGTTTGTTACTATTCACCAAAAAACAAGTTGGTTCCAATAGACTCCAAATAACACACTGAACACTATTATAGATGACAGTTTCTTGAAATTCAAAACATAGAAATAGAAAAAGTTATGTTTAAAGTATTGTTATAAATATCTACTTAAAACAAAGTTCCATGCATTTTTATTTATTTTTAGAAAAGCTTGGGGTGTTATAGTGTCAGTTCAATAATTGGAGGAGTTCTGAAGACCTGTAACGCATTTAGGCGAGAAAACCAGGGTGATTCGAGATGATCAACATGGGAGGATCTGAAATCAGAAGTTAAGAGGTAAATAATGGTGGCCCAAATTGAGAAGACGTGATCCTAGAGAAATCACATGTTTCTGGTGTGAGAAAAAGGGTCACTATAAAAGTGACTATAGAGAGTGAAAATGGTACATTGTTGGGAAAGAGAAAGTTGAAGGGAAGGGTATGAACATCATATAATTATCGATAGATGATGAAGTCTATGTGACAACAAGAAGATTGCACTCAGATGAGAATGTCGTATTCTAAAAATAAAGAACAAGCGAGCTCAAAATCTAAAAAAAGATGGATGGGTTTTGGATTTGGGGAGCTCAACACACATATACATGACTAAAGTTGTGTTTCATACCTTTCAACAGGTGTGAGATTCAATGAGACTTAGTGATGGGTCAACATGCGAGGTTCAAGGAGTCAGGACAGTGAAATTAAAGACACTTGATGGAGTAGTTCATAAACTAGATGACGTGAAATTCGTTCTGAGGATGAGACAAAACCTGGTATCATTAAGTAGGATCGATGAGAGTGGATAAAAAATGTCCATAGTGGGTGAAGTGTTGTAAGTATTATGTGGGGATGCAACGATTCTTACTGGGAAGGAGTCCCAAGGGTTATATAATTTTATGGGGACCACAATAAACCTTAGATTGATTGAAGAAAGTGGAAGTTCCACATCATCTAGAGAGAAGAAGCGTGTTCAATTTGCCGATGATGTTTTCAACACCTAAAAGGAGACTACAGGCCTGGTTTCTATCCCAAATTGGTCATGATGGGGAGATTTGTGGGGGACATTCCCATTTTGAGAGTCTATAATGAAGCCTTTTGTGGGAGTCATTGGTGGGTAGCATGGTCGGTAGTAGCTTCTCTCAGAAGTTGGCAACCAACCTGGCCAACTCTTCGACCGTGGATGAACAACGACCTCCAGTGGGAGGAAATTTAGGGGTAGATGAACTACCCCACCAATTGAAGAAACATAGGTTTTTCTCCTATATTTAATAAGACTAATTCCCATGAACTAAAATCAGCATATTTTGTGAATCTGTGGTGTGTGTTGTAATCCTCCAATGAGACAGAGAGAGAAATAAAATTCATCTCGTTTCTCCCGTGGATGTATGTCATCCAATTGAACCCCATTAAATCCTTATATTCGTCCCTTTTTCTCATTTTTGTGTGTTTTACGGTGCCATGCACCTCCGCAGCACCCTTATATGAAATGGGTCTATCTCTGTTAGCCACCCAAACAACGGTTTGGTTAGGGAGTTTGTGGTACCAAATATGGAGGTAGAAGTTAAGGGCTTTTCCATGTTTGAAGAAACCCATAGAAAAAATTTTAGTGGTAGAGATGATGGTTCGGTGGTCGGAGAGAGAGGTGTTTGTGGATAGGGTGTCTATGACAGGAGAGCGAAAACTCAAGAACAAGACGAGCGATGGAAGATGGAAGTGGAGGCATGAAAGATTTATGATATCCATGCCCACAAAATTGCTGTTTAGGGAATACTTGAAGTGGTTATAGAAGGGAAAAAATGTGAAGTTCAATGGGGTGGGAAAGTGAAGGGATTGAGGATAAACTAGGAGTGGGGGGAGGGGAGAAGAAGAGGTTTGGTGAATAATAGTGTGACAAATGGTCTTAAGAATGTGGCTAACAACATGGGGAAGGTGGCTTGCTAGCAGCACGAGTATGATATTATCACTTTTGGGACTATACCATCAATATCATCATGATAAATAATAGTAAATAATATAAACATCCATAATAAGAATAATATTAGGGTAAAACCATTAGATTTCCAATGGGATAATCATGTGCAACACCATAAGAACTAAAAATAAAATAGTAAGGAGACCCACTGAACCATCCCCAGATTTGCCTCAAATATATCTTCAGAACCCTACAGAGCTCCATAATCTTATCCATATATACTGGGGTCATCTCCCAAAACTACATATCAACCATAAGGTCTATATTCACATAAAAGTGTTCGTGCAAGGTGTCCCTAAACAAATACATATTATATTTCTAGATTTGGTGCTGTATAACCAAATGAATTTGTATATTTGATTACTAGAATAGTCGATTACTAGAATATTAATAAATATCTCACCTATCATAACCCCTCCCACCAAATATATCACAATGAAAAGAGAGATATGACGACCTACCACTACTAGAAAATGAATCTACTGCCACAGACCTATAACCATAGTTTTAAAACCATGGATATAAGTCATTTTTTTCAAAGGCCTATAACCATGATTTTCCAAAATCACGACTATAGGGTTCCCACGCTTCTGCAGAAAAGAAAATTCCCACAAACAAATGTTGTGAAGGACTAATACCATGATTTTCATTAATATATATATCATAATATGTACATATATACGTGAAGCGTTTGGCAGTGTAGCGGTGACCATCACAGGTTGGAAAATGGGAGATGCTGGGATCGAAACTCAATGGGTACATTTTTTATTTAGGCTATTTCCATAGTTTACTAAGGCTATAGCCATGGTTAAAACCATGGAAATAACATCCTATAGACACAGTTTAAACTATTTCTATAAGTCAACTGCCATGATGGTGAATTTTGAGGCCTATTACCATGGTTAAAACCGTGACAATAAGCCGGGACCTACTACCACGACGATAGCAGCCACAATTTTGGGGCCTATTTCTATGGTTTTGAACTGTGGAAATATGACTTTTTTCTAGTTGTGTCCTAAGTCCCAACTTCAGCAAGCCCTGAGTTGAGGAATAGCATCAGAAGTATAAAAATATCACATTATGGGAGGCATTACCCTTTAAAATAGGATCGAGATATGGGATAAATAGTCAACAAACAATTCCACAAAACAATATAACGATAAACAAAAAACCATCTCACAATGCATGAATAAAGTAAAACCGATACAGAAAAAGACCCCAAAATAAATACCAAAAATACAAGTCTACGACAACATCTCAACAATAGCTTCAACCCAACTAGTAATCACCACTATAAATATGACCTATTTCCATACATCTATTTCCAAAATTTTAATAAACTACAACAATAGGTTATATGAGGCCATAATTTTATTTTAATCATGGATATACACCTCGCTTCTCCTTCTATCCTTTGCACAACAGTACCCTTACACCCTTTTCATGTTTCCTCTTATCTGTGCATGGTTCGTCTTCGTAATCGAGGCCTATTCTCTGCGGAGATCTTCCTCCTCCGACATAGCCAACCCAAATCCTACCTCCAACGATCTCCCTCCTCCAACACAGCTCAAACACAGTTCCGACGCAGTTCCAATGCAACCAGCCCACCTCCTTCCTTCGACAAACTCCCTCTTTCAATGTGGCTCCACCGCATCCAACCCACCTCCCCATCGATGTGGCTCCGATGAAGCCTCACCACCTCCCTACTGATGTAGTTCCAATGCTGCAGTGTGAGTTCAGCCGAACCCTAAGGTACTCATATAGTTCAATTTTTGTGGGTTCTTCTTACAACTAGGGTTTATTCCATATTTTGGGCTTCCTTGGACCTAATTGAGACCAAATTAGGTCTCACTTTGATAATGGGTCAATGGTTTCTGAACACTAGATTGAGATTTTGAGTAAAAATTATGTTTCTTATTATTGAGGGTATTTAGATTACTTCTTTGGTTCTATCCAATTGGTATTTGATGGTGTCATTCCATTTTCACATGATCTTTGTAGGTGTTTCCATGCGATTTCATTTTCTTTTCAAACCATGTGAATCTTGAAATTTTTAAACCCATTATTATTTAATTACTATTATAATTGTATGCGTTTCTTTGATATATTCTTATGTTTCTCATAAATATCATCTGTTTATGTTGTTCCATATGTTTTTTTATTGATGTTGTATTAATGTAAAAATATTATATTAGGAATTTTTGGATTAATGTTATATTTATATTTATTTCATTGAGGTTTTTGTGTTAAATAAGCTTTCATTTTTTCATAAAGGATCAATTTTTTTATATCAACTTGAAAACCAAATGCCTGTTTGAAATTTTTTATAACATATTTTTTATTTAATTAGTTATACCCTTCGATTAATCCCCCATGATATTATGTTCTATAAGAGTATATATATTTTATGATTTTAATGTGATTGTTATTTGATATTATATAGAATGAAAATGTGTTCTTCATAAAAATGGTGTATGGGGAAGGGATAAAGTATTGATATTGTGGTTCCTTGCTATGCATTCTACTTTATATATGTGGTAAATGTGTTATAAAATGATTCCCTACCTCTAATAGACAACTTTATGGGATCTTTGGAAATCCAAGTGGGATGTTGAGAAATTTTAGCTATGCTAGTCATGTTTATATACTTGTTAGGATTATTTAATGTGTGAAGTGAATCTATCAAGAGGGAATTCCACTAGGTAAGGCTAGTTGGATAAATCCACTGACGTTATATATTAGGATGTTCTTCAATAGTATGAAAGGTTATTCAACCTAAGTACATCTTGGATAGTCTAAGTATGATCTATCAAGGTTACATATGATATAAGAAATACTTTACCTAGACTTTTCCTTTCAAAAATTCTCCGATAATTATTTTTGATAGGTATATGGGTGAAATAATGTGGGGTGGGGGAAAATATATGAAAACACTATTAGTTTGTTAGTTTTTTAGGAAGTTTTTAGTTTGTTAGGAAGTTATTGGGATATCAGGGTAATAAATAGGGAGGAAACAGAAAGATAGAAGGGGGATCAGACTGTTTAGTAGACTGCTATTTGGCAGAATCAGAGGATTAGGCCTTAGGCCCTGGGTGTAGTGCCTCATAGGGATTCTTCCCATTCTCTTATAATTCTCATTCTTATCTATTTATTCTTCTATTCCATTATTTTTCTTCTTGTTTATTATAATTCTAGTACTCTATAATTGCTGGAAATAAAGGAATTCTCTCATTATTCTCTTTAACACCTACCAACTTTATTCTATTTTCATTAACTACTTACAATGATATGTACTACTTTACATTATCTCTTTTTATAGTTAAAATCAATATATTCCATATCCTAGTATATTTTTTTGACAATTAACATTATTTTATAGTGATTTTTTTGGTAGCACATGAGCCTTAGCCCAGTTGGTGAGGACTCTTTAAGTGCATCCAGGAGACCAGGGATCAAATCCCGACAGAGGCTAATTTATGGGTTATTGTAGCAATACTATAGTAGGTACTCTAGTAGGTACTGAAGTAGGAACTGTATAGAACTGTAGCAGGTATTGTAGCGGGACTGTAGCAAGAACTGTTTGGCACTGTAGAATCCAGGAATACTCCCCCATTTGGGCCTTTGGGCCACTGATTTGGTCCCTGAGTCCTTTAAGGCCTTTGGGACAACCAGGCCTTTGGGTTAGTAAGGCCTTTAGGCCACCTCAAAACCTTTGGTCCACCTTTAGTGCAGATTCAAACCAGACAACCTATAAGGAACAAGCTTCAGAAGGTGGAGGAGCAAGGAGCTTTCACCATATCAGAATCTAAATGGATTGGAAGAATGAGAGGGTATGCCACCTGCCATCGGGACAAGCCTATACATGCATGGGAAAGCCTAGCCGAACAACCATGTGAAGGTGAAGAGATGATTTCACGATGAAGATGTTGGGGAGGAGTAGTTTCAGTAGTTAGTCTGGGTTGTATGTAATGTTTGAAGCATATGAGTAATGAATTCATATAAGTCCTATGGGCCATGTAATACCTATGCCTATGGGCCTTGTAAGGGTTCCACATCACCCCTTGAAAGGTGGATTATCAAAATCAATAAAAAAATGAAGGCCTTCAGGCCATTGAAGTATAATGATTTTTTGGTACATAACTTACTTGGTTTTTACCTATGTATATTAATTTTCCATATTTTTCTATACACTATTTGTTTACTATATTACTTGAAATTATTTCTTATGATATTTAAAACTAGTATTGAAATGGAATTTTGGAAGGCTATTTGATTCCAACTGTTGTTTTCCATCGAAGAAGTGAGTTTTTGAACATTTTTTTTCAAACGAAGAGATTTATATATGTACATAAAATGATTTAAAAATAATAATTTAGAGCATGACCATGAACTATTTTTTAAAATTAAATTATTAATTCCTTTATTTTATTTCAAACTAGTATTTATAAAATGTATTGAAAAAGGAAATTCAAATACTATTCTATGTAATCCAACTAGGTAACTTTTCTCACACCCTAAATACACCCCTCATTGTTGCTAGACTTTGCAGATTTTGCAGGTATATGTTAAATATTATAATAATCTTCTTATTTTGGAATCCGTGTCTTAGGTAACTCATAGATTAGACCATGTTGGTTATGTGGGATAAAGAATTGGGTTCATGAGTATATTTCTGGTTTAGTATTACAGGTTTCATTGTTTTTTTTATAGTGTATATTCCTTCCAATTAATCCTGAATAGTATTTTGGGATCGATATTTATGCTTGGTGTATCTCTATTATAAAATATTGAATGTGATATGTTAATTTATTTAAAATTGGGGTTTTTGGATTTCTTTTGATTTAGAACTGCTTATTTCCTCTTTCATGGTAGTCCAACTTATGGACATGACATATTGGATTCCCAATAAGTTTCTAATATTTATTTATTTGTATTTATTATTATGAAACCAATCCCAACATTGACTTAAAATATTTTCAATATGGTATGGTTTAGTGTTGTCTCAGAAGATTTGATGTAGGTCACTCCATGGTGTATGTATTGAATGACATTGAATATCATTTGAAAAAAGTCTTTATTAATGATCATGTTATTTATTATTGGGATGTACATATCAATATGAATATTCTTTATTCATTGTTGGTTATCGAGTCATGTATCATTTATCATGTATAATTTACACACTAATCAGACATATATATTATGTCATTATATCTCACTTCTTTTCCCATTATTTTCTTATAGGTGGTTTCTTATGATGAGTCCAGTTCAATCCACCGCCATTGAAGGTAGTGGGTTTGACATCAGATTCAGGAAAGGTTTCTTCTATTTTTATTATTTGGATCAATTTTCATTAAGGATTTTTTATTTTTTGGGTTCTCTATATTTTTGTAGTGCATTTTGTGATACTTTTCTTTTCTCATTAAGATTATTCTAGAAAACAGACTTTGTAACTATGAGTTTTTTATCCATAGAAAGAAACACTTATTCCAACATGTTATTCCTTTCAATCTAATTTAACTTATATTCCATTAATGTTATCTTATCATTAAATTTTTTTTATAATCTGGTTTTGGTCATGCTCTTATACATTTCATTATTGTGCTCTTCAAATTTTCAATAAAACATTTGGGTATTTTTAAAAGGAAATGATTTTTGAATTTTTTTTGATCACTCATATTAAAATATTATCCCCATAAAATTGAATATGACATGAAAATGACCCTTACTCAACCTCCAATGACCCCTTTGACCCATTACATAGGTAAAATTTATAACAATGAGCTGATTAAAGACCCATATCCAATGTATTTCTATAACGCCCCGACCCTAGTTACCAAGAGTTGGTGAATTATTACATAACATTAGAATGATCACAAAAGATCAAGTCTCGAAAGACCTATTAGTTTAGTAGCCTTGGAATCACTAGATACTTTCATAAATTTTACATTACATAATAAAATTAAAACTACAACAACATAGTCTCCATAGTCCACACTCATATCCTCTCATACTATCCTCGTAGGTCATTCATAAAATACTTCTTCACGTCCTAGAAAAAATAAAACATAGAAAGGGGTGAGCTCAAATGCCCAGTAAGGATAACAATATAGCAGAAACTTTAATAAATAAGCATAAACATTTAAGGCAATGTATAACTAAAACAAAATCCTTTTAAAATTGAACTTCAGAATAATATAGCATAAATAAAATGAAATAATTCCATTTACTTATTCACATGGATATTCTACTAGTTAAATAATCACATGCAATATCAATAACCACTTTCATAATGATGGAATGCAAAATGCCAGACTATCATAACCATGTAGCCAAGGCCTTGTGCCAAGACTACAAATAAGATTTTTTTCAAGGCCTCATGTCAAGACACTAGTTTGTCTCATGAGACCTACCAATGCATCGAGGAGCTATAGCGGGCTCCACCTGTCACTTATTAAGTCTAATGCATTCCTCATATGAACATGCTTAAACATAACATAAACATTCGTATTAAAACTAGCATACAAAATGTCAATAATTTCTCCATAAACGATGAATGGTATAAAAATAACACATACATAGTCAAACATATCTCAAAACATTCAATACAATATGGAAGTTTTGTATCATAATAAATCAACTTCAAATAACCTTAAAGTCCATCAAAGGATGTTGACATAGATGAAATCAAAACTATTTGAGAGAAATATATCTTTTTTTGAAATCATTTATAAGTCACATAATTATAAAAGAAAAAATTTACTTTGAAAATATTCTTATAAGATTGTAAGGGAAGCTTCAATGATTTTATAATGGTGGAAAATAGCCGCACCCTCCGTATAAGTTAAAAAAACATTCTTACCTTAATTCCGTTGAAAAGGTTAAAAAGGACCTTGTTTGGAAAACGACAGAAAGATTCCTTTATAAAATTCTTATAAAAATTCAAATTAATGGTATAAATGACTTTAACCCATATTCTGTAAAATAGTAAGCATGTTTTGAAATAAATTTTTAAGAAACATGGATGTGGATGATAAAGAGGTCCTAGTAGATAATTACATATAAACAACCTCGGATAATGAAGAGATTGTGAAATAAACCCTTACCTTGTACTTTTACTTGGTTAAGGGTAGGTTAACCTACTGTATAATGGTGAAATAATTGTTACTAAATTATACAAGAATCATATATATTAATATGATATTATATATGATCTTTTAACATTGATTTGTTAATAATATCTTAGTATTATCATCATTTCGGGTGTTAACAGATTCGTATTTCTTTATATTCTTTGTTATGTGAGCCATATTTTTTATGGATGAGACGTATATTATTCATATCCAGAATGATATCAAGTCCTTAAACATTATTTTTAATCATCAAATGAGAATTATACTTGAATGGATACGATGGGGAATGAATCTCATCGCGTTCGTGGAGACGGTAGTCCGTACGTACGCACAAGCGAAAATATCATTATTTTGATATTAAAATAATATAAAATTGGATGGTATATCATATATACATAATCATTATCATGTTATATTTATTATTTAAATTAATTACACATCATTATTATACCCATATAAATAATAATATATTGAATAACAATTACACCACGACGTGGAGACGATAGGCCGTACGTACGCACCTATGGTGACATGTCATTCAAGGGATGGATAGAATAATGAATTTGGTTGTTCCATATTTATAATAACATCACATCATATATAAGATACTGGAGTTATTATTTTATAATGGAAATAACAAGGAAAGGATAAGTTGAAGAAGAAAGGAACTTGAAAGAGGGTGGTGAAAACATTACCTCTTCTTCGGGTTCTTCCTTTTGATTTGATCAAAAGGGCTCTTTAGGTTGACTTTATGACTAAAGTAAGGAATCTAGGATGAATGGAGGATATTTTAGAGGGTATTTGGGCAGAGTTTGGCCGAGCCCAAAGGCTTTGAAGGTGTGAAATTGAGATAAGTGGGAGTGCCCATTTATCAGAGGGGTGAGGGGCACCTTTGGAAAAGCTAGAAATATTATTTTATAATAAATTCATATTCGGTTTCTAATGACTAAAAAATGGGTTATTTAAAGTTTAAGGTGGGGATAAGTAAAAAAACACACAAACAATAGGTTTTATACCGGTTTGGGTCACTTTATAAACCTTATCTTTTAGTTTTAACTCTTAGTTAGTTAGTTTGACACTTACCATGCCTCTTTGTATTTTTATATTATATAGTCAATAAAATTACTATAAACTTCAAAGAGACCCCAAAGTGGACCATTAATGATTCAAATATCATTATTTAAGTCTCTTTTACGAAACTTAGATTTTTAGGAATAGAATATAAATTAATAATATAATATTTTTTTAAAAACTCTTTTATGTCGTTTTTGACACTATTGGGTATTTTGTTTTTGATAATTTCATAACAGTATTATTAATTCAAAAAATATTTATATAATCAGTTATAATATGTCATATTAACCTAGAAACCTAGTGTAATTCATAAAAAGTCTCAAATTACATTTAATTTTGTATTTATAATATCAATTATTTTAATATTTCATTAATTAGGTAATTAATGCATCACCATTGTGTCATAAATAAATTAAATTATTTAGAGTATAAAAATTATAAATAAAATACCATTATGTAGGAAATAGTTTTATCTTTCTAATGAATATTTATAATCGAATATATTTTATGTATAACTCTATATTAAAAATGTTTTAATTATTAAACTTTGATTTTATCTCTTTTAACTCTTCTTTGAATTAAATAATAATAAATGTCCTAATTTAATCCAAGTGGACCTAAATGATAATATTTTATTCCTAAGGTTGTTTTTGGTCGAGATAAATTTGTCCAATAGAATTAGTACATGTGTTAGAGTAATATTAATATCATTTTTACCCTTAATTACCCTATTTACTTTTAACCGTGGTAAATAAATGAAAAAAGTTACTATTCACCAAAAATTATTTTTATCTTATTGAACCACATTTTAATCCTTGATATTAACAATGTCTCTCGGATTTTTGAAATTCCACTCACAGAAGTGGTAAAATTATGTTTTATGTGAATTTTTAAATTCTCCTAGGAGGTGGGTAAAAGACGGTGAAAAGTTCAATAAAATTTTTATATATCTAAAATTATTCTGAACTAACTCCAATGAATTAAATTGAACTTATATTGGTATTATGTATCTATTTTGATCTTAATTAAATTTAAATAAAATAAATGATTATTTAAATAAAAATTAGGTTTTAAACTCAAACTCAGTGTTTTTTCCCTATTCATCAAAAATTGAAAGCTTTCGGAAAAATACCAAAATTTCACCCTAGGCTGATTTCGATATTCCGAATCCAAAAATAATGTCCATTTTGAAATATAAAATTTATAAAATTTCAAAAAGTGGGTATTACTATTCATAACGGCTAGTTTGATTGGTTGTGGTGTGTGTTAGAACTCAAAGTTGCGTACAACACGCGCTACTGTATTATTCAAAAAGAAGCGTAACGTAGAAGCTTGGGGTGTTACATTCTCCCCTCCTTTAAATAATTTCATCCTCAAAATTTATAGAATACTACAGCATGAAAAGACTTGGGTTGTTCTTTATCATATGTTCCTCGGGTTCCCATGTTGCTTCTTCCATCTTATGGTTTCTCCACAAAACTTTTACCGGATGAGTCGTCCGGTTTCTCAGTACTTGTTCTCTCACATCAGGAATCCTGATGGGCTCTTTGCAATAAGACAGATCAGGTTCCCGTTCTAATTCCCCATAGGTGAGTACATGCGTTGGGTCAGGCATGTATTTACTCAACAGTGATATGTGTAACACATCGTGAACTTTGGAGAGACTTGGTGACATTGCCAAACAGTAAGCTACAACCCCAATTCGTTCTATAATTTCGAAAGGTCTGATGTACCTGATACTCAATTTACCCTTCTTACCAAAATGTATAACTCCCTTCCATAGATATACCTTCAAGAAAACATGAACTCTTACCTAAAATTCCCAATCCTTCCGTCAATTATCGATATAGCTCTTTTGCCTACTTTGGGCTGCTTTGATGTGGTTTTAGATTACCTTTACCTTTTCCATTGTTTCCTCCACCAGTTCTGGGCCTACAAGTTTTCTTTCAGCAACGTCATCCCAACAGGTTGGTGTGCGACATCTCTTTCCGTATAACGCTTCATATGGTGCCATCTGAATACTCGAATGGAAGCTATTATTATAGGAAAATTCTAACAGAGGTAAATATTTATCCCACATACCCTGAAAGTCAAGTGAGAAATATCTCAACATGTCTTCTAAGGTTTTAATAGTCCATTCTGATTGTCCATCTATTTGAGGGTGGTAGGCAGTGCTCAAATGAAGTTCAGTATCCAAGGCCTTCTGAAGAATCTTCCATAATCTTGAAGTAAAACTGGGATCACGATCAGGAACAATCGATAGGGGTACTCCATGAAGTCTCACAAATTCATTAATATATATTCTTGCTAGACGTTCCAGTGGTATATCTTCTATTTTAGTAAGAAAATGTGCTGACTTGGTAAGACGATCAACAATAACCCATATTACATCGTTCCTTCTAGGAGTCTTTGGTATCCCCATGACAAAGTCCATCATAATATTATCCCATTTCCACTCCGGTATGGGAAGAGGTTGCATGACTCATCTAGGCGATTTCCTTCCAGCTTTAATTTGTTGACAAACCATATATATTGACACAAAATCGGAAATCTCCCTCTTCATGTTGTCGCACCAAAATTTTTCCTTCAAATCTCTATACATTTTGGTGCTCCCAGGGTGTATAGAGAAATTGGAGCTATGAGCATCATCTAACAATTCCCTTTTTAGATCAGGTGTATCGGGAACACAAAGTATCTTCCCAAATTTTAAAATTCCTTCTTCATACACAAAGTCTTTCAATCTCCCATCATTCACAGCTTTAATCTTCTTTTGAAATTCTTTATCATCGGTCTGAGAACTCTTAATCGTTTCTATTAAATATGGTTTGGAAACCATTTGAAAAGGAATTGATGTTTCACCTTCCATGGTTATTCTCATGTCCATCTTTACTAGATTCATGAAAATTGGATCCCTTTTAATTCTCATATTGTTCAAAACTCCATGATCTTTTCTGATCAAAGCATCTGCCACCTTATTTGCCTTCCCCGAGTGGTAGTGTATCATTCAATCATAATCCTTGAGTAATTAAATGCATCTCCTTTGCCTCATGTTGAGTTCTTTTTGTGATAAAATATACTTAAAACTCTTGTGATCAGTTTTAATCTCACATTTTTGACCATAGAGGTAGTGTCTCCATATCTTCAAAGAAAAGATCACAACTTCTAACTCGAGATCATGAGTAGGATAGTTTTTCTCATGAATTTTCAACTGTTGTGATGCATAGGAAATAACCCTATCATTCTGCATAAGGACACAACCAAGTCCTTTATTCGATGCATCACTATAAATAACGAACCCATCATTCCATGATGGTAGAGTAAATATAGGATCATTGACTAATCTTCTCTTTAGTTATTCAAAACATTATTCAGACTCTTTTGTCCAAACAAATTTAACCCCTTTACGTGTGAGCTTTGTTAATGGGTTATCCAACCAAGAAAAATTCTGGACAAAACATCGATAATAACTTGATAAAACAATAAAACTACATAGCTCAATTATACTCGTCGGGGCATGCCATTCTTGGATTGCCTTGGTCTTAGAAGTATCAACATAGATTCCATCTTTAGAGACAATATGGCCAAGAAAAGAAATCTCCTGAAGCCAAAATTCACACTTGCTAAACTTCCCATATAATTCATGTATTCTCACTGTCTTCAGGATAATGTGCAAGTGATTTTCATGATCTTCGTAGCTTTTGGTGTATACCAAGATATCATCAATAAATACCACCACAAATTCATCGAGATATTCCTTGAAAACTATATTCATTAGATCCATGAATACAGATGGTGCATTAGTCAATCCAAAAGGCATTACTATAAACTCGTAATGCCCGTAACTGGTTCAAAATGTTGTCTTCGGAATGTTTTCCTTCTTCACACACAACTGATGATATCCAGATCGAAGGTTAATCTTAGAAAAGTATTTAGATCCATGTAGTTGGTCAAATAAATCATCAATTCGAGGTAGGGGATACTTGTTCTTTATTGTTATAGCATTGATCTCCCTATAGTCGATACATAACCTGATAGATCCATATTTCTTTTTAACAAAAAAGAACAGGGGCTCCCCATGTTGAAACACTAGGGAGAATAAATCCCTTATTACTCAATTCCTCTAGTTGTTTATTTAGTTCAACTAATTCCACAGTGGACATTCTATAAGTGGTCTTTGATATAGGCCTTGATCTAGGAATTAAATCAATAGAAAACTCAACTTATCGTTCTGGAGGATGTCCAGGTAAATCTTCCAGAAACACATCTACATATTATTTCACAATAGGTAAATCCTCTATTTGAACATTCCTTTCATCACCCACAGTCATTTTATTCTCTTCCTCCCCAATAATTGAATTTAGTTGAGCTACTGGGGGTGGATCTAGGTAAGATTTAGGTGGTGATGATTCTTATCTAAAGATAAGGTGTTCCTTATCATCATCATCAAAAATAGTAACCTCCTTATTCTTAAAATAAATTTTTGCATCATGGTCTAGAAGACAATCCATACCGAGGATTATATCAAATTCAATCATAGGCATGACGATGAGATTCGTAGATAAAGAACATTTATGTGCTCTAATGGGGACTGATTCACAAAACTTTGTTGCAATGATACTTCCCTTAGGAGTTTTAACTGACAACTCCCTTGTTAAATAAAATTGGAAATATCTAATCTTCTTAGAAAACTGGGAAGATATGAAACAATACGATGATCCAGAATCAAATAATGCATTTGCTAAACTTGAGAAAACCATTAAATTACCTACCACCATGTATTTTGGAGCTTCTTCCTCAGTAGTAGTGATAGCATAAGCTTGGCCTTTATCCCTTGGACTTTTCTGAGGTAAGTTCCCCTGACGCTTCGGACATTCATTTGAATAATGTCCCATCTCCTTGAAATTGTAGCATTGGACATCAGTAGCTTCCTTCTCCCCCTTGCAATCACGAGCTTGGTGGCCTTTTTCACCACACTTGTAACGGACTCCCATTCCTTTTAAGAAATTACTAGGATGTTTCTTCCCCCATTTACTACAGGATGGATATTCAACTTTTACCTTATTCCCCTTATTTCCATTCCCAGAGTGATCAGCAGATCTCTTCTTCTTTTGCTTTGATTTAAAGTCATAAGACTTAGAGAATTCTTTTTCTGTCTTGCTAGCACATGAGACAATATCTTTGTACAATGAGAAGGTTTGTGATACTAATGCTCGACAGAGAAACAGTTTTAACCCATCAAAGAATCAATCAATCTTACTTCTTGGGTTACATATATAATTTACAAGATACCTCGCTAACCATGTAAAGTTAGCCTCATACATTGAGACATTCTCATCCTCCTTTTGTCTCAGACTCAGAAATTGCCTTTCCATATCTGCTCGATAGTCACGAGGAAAGTATTTTTCTAAGAAAATATCTTTGAACTCCCTCTATTACATATTTTATACTTCATCATATTCCTTTGTGTTTTTAATCAATGACCACCATTGATCATCATCTCCAGTGAGGCGATAAACTGCCATGATAACTTTTTCCCTTTCACTAATCCCCAAAGCCTGAAATATTTTCTCTAGGGAATTTATCCATTGCTCAGATACTAAGGTATTTGTACTCTCATTGAACATTTGTGGTTGTTGCCTCATGAAGCGATCTGACATTGATCCTCCACACTGCGGATCCGTGTGCTCCATACGGGTAAGGCTATTATTCATAACCTGAGTGAGTTGTCCCAGTATGGTGATTAGCTAATCAGCACCAGTTGTATAACCAGCTCCACTATAATTATGTTGAGCAGGAGGAAAATCCCTACATGGAGTTCATGCATTGATATAGTTTCCATTTCTTCCACTAGGTTTTATTTCTAAACAATGGCATAAACTATATCAGTTTATGAATAAAAATACATAATTCCATACTTTTAAAACACTTAACATAAATTAAAATATTTATAGATATAATCCATAATCATAAAAATATTTTCTTTGAGAAAGTATATAATAAAAAACCCTTCATAATAGTTTGTAAAGAAAATGAGAATTATCCTAAGCATATCCTCCGGGAGTGTCGTAACCAAGAGTGCAGCAAGGCCTATTGTCGTGCACCAGTTCCCGTTCGAGTCTAGCTCAAAGCAGTGTTTTTGGGTTTTACCCCTAGGTACATCTGTGTCAGATCTGCCTCTACCTGGTCGTGTCCAGATATGGATGTATTACTCGGAAAACTCACAAAATCTCTACAATAACAAAATTCTAGGAATTTCTTCTATACTAATCCTCAAAGTCTATCTTAGGGACATGTGCTCTAATCAGAGTTTATCTAAATCTAGCTTCCAAGGTTTTTACTAAACTTTCTCTAATACCAACTATAACGCCCCGAACCTAGTTACCCAGAGTCAGTGCATTATTACATAACATTGGCATGATCACAAAAGATCAAGTCTCGAAAGACCGATTAGTTTATTAGCCTTGGAATCACTAGATACTTTCATAATGTTTACATTACATCATAAAATGAAAACTACAACAACATAGTCTCCATATTCCACACTCATATCCCCTCATACTATCCTTGTAGGTCATTCATAAAATACTTCTTCACATCCTGGGAAAAATAAAATATAGAAAGGGGTGATCTCAAATGCCTAGTAAGGATAACAATATAGCGGAAACTTTCATAAATAAGCATAAACATTTAAGGCAATGTATAACTAAAACAAAAGCCTTTTAAACTTGAACTTCAGCATAATATGGCAGAAATAAAATGAAATAATACCATTTACTTATTCACATGGATATTCTACTAGTCTAATAATCACATACAATATCAATAACCACTTTTATAATGATGGAATGCATAATGCCAGACTATCATAACCACATAGCTAAGGCCTAGTGCCAAGACTAAAAATATGATTTTTTTCAAGGCCTCGTTCCATGATACTAGTTTGTCTCATGAGACCTACCGATGAATCGAAGAGATATAGAGGGCTCCATCCATCACTTATTAAGTCCAATGCATTCCTCATATGAATAGGTTTAAACATAACATAAACATTCGTATTAAAACTAGCATACGAAATGTCAATACTTTCTCCATAAACCATGAATGGTATAAAAATAACACATCCATAGTCAAACAGATCAGAAAACCTTCAATATAATATGGAAGTTTTGTATCATAATAAACCAACTTCAAATAAGCTTAAAACCCATCAAAATATGTTGACATAGATGAAATCAAAACTATTTGATAGAAATATCTCTTTTTTTTGAAAATCATTTAAAAGTCACATAATTATAAAAGAGAACATTTACTTTGAAAATATTCTTATAAGCTTGTAAGGGAATATTTGATGATTTTATAATGGTGGAAAATAGTCGCACCCTCCGTATAAGTTAAAAAAACATTCTTACCTTAATTCTGTCGAAAAGTTTTAAAAACAACCTTGTTTGGAAAATGACAGAAAGATTACTTTATAAAATTCTTATAAAAAGTCAAACAAGGGTATAAATGACTTTAACCCATATTATGTAAAATAGTAATAATGTTTTGAAATACATTTTTAAGAAACATGGTCATGGATGATAAAGAGGTCCCATTAGATAATTACGTATAAACAACCTCGGATAATGAAGAGATTGTGAAATAAACGCTTACCTTGTACTTTTCCTTGGTTGAGGGTAGGTTAACCTCATGTATAATGGTGAAATAATTGTTACTAAATTATAAAAGAATCATATACATTAATATTATATCATATATGATCTTTTAATATTTTTTTGTTAATAATATCTTAGTATTATCATCATTTCGGGTGTTAACAGATTCGTCTTTCTTTATATTCTTTGTTATGTGAGCCATATTTGTTATGGATGGGATGTATATTATTCATATACATAATGATATCAAGTCCTTAAACATTATTTTTAATCATCAAATGAGAATTATACTTGAATGGATACGATGGGGAATGAATCTCATCGCGTTCGTGGAGACGGTAGTCCGTACGTACGCACGAGCGACAATATCATTATTTTGATATTAAAATAATATATAATTGGATTTTATATCATATATACAGAATAATTATCATGTTATATTTATTATTTACATGAATTACACATCATTATTATACCCATCTAAATACTAATATATTGAATAACAATTACACCACGACGTGGAGACAGTAGGCCGTACGTACGCACGTATGGTGACATGCCATTCAAGGGATGGATAGAATAATGAATTTGGTTGTTACATATTTATGATAACATCAAAGTATATAGAATATACTGGATTTATTATTTTAGAATGGAAATAACAAGGAAAGAAGAAGTTGAAGAAGAAAGGAACTTGAAAGAGGGTGGTGAAAACATTACCTCTTCTTCGGGTTCTTCCTTTTGATTTGATCAAAAGGGATCCTTAGGTTGGATTTATGACTAAAGTAAGGAATCTAGGATGAAGGGAGGATATTTTATAGGGTTTGGGCAGATGTTGGATGATCCAAAAGGCTTTGAAGGTTTGAAATTGAGAGAAGGGGGAGTTCCCTTTTCTAAGAGGGGTGAGGGGCACCTTTGGAAAAGGTAGAAATGTTATTTTATAATAAATTAATATTCCGTTTCTAATGGATCCAAAGTTTATTATTTAAAGATTAAGGTGGGGATAGGTCGAAAACCACTCAAACAATAGGTTTTATATAGGTTTGGGTCACTTTATTAACCTTATCTTTTAGTTTTAACTCTTAGATAATTAGTTTGACACTTACCATGTCTCCTTGTATTTTTATATTATATAGTCAATAAACTTACTATAAACTTCCAAGAGATCCCCAAGTGGTTCATTAATGATACAAATATAATTATTTAAGTCTCTTGGTCGAACCTTATATTTTTCGGAATATAATATAATTCAATAATATAATATTTGTTTTAAAAAATCTTTTATGTCAATTTTGACACTATTGGGTATTTTGTTTTTGATAATTTCATAAGAGCATTATTACTTAGAAACAAATTTATATAATCAGTCCTAATATGTCATATTAACCTATAAAATTATTTTAATTCATAAAAAATCTCAAATTACATTTATTTTGATATTTATAATATCAATTATTTTAATATTTCATTAATTAGGTAATTACTGCATCACCATTGTGTCATAAATAAATTAAATTATTTAGTGTCTAAAAATTATAAATAAAATACCATTATATAGGAAATATTTTTATATTTCTAATGAATATTTATAATCAAATTTATCTTATGTATAAACCAATATTAAAAATGTTTTAGTTATTAAACTTTGATTTTATCTCTTTTAACTCTTCTTTGAATTAAATAATAATAAATGTCCCAATCTAATCCAAGTGGACCTAAATGATAATATTTTATTCCTAAAGGTTTTTTGGTTGAGATACACTTGTACAATAAAATTAAGACATGTGTTAGGGTAATATTAATAACATTTTTACCCTTAATTACCCTATTTACTTTTAACCGTGGTAAATAAAAATAAAAAGTTACTATTCACCAAAAATTTTTTTTATCTTATTGAACCACATTTTACTCCTTGATATTAACCGTGTCTCTCGGAGTTTCGAAATTCCACTCACAGAAGCCGTAATATTAATTTTTATGTGAATTTCTAAATTCTCCTAGGAGGTGGGTAAAAGACGGTGAAAAGTTCAATAAAATTTTTATATATCTAAAATTATTCTGAACTAACTCTAATGAATTACATTGAACTTATATAGGTATTATGTATCTATTTTGACCTTAATTAAATTTAAATAAAATAAATAATTATTTAAATAAAAATTCTGTTTTAAACTCTAACTCAGTGTTTTTTCACTATTCATCAAAAAATTGAAAGTTTTTTGAAAAATACCAAAATTTCACCCTAGGATAATTTCGATATCCAGAATTCAAAAATGAAGTCCATTTTGAAGGATAAAATTTATAAAATTTTAAAAAGTGGGTATAACTATTCATAACGACTAGTTTGATTGGTTGTGGTGTGTGTTAGAACTCGAAGTTGCGTACAACACACGCTACTGTATTATTCAAAAAAAAGTGTACCATGGAAGCTTGGGGTGTTACACTTTCAATTACACCATTAGCTCCCTCAGACACAAATTTAAGTGTTTTTGGTATTTTTAAGATTAAAGTGTGAGTGTATAATGAAATGGAATAGGATAGTAGAAACAATAACAATTGGAGTTGGATTAAATGAATTTTGAGTGGGGGATTAAGGGTTGTGATCAAAATTTCGATGCTTGAAAAATGTGTTACAAAAAAAATGAGTTAGAAACATAACCAATTACCTAAACATCACTACACATAACCTTTACAAAAATGAATGTTTTTTCATTTATTTGAGAAAACATATTTTGAACAAACCCATGTTTTAATAAAGTCATGAAAACATCATCAAACATCACTTCACACATTGCCACACATGATTGGAAAAGTAAAATCTATACTACATATCATTCTTTAACAAATTAAATCAATAATCATGACTTATGATGTGTGAAAATAAAAATTACAAACTCATGCAGAATATGTAATGAACAAAACCAAAACAAATAAAATCGTATTGAACTTAATTGTAATGTCTCAAATATACCTAGATATTGTTCAGTTGTTTGATTTTATTTTTAAAATAGATTTCATATATCTTCTAAATTAATGTTTAATGATGGTATAAAAATAGAGTTGTCTTATTCCTTTTTTCCATTGTTTGGTGTTGAATTTTTTGGTTGATTATAATCTAAGATGTTAATTTCATAGTAGATTAGAATTAATTAGTTGGTCTATTAGTTAAATTTAAATTTGATGTTTATGAATGTGTTTGTTTTTATGAAATTTGAAAAACATGTTTATTTGAGTCGTACCTTGAACTCATTTAATTATTAAGTTGAAATGCTTGATTTTTTATCCCTTGTGACTTGTTAAAATGCTAGTTTATTTTTTTTAGTGCACCTTGGTCTTCCTTGAAGTGTTTTCAAAATGCTAGAGCTGAAAATGAATTACATGTGTATGCATAGGTAGGTACACGCACACACATATATATATTTGTAAGTTCCCCCTTTATATATATTCACTCATGGAAGTGCAAATATATACATTGGGGCTAGGTGTGATTATATATATATATATGAAAAATACATACACGTGTAAGTGTAAAGGGGTATATGAATGTATAAACATATATGTAAGGGCCCACTTGTACATATTAGGACATAAAAATATGTACATAGGGGCTAGGTGTCCTAAAATATATGTGAAGGTGCATATGTGTGCATGCAGAAAAGGGAAGATTAGAGTTTTCATCATCTAAAGCCATGTGCCTTGAGTTTGTGGTCGGTTATCCTTCTTTTATGAGTATATATTTACATAATTTATCTTTCCCATATTCATTTAATATTTCCTTCCAATTATTTTATTTAAAATATGTTCAAACTACTTTCACTCTATAATTATTTCAAAATTAAATTTTGTGCATTCCCTTTGAGGCTTTCATTGTAGAATGAAAATCTTTGTTCACATCAGGTTTCAATTTTCCCTTTATGCTACTTAGAAAGTAACTCCCCCATTTTATTCCTATATCTATGTTTTTATATTGTGAATCTACCTTTGGTCTAAGAATCATATGATTATAATAAGTGTATCCCCTTGAATGTTTTCGATGTAACACCAAATTCTATGTTAACATTGGGTTTTTCTCTACCAATTATTCTGCAAAAACCATCCCACCTATTACTAAAATCAATATGGCCTTAAATTATAGAAGGTCATTCTCATTGTAAAATGTTATACTATGTATATAGTATTCAAAAAATATATTTCAAATTTCATGACATAGTCCCCATCATAAGACATTATACTATTTGACACTCTGGATCCTCATCTGAGAGGATCCCCCTCCTGGTTTTGGTATCCTTCTATGCCATCTTTTAGAACTAAGTGTGGCATGATTCAAATTCCATGGGATACATAGTGACAACAAAATCCCCTATTTCATGAGAATCCATAGGTTTCCTATCACCGATTCCTTCTCTTGGTACATGAAAAATATTTATCGAGTTTCATTTTCCTCATATATTCATCGAGACAATGTCACCCTTAAACAGATATGGTCTAGGACACATGTCCTTGAAATCTAGAACACATAGTCTCTAAATTGCGACAAAAAGAAAATGTTCCTTTCCCCTAAAAACATATTGTACTATTATTATCCCCTTCAATTAACACCATAGAACCTCTCATCTTTGGCCTATGTTCTATGACACTAAACTATGAAACACCTCCCCTTAAAGGTACTTATGTTATCATTGGTTCTTGGAGACCTGTATTAGGTTATAATATTCCACTTTTCTATACATGAAACCTATCTCACATGGTTATGAAGATAACAATTTGAGAACCCCCTTTATCATCCTTATCATATTATGTTAAAAAATTTATTTTATATATTTTCCCTAAAACCTTAAATAACATGATATAATTACCATTGCATAAAAATGAGCTGTATGATACTCTAGATCATGACCTAAGACTTTGGTGTTATACATATATTATGGAAACATATAGAACTACATATAGCATGATTAACATCTTACATGATTCATATAAACTTATATATCTCCAATTATAAACCCCATAATGGGATTTATGTCTATTTCCCCATTTCACCCAGTGATGAAACTCTTATAAATTCCTATCAGGCATTGGATCCTAGTTTTCTTAATTTAGACCCATTCACATGACACCCATAACATATTCCATTTCTCAACAAATGATTCCTCTTCACCATGTATCTTCACCCAACTTGTGTGTCAAGGAACTGATACACCTATATTGAACTTTCCTAAGCTATATGTCGATAAATTTTTACTTCACATTGATCAAATAATCTTGAGTTATACTATGTTATTTTTTAGAGGCTACCCATAATAGGATTTCCAATACACAATGAGTTTTTTTCAATATGATCCATATAGATCAAATAATCTTTGGCTCATGAATTATGATGATACAAAATGTACATTATTTCCTCCATTATGCTTATTTTGGATATAAAATGAGATTTTCAATTCACATTTGGTTTTCATCTCTCTAACTACTACATAGATAATTCCATCCAATCCATGAATCAGGACCTTGAACTTTGTATATTTTCAAGTGGTAAGGATTTTGACAAGACAAAGGGTGGTAATGAACTTTGGTTTCACCTTGGACAACCAATAATCTATAGGAAATATCAAGCCTCTAGTTCAATATCCATAACTATAAATTAAGAATTGAGATGGTTAGATCTGTAGGGTCTTAATTCACAGAAATACTTTATTCCACACAACATGACATTAAACTATATTCCATTATTATTGATGCTAGTTCACAGTGGAACATGGGTTTTTTAATTAAAATTAGATTGTAGCTTCTTGGTTACTATATGGGCCACTTCACCAATATCCAATGTTCTAAGATTTAAAAAATTTATAATTCTAGGGTCTAGTTAAATGATACTAAACCTCAAAAACCACTATCGAAAATATTTTTAACCTTAAAATTAATCCCACATAATTATTAGAGGAATTATTCTAAAATAACTAAGTTATGAGGAACAAAGGTTCATAAGACTAAATAATTTCTAAAGGGTACCTAATAAAATCCCATGAATCCACTCAAAAATCCACCCACTTTTATAACATGGGGATCGTATTAGAGAAAAATGGAAAAGTAATAAATCTTATGTGGAATACCATCTAGAACCAACAAAAATATGATTATTCTCACTTGACCTACTGGTATTAGTAAATTTTATAGAGAATATTATCCTCCCATTCCCCCAGTCATTCCTTTGTATATAACATTAAACTACATAAAACCATGTTATTTTTATATTACATTAAATTTCATGGTTTTGGTCCTAGATACATGTCCATAAAAGGAACGACCCTATAGTCCCATCATCATTACCTTATGTTGTCTACACACAATTAAAGGCATATCTATAATGGAATTGGTCTCTTTAATTCAATTATGGTTTGATTAATTACAACACATATAAAAAATTACACCTACTGTACAAGCATCATGAATGTAAAATTCATGCATCCCCTGGAAACTATTTACAAAGATATTGATCCATCCAATTTGCATTGATTTTGTTTCATTAAATCAAGAAAATATATTTCCCCACATTGGTTTTGAGAATCATTACCTTAAACTATGTCCATTTTCCCATTTAGAATTTTTTTATCATTATATGGATATGAAATTCGAATCAGGGTTTTCCCCACATAGTTCCATAGACACTATCTCCCTCATAGTTCAGGCTCAATAACCATAAAATTGTAGCACCCCATTAGTCCATGTTAGATGGATTTAAACTCCACAACATCGTATAATATCATGGTCTTCTCCAAATCATATTTGAACCATTTCCCATGTCCTATATGGGTTTGGTACTCTATCATGCCTAGTGTATCCCATTGATATTTTTATCACATTAAATAATAGAACCAAGGTGCTCAAACAACCCTTTGATCATTTTGCTTCACCTATAAACCTTGGGTCTCTACAATTTAAATTTCTCTAAAAAACATTTATAATTAAATGAGCATCCATTTAATGAAAAAATATAAAAAATGTCAACCCAACCATCTTGGTTACATGCCCTAGGGTATTATTTTCCGAAACACGATATTAACCCTATGTTGAAGACATGTTTTTAGTTGAACAATATTGGTATTATTGTGTTCATGAAAAAATGGAAGTCTAAACCATGTTTAAAATGTGTTCAATGGTATTACATGGTCTGTTTGTAAACTTCATTATAATTTGTATTCTATAAGTAATAGTAGTCCTTCATCCACTCCCCTTTTTGTCAATAAAAATCTTGAAACTTTCTATGTCACCCTATCATACCATTTGGTGTGTTTTTAGGGTGGACTAGAAACATGGACACCTATCTAACTAGTATTCCTATTTTTATATTCTCTATTAGTGGTCAATTCATTATTACGATCTTGAATCATCAGTTCCTATTAGATCTCTCATGTGACATGAGTAACCCCTCATTACCCCAATTTCATGCATTGAAGATATATGATATGGGAATAGATTTTATGTACATGTTTCACCATTAATACATTTGAGATTTATCTATTTCATTATTGATGTATAATTTTAAACTATATAATTTTGTCCCTATCACATTACTTAAAACTACATGATACCTTATTCCTCACCTGAATAGACAACCCCTATACACCATTTTTTTTCTAATCATGTGTATATTTAGGAATTCATCAACTACTAAACCATACATATATCAATGTGTGTCTTGATTCACACTTCCCATGTTTTAAAGTGATATTTAGGAATCTTTATCTTAAAACATAAAAAACTTAAACCTCAATCCATCCCAGCACTCTGGTTTCTCAATTGGATCATATCATGATCCCTACCTAGCCCATATCTGGGATTATTCCCATTCTTCTACATAATAATTAGATTTTTTTATTCATTTTCATGGTTTTGATCCATAAAATATTCTCTAGTGAAATTTACATAAGGTTTTCTTCACTTATCCACCATGGTGATCATGAATTTCACTACACTTATCCTGTACATAAGCCAAATCATTAAACAAAGACACCTCTCTATGAATCATGACTATAAATAGCATACAATATTCATTAGGATTATCTATCTTAGAATTTTGGATTTTAATTCACATCAATTATTTTTACATTTTCCCATTTTAGAGTTTATTACATAATTTCCTTGTCATACTCATTATATGTTATTACATTTTTTCCCATGGTCTTACTTTCATGAACATTAAATTTAATACCCATTGTTCTCAAAGATGTATGAAATTAAAATACAATAGTTCCTTAGTCCAGGATTCAAAATTTTTTGAGACACATGTCCTCAATCATGGTTACATGACCATAATGTAAAGAACCCAACTGTATATATTATACATACCTAAATAGTATCACCTATTTGGTTAAATATATGTGACCATAAACTAAGAATACTTGGGATATACCTTGTGACCATAATCTATAATCTCTTACCAAAATGGAGTTTTAATTATCCCCACTATCCCACAATCTTTGATTATAATGAGTAATCCCTATTAATATTCTTGACCCATGATGTAATAACCCTAATATTGAACATACACTTCCTAGGAATACCTCTCTCCCACAGGCAGACTCTGTGTACACTCATTTGGATTGAAATTAACATTCACATATCAATGAGATTCCCTATGGTGATAAAATAACACAAAAAAGCCAAAATAATGTCTAGGGTACATGCCTCAATGGAAATATTATCATCATCTTTAAACTGATTCCTCAACGGTGATGGAACAATGATAAAAAATCCTACCTCCCATCCAAGATACACGTCTTTAAGAAGAAATATTAAACATTATTATATTCTAAGACTTGTCTTGAATGTGGTCAATTATCATCCTCAACCTACTAACCTCATTCAACTGTCTGTTTAGACTATTTGAGTAACAATTTTCCTTTATTCACATTCTCATTTCTCCACTGGAATTCTATCACCCTTAGGGTTGTGCAATAATGAATCATTTGTGTTGACTGAGCATCAAACTCTAAGAATCAAACAAACCTATTTTCTAAAAAATCACGAGCTCCCTTGGAGTTTGATGTGTTATTATAACCCCAACCCTTCTATTACTATTAATCAATCTCATGATATCGAGTGATTTTCTACTTATGTATTACTTATCACAATGAACATAACTCATGCAGGTTTATATATTTTTAGTTGATTGATTTTCTAAACCTATTGAGATGCATAATTAAATGGAAAATATGGAGTGTGAATATTGTTACACTAACTAGATGGATTTCTCATCCATTTTTATGGATTTATTGAGCTTAAAAATCATTTTTCATAATGATTCAGTAACTATTTATCTTTGGTCTAGCTCTACTGACACATCATATTCTCAGGGATGAGCCTCATCTTCCTACATCAATATCCTACCAAACTCATACCCAGATTCCATGTTTAAGATTATTCTAAACCTAATTAATCATTAAACACCATTAGTTGAGAATCTTGGTAGAGAATGGTCTATTATCTATCTGAGAGGATGGTCTGCTTCTCATTTACTCCCTCCTTTAGCCAAGATATATCTTATTCAGTAGTGCAAAGGGATTTAACATGACTAGATATGGACTCCTACCTGGCGGCATCAAATCATTTCTAGTCATGGTCCTCCCATAAGTAAAGGATGTCCTAAACCAATGTTTAATGAATAGAGGGGGTGAAGGGGTGATGTGTGTGGGGGGAAGGGGGTGTAGGGGGTGGTGAGGGGGGGGGGGGGGTAGGTGCAATGGGGGGGGGGTGCAATTTTTTTTTGGAATAAGAGATATAGCCATAGTTGTAAAACATGGCTAAAGAGGCATACTGCCACGATTTAAAATGTGGAAATAGGGTTCCTATTTCCATGGTTTAACTATGGCTTTAGATTTCTATTTCCATAGTTTGAACCTTGGTTATAAAGGCCTATTTCTATAGTTTAAATAGTGGAAATAGGTGGCCTATTGCCACCATTTAATCGTGGCTATAGAGGCCTAGAACCATGGTTTAAACCGTGATAGTAGCTGGACCCTATTGCCACAATAATAGTGCCCACCGTTTGGGAAAACCATGGAAATAGGCTATTGCCACAGTTTTTTGACATATGGACATGGTTTCAAACCCTAGATGTAGGTAAATTTTCTAGTTGTGAATGTCCAGATCAATCCCCAAAATACTCATAAAAACCTAAAAAATAGTTTATATATGTAGAGTGTACATAACTGGTATACTCAGTAGAGACATAACCAAGCCCTCAAGTTCTCATGTGAAAAGAGCATGCTAATACGCGAGTGAACAAAAGATAGAACCAACAAGCACCTATACAAGTCATATAACCAAACCCATATTCACCATGCCTCACTCACTAAATCATGCATCCAATATAATAATATATATTTGAGATCATAACAAATCAAGACACCCCACTACTACTTCCCCACTAATTTTCGACTCTCACACCCCAACTTCGAACCTCTTATGCTCTCATCCCTTCAAGACATACCATGTAACATCCCACATATTTAAACATATGATTCTTTAAAATTAAATATTAAATACATATATTATGTTTTATAATTTAAAAATAACTAATAAATTATTTATAAAAATCTTTTATGAAACTAAGTTATTTTCTATAATCAAAACATGTTTTGAATTTAAGGTATTTAAACAATACAATTTTACTTTTATAGTATTTTTATTAAGAAAATTTTAATTCAATGATATTAATTTCTATATAAATGTAGTTTTATTAGACAAAGAAAAAATATATGATTGTTCACTTAAAAAAATCAGTATAAGAAATCGCCATTTAGCGGTGGTTTAAACCGCCACAAAATCCTAATGTTTTTTTACCACAAAATTTCCAAAAAAATGAAGAAAAACACCACTAAATAATAGTTTGGAATATTTAGTAGCAGTTTTAATTGCTTCCCAATAAAAAAAATCATCATATAACATCAGTTTAAACCACCATGAAAAAAAATTCCATATTTAATGATGGTTTAAACCGCCTCTATATGATGATGTAAAAAAAGACAACTACAAAATCTGCAGCCCCAAAACAACCCTAGAAAAAAACCAACAATGTAAAGACCAGGAAATTCCACCATATAGTAAAATCAACTTATAAAACCATTTCACACACAAATCTTTCCACTTCATAAGTTTTCAATTAAAAATTTTGTTTTCATATTAAAATAGGTTTTTTATAAAAAACCTAAAATCCTAAAAAACATTTACCTATGGTTGATGAAAAATCAAAAATCAATCAAACAATCCATATTGGGAGGATGAGAGTCACCTCATAACATAACATGTTCCACACCTGAAGACTCTAGGTAGGGTACTACACCAAGTTTGATCCATACTCAAAGATTAATGGAAGGGTGTAATAAAAAATATTGATCACTACTTAAAGAAATAGAGTAAGGTGTTCTAAAGTCCTGAACCATCCCTTATCACTAAATAGGGTTTACATGATAAGCACCTAGGTTATCATTTCCCACTCAAGGGATGACACACATGAAGCACCCTGTCTATCCCTTCTCACTCATGGAAAGTTGAACATCATATCTCAAGCCACTCCATATCACTTAAGATTGGCCTAGACATCACACACAACTAGGGCACCATCTCTATTATGGTGGTTCTTTTGGAACCATCTCACTCATGGAAAATCTAGGCCTTAGGACCCCTCTCCCACATAGACATTCATTTCATATCACAATTATGTTTCTAGAAACATATAGGAAACAACATATAAGGCATGAAACTAGTCTCACAACTCACCAACTCACAGCATGGCTGCTAGTCACTTGAGACATATCCTTATTCCTCAACTCATAAAAATAACCATCCCAACTTTATATGGGTTCTATAACATACATATAGAATAACCTTCTATGTTGATACCAACTAATATCATGGGGGAAATTAAAATTTAAAAAAAAAATAAGAATTAAAGTAGTACATAATGTAATCATATAAAGAGGAACATACAAAAGAACTTAAGATTTATTAAACAAGGCACCACCCATGATGTAAATGGACCAAAAAGATCATCCATTATCCACGGATTTCCTTTCAAAACCAATAAAATCCTTTTTAAAAATAATTCATAAAAGGAACCGAATTCTATATTTTATTCATGATAATACCTTATTTCAAATCATAAAAAAATAATTCTTTAGAAAACTATGACTTTAATTCTAAAATAACATTTCAAAATCTATTTCGCAAATTATCACATTATATTGAAATTCCATTTATTTCAAACCATATATTAAAAAAAATTTAAAAAGAAAACCTCTTACTATTTGTAAACCAACTTACACCACCGAGAAAACCATAGAGGGTCATCCGCCTAATTAGAACCCTTCTATATCACACATCATCTCATCCCAGAGGACTCATCCCACTCATAGTGTAATGACCTGACCTTAGAATCCTAGATTCGATGCATTATTTTAATACATTAGCATGATTACAAGATATCAAATCCCAAAGGACCGATCAGTATAGTAGTCTTGGAAAATTGATTACATACATGAACTTTACATTAAAATTCTAATCATAAAATGAAACATAGGTTATTCTTTGAGAACAACACTATTATCATAGATTAACCCTACATATTAGTCATAAAACACTTCTTGGCATCCTGGGAAAATAAAATATAAAAAATGGGTGAGATCATATTCTTAGTAAGTTTAAACAATATAGTAGAAGATATTATAAATAAACATAAACTTTTAACACAGGGTATAAAAATGAAACACAAGCCTTTTAAACATAATATTCAGCATAATATGGAAAGAATAAATTAAATAATTCTATTTAAACATTCACATGGATATTCTACTAGATGAATAATCACATGTAATATCAATAACTAATCTTATAATTAGGGAATTCATAATGTTGGGAATCATAACCACAATATCAAGGCCTCATGACAAGACTATATATAAACATACCTCTAATGCCTCATTCTAAGACACTAGTTTGTCTCATGATACTTACTGATGCATCAATGGGCTATAGCGGGCCCTGCCCATCACTTACTAAGTCCAATGCATTCCTCTTATGAAAGGGTTAAAACATAACCAACAAAAACATTCATATTAAAAATAGCATAAAAAATATTAATACATTAACCATAAACCATGAATGGTATAAAAATAGCATATCCACAATCAAACATATAATAAACCCTTCAAAATAATATGATAGATTTTATCATTAAAAATCAACCTCAGTTAAGCATAAAATCCAACAAATGATGTCGACATAGATGAAAACTAATCTAATAAAATCATTAAAACTCTTTGAAATATTACTTTTTTACTTTGAAACCATTAAAATTCATGCAATTTATTAAAAAAGAAATTTAAAATATATTTTTGAATCAAAGTTTCCCATACCACATTGAATCTTTTGAAAGAAATTAACATTTTAAAACATTTATGTCGATATAAATAAATTATTAAAACCATTTTAAAAACATGGAAATTAATGAGAAATATTTAGAAGAATAAATCTTTAAAAAAATTAAAATGATTCATTAGTTAAAGTGTCCCTTACATAAAACCTTAAAAATATTAATTTTGAAAACATTTTTAAGAAACATGGCAAGGATGATAAATATGTCTCAGTAAATACTTATGCATAAACAATGTCGAATAATGATGAGATTGTGAAATTAACCCTTACATTGTACTTTCTTTTAGTCGAGAGTAAGTTAACCTCCTATATAATGGTTAAAGAATTTATTAAATTATAATAAGACCATATTCATATTTATGATATCATATATGATCCTCTTATATCATTTTGTTAATAATATTTATGTATTACCATTATTTCAGGTGTTAACTGCTTCATTTTCCTATGCGTGTTTAGTCCTGTATGTCATGTTTCTTATGAATAGAATATATTTTATTCATATCCATAATTATATTAATTCCATAAACATTATATTTACTCATCATATTAATTTTATGATCATTGTTGGATTTTTAACGTGGAGAATGAATATCATCGTGTCGTGGAGACGGTAGGCCGTATGTACACACGAGCGATGATATCATTCCATTAATGGTTAAATGACATGGATTTGGATGGTATATTAATTATATAGAACCATAATCATGTCATATTAACTATTTATATCCATTATAATCATCATCATACCCATCTAAATAAGATAGTGTTGAATAAAAAATCACACCACGACGTGGAGACGGTAAGATGTACGTATGCATGCATGATGATATTATTATTAATAAGATGGAAAAAGGAGAAATATAATTTCAACATAATCATAATAACTTCTCAGAATATAAAAGTTTGGGTACAACCATGAAAGCGACACACACACAAATAAGAAAATATAGATAAACCCGCTGGCCTAGGGACTTGACCCCGCAACCACGTCCCAAATCCCTCCCCACCCCTACGACACTAGCTGAGTGCGGGTAGAAATAAATTCTCAGAATATAGATTATACTGGATTTATTACTTTCATATTGAAACAACATAGTAAGAGGAAGTATAAGAAGAAAATAAATTGAATTGAATTGATAAAACAATTACCTCTTCTTCGAGTCTCTCCTTTTGATTTGCACAAAAGGACTCCTTAGGATGACATTTTGCCTAAAGTATGGTCTATATGATGAACTGAGAGAAGTTGGAAGGAGAAAATGTCAGTTTTTTGCTAAAATAAAGGGCTCAAGGTGGTGTGAGTGAGGGAGGAGGTTCCTTTTTATAAGGGAGGGGAGGGGCACTTTTGAAAATTCTCAAAATATTAAACTATAATAAAACTATTCTAGATCCAAATAATTAAAAATGGCCCATAAATGAAAATTAGTATACATTTTAGACCATATCATATCCCCTTATTATTACTTAATATTTTTGTGATTTTTAAAAAATTTAATAATAAATTAATTTAATAAGATACCATCATTGAAAAATTTAATACTATTCATTTAATTCGACTTATAATACATTAAGACAAAGTGGAAATTAAAATATAATGCTTTAAAACATCTATAATATATCTTAGAGATCTAGGAATATTTTTATACACATTGATTAAATCAAAATATATCAAAATTAATATTATTAAAATCATTTATTCTATTTTTATGTTGATTAAATAAATATTGTTTTAGAATTAAAAATACATTTAAGGTAATTATATAAATTATAAAAATTAAAAATAAATTTATTTAATGAAACTAATTTAATTTATATCAAAATAAATATTTATATTCGTTCATATATTGGTTTTGGACCTATGTGGACACCTAAAAGATATTAAAATACAAGATTGTGATATTTTGTAACTATCTTTGAATTAAATAATATATAATTTATTTTCAAGGACAAGTGTCCATTAAACAACTAAAAAAAATCTTAATATGATAAGTATCTAATATTATTCATCCAATAATTTTTTTACATCTTTTTATTTTATTTTAAACCTTATAATTTTGATTTACCCTTAATTAATCTATTTAATTTTAATTGTGGTAACAACATTTCAAATATTAAAAGGTTATAAATTTGTACTTATATGGTGTAGATTGTCCATAAATGTAAATTCAAAAAAAAATTAGACCATATAATAATAATTTTGTATTTTTTTAATGATTTTTATAATTTTACATAATTTAATAAAATATTATTTTTATAAAATATCAATAGTGTCAATTTTGAAATTATTCATTTCTTTGACTTTAAATAAAATACAAAAAGAAATATAACTTTGAACCAAATAATTGAATATAATTTTAACATGTCATAGTCACCTAGAAATATTTTTTAGCACCTTAATTAGTTCAAATTATATTTCTTTTAATATTTTTAAAACCGTTTATTTTATATTTCTATTAATAAAATAATTTCTGCATCACTATTGTATCATCATTAATGGTAATTATTTAATCTCTAAAAATTATAAATAAATTACTATAGTGTAGGTAATTTCATTATATTTATATAAACTATTTATTATCTAAGTTTTATCATATTTATCACTATATTAAAATTATTATACTTATAAAAAATAAAAGGGTGACATGTTGTCACTTTCTTTTGTTTTAATAATATTTATATCACTTTCATGGACAAAAGTCTATTAAATGAGTCAATTACGATACTTAAGTGTTTAGGGTATACTTTTATTCATCAAATAGGATTTTTGTAGGTGTTAGGGTAATTTTATTATCCATATCATATTATTTATTACCCTAATTTACCTAATTTACCTTTAACTGTGGTAAATAAAAATTACCAAAGTTACTATTCATAAAATCCAAAAAATAAAATGAATCTATTTCCATAATTTATACCCATTGATTCCAAATATGGAGTCCATTTTTCAAAATTTAAGATACATAAGTTACAATAATTAATTTAAAATTAATCCCCGTTGTCGAAACAAGAAAATGAGTTTTTTAAAAGTAAAAACTATCAACAGACTGACATTCCTTTATATATAATTTCATTGTGAAATTACTTGTAATGAAAAAAATTGTATTAAATGATAAAAAATCAATCTAATTATACTTTAAAACTAATTAAAATAATATTATAAGAATATAACATAATGAGACAAAAAAGAAGTTTTGAATTAAAAAGCATTATTTTTCACTATTCATTAAAATATGAACTTTATTAGAAAAATACCAAAAATTAAATCAAAGTAGATTTTTATATTAATATTTCAAATAAGAAGTTTATTTTTTAAAATTTAATATAAAAATTATCAAAAAACTTTATTTAAAATGGATGCGCCATCAAAAGGCAGCAAAACTACATTTTTTTGAAAAATTCTTCTTTTATCCAAAAAATTGAATTTTTCGTATATCATATCTATAAAATTCATAATATGAATGTTAAAATTATATAAATATATACAATTAAATATTTTTTTAATAATATTTATCACTGATAATTTAATGTCTTGGTTATATATTATATTAAATAATAATATTTTATTAATATATTATTATTTGATAAAACTGGGCCTTGCATGTAATGCAAGCCAAATAATTGTTGTGTGTAGCATAATATTAACATAGTGTTGCATAAAAATAAATCAAGAAAAAAAATTAAATTTATTCATAAATGAAAATATGGTAAAGTCTCGGGGTGTTACATTATCCCCTCCTTTAATAAATTGCATCCTCGCAATTTAAAATTATACTTAGAAAATAAAATATTGATAGATGAAAATAACTTTGTGGAAAACCCAAATTGGAAATAAGGTTTATAAAATATAATATTAATAGAGAAAGGAAAATGTGAATGTCCCCACCAAATTATGTTTTCTAATAGAAGAACATTAGTGGGAAGTAGAGATACATACTTAGAGGAAAAATGTAAATATTTATAGGGAGTGATTGAGGTCATCAATAAAAAGCAAGTGAACAATCAATGAAAAATTGAGGGCCTAAGATCCATAAATCTATGATGTTTTAAAATACCATTGGTTCAATAAAAATTATGGTATTATGATAACAAATTTTTAGATACTCTTTCATAGAGTTGAGGGATTGTTTTATTATCCAAAAAAGAACTCAAGAAAACTTACTTGATACAATTAATGTTATCCTTTATTTGTGATTAGATTTATTTTAACTTCATTTCATTCACCTAGAGATGGATATTCAATATGATTCTTTATGCATGAATCAATTTTAATGAATCATACGATCCCTGAGTATTTCATTCAACCTTTAAATGTTACTAAAACCAAAAAGGTTAGCACATAATATCTAATAAATCATACTTAAACCTCAAACAATATACAATGTTCAAACTACTCTATTCTAACCTTAATATTTTTACAAAACACTTTCGTATAAATTTACAGTCTAAAAAGGTCTCTAAATTTCCAAAATCAATCGTAACATCAGATTCCCAAAACAACATAATGTATCTATTATTGAAAAATACCTTTATAAAATCAAAACCATAATAAAATAATTCATGCTTCCAAATACTTGATGAAGATGTAATGCAGTACCATCCTTATATATCACATGAATCTTATAATGATAGAACCATTGATGTAATAATTCTTGAATCCAAATACAAAATAAGCTTAATAATTACACTTTAATATTATACCATTAATTAAGTTTCAACATCTTATTCATTAATAAATCCTTCATTTCATTTCCATTTTGTAATATCTTCATCATCAACAGTATAATCATTGAATGTATAACCTTGCTGGTTCTAACCATTTACCAAAACTCAAAGCACAAAGTGAGAATCACAAAACATAGTGATATTCTCATGAAGACTCATTTATAGGATCTCTAAATGATGCCATCTTCTTTTTAATCCATTTTTCCATAGGATTAACACAGGTTATCCATTAGAAAATCTAAAGGATGATATCCTATACTTAGACTTATCCTCAAAGTCATTTATTTGGTTATGATTTCTAATATATGTTTTATAAATCTAATTTCCAAGGTTTTTTCTAAAATTCCTTTGATACCAAATATAAATCCCCGACCCTAGAAGCCTAGAGTTGATGATTTAATTAATACATTGGCATTATTATAAGGAATTAAATCCCGAAGTATCGATCAATTTAGCAGTCTTGAAAAATATATTAGATACATGAACTTTACATTAAAATTCAAAGCATAAAATGAAACATAGATAATTATTTGATAACACCACTATTATCCTATATTAACCCTATATATAAGTAATAAAACACTTCTTGTCATCCTGGGAAAATAAAACTTAATAAGGTGGTGAGCTCAGATGCTCAGTAAGGTTAAAAAATATAGTAGAAGATATCATAAATAAGCATAAACTTTTAAAAAAAGGTATAAAATAGAAACAAAAGCCTTTTAATCATAGTATCCAGCATAATATGGGAGGAATAAATTAAATAATTCCATTTAAACATTCACATAGATGTTCTACTAGTTGAATAATCACATGTAATATCAATAACTAATATCATAATGAGGGAATGCATAATGTCGGACATCATAACCACAACATCAAGGCCTCATTCTAAGATCATACATAAACATACCATCAAAGCCTTGTGCTAAGACACTATTTTGTCTCATGCGACCTACCAATGCATCGAGGGGCTATAGCAGGCCCCACCCATCACTTACTAATTCTATCACATTCCTCTTATGAAAGGGGTAATACATAACCAACATAAACATTCATATTAAAACTAGCATATGAAATGTTAATACATTAACCATAAACCATTAATGATATCAAAATAGCACATCCACAGTCAAACATATCATAAACCCTTCAATATGATATGGTATATTTTATCATGAAAAATCAACCTCAGTTAAGCATAAAATCCAACAAAAGATGTTGACATAGATGAAAACTAATCTAATAAAATCATTAAAACTCTTTGAAATATCCCTTTTTTATTTTGAAACCATTAAAAGTCATGAAATTTATAAATGAATACATTTAAAATATATTTTTGAATAAAAGTTTATCATACCACATTGATGATTTTGAAATTAATTAACAATTTAAAACATTCATGCTCATATAAATAAATCCTCAAAACCATTTTGAAAACATGGAAATTAATGAGAAAGAATTAGAAGAATAAATATTTATAAAATTTAAAATGATATTTTAGTTAAATAGAACCTTACATAAAACCTTAAAAATATTCTTTTTGAATTATTTTAAAAAATATGGATGTGGATGATAAATATATCTCAGTAAATACTTACACATAAATAATCTCAGATAATAATGAGATTGTGAAATTAACCCTTACCTTGTACTTTATTTTAGTCGAGGGTGCGTTAAATTTTTTTTATAATGGTTAAAGTATTTATTAAATTATACTAGGACCATATTCATATTTATTATATCATATATGATCCTATTATATTGTTTTTGTAGTATTACCATTGTTTTAGGTGTTAACTACTTCATTTTCCTATGCATGTTTTGTCATTTATGTCATGTTTATTATGCATTAAATATATTTTATTCATATCCATAATGATATTATGTTCATAAAAATTATATTTACTCATCATATTAATTTTATAATCATTATTGGATGGTTAACATGGAGAATGAATCTCATCGCATCGTGGAGACGGTAGGCTGTACGTACGTACGAGCAACGATATCATTCCCTTAATGGTTAAATGTTATGTAATTGGATAGTATATTAATTATAAAGAATAATAATAATGTTATATTCATAATTTATATCCATTATACTCATCATCTTACCCATCCAAATAAGGTAGTGTTGAACAAAAAATTACACTACGGTGTGGAGATGGTAAGTCGTACAAACCCACACATGGTGATATTAACATTCATAGGATGGATAAAAGGAGGAATATGGTTATACCATAATCATAATAACTTTTCAAAATATATATTATACCACATTTATTACTTTAGTATGGAAACAACATAGGAATATGAAGTAGAATAAGAAAAGAAATTGAATTGAATCGGTAAAACAATTACCTCTTCTTTGGGTGTCTCCTTTTGATTTACACAAAAGGAATCCTTAGGTTGGAATTATGCCCAAAGTAAAACCTCTAGGGGTTGGTCAAAATAAAGGGCTCAAGGCGGTGTGAATAACTGAGGGAGGATGTGCCTTTTTATAAGGGAGGGGAGGGGCACTTTTGGAAACTCTCAAAATATTAAACTATAATAAGACTATTTTAGATCCAAATACTTAAAAATGGGAATAAATGAAAATTAGAATAAATTTTAAACCATATAATATCCCCTTATGATTATTTAACACTTTTTTTTATTTTTAAATAATTTAATAATAAAATAATTCAATAAGATATCATTATGGCCAAATTTAATACTATTCATTTAATTTGACTTAGAATACATTAATACAAAGTAGGAATTCAAATATAATGCTTTAAAACATATATAATATATCTTATAGATCTAGGAAATTTGTTAGACACATTGATTAAATCAAAATATATCAAAATTACTGTTATTAAAATCATTTATTCTATTTTTATGTTGATTAAATAAACATTGTTTTAGAATTAAAAAGACTTTTAAGGTAATTATATAACTTATAAAAATTAAAAATAAATTAATTTAATGAAAATAATTTAATTTATATCAAAATAGACATTTATATTTGTTCATATCTTTATTTTGGTCCTATGTGGACACATAAAAGATATTAAAATACAAGATAGTGATATTTTGTAACTATCTTTTATTTAAATAATATATAATTTATTTTCAGGGAGAATTGTCCATTAAACAACTAAAAATCGATCTTAATGTGATAAGGATCTAATAATATTTATAAAATAATTTTTGGAAAACTTTTTCTTTTTTATTTTAAACCTTCTAATTTTGATTTATCCTTAATTAATCTATTTAATTTTAATTCTTGCAATAACATTTCAAATATTAAAATGTTATAAATTTTTAATTATATGGTGTCATTTTTCCATGAATGGAAATTTTGAGATATAATAGACCATATAATAATAATTATTTATTTTTTTAATTTTTTTTTATAATTTTTAAATAATTTAATAAAATAATATTTTTAAAAAATATCAATAGTGTTAATTTTGACACTATTCATTTATTTAACTTTAAATAAAATCCAAACAGAAAGATAACTTCGAACCAAATCATTGAATATATTATTAACATGTCATAGTCACTTATAAAACTCATGTATAACCTTAATTAGTTCAAATTATATTTCTTTTAATATTTTTAAAACCATTTTTTTGATATTTCTATTAATAAAATAATTTATGCATCACTATTGTGTCATCATTAATGATAATTATTGAATCTATAAAAATAATAAATAAATTACTATAATGTATATAATTTCATTATATTCCTGGAAACTATTTAGGATCTAAGTTTTATCATATTAATCACTATATTAAAATTATTATACTTATAAGAAATAAGAGGGTGACATGTTGTCACTTTCTTTTGTTTTAATAATATTTATATCAATTTCATAAACAAATAGTCCATTAAATGAGTCAATTCCAATCCTTAGGTGTTATGGGTCAACTTCTATTCATACAATAAGATTTTGGTTGGTGTTAGGGTAATTTTATTATCCTTATCATTTTATTTATTACCCTAATTTACATAATTTACCGTTAACCATGATAAATAAAAATTACCAAAGTTGTAATTCATAAACTACAAAAAATAAAAGGAAGATATTTACATAATTTGGACCCAATGATTCCAAATATGGAATCCATTTTTTAAAATTAAAAATATAGAAGTTTCAGTAATTAATTTAAAATTAATCCCCATTGTCAAAACGAGAGAACGAGTTTTTAAAAGTAAAAACCATCAAACGACTGACATGTGTTTATATTTAATTTCAATGTGAAATTACATAAAATGACCAATATTGGATTAAATGATAAAAAATTAATCTAATTAAAATTTAAGACCAACTAAAATGATTATCCAACTATATAAATAAATTAGATGAAAAAGTAGTTTTAAATTAAAATGCATTATTTTTCACTATTCATTAAAATACGAACTTTATTAGAAAAATACCAAAAATTGAACCAAATTAAAATTTTATATTACACTTTAAAATAAGAAGTTTATTTTTAAAAATTTAATAAAAAAATTATTAAAAAATAGAATTAAAACAGGTGCTCCATCAAAATGCGACAAAACTACATTTTTTTTGAAAAATTATTCTTTTATCCAAAAAATTGAATTTTTTCTTATATCATGTCTATAAAATACATATTATGAATATTAAAATTATATTAATTTATAAAATTAAATATGTGGTTAATACTATTCATAACCGCTAATTTAATGGTTAATTTATATATTATATTAAATAATAATATTTTATTAATATATTGTTGTTCGGTAAAACTAGGCCTTGCGTGTAATGAAAGAAAAATAATTAATGTGTGTAGTGTAAGATTAACATTATGATGCATAAAAATAAATGAGGAAAACAAATTAGATTTATTCAGAAATAAAATTATCTTAAAGTCTCGGGGTGTTACACATAGTGTTCATTAAGCCTCAACCCACACTTATGAGGGTGTTTCTTATGAATCTTGATCCAAATGGCCATCTCACCCATTTTTTCACTGGTATTAATACTCTCATACATATCAGACTAGCCTTAGGGAAACCAACCAAGTATACTCAAATCAAGTATCATATCTTGATACCACCCGACATCTCATTTCAACTTATACAATACCCTCTAACCATGGTGACAGGGTCACCAGACAATTCTAATTGCCTGTAGTGCTAAAGATAAATTATTCTAAGCTTAAGAGGCCCAAAAAAAATCCTATATATTTATCTAAAGTTTTCTTAGACCATATTCATCTACACAATCCCCTAAAAATGAATGAAGGAAAGTAATCATATATAAACAAGTATATTAATTTACACGAACCATAACATTCCACCATACAGTTATACCAGACAACATGATATAAATGGTTTTAGCCTCCTCAAACATGGGAAATCATGAAAATGTCATGTGAATACTCTGTTCCACAAATGATACATTAACAAACCCTCTATTTCCATATTATTCCAAGAGATCAAAGAGACCACTAATCACTGCCTGATGATGAACTATACTCATCACCCTATCCATATCTATGTCTACTTCCTACTACCGGCACCTGAAAGACAATTATATTAAAAATTAAATAGTGCTGTATATTAATATTTGCACTTTAAGCCAATAAAATTTTGTGAAATAAATGATTTGGAAGTTGTGTGATTCACCTGATCACCATTAGTCATTGATGCAGTATCATTGGGGATAGATCCTGTTATCTTATGATATAAATCAACCAAAATTTTCTGCAAAATAGATATCTAATCCTCCTATTATGGAATTGTGGTTTACATAAATACAAACCCTCACTAAGCATCTTGGGGTAGGGAGTGACTACAACCAGGAGTAGATGAAGCTACTATAACAACCCATCTATTTATTTCATATTTAAACATGATTTATTACATATATTTTCACTTAATACAACTAGAAATATTGATAGGTCTAGTGTATTGTGAAATTAGGAACATTACATAACAAATTAAAACATGAAATACAATATCTTTATTGAAAACGTCTTTTACATGACCACAATATTCCTTCATACATAACACTTCATGAGATAACCTGAGGACATACATCAGAAAGGGGTGATCCATAAATCCCAGTAAGGGAATAAACATGGAATAACATGAGGATAATAATACATTTTATACAAGTAATATCAATAAGGCATGAAGGAACATGAATATAAAGGCATTATATTGCATGATAATCATAACATGAGAATGTGGAAACAACTTAAAACACTACATCATAAACAAAAAAGAATCATGTAAACCTCTATCCCAACATAGTGGAAAAGATTCCCATAAAGGAATTAGGTAAAACCCTATCCCAACATGATGTATCATGATACTAAACATTACCCAATGCATTGGAGCGCTATTAGGGTGAACCCTTTATAATCATTTCAATCCCATTCTTAAGTGTGCCACATAGATCATATAACATGGATTCATTCAACATAACCATTTATTACACGATCAAGGAATGTGGAATAAATCCATGAAAGTACTCAATAAACAAGTATATATTCATAAAGGTTAATACCATTTATATATTAATGGGTATGGTATTCACTACATGATGATTTTGTCATGGAAAATCGCAGTGCAATTTCGGCAGCATAACAACGTCATACGGAAATTCATAAAATGGGTTGATGAGAGAGGAATGGATATATCATAATTTATACATGAAATGGATAGTAATGGGATCATATAAAATAATATCCCAACATATTAAATGGAATTTAAGATGCATAATATAAAAGAAGTGCTTTAATGGTAATGAGGAGAGAGAAATCCCTTACAGAATTTTGTCATGATAACAGGTGTATATAGAGGATCATAAATGGATTAATGAGAGTTGAAGGAAGATTTAATTATTTATAAATAAAATTTACAGTAATGGTAGTATGTATGAACATATATTAACTTATAAAAATTGAAATTAAAAGGCATATAACAAAAGGAGTGCTTGATAAAAGAGGAAAGTGAAAGATCCCTTACATAATTTCGGCAGAGTAACAGGTGTACTTAAAGGATCATAGGGGGGATTAATAAGAGTGAAAGGAAGATATAATCAACTATACATCAAATGGACAATAATGGGACCATTTAACATCATAAATTAACATATAAAAATTAAATTTAAGAAGTATAATATAAATGAATTGCTTGAATGGAAATGAGAAGAGAGAAATCCCTTACTTGGATGTGCGACTCCAAAGGTTTGGGAGAGGATTATTAAGAAATTTGGGGTGCCTTTTTATGAATCTAGGGAGTAGGGGGAAGTTTTATTTCTAGATTAAAAGAGTTTTAGTTAAAATAAATCGAATCTTGGGTGGGTTTATACAGGAAAGGAGTGAGATTTATTTATTATTTTGTTTTTCGACACTACATAATAAAATATTCAAAACCACAAACCATACTATGTTTTTTTACCATGGTTTCTAGAAAAGGGGATTGGAATACATTATTTTATAAGGAAAAGGTCCCATGATATTAAATTATTTCCCTTTCTTATGTGGAGGTGAGGTACACTTTCAAGGAAATGATTTTAAAATCTTAAAATATTTTATATGTTTTGGATGATTCTCTAAGGATTTATAAAATAAATAGACAAAAAATTACATTATTTTAAAGTAAAAACATATATTTGGCCGAAAATCCATTTTATAGTATTTATTACATCATTTTTGGGCCATTATGATGTCATAAAACACACCATATATTTATACGGTATTTAATTTTTACTCAAAAATTTGACTATATCAAAAAATTATAAAAAATTCACCATTGGATAATTCGACATCCTGATTCCAAAAATAATATTAATTTTATCTAAATAATTTTCTAAATATGTGAATTTTTACTTTTAAAATAAAAACCAATATTTATTGAAAATTGATGGGTTTTGACAAAAACAATTTTTAAACCTTAGTAAAAATTACTTTTGAATTAATTATATGATCATTTATATTTAATAAAAGAAATTTAATAATAATATTTTATTATAATATTATTTATTTCAAAAATAAATTAATTCATTAAAAATATATTTCTTAATTTAATTTTAATATTAACCAAAAATATTATTTGCGCTTTAAAAATCATTTACCAAGTAACAATAATAGAATGAAAATATATTAATTATTCAATAAAAAATAATGTAAATAATCATAATGATAGGGTCTTGTTACCTATCCATTTATTACACCAGCATACTCCCTAAGAGTATGGCGTGCTATGGTGTGGCTTTCATGGGGCCATTCTATGAACATGGTTTGGGTCATGATCTCGATGAGCTTGATTTTATCCTATAAACGGTTTTACTTATGCTTAAGTTTTTGGATATAGGAATTGGATTGGTCTAGGGAAAATCCCATAAATGCTATCTCCCTTGGGAGCTTTGATAAATGGGATTCATAGGGAACAATTCTACTGGTTGAGGACATCAATTCCTTTGTTTGTGCTAAAAGAATTTATTAAAACCCTATATTTATAATAGTCATGGAATAACTATTCAATGGATATATTATCAATTGTAATGATACTTAATGGTCATTTAAATCCAACTATATATGATAAAAAAATTAAGTTCATGTGTCTTCTACAACCATAAGAAGTTTAATTAAATCAAAAGGGGAATTTTATTCATAATAGTTTGGGCCATTAAAACCTTCCCCCCTTAAGAAATTTTACCCTAGAAATTTCCTTTTCCAACATTAAAATAGATGGGGGTAACTCTTCTTCATCAGCTCATATGGTTCCCACATTTCTTCTTCAGACTTGTGGTTTCACTACAACACTTGATGAGGGGAATTGTCTTATTTCATATAACTTTTTATCTACAATCTAAGATCTTCACCAGCTGTTGTTCATAAAAAAGGTCATTCTCCAATGGTACCACCTCTAGATTGAGTATATGTGATGGGTTTAGTATGTACTTTCTTAATAGGGATACATGGAATACATCGTGTACTTGAGATAGGTTTGGTGAGAGTGATAGTGGATAGGCCAATGCTCTGATATGAGAAAGGATCTCAAAAGGGATGATGTACCTTGGAATAAGCTTTCCCTTATTCCAAAATCTCATCACTCTCTTTCATAGAGATATACAGAGGAATAACATGTCTCCAACATCAAACTCTAAGTCACAACGAAGATTGTCATCATAGCTCTTTTGTCAACTCTGAGTAGATTTGATGTGCTACTGGATGGTATTAACCTTCTCCACTATTTATTTGACCATTTTTAGACCTAGATGTTTTTCCCCAACATTATCCCAACATGCTGGTGTTATTCACCTCTTCCCATAACGGGATTTGTAGGGATCCATTTTGATTCTTGAATAGAAACTATTATTATAAGAGGACTCTACTAAAGTAAGATGTTGGTACCATACACCTTTGAAGTACATTGAGTAATATCTCAACATGTTCTCAAGTGTTTGGATAGTCCACTCATATTGGCCATTAGTTTGATGGTGATAATCCATACTGAAGTTAAGATCAGTGTCTAGAAAATATTGGAGACATTTCCAAAACTTAGAGGTTAATCTTAGATATTTATCGAACATAATTGATAGTGATACTCCATAAAACCTTAATAATTATTTGATGTATATCCATGCTAGTTGATCCAGTGATAAATACTCTAGAATCACAATGAAGTGTGAAATCTTTGTAAGATGATCCACAACAACCCAAATAACATTATTTCCTTTAGATGTATTCGTTAGTCTAGTGAAAAAGTATATGGTGATGTCTTACCATTTCCATGTTGGTATGGGTAATGGTTGCATCATTCCCATAGACTTATGCCTCTCATCCTTCACTTACTGACATACCAGGCACTCTAATGTATATTCATTGACCTCCTTCTTCATGTTATCCCACCAATAGTTCTCCTGGAGATCTTGATACATCTTTATGTTTCCTGGGTGAATAGAGAAATTATAACTATGTTTATTATCCAAAAGTTATTTATTTAACTCAGGATTTTATGGAACACATATTCTTGACACAAATATCACAATTAATTCTTTATTAAAACTAAACACCAAGAATTTTCCTTTTCTGATAGTTTCCACTTTCTGCTGAATTCCCTCATCATCTTTTTGATCATCCTTTAACATTTACAAAAGAGATAGTTGAAAAATAGTTTGTGTAAGTATTTATGATGTTCCCTACTTTATGATTCCCATGTCCATATTCATAAAATTAAATAATATTGGATCATTTTTAATTCTCATCAATGATAGAATTGTTGGGTTCTTTCTACTTAGATTATCTGCCAATTTGTTTGCTTTCCTAGGATGGTAGTAGATTGAGAATTTGTAATCATTGATGAGATCTAACCATATTAGTTGGTGCATATTCATCTCTTTCTATGTGAATATATATTTGAGACTTTTTTGATCTGTATATATTTCACACTTCTCCCAAAAGAGATAATGCTGCCATATTTTCAACACAAAATCACAACTGCCAACTCCAGATCGTGTGTGGGATAGTTTTTTCTCATTAATTTTCAAATTAATTGATGAATAGGCAATGAATTTTTCATTTTTCATTAACACACATACCAATCCATTCTTTGAAGAATAACTGAAGATTATGAAAATCTCCCCACTTGTGGGTAGTGTGAGCACATGGGAAGTGATAAGCCTGTTTTCAACTCTATGAATATTTCTTCACATTCATTATTCTAAGAAAACTTAACTCACTTTCAAGTTATCTTGGTAAGAGGGTTTGAAAATCATGATAATTTTTTCACAAATCAGTGATAATATCTAGCAGACCTAAGGAAGCTATGGATATCCATCATAAATGCTAGCCTCAACCATCCCTCAATTTCTTTTGTCTTTGAAGGATCTGCAGATATCTCATTGCTTGTGATGATATGCCCCAATAATGAGACTTCATTAAACTAGAACTAACAATTTCTTTACTTTACATAAATATTATTCTTTCATAAGGTTTTTTTCATTGTTCTCAGATGCTCCTCATGCTCCTCCTCAGTTTTGGAGCATATAAGAATATCATCTATAAAGACCACCACAAATTTATCGAGGTAATCTATAAAGACACTATTCATCAAGTCCATAAATATTTATGGAGAATTCATGAGTCCAAATAGAACCACTATGAACTCATAATGCCCATACATTGTACAAGAAGTAGTCTCCGGGATATCCTTCTTCTTCACTCTTACTTCATAATATCCCGACATTAGATCCACCTTGGAGAAGTATTGTGCTCCACATAGCTGATCAAACAAGTTATCAATTTGGGCTAAAGGATACTTGTTCTTTATCATTATTTTGTTGAGGTCATGATAATCAATGCAAAGTCACATTGAACCATCCTTATTATTAACAAATAGGATTGGTGAACCCCATAGTGAAGCACTTAGGTGTATAAACCCTTTATCCAAATTCTCATGTAGTTGTTTCTTTAGTTCATAAAGTTATACAATAGCCATTCTATATGGATTATTGGACATTGGAAATTACCTAGGTATAGGATCAATCAAGAATTCAACATCTCTACTAGGAATAAGAATAACAAATTCTTTAGAAAACATGTCATTGAATTCCCTCACAATAGGCATGTATTCAATAATTGTTTGTTCCTCAGACTCAATCATTTGAGCTAGATACGCTTGCTCATAAATAAATAATATCCATTATTGAGATGATGGTGCTAAATAAGATTCATCATCCTCCTTTAAATTATATAGAATCAGGGGTCTATTCTCTATATGGAGAGTGATTTCCCTCTTATGACAATTTATGTTGGCTCTATATAGGGAAATCAAATCCATGCCTAGAATTAGATCAAATTTCACCAAGGGAAGTATAAGAAGGTTTGATAGGAAGGTCAATCCACAAATGGTGATAGGGGAGGAGTTATATTCATGGGATGTAATAATTTCCCCATTTTCTATTTTTACCGAAATCTTTACTTCCATTATTTATAGTGGTGTTTGGATTGTTCTACTAAACTTTCAAGATATAAAATAATGTGTAAAACTATAGATAATAACCCTACCTTTCACTTTTTTATTCTAGTTGTACTTTTTACAATATAGACTTAGGGATGACTATCTTAAACAGTTAAATATATAAAGGGGGAATCCAATGAAATTAAATGGATAACTTATAAATTACATTTATCTCATTAACTTATGAATTTCTAGGCTTCAATCTATGTATTCCATGATCTACTTCCTAAAATATATTCCTATGAGTTTTTTTTCTTTGTTCCCTTAATAATGGTTTGTAATGAGCTTATGAATTTACTAAAGTATATCCCCCAAGAGCATTAAAGTAGAAGTGCATCAAGGCCCATTTTCATGCTCCAGTTTCCGTTTGAGTCGAGCTTAAAGCGATGTTTTCGGGTTTTACCCCTAGATACATCTGTGATAGAGCCACATCCACTTGTTTGTATTCATAAATGGATGTATTTGATTGATAAACTAATTAATCTATACTCACCAAAATTTAGGGATGTTTTTCTTATAGTTAGTCTTATCCCTAAGGGTTTTCACTTGGGTTTTCTAATCCTAAACTCAAAAATAACTAAACCTATTCTTTGATACCAACTATAAAAATACTACTATTTATTTCATATTAAAACATGATTTATTACATATATTTTCACTTAATAAAACTCAAAAGATTGATAGGTCTAGTGTAATGGGAAATTAGAAACATTACATAACAACTTAAAACATGAAATACAATATCTTTATTGAAAACTTATTTTACATGACCATAACATTTTTTTCATACTTTAACACTACATAGGATAAAATGAGGACATACATAAAATAGGGGTGAGCTATAAATCCCAGTAAGGGAAAAAACATGAAATAAAATGAGGATAATAATACATATTATACAAATAATATTAATGAGGTATGACGAAACATGAATATAAAGTCATGATATAGCATGATAATCATAACATGGAAATGTGGTAACAACTTCTACCACTGCATCATAAACAAAAAGGAATTAGGTAAACCCCTTTCCCAACATGGTGGAAAAAGTTCCATAAAAGAATCATGTATACCTATATCCAAACATGACGTATCATGATACTAAACATTACCTAATGCATTGGAGTGCTATCAGGGTGCACCCTTCATAATCATGTCAATCTGATGCTTAAGTGTTGCACATAAATCATATAACATGGATTCATTCAACATCACTATTTATTCTATGAACAAGGAAAGTGGAATAAATACATGAAATTATTTAATCAACAAGTATATGTTTATAAAGGTGAATACCCTTGATAGAGGAATGGGTATGGTATTCACCACATGATGATTTTGGCTTGAAAAATCACAGTGTAATTTCGGAAGCATAACGAATTCAAATGGAAATTCATAAAATGGGTTGATGAGAGAGTAAGGGGTATCTCATAATTTATACATGGAATGGATAGTAATGGAATCATGTAACTTAATATCCCAACATATTAAATCTAATTTAAGATACACAATATAAAAGAAGTTCTTTAATGGGAAGGAGGAGAGAGAAATACCTTACAAAATTTCGGCATGGTAACAGTGTGTATAAAGGATCATGAATGGATTAATGAGAGTGGAAGGAAATTATAATTATTTATAAATTAAATGGATAGTAAGGGGAGTATATATGAACATATCCTAACATATGTAAATTTAAATTAAAAGGCATATCACAAAAGGAGTGCTTGATAAAAAAGGAATGTGAAAGATCCATTATGGAATTTTGACATAGTAATGGGTGTACTTAAAGGAACATAGGAGGGATTAATGAGAGTGAAAGGAAGATATAATCATAAATACATCAAATATATAGTAGGGGGATCATATAACATCATAACCCAACATATAAAAATGGAATTTAAGAATCATAATATAAAATAAGTGCTAGAATGGAAATGAGAAGAGAGAAATACCTTACTTGGATGTGTGACTCAAAAGGATTAGGATAGGATTATTATAAGACTTGGAAAACCTTGGGAGGACTCTAGTGAGCCAGGTGAAGAGGGTGGTCGAGCTTAAAAGAGTTTTAGTGAATAGAAATGGAATCTTGGATGGGGTTATATAGGAAGGGGGATTTTTTTATTATTTTGGTTTTGGACACTACATAATAAAATATTCAAAAACACAATCCATCCCATGGTTTTTACACATGGTTTCTTGAAAATGGTAGTGGAATAAATTATTTTATAAGGTAAAGGGATGAAAATATTAAAATATTTCCCATACTTATGTGTAGGTGAGTCACACTTTCAAGGAAATGATTTTAAAATCTTAAAATATTTTATATGTTTTGGAGGATTCACAAAGGATTTATAAAATAAATCAAATAAACTAAAAATTAAATTATTTTAAAGGAAATCATATTTTTGGATTAATATCCCTTTTAGAGTATTTATTATAACATTTGGTCCATTATAATGTCATAAAATACACCGTATATTTATACGGTATTTAATTTTTACCCAAAAATTCGACTCTCAAAAAATTATGAAAAATTCACTATTGGATACTTTTGACGTTATGATTAAAAAAATAATATTAATTTTATCTAAATAATTTTCTAAATTTGTGTATTTTCCCTTTTAAAATAAAAACTTACATTTATTGAAAATTGGCGGGTTTTGACAAAAATAGTTTTTAAACCTTAAAAAAATAACTTCGGACTTAATTATATGATCATTTATATTTAATAAAATTAATTTAATAATAAAATTTTATTATAATATTATTTATTTCAAAAATACATTAATTTATTAAAAATATATTTCTTAATTGAATTTGAATATTAACCAAAAATACTATTTATGCTTTAAAAATAATTTAAAAAGAAATAATAATATAATGAAACTATATTAATTATTATATAATAAAATAATGTATATAATCATAATGCTAGGGTCTTTTTACATATCCCCTTATTACACTATCATACACCTTAAGAGTAAGGTGTGCGATGATGGGGCATTCATAGGGCCTTTCGGTGAACATGGGTTGGGTCGTGATCTTGATGAGCTTGATTTTCTCCCATAAATGGTGTCAATAATTCTTAATTTGTTATATCTTGACTTAGGCTTGGTCTTGGGTAAATATCAGAAATGATATCTCCCTTGGGAGCTCTGATAAATTTGTTTTATAGGGAACAATCATACTGGTTGAGGCCATCACTTCAATTGTCTGTGCCAAAAGGATTTGTTAAAACCCTATATTTATACTACTCATGCAATAACTATTCAATAGTTATATTATCAATGGTAATGATACTTAATAGCCATTTAAATCCAAATATATATGATACAAAAAATAAGTTCATGTGCCTACTATATCCACAAGACATTTAATTAAATCAAAAAGGGGAATTTTATTCATAACAGTTTGGGTCGTTATAGCTGCAATATCTAATGGCCTGCTAAAGACCTCATATGGTAATGGTCCCAAACCCATCTTGAGAACTCGACTAGAATGCTCATTCCCAAGAGCTTTACCAACTGGGTCATCCTAGAAGACTAAGAATGACAACATGAGGTTGACATCCCATAGTTCTTTAAATTTTACCTACAAATCAAATATCAGTCATATTTTACAAAATATATATTAACATAGTGAAAACTGATAATAGGTTATTATAATAAAAAATGAATTCATACCCCAACTTCTTTGGAAGGATCATTAATATTACTCCCATTATATTTTTTATCAATATCTAGCCATAGTTCTATTTGGGAGACCTGATGCCCTAAATTCTGTGACTGTGTTAAAAAAAAGAAAAAACAATAATTTAATATATAGAATAGATAATATTGTCTTATAAATATTTAAACTAATAAAAATATTACTAGATTCGATCAGTTTCTAGAAAAACTCTTCGACCCCATAGTGTGAGGGATGATTTTCTTAGCTCGACTCGATGTATTCTTCCTTGAAACATTTTGAAATAAATAACATGTAATTTAATAGTAATGTATGAAATGTAATCTCCATGTCATATGCATGTATACATGTAAAATGAGATTAATATAATAATATATATTTAAATACCATGTGCTTCTTATCATCATAGATATGAACAAAAACTTTCCATTTCTCTCTAGGTACCCCATTGGGTACCTTATCATACAGTTACTAGGTGTTTAATGAAGTATCGTTGAATTCATTCCACAATATCTATTTAAAGTATTTCTATTTCTTACCCAAAATTTTCAATGTCCACTTTCATGTTATAAGATCAACAATGGGAAAGTGGAAAAAATCTAAATAAAGTGATTAATTTTGAAAATATTAGAATTTAATTACATAATGAAATTAAATTAAACCATAAAATATTAATATTAACTTTATATATGAATCAAAAAATCCATTTTTCCAAGATTAAGGCACATGAATTCAATCAGCATATGTAATCAGAAGGGTAACTGGCTTCGCTAGTAGCTAGCCTAAAATATGGCCAAATAATCCCATGACATCATCCATAGGGATCCCATAACAGTCAAATAGGACAACTATCTTTAGTCCGTTCAGATTCCAAACATCTTAAATTTTCATATTTTTCTCCATAGTATCATTACTTCCATATTCTATGAAAAAATAGTTAGTAGTGTAAAAAAAGTGCATTAAATTTATTCATATTAAAATTTGTACCTATAACTATCACCCTCCAATATCTCTATGAAGAACTAGGAGTGGTGACCTGGTCCTTTGTTGTTGAGGCTACTGAATAGGGAGGGGTTTGATAGGCTTCTGATGAGATGTTGATGGAGGGTGTGAGAGACTATGTAAGGGGGGAAAGTGAAGGGTGTCTTATATGCTTTAGGTGGGGGGGACTAATGGATCATCATCTATTAGTATGGTCAAGGTAACATCAACTGAGATTCAACTAGCATCCTTATAATGATTCCTCATTGGAATTCATTTCATTTAATCAAATAAAATTAACTTCGGAATATATATTTCAAAAAATTCATGCTGAAAAAATAGAAATGATAATAGATGCATAGTCCGGACAAACAAAATATACATAACTATGATAATGAATAACTTCACAAATGACATAAGTGGTTGATAAACTAATGGATGACTTAACATATAATCATTTTCTCCTTCAATCATGTTGTTTTACTACTTCATAATTACTTTATCTGCTTCATCCACCCTTTAAAAACTAATATTTTAAATATCATGATGAATTAATAAGTTTGCTTCTTGCTGTTGATGTGATTCAATGTCAGAGGTCAAATATTCCACTTCATCACCCATATCATACAAGTCTCTTTGTTTTATGTGAGAAACTACACTCCACACATCATCTATGAAATATTCCACATAATATACCATTTTCTCTTGAAATGACAAGATATAAAAATCATGTCATTCATGGTCACTAACATCCATCAAGCAAGAGAAGTTCACAAGAATTTAATTACAAGGAATCTCTTTTAACACCCCTAATAATATCAACCCAATTGAATTTGAATAAAAAAACTAAAAAATGTCTGTGGTATCTTAATTCGATAATATTAGTCAACTTTCCATAGTGTCCCACTTTGAAAAACATAAATAAACCACTATTTTGTGTTTTAAAACCCTCTTCTTGATAAACTATACAAAATTTAAATCCATTCACATTATAAGCGCTGAACTTTCTTTCATGTTTTAGAGGACCTCAAGCAAGAAACTTCAAATATTCTGACAACTAATCTTGAGTATCAGTATTTATGATCTATATAAAGTAATATATATTATGATATTTACAAAATATATGTGTTAACCTAATATCTGTATTGAATAAATTATTTATGAATTTATACATCGTGCAAATCATTACACAATATCTTTATTAACAGATTTTATTACATCTTTCTCATTTCATGTTCGACCTCTCATTCTTATCTTTTTTATATCCTCAACTCTTCAATAAATGGATCTGAAATTTCACTATTTAGCAGCACATATCTATGTGTCTGTAATAATTCCATTTCTGTTAGTGTAACATTTGAGCTCCTTCCAATTGACCGGAAAATAGCAGGAAAGATTTTTGATTTTCCATGTAGTTGAGATTGATTTGATGTTTCCTCAACATGTCCAACTCGATTTAATATTGTCTCGATACCATCCAAGTATCTAGAAAAAAAGGTAATACACTCCAATGCTAAATAGACTTTAGAAATAGAGCATTTAGGTTGAGCTTTATTTTTCACCTATGATTTCAAATACCCAATATATCTGTGAAATAAAATAAAAAACATAATTTTATATTTAATGAAGTGCCAAGAATTTTTTACTTAAATGAAAAATATATAAATGAAGTACCTATCAATTGGATACATCCATTAATAATGTATGGGGCCTTCTAATTTAGATTTCTCAACCAAATGCACAATTAAATGCATCATCACAGTAAAAAATGATGGAGGAAAGATCATATCCATTGAACAAAGTTTCAATATAAATATATCCTGAAGTTCTTCAAGCTCAAATGACTGTATATTTTTCTTACATAATTGTCTGAAGAATGTGAAAAATTGGTGTACAACAGCAGTAACCTTTTCAAGTAATAGTGTATGCAATTCCAATGGTAGTAACTATTGTAAAAAAATATGTGAATCATGAATTTTTAATCCATGTATCCTATGGTGATTTAAGTCAACACACCTTGAGATGTTACTTGAATGCCTATTATATACCTTAAAATGTTTTAAAATTTTAAGGAATGTATCTTTATCCCTATTTTTCATTGAAAAAATTTCCGAAGCATACTTTCCATTCTCATCTAGACAAAGATCACGCTTTATGTTCATTATTTGTAAGTCTTTCCAAGCATTGAGATGGTCCTTAGATTTTCCATGCTCATTAAGAAATTTGAAGATCAAATTTTCACAAATATTCTTCTCAATATGCATAACATTAATATTATGCCACAAAAAATTAAATTCCCAATACATAAGTTTGAAGATTATACTTCTTTTCTTCCATTATTGCATTTCGATTTCACTTTATGATGCACTTTGAACTCATTTCCCACTATCATTAAAATGATGCACCTTCCTAAATTATATTTCAATATTTCCATGCTGTGCCAATATTTTTGAACCTGTTAACAACTTTGGAGGTGGTCTACGATCAATTGAACCATTAAATTTTGGCTTGTTCAACCAAAATCCATGAGATGCATCAAGAAATCTTTAATGAGATAAGAAGCACCATTTTTTACTATGAGGTAGTCATTCAGGATCAAAATCAAAGTTACAAAAATGGCAAGGCAAACCCATGTAAATGTTATAACTAGCCAAATTCCCATGTTCAGGGAAGTCACTAATGGGCCACATTAGAGTAGCTTTATTTTTGAATATTTTTCTAGAAGATGCATCACATGTCTCAACATTGTTGCTCCATAACTCTTGTAACTATTCAATTAGTGTCTACAAGTATACATCAATATCATTTCCAGGTATTTTTTCTAAGAATAATCATTGAAATGATAAAATACATTTTTTCATACAAATCCAAAAAGGTATATTATAAGGGATCAAAACAACCTGCCAAATTTTATAATTGGTTCTCAAAGTCCCAAATGGGTTGAATCCATTGGCAGCCAATCCCAATCAAACATTCCTAGGATAAGATGATAAATCTAGATGTAATGAGTCAAATTTATTACATGATTGTGAATCTATTGGACATCACATTAATCCATCATTGTTATTATCTATATAATGCCACTTCATTTGTTCAATGGTTTTTCAATGACTTGAATAATATTTGCAATCGATAATTTAAAGGAAAGTAACAAAGAACCTTTATAGGTGTGTTCCTTTCCTTATAATTCATATTAGTATGTTGATTTAGAATTTCAACATCACCCATTGACTACCATCTAGAAGAAAAACATTTTTTTCAATATTTTCTACTTGAATTCTATCCCCAATAGAGCATACCATCTTTGGGACACACATGTATTTTTTGTATAATTTAGACTAAGCTTGTTAATAACTTTTTTCACATCATAAAAAGACTCAGGGATCTTTTCTTCAAGAAATTCATCATGAAAAAATTCCAATATCATGGACATCACCTTATTTTTAATTCTACATATACATTTTATATGTCACAACTTCATCAAAAAATTAAGATTTGAATATTTCAAATATCCACTATAAAAATCTTGATTTCCATAATCAACTAAACCATGAAATTAATTTATCTACTCAGTGAAGGCTTCTCTTACATTAGTCTCCACATAATCAATAGGAGGATCTAATGATATGTTACAATCTTGATCTGGTTGTCCTATAGTCTATAAAACATCAATTTTCAAGTAGTTATTTGTATCACCCTCAACTGGTTATTCTGATATGCTTTGATATTGATGTTGGTGTCTTGCAATGAAAAATGAATCATTTATAAATCTTTGAATTTAATTTTCCATTTTTGAAGAAGTTGGGAGCTCATTATGTTGATTGACATTATTTCTCAAACTCTCTATAACTTTTGATTCTCCATGGAAAATCCAACAAAAATATTGAGCATGGAATTGCTTCAATACCAAGTGTTCATAAACTTTACCTCTCTTCAACTATATTCTAATTTTACATTTAGGACATGGACATATTATTCTCCCATAAACGGATCTATTGGAAATTGAAAAATCTAAAAACTCCTCTAAACCCTTAGCATACTGAGGTGTGTTCCTTGGTAATGTGATCTAGCTTTTATCCATATCATAATGTGCCTATAATTTATTAAAAAAAATTAAAACACATTAGTATTATTAAGTAGGAAAAGAGATAAATTGAAGTGAAAAAAACACAACCCAAGTAGTTATAAGAAGAGTCATATAAGTACTAAAAAATTCAATGTAAAAAAAGGAAATTAATCATGGATAGTATTATATAAAATAAAAGCAAAAGACAAACCATACATTCATTAATTTAAAGTAGGAATCATGGGATAAACACCCTAGGGTCACTAAGTCTTAGTGAACCTAGTAATAATCTATTAACATATTAGTGTATTTAGAGTTCTAACACATCTCTAGCTAGGAGGGGTGTCACATAATGTTTTACTAGAATTTCTAGTGGTGATTTAATAGATTATATTTATGTATGTAACATTTTATTTTTCTTTATTTACTGATGGTACATCTCAAACCAACTAGAGTTGTTTTAAAATTACCTAATAGATCCAATACATTCTAAGCGAGAGTATTTGAAGATGTTTTATTTGGAGTGAATAATTTTATCTTCCCTGCTAATTTTTATCTTTTAATCATAGAGGAGTATATGACATATTCTTAGTCACTGATCATCTTGGATAAAACTTTCCTATAAATATAAAATGAAATCATAAATTTCTATAAAGGTACTATAATAATGGAGTTTTTTTAAATATTTTCCACTTTAATATTTTTGATTCCATCATGTACCCATAATAAGAGAAGTAAATTTTTTATATTGTCACATTCTGATGAGTATAATCCATGTGAAGAAAGTTGTTTGATATAATAATTTTTTATTTGGAAAACAAATCAAGATCTGAAATTTTGATAAAAAAATTGATAAAAACATAAATATTCTATCCAACCATCTGAAGATGAAATAAATTTTGATTTATTTGATAGATTTTACTATTTATTCAATGAAAAAGTGTTTGATACTTCATATCTTGTATATGAAGTGTAAACCATTAAGTTAAGTAACCCAAATCTATTTTTATCTTTAGTCCAGCCTCTAGATCTAGAATTAAAACCCTTTCCTACTAATTCAACATATTTATTTATAATAGAGAGAAAAAAGACACCAATGATAATTTTAAGAAAATTTTCTCTTAATAAAGAACAAAATATGATAGATATTTTGAGAAAAAATGCACAAGTTATAGGCTGGAATTAAGGAGACATTCCTAGAAAGTAATGTAAATGTTCCTAATATAAGTGTAACAAAAAAGAAACTAGCCTTCACTTGATTGGATTATTCTTTTATGTAAATTTATCTTTTCAACTACATTCCTTGTAATTATTTAACAACCACCACAAATATATTGACCGTGAACTAAATAACTGAATAATACTCAGACTATGCCTCCATAACACATTAGTTGTAACTTCCGATTTCCAAAGGATAGTGTAAATAAAAGGTATTGAGAAATAAATATGTAAGAGATGTCTTTCCCTATTTTTAGTGTTAACTAAAATATTATAGGATCATTAAAAAATAAATCATAAAATTTAATGTTATTAATTCTTGATAAGGGGGTTGAATTGAATTTTACTTCATTGATATTGTTCTAAAATTCAAAGACCATGATTTAAGAATAAGATCTCATTCTCAAAAAAAGATAAATCCAAAAATTCCAAAAAAATAATATCCACACTAAATATCCTAACTCTCTCTATCCTCATCAGGGGGAACTCCCCAGAGCTATAGTGAAATCCTAACTAGGGGATTCTAGCCAGTCCAAATTATCTACTAGTATAAATACTATATTTCAATATTGTTCTTATCTACACAGGGGTTCCCATGATGTTTTATAAATTATGTGAGGAAATAAATTACAATATAACATTATATTATCAAATAAACACACCATTGAAATCAAACATCTCACCTTTGTTCATCCTTCACAAAAAATCTATTTTCTCAATTATATTCAATAATAACTCATTCACATAACATGAATTTTATGATAAAACAAGTTGAAAGTAAAGGGGGATAAAAATCAAGGGTGTTACTTTATATAATGAAAAAATTATTTTTATTTTTAAAATAGTCATTTGGTTTTTTAAATTCATAAAACATTTTTTCAAGATAAATCAAGAGTGTAATATCCTTGAAATCCATCTTAAAAGTAATATAAATTCCAATAAATAAAAAAATTCTATAAAAGTATAATAACAATCAATAAAAAAGGTTACTAATATGATTCCATTGATAAAGAAAAAATATTTAAAAATAAGGAAATTTCATATACCATGGAACAACCAACTTTAGGAATCATGATTTTTACAAAACATCTCGTATGAGTGATTTCTTTTAGTGGAAACCCTATTGAAATATTATCAAACATGTAGTGACCATTAAATTATACATGAATTATATACTTAAATTATGATGTTATACTTTTGTGTCAAAAGAAAAATAAGGTAAACCATTATAATTAGTTGATTGAACAATAAAAACAACCTTAAATTATATTTATTTAGCTACGAGAACAGCTTTAAAAATCCATGAATACAAGGAACTCCCAAATAAAAGGAATAAGAGTAAAACCAAAAATCAATCTATGGAATCAGTTTTACTTTGATAAATAATAGAGTATTAGGTTGTGAGAGGAACTTCACAATCCCTAGAAAATAAAATCCTTCTTATTTAGAGAACCCTGTAGATGAGATTTAGAATCATTGTCCACTAAGGGTAGAGAAGAAAGTAAAAAATAGAATAAATGTGGATAAGGTTAAAGGAAAATAATGAAGACACCCTAAAAAATATATTTTGATGAGAAATAAAAAATAAATCACCTAGATTCCACATTAGTAGAATAGGGAAAGAGAGAGATAGAGAGAGAGAGTTGACAAATAAACCCCCATAGATGTATTAAATGAACAGAGAAATTAAATAGGGTTAAACTATAATTAAAATCACCTAAAAAGAAAAAATTAACCAATGTGTAGAAAAATTAATAGTTTAGACACATTGTTTACCAAACTATTTAGAAACTATGCATATTCCACTATATTTGAACCGTTTCGATTCACACACATTACCTTAACTGTTTAAAAAACCATGTGTATTTTAAATGTTTTAAAAAATTAAATTTTTTAAATCCGTATGACCCAAAAAATCAACGGATTATGTAATATAACAAATGGAAACATAAAAGTTACACCCTATGGGTCACAATTATCTCCAACATTCCAGTTTTAGTCACCATAAATTCATCAGTAATTTGAATATATGTAACTACAAGACCACATATTCCAAAAAAGGATTAAGTTTACCTCATGATTATTTATCCTAGTAATTTTGAATTTGAATAGTTCATCTCCCATGATAATCATCCAATACTGATTCCATATTCACTAACTAATATCATCCAAATAATTCTAAAAATTATATTATTTATTGAATATACAGAGTGGAGAACCTAGATGAAATAATTTAGGAAAGTGATAATAATTAATATTTTATCCATATAGAATATTATGGTTATGTAAATACCTTAACACCATAACTCACAGAACCTATAATAAATTGAATGAATCCTAAAAATATTGATACTATAAATTCATCGATTTATAAATCCCCAACTTATTCTATAATAGAAATTGATAGGGTTTGAATCCGTAAGAAAAATTTAATAAATGATGTGGATGAATTGGAAAAAGAAGAGATAACACCCAATACCATGAATAAAAAATATAAGAAGAAAGGTTATATGAATAACACACCCTTAACTTGCATAGGTAGTAGCGACAATGACAGTTTGAGAGAGATAGGGGCTAGCGGCTCAGGCTTGGGTTCAGGGAGCTCAAGGGAGAAGTGGGATAACAATAGATTCGGTGGAGTAGGGTGTAAAGGGCCCTGATGACAACAGAGAAGGGGGTTGATGGTGAGGGGGTTAAGGGGGCTGATGATGAGGTGGCTAGGGTTTGATGGGTTTGGGGGAAGAGGGTGTTGGGGTGTTGGGTTTGGGGGGGGGGGGCGGAAGAACTATCATGGGTAAAAAATGTTCAAGTGTCGGTTTTTAAAAAACCACCCCTATATTTTGAAAAAAATTTAGCAATAGTTTAAGAAACCATCGCTAATTACTGATTTTCATGTAGTGTATGTCTTGATATTTAATTTCTTGAACATATTATTTTAATTTAAGGAAAACTATTTTTATATAATTTCAGAGTAAATATATATTAAAACCCCCCTTTTAAAACTTTAGTTAAAAATAGATAAACATGTTATTTATTTTGTGCTTTCTAAAATGTTAATGATAGAAATAATACTATAATGAAATATTAATATGATGTGTTAATTTTTTTGATGTATTAAACATTATTTTAAAATATTTTAAATAAATGAATTATGAAAAATCAATTTTTTAATATTAAATATAAAATATTTGGTTATCATAAAGCTCTGAATAATAAGGTAATATGTTTTATTATAAATTATAAATATATGAAATTATATATCTATTTTTAAAATCAAGATTATTAATCTCATTAATAAAAATTTGAAATTATAAATTAATAAAATTATGATAAATCTGAAATATGTGCATTATTTTTTAATATAAAATTCGAATTATGATAATTATAAAAACTAAAAATGATGAAATAAATAAAAAAAATATTTTCAGATAAGAGGAGGAGTCAAACAGTAGGTTCAACCACATTTCAAGGAAACCAAAATCAGGGGCCTATATTGGGAGGTCGAGTGAGGAGGAACTAAGTCTGAGGGATTCAACCCCAGATGAAAGATTGAGTGTAGATCAAGCATGAAAGAGGGAGATCTAAGCTCTGTTTGACCAGAAAAAGGATCTGACCATAGATGGAAGGTTGAGGCTTTGATCATGTGGCCAATAGCTGAAGGGGTCTTGATCTTGAAAGGGTTTTAAACACAAAAGGGTGAAATCGAGCACATGTTTTTCTTCATCATCATTGTCCTCCTATTTTGCGATTTTCAGATAGGTAGGTGTTTGCACATTTATTTTTTGGGTGTATGATTCTTCCATTTTGGATTGTTTCGACTTGTTAAATAACTTATTCTCTATTTTTTAATTTTTTTCCTTCATTCATCAATGTCTACAACCTCCATTCTTAATTATTCTAGATTTTTCTTCCTTGAGTGATTTTGGTTGTCACTGTTCTTCACCTTAGATTTATATTAGTATCATATTTTTCAAATACGTCTCTGTCTAACACAATTTTATTTTTAATTCTTGTGTATTATTTTTCAAAAAAATTCGCTGGACTTATGTCAAATATGTGAAGCTTCATATAGAAACTTGAAGATCAATTTGAATCAAAAAAATATATATATACATATTTTCAATCAGTTTCAATACTTGCACCATAAGCGAGGGAAAATCAAGTATCCTGTTTCATCTCTCCCTCGATTTTCATTATCCATATATGGAAAGATAACACACACACACACACATATATATATATATATATATATTCTCTCATTAAATTTATTCAAAAGATATAAAACCATGATTGATATTATTCATTGAATCTAATGTAGATTATCCATGAATTTTAAAACCTCATAAATATGAATCTAAAAAGATATACATTCATTGATATCCCTCTCTATTATTCTTCTAATATATATATATATATAGGCTATATATATAGAGAGACCCTTCCTTTCAAACTCACTGAAAATAACTTATGGAAATTGCAGAGACCTAGTTTTTACCTTGTAAAACTTTGAAATATTTCTATATATATTTATAGAGCGAGGTGCTAATACGATGTGTGATTCCATGGCCTGGTGTGCCCAAAATTTATTTTATAAAAATATTAAATATATTTTATATTGAGCATAAATAATTTATTAAAGAAAATGAGATAACTATTAAAAATAATCTCGTACCAGAAATTCAAGACCATGGTTGAGTCCGAAACACATTGTTTACCCTAGGCATGACATAAAATAGCTCGATGCGGGGTATTAAGATATCTCGCTCATTGGAAGTATTTTTAGTAAATAAATTAGTTAATTAAATTAATTAATTAATTAATTTGACATAAATTAAATGCCTACAAATTCATTGTAATGGAAAATATTCCATGGTTATCCACATAAACCCCGGGAGGATTCCATAGCTTATTCTCCTCATTCCATTGGCGGATCAAATACAGCGATTACGGAACTATACATTAGAGAAGATCGGTATGAAAAGAACGCAATGAATTTTTTATATCATTAGAGAATGCATTTTTGATGATGAACAATCCAATCGCCAATTAGGACTTGTCAATTTGTGGTTCATGCCCTTTTTAATTATATTGATTGAGTATGTCGATCCCTTTATTAGATCTATCAAAATTGTGGCCTTTGTATGCTCCCAAGTACCGATTAAATTGTTTATTCACTGGGTTTCTAACCCTAGGTATCCACGTTCTAGTCATTTGGTCAGGAACTCTTGGAAAACAATGGTTAAACCTCTGTTCTTGTGCCTTTCTCCCCCAATTGCTTTGTGTTCTTCATCGGTTGGACCCCGAGGTTTGGGTTTGACATTGTCGGGTGGTACCGAGCGCAATCAGACCCCCAGAATCATGAAAAAACAAATAATGAGACGCATATCGTTGAAATAAGAATATATCTGAGATGTTTTCAACATGTGGATGATCGTTTTGATGATCGATGACTGAATCATCATCGATAAAAAAAAAGACAGGGCATGCACGGTGCGAGGAGATGCGTATAGGGCTTCGAAAAATTGGGTTTCAAACCATCGGAGGTCTATAATCCACCTAAAGAAGATAAATCCAAAAATCATGATCATAAACGAAGATGGAATCGAAGGTGAAGACTAGATCTGGCACACAGATCATAGATCTTGATTTCTGGAAAAATCCTGACTATACGCCATGTACTGTGATAAACACACGGTGTGTATCCCCTTATCTATGATAGTTAGGGGTTTGAAAAATTATAAGGATAAAATGATGTTTAGCCCTCATACATGCCATGTTCCACCTTCCCTTTGTGAATGAGCCATGTGACGGAGCACATGTACAAGCACACACCATGTGCCTGAGCACTAGGGTATGACTAGAGAACACGGGCATCACCCCATGTAAAGAGGCATGTCATGAACTAAAGTACATGGACATAAGGTAAATTACATAGATACAATTTGGATACATGGAAATAGCCAATCACACAGGTGGGACCCCGAGTGGCATGGGCATACTATGTATACCCTCTACACGCTGTGTACCCCTACATAGTAGGAGAGCTGTGTACCTATACAGAAAATTCCAAGTTAAGGAGTGAGACCACATGCTGTGTGGGTCCCCTAAAATGTTGTATATCCCTTGGTTCCTTTTGAGGAAACTTCATGATTCTGTATCTCCTTCATTTGGACTCAGATTTTAGCCTGTGAGTAGTCTATAGTGAATGTTTTTCTACATGGAATGTGTTGATACTCTTGGTTGTGGAATTCAGGATATAATGTGGAATATTCTGCACACAATGCACGATTAAGAAACACTTGACGATGACTGTGATCACACAGGATCAACAATGACTTCTAGAGTTGAACCCTCTAGTTGGGATGGGGATGAATCCTCTACCAATTTACAAGTGGAACACTCTAGCTGTGCTATAAATGGGTCCTTGATGACTAGAGTGGAACCCTCCTATTGAAACAAAGAATGAGTCCCCTACAGACCTCCTATGGAACCCTACAACTGGGCTAGACACAGGTCTTCGATGACTTCTAGAGTAGAACCCTCTAGTTGGGCTGGACACGAGTCCTCTACTGACTTACAAGTGTAACCCTCCAGTTGGGATGTGTATGGGTACATGATGAATAGAGTGGAACCCTCTTATCGACACATGGAATGGGACCTCTATAGACCTCTCAAGTGGAACCCTCCAGCTGGGCTGAGCATGGGTCTTTAATGACTTCTAGAGTGTAACCCTCTAGTTGTACTGAGAAATGGTCCTCTATAAACTTCTGAGTGGAATCCTACAATTGGATTGGGCATGGGTCCTTAATGACTAGAGTGGAACCCTCCTATCACACCAGAGCATGATTCCTCTACAGGATTCTAGGGTGGAACCGTACAGCTATGCTGGGCATGGGTCCTCTACTATTTGAGTAAAACCCTCCTGCTGGGAAGGTCATGGGTCCTCCATCGACTATCAGTGTGGAAGCCTTCTGTAGTACTAGGGCATGGGTCCTCTACCTAGATATTATGGCAACTCGACTTTATGATAGAGTGATGAGGCATGGATTGACTTGTATGGTTACTTCTAGGCAGACGTGTGAAATATTGTACATCATTGATGGACTTGTGGAATTGTAGGTGACTCTTCTTCTTGGTCTGATCCATGGGATAAAGATCCCATTTCTCTCTCATTTGGGATTCTTTTGACCAAACAAACACACACACACACATTCGTATCCATATCCTGGATTTGATTACTCTCTTTCCATGAGATACAAATACATGCGGGGCATTACACATGCTTTCCATGTTTATATTATCATGGTTGGATGAGTTTAATCTCCTTTTATGGGTATAAAAGACTCAATCTATATTTCGTCTACTCATCCTGTTGACCCCCTATGCTTGTATAAGGTTACTCTTTCACTTTATTAAGTTGATCTGCATCCTTTTTACTATCTAATGACTCTCTATTCCCATTTAATATATTACTGCTCCCATTTCAGCTTCTAGGGAGTCCTAATGGGTATTTATATACTCACCCTTGCAAGGGATTTACTCACACATGTCATGTTTTATACAGATGATAGACAGGTTGATGGTGACTTCATAGGAGCTTAGGGATACCTGATAATTCGAACTGTGTATAGTGGTTGTAGATTGGAGATTGGGAGTTGGTCTCTATCAATGTTATACTTTTCAGTTTTTTTAGGCTAGAACATATTTCTGGTTGGGCGTGTATTGTGCCCATTTTCTTTTCTGTTTACTCTATCGTACTCTTGTATTGTCTAGAAGTTTTACTTGCATGATTGTTTCCCTATTGTTTCTCATCTTTTTCTATTATTCCTCCAAAATTTTGTATCAATATGACTGTGTGTATATATAGGTACTTAGGAAAATGCCTTCCTGTGTCCTTCGGTGCTAGTCACCACCCCCGGGCCTATGAAGGCAGGCTTAGGGTAGTTGCGGCTCAAACCCCAGCTTGGGTCGGGTCATGACAGAAATGATGAATTGATAGAGAGAGAGAGATATATATATTATTTTGTGTATAAGAAGAAGAAAGGCTTTAGAAAAGGTAAGTAATACTGAGTTTTAAAAAATTCTCTACCATATTCATTTTTAGAAAAACACTACCAAACTGAAGTTTCTGTTTTTTCTCAAATTCTAAAATATATATAAATTTTTTCAACTCTCTTTGTATGGGTTTTATTTTAAAAATTTATTATTATGTAAATATTTATTCAAATTTATATTATAGTATGGAATTATCTTTTCAAAAATTAAATGTATATGTTTCAAGTTTATGTATAAGGGAGTATGTTGTTTTTCGAAAAAATATATATAAATTATCTTTTTTAAAATTCTGAGCAAGAGGTAGTTTTCTATGTTTCAAGATTTATTTTATTTTTATCAAAATATATTTTTTAAATTTTATATCAAAATGATTTTTATTATTAGCTTATTTAAAAGATAATTCAAGTATTTTTAAGGGTGTTTTTGAAATATTAGAATTATCATTTTTATGTGAAAAATGTTTTATGATCCATGAATGTCATACAAGATAGAACTTATGATCAAAATTTAAAATTATTATTGATATTTCATGCAAGAATTTATTTTAATTTCAAAATCATTTATATTTGTTTCTGTTAAATTCATGTAATTCTTCTAGAAAATTTATTTCACCAATGAATTTTATGAAAATTTATTTATTAATGTTTAGAAGTTCTAAAATTATTTTCTACTTTGAAAACAATTCAATTATATTTTGGAAAGGTTTTTAATGGGTTTTATATGAGAGAGATGGATCTTTAAAAAAAATTCTTAAAATTCAATACTTGCATATGAAATTAGATAATGAGGAATGGATAGTGAACCCATGACCTCAATAGACTGCCGTCCTTCCAGTGATATTGTTAAGTGGCCACAAGAGTTTTATAAGATCTTTCAAGTATCATTTTTATCCATAAAAGTATTATTATTTTGAAATGATTTTCAAATATAAATCTTATTTTTTTAAATGATTATTTTTGAAAAGAATTTTTGAAATGATACGTATTTTTTAAAAAGTATTTTATATATCAAATATAAATATTTTATTTAAAATGGTTTAAAAGAGTTTTTAAATGAGTTTTTATAAAAGTATTTTTCTTTGGTTTTAAAACCCCTTACTGGGAAATTTTATGCTCATCACATATTTTTAAAATGATTTTCACATGTATCTTAAAAGATCTTAAATGAGTGTCTTCATTTAAGAAGTTAGCACACATGAAGAAAAGTAGTTATTTTAATTTTTTTTAGAAAAATATGATAAATTGTATAGCTTTATCCAATTATTTAGAACGTATACCAGAAAATATCATCAGTTGTATAATTTTACTATATAATTTTCAATTTCTTTTAAAAAAATACACAACATGTTTTTACACCAGATTTGGAATTGTGGGTCCTAGATCTTTACATTTGGTATCAAATGAATGGTTTATATAACTTTAGAGATGAGGCATTGTTGTTTAAAGAAAAAAATATACTCAATAAAACTTTCTTTTGAACTTATAAGTAGATAATATGACTTAAGATATAAAAGTTCCACAATTCTAGTTTTTCTAAATTTTGAAAATGTAAATTTAGAATTTTTTTAAGTCCGAAGAGGGTAAAATTTATTTTAGTATGGAGAATGTAACATCCCAGGTATTTAATCATATTATTCTTTTAAATTAAATCTTAAATACATATATTTTTTTTATAATTTAAAAACATCTAAGAAATGATTTAATAAATTCTTAAATGAAACTAAGTCATTTTCTAAAATCAAAACATGTTTTGATTTTAAGGTATTCAAATAATTTTTTTTACTTTTATAGTATTTTTATTAAGAATATTTTAATGGAATGATATTAATTTCTCTATAAATTTATTTTTTCAGACAAAGAAAAAATAAATGATTGTTCACTTAAAAAAATAGGTTTTAATATATATTGTTTTGAACATATTATTTTATTTGAAGAAACACTATTTTTTATATAAGTTATAAGTAAATATATATTCAAAAAACACTTTTTGAAACTATAGTTAAAAGTAGATAAACATGCTATTTATTTTGTGCTTTCTAAAATGTTAATGATAGATATAATACTAGAATGAAATATTAATAAGATATATTAATTATTTTTATGTAATAAACATTAATTTAAAATATTTTAAATAAATTAAATATGAATAACCAATTTTTGAATATTAAATATAAAATATTTGGTTATCATAAGATTATGAATATTAAGGTAATATGATTTATTATAAATTATAAATTTATGAAATTATATTTATTTATTTAAAATATAGATCATTAATTTTATTTATAAAATTTTGATGTTATAAATTAATAAAATTATGATGAATACAAAATATTCGTATTATTATTTTTTAAATAAAATTATAATTATTATAATTATAAAAACAAAAAAAAAATGATGAAATGAATACAAAAAAGAAAAAAAAATTGATTTTTGGTTAATAGGATGAGTCGAATATTGGGTTTGACCTCATTTTGGGGAAACCAAAATTAAGGGCATGTACTGAGAAGCTGAGTGAGAAGGAACCAAGAATGAGGGATTTGACCCCGAATGAAAGCTCGAGCACAGATCAAGCATGGAAGAGGGAGATCTAAGTATGGTTTGACCAGAAAAAGGATTCAAGCATAGATGACACATTGAGGGGTTGATTATGAGATCGATAGCTAAAGGGGTTTCGATCTTGAACGGGTTTTAGACATAAAAGGGGAAAATCGGGCGTGTGCTATTCGTTTTCTTCATTTTCCTCCTACTTAGTGATTTGTAGATAAGTAGGTGTTTGAACATTTATTTTTTTTCATGTCCGATTCTTCTATATTAGATCGTTTTGGCTTATTAAATACCGTATTCTTTATTTTTCAAAAAAAATTCCATCATCAGTTGACATTTGCAACCTCCATTCATCGTTATTCTATATTTTTCTTCCCTGAATCGTTTAGCTATCATTGTTCTTCATCTTCGATTTATATCAACATCGTATTTGTTAAACAAGTCTCTATTTCACATAATTTTATTTTTAATGATTGTGTAACATTTGTCAATAATTTATGCTGGTCTTATTCTAAATGTATGAATCTTTATAAATAATCTTGAAGATAAATACAAATAAAAAAATTAATAAATATATATTTGCAATCAATTTAAATGCTTCCACTATAAGTGAGGTAAAATAGAGTATCCTGTTTGATCTCTCCCTCAATTTTCATTGGCCATATATGGAAAGATGAAAAATATATATTTTTTATAACACTGAATGTATTCAACAGATATAAAACCATGATTTCTCTTATTCGTTTAATCTGATACAGATGAGATACGAATTTTAAAACCTCATAAATATGAATCCGAAAAGATACACACACATTGATATCCCTCCCAATTATTCTATTAAATATATATATATATATATCTTTTAGCTATATATATATAAATCCTTCCTTTGAAACTCACTGCAAATAAATTATGGAAATAGTGAATAGAGAGAGTGTGTGTCTTCTATGTATAAGAAGAAGAAAGCATTTGGAAATGGTAAAGAATACCGAGTTTAAAAATTCCTATCCTATGTTCATTTTTATAAAAACACTACCGAACAGAAGTTACTTTTTTTTTCAACTTCTAAAATCAATATTTTTCTTTCAAATCCCTTTAGAAGGGTTTTAATTTAAAAATTTATAGTTATATAAATATTTATTCAAATTTATATTATACTAAAGAATTGTATTTTCAGAAATTAAACATATATGTTTCAAGTTTACGTGTAAGAGAGTTTGTTGTTTTTTAAAACACTTATATAAATTATATTTTTAAAATTCTAAGAAAGGGATGTTATGCTTTATTTAAAGATTTATTTTATTTTTATTTAAATGAAATTTTACATAATTTTTTTTATTATTAGATTCTTTAAAGTATAATTTAGGGATTTTTAATTGTGTTTTTGAAATATTAGAAATATCATTTTTATGTGAATTTTTTAATGATCCATGAATTTCATACATGACAGAAGTTATGGCCATAATTTAAAATTATTATTGAAATTTCATGCAAGAATTTATTTTAATTTCAAAATAATTTATATTTTTTTAAAAGGTTGAGGCAGAAACCTAATTTGTTATTAAATCAAAGAAAAAAACTCTTTTAACTGGGTAGAGGGAGACCCATTACATAGTCGGAAGGCCCAATGGGTATTTAGCCCATTACATGGCCCATAAGCCCAATATTTTAGCCCAAACCCCATTATGTAAATAGTACTGCTACAGTACCTACATGCTACAATACCACACAATACCCAACTACCGCTATAGTACCCTGCCGCCGCTACACTAAGCTACCGCCGCTATAGTGCCCGTCGTTGCTACAGTGCCTCCACCGCTACAGTCGCTACAGTACTGCTACAGTACCTGTTCCCAATGGGGTTTGAACCCCCATTTTTCATGTAGGATTATAGGGTTCTTACCACTAAGCCAAACCCCAACTACTCAAAAGAATTTATATTTATTTCTTTTGAATTTATGTAAATTTTATGGAAAATGGATTTAAACCACATATTTTCTGAAAAGTGATTTATTAATATTTATTAGTTCTAAAATTATTTTTTTCTTTTAAAATAATTCAATTATATTTTGGAATGGGTTTTAATGGGTTATTTATGAGAAATATGGATCTTCAAAAAAAATTTCCTTAAAATTCAACGCTTGTATATTAAATGAGATAATGAAGAATGGGGAGTGAGCCCATGACCTCAATAGGATGTTGTCCTTCCAGTGATACTGCTAGGCAGCTACAAGAGTTTTATAAGATCTATCAAGTATCATTTTGATCTATAAAAGAATTATTATTTTCAAATAATTTTCTAGGGGAAATCTGATTGTTTTTCAAAAATTATTTTTCAAAATAAATTTCAAAATGATAATTATTTTTTGAAAAGTATTATATATATAAAATATCTATATTTGATATAACATGTTTTAAATGATTTTTTAAATGATTTTTTATAAAAGTATTTTTTAGTGGTTTTAAAATCCCTTATTGGGTAATTTTATGCTCTTCCAAAGTATTTAAAATGTTTTTTATAGCTATCTTAGAAGTTCTTAAATGGAAATTTTCATTTAATCATTTAATAAATTTGAAAAAATTAGTTATTTTAATTATTTTTTTGTAAACTTTGATAAATTGTATAGTATTTTCTAATTCTTTAAAACCTATACCGAAAAGGTCCTCATTTTATAAATGTAATGTGTAATTTTCAATTTTTTTTAATAAAAAAATAAACAACATGTTTTTACACTGGATCTAGAAGCCTGGGTCTTGGGTATTTATATCTAGTATCAAAGAAATAGTCTAGATAAATTTTAAGATTAGACATTATAGTTTTAGTAAAACAGAATCTACGTGATATAAAATTATTTTGAATTTCTAAGTGGAAAAGTACGCTTAAGATATAACAGTTCAACAGTTCTCATTTTTCTTAATTATATAAATGGTAATTAAAAATTTTCTTAAGTCTGGCGGACAAATTGTGAGGGTGCAATTCATTTAAGAGGTGTATATAACATTCTAGGTATTTAAGCATATTATTATTTTAATTTAAATCCTAAATACATATAATACTTCTATAATAAAAAAACTCAGAAATTATTTAATAAAATCTTTTATGAAATAAAGTTATTTTAAAAAATCAAAACAAGTTTTGATTTCAATGTATTCAAACAATAAAATTTAGATTTTATAGTATTTTTATTAAGAATATTTTAATGCAATGATATTAATTTCTATATAAATGTAATTTTCTTAGACAAAGAAAAATATATATGTTTGTTCACTTAAAATATTTTTTTGATATTTAATGTGTTGAACATATTATTTTATTTGAAGGAAAACTTTTTTATATAAGTTCTAAGAAAATATATATTAAAAAAACTCATTTTGAATATATAGTTAAAAATAGATAAATAGGTTATTTATTTTATGCTTTCTAAAATGTTAATGATTGAAATAATACTAGAATAAAATAATAATATTATATGTTAATTTTTTTGATGTACTAAACATTATTTTAAAATATTAGAAATAAATAAAAAATGAATAACCAATTATTGAATATAAAATATAATATGTTTGGTTATAATAAAATTATGAATATTAAGGTAATATGTTTTATTATAAATCACAAATATATGAAATTATATTTATTTATTTAAAATCAGGATTATGAATTTGATTTATAAAATTTTGAAATTAGAAATTAATAAAATTATGACAAATTTTAAATATGCGTATTTTTTTAATATAAAATCTGAATTATGATAACTATAAAAAGAGATAATGATGAAATGAATAAAAAAATAAACAAAATTGATTTTCAGATAAGAGGTAGAGTTAAATAAGAGATTCAAACTCATTTTGGGGAAACCAAAATCAAGGGTCTGTACCAGTAGGCCGAGTGAGGAGGAACCAAGAATGAGGGATTCAACACTAGATGAAAGCTTGAGCACATATCAAGCATGGAATAGGGTGATCCAAGTGTGGTTCTACTAAAAAAAGGATTCGAGAGAAGATGGAATACTGAGGGTTCAATAGTAAGATTGATAGATTAAGGGGTTTCGATCATGATAGAGTTTTAGACATTGAAGGGGGAAATCAAGCGCATGCTGTTCGTCATTGTCATCGTCCTCCTACATAGAAATTTGTTGATAGGTAAGTGTTTGTGCATCTATTTTTTTGGTGTCTGACTCTTCAATCTTGGATCGTTTTGGCATATTAATTACCCTATTCATAATTTTTCATTTTTTCCTTCATTAGTTGATGTCTACAACATCTATTCATCAATATTATGGATTTTTCTTCCATGAATCATTTTGGCTATCACTATTCTTCACTTCCGATTTATATCAATATCATATTTATAAAATGCATCTGTATTTTATTTTTTTTATTTTTAATGCTTTTGTATGGTTTGTTAATAATTTATACTGGCCTTATCCCAAATTTGTGAAGCTTTAAAAAGAATATTGAATATTAATTCGAATCAAAACAAAATAAATATAAATATATATATTTCAATCAGTTTCAATGCTTTCACCACAGGAAAGGGAACATCAAGTATCCTGTTTGATCTCTCCATTGAATTTCATTGGCCATATATGGAAAGATGATATAAAGAAATATATATATATATATATATATATTTTCTATCACTTAACATATTCAATAGATATAAAACCACAATTGATCTTATTTGTTGAATTTGATGTAGATGGGCCATGATTTTCAAGACTTCATAATTATGGATATGAAATGATATACAAGCATTGATATCCCTCTCGATTATTTTATTAATATATATATATATATATATATATATATATTTTGACTTTATATATAGAGAGATCCTTCCTTATAAACACACTACAAATAACTTACGAAAATGGTGAATTAAGAGAGAGAGAGAGATTCGTCCATGTATAATAAGAAGAAAGGCTTTGGAAAAGGTAAGAGATATTGTGTTTTAAAAATTCTTCTATTGTGTTCATTTTTATAAAAAAACTTCCAAATGGAAGTTTTTGTTTTTCTTTAAACTTCTAAACTATATATTTTTTTCTTTCAACTCTCTTTTTAAGGGTTTTATTTTAATAATTTATAGTTATGTGAATATTTATTCAAATTTATATTATAGTAAGGGATTATATTTAAAAAATTAAACATATATGTTTCAAGTTTATGTGGAAGGTATTATGTTGTTTTTCAAAAACATATATATAAAGTATATTTTTAAAATTTTCAGCAAGAGATATTTTTTTTTTTCAGGATTTATTTTATTTTTCTACAACTATATTTTAAGAATTTTATTTCAAAAGGATTATTATTATTAGATTCTTTAAAATATAATTCAAGGATTTTTAAGGGTGTTTTTTAAATTATTATAATTTTCATTTTTATGTGAAACATGTTTTATGATCCATGAATGTCAAACATGATAGAATTTATAGAGATAATTTAAAATTATTATTTAAATTTCATGCAATAATTTATTTTAATATCAAAATAATTTATATTTATTTATTTTATTTTTATGTAATTCTTATGGAAAATGGATTTTACCCATGGATTTTATAAAAAGATATTTATTAAAGTTTAGAAGTTTTATAATTATTTTCTACTTTGAAAATAATTAAATTATAATTTGGAATTTTTTAATGGGTTATTTATGAGAAATAAGGATCTTCAAAAAAAATTCTTAAAATTCGGTGCTTGCATATCAAATGAGATAGCGAGGAATGAAGAGTGAACCCATGCCCTAAAATGGATGATGTCCTTCCAGTGATACTGTTAAGTGGATACAAGGGTTTTATAAGATATGTTAAGTATAATTTTAATCCATAAAATTATTATTATTTTCAAATGATTTTTAATGATAAATATGATTATTTTTTAGTGATTATATTTGAAAAGATTTTTCAAAATGATAAATTTTTTTTGAAATGTATTTTACATATCAAATATCTATATTTGATTTAAAGTGTTTTAAAATAGTTTTTAAATTAGTTTTTATAAAATATTTTTTACTGGTTTTAAAACCCCTTACTGGGAATTTTTTTTCTTCCCATGTTTTATAATGTTTTTTCATAGGTATCTTGGAAGTTCTTAAATGGATGTATTCATTTAAGGAGTTAGTGCACACAAAGAAAATTAGTTATTTTAATTATTTTTTTGTAAACTCTATTAAATTTTATAGTTTTTTATTATTATTCAGATCCTATATCAAAAAGGCCCTCAATTGTATAAACATACAGTGTAATTTTCAATTGATTTTAAATTAAAAAATACTTAACATGTTTATGCACCAGATCAGAAAGTGTAGGTCCCAGGTCTTTATATTTGGTATCAAAGGAATGATCTTCACAACTTTAGAGATCATGAATTATTTTTTGAGGAAAAAAAACTTCAAGATAGAATTTATTTTGAACTTTAAAGTGGATAAGTACCCTTATGATATAAAACTTCTACAGTTCTAGTTTTTCTTAATTTTGAAAATAGAAATTCAGAATTTTCTTAAGTCTGACAAACAAATTGTGATGACACAATTAATTTAGGGGGGGAGAGTGTAACATCCCAAGTATTTAATCATAACCGTCTTTCAAATTAATTCTTAAATATATATATATTTTTATAATTTAAAAAAAACTAATTAACGACTTAATAAAATATTTTATAAAACTAAATTATTTTCTAAAATAAAAACAAGTTTTGATTTCAAGGTATTAAAATAATAAAATTTTACTTTTATAGTTTTTTATTAAGAATATTTTAATGTAATGATATTAATTTAAATAAAAATGTAATTTTCTTAGAAAACACAACAATATATGATTGTTCACTTTAAAGGATGTTTTAATATTTAATGTTTTGAACATATTATTTTATTTGAAAGAAAACTATTTTTATATAAGTTCTAAGTAAATATATATTAAAAAACAATTTTTGAAACAATAGTTAAAAATAGATAAACATGTTATTTATTTTGTGGTTTCTAAAATGTTAATGATAAAAAATAATATAATGAAATACTAATATGATATGTTAATTGTTTTGAAATACTAAACATTTTTTAAAATACTTGAAATAAATAACATATGAATAATCAATGTTTGAATATAAAATATAAAATATTTGGTTATCATAAAATTATGAATATTATGGTAATATGTTTTATTATATATTATAAATATAAAAAATTATATTTATTTAATTAAAATCTAGATTGTTAATTTGATTTATAAAATTTTGAAATTAAAAATTAATTAAATTTTGATAAATCTGAAATATTTGTATTATTATTTTTTTAAAATTAAAATTATAATAATTATAAAAACATAAAATGATGAAATGAATAAAAATAAACAAAATTGTTTTTAATGTAAGAGGAGGAGTCAAATAGTAGGTTTAACCTCATTTTGGGGAAACCAAAAATCAAGGACCTATACTGGGAGGCTAAGCGAGGAGGAACCAAGCCTGAGGGATTCAAACTCAGATGAAAGCTTGAGCATATATCAAGCATGGAAGATGGATATATAAGTGAAATTCGATCAAAAAAATGATTCTAATGGAGATGAAACACCAAGGGTTTGATCATGAGGTCGATAGCCAAAGGGGTTTCAATCTTGAGAGGGTTTTAGACATGGAAGGTATAAATTGCTCATGCACTATTCGTCATCATCATTGTACTCCTACTTAACAATTTAAAGATAAGTAGATGTTTAGACATTTATATTTTTTGATGTCTGATTCTTCCATTTTGGATCATTTTATCTTATTAAATACCTTATTCATCATTTTTAAACTTTTTTCTTCTGTAAGTCAACATATGTGGTCAAAATTCATTATTATTCTGGATTTTTCTTCATTGAATCATTTTGGATGTCGTTGTTATTCACCTTCAATTTATATCAGTATCATATTTTTCAAATATATCTCTGTTTGACACAATTTTATTTGTAATGCTTGTTTATCATTTTTCAACAATTTTTACAGGCCTTATCCCGAATCTATCAATATTCACAAAGAATATTGAAGATCAATTCAATTAAAATTGATATATATATATATATAAATAATTAGTTTCAATGCTTTCACCAAATATGAGGGAAAATTGAGTATCATGTTTGATCTCTTGCTCGATTTTCATTGGCCATATATGAAAAGATGACATAAAAAAATATTTTCTATCCCTAAAGGTATTGAATATATATAAAACCATGATTAACCTTATTTATTTAATCTGATGTAGATGAGCCACAAATTTCAAAACCTCATGCATATGAATAGGAAAATATATACATGCATTGATACCCCTCTTGATTCTTCTATTAATAATATATATATATATATATATATATATATATCGTCTATATATATATGTAGAAACTTCCTTTGAAACTCATTTTAAATAACTTATGGAAATGGTGAATAGAGAGAGAGAGAGAGTCTTCTGAGTATAAGAAGAAGAAAGGTTCTGGTAAAGGTAAGGGATACTGAGTTTTAAAAATTAATAGGCTAAGTTCATTTTCATAAAAACACTACCAAAATGTAGTTTATGTTTTTCTTTCAACATATAAAATATATATTTTTCTTTAAACTCTCTTTGTAAGGGTTTCATTTTAAAAATTTATAGTTATATAAATATATATTCATATTTATATTATAGACAAGGATTAGTTTTACAAAATTAAACTTATAAGTTTCAAGTTTATGTGTAAGGGAGTATGTTTTTTTCAATACCATATATATAAATTGTAATTTTAAAATTATTCGAAAGAGATATTATGCCTTTTTTGACATTTATTTTATATTTATTGAAATCTATTTTTGGAAATATTACATAAAAAGTATTATTGTTATAAGATTATTTTTTGACATTATTTTTATTTTTATTAAAATCTATTTTTGGAAATATTACATCAAAAGTATTTTTGTTATAAGATTATTTAAAAGATAATTCAAGGATTTTTAAGGGTATTTTTGAAATATTAGAATTATCATTTTTATGTGAAAAATGTTTTATTATCTATTAATGTCATACATGGTAGAAATAATATCCATAATTTAAAATTATTATTGAAATTTTATTCAAGAATTTATTTTAATTTTAAAATCACAAATATTTATTTATTTTAAGTTTATGTAATTCTTCTGAAAAATGGATTTCACCCACATATTTTCTAAAAAGTGATTTATTAAAGTTTATAAATTCTAAAATTATTTTATTCTTTGAAAATAATTAATGTATATATTTGGAAAGGTTTTTAATGAGTTATTTATGAGAAATATGGATCTTAAAAAAAATGTTTTCTTAAAATTTTGTGGTTTCATATCAAATGAGATAATGAGGAATGGGGAGTGAAACCATGGTGAAAACTGGGCTCTATCCTTCTATTGATACTACTAAGTTGCCACAAGGTTTTTATAATATCTTTTAAGTATCATTTTAATCCATAAAAATATTATTATTTTTAAATGATTTTCAAGGATAAATCATATTTTTTAAAATATTATTTTTGAAAAGAATTATCAAAATAATAATTATTTTTTGAAAAGTAGTTTATATATCAAATATCTATATTTGATATAAAATGTTTTAAAAGAGTGTTTAGTTGAGTTTTTATAAAAATTTTACTGGTTTTAAAACCCCATACTGGGAAATTTTATGCTCATCCCATGTTTTTAAAATGTTTTTCACAAACATATTAGAAGTTCTTAAATATATGTATTGATTTATAGAGTTAGTGAATGTGAAGAAAATTAGTTATTTTAATCATTTTTTTTAAACTACGACAAATTGTATAGTTTTTTCTAATTCTTCGGAACCTATACTAGAAAATGTTCTTAGTTGTATAAATATACTGTGTAATTTTAAATTAATTTTAAATAAAGAAATACATAGAATATTTTTACATTGGATCTAGAAGCGTAGGTCCTAAGTCTTTACATACCACATCACATCACATACCACCCACAGAAACCTAGGGCACACATCACATCACATCACATCACATCACATCACATCACATCACATCACATCATATCACATCCTTCTTGCAAACACCTGGGCCACTCATCACATCATATCACATCTCACACTTCATACACCTGGGCCATCCATCACATCACATCACATACCTCTCACATAAACCTAGGACACACATCACTATTAGGTAATCTCTGACACCAACCCATATCAGTACCGTTGAAGGAAGAGTGGGGGGGTGTAGCCATTCATCCATATCACCACCATCCTGGATGTTAGGGAAAACACACAAAACTCAACAAATCTGAGAATTAGTAAGTTTATCCAAATCAGGTGGGGTGTATATAAAATAACATAAACATAAATGACATATAGATAACTCATAATACCCAACCTAATGGTTCATGTCAACTACACTAGCATACACCACATAAATTGTGACAACTGCTGCCACCACTATATGCAACACAATGAAAACACCTCACAAATCATAAAAAAATTTCTACTTCCAGTTATAGGGTTTTCCATATTTATCTATTGGCCATTTCATTTCACATTACACTAATAATTCGTTAATTCAATTCCATTATCTAATTACAACACATTCATTTCTAGTATATCTCTTTTATCTACCTGCCAATTTTTTCGTTTATCATCACAGTTCATCCCATGGATAACTAGAAAACTATACCAACCATTCCATTCTACAATTGGTCCAATTCATAAAACCACCATCACAACAACACACATCCACCACCATCGTCACATCACATCACCCAAGCCATATCACCATATAAACTACTCATCACATCTATCTTGAAATGTTATCACCACACACCACAACAAAGCCAATGTGCCACAACCACATTGCCACAAACTCATTGTACAACATCGCAAAACTATCCACACCACATATATGCTAACCAAACACTGTGTCACTGGCTCATGTTCTGAAAAACCCAACTATTCACTTACATCACCGCACAACAGCCCAAACCATGTAAGGAAAACACTAAAATAAAAAACATAGAAAAAAAAACAAACCATATTCCAAAATTATTCAGGGAAAATATCACATATCTTCTTTATTTATCATGGGTATTATCCCAAAAAACAGATATCTATGGGTAACCAATTATCAGCCAAATATATGTTCTTTAACCCTTTATTCATGGTGTAATCACACAATATCATAGAAAGGGTTATTACATCATGAAAAATGTAGTGAAAAAGTCCTATAACAATTTTTATTTTCAAAATTAGCAATAGGAAAGCATAATAACATCAAAAACATATATTATAATAGTAAAGCATGTGATAACTCCCCATACCCTTCAATTTTAGACATTCTAATTAATTATCTCATTATATTGACCCTTACTATTTCCTTAAAGGTAAGAAAAAGAATGTAGATCTCACACATAGAACATAAACAAGTGAGAATAAGGATCCCCTACCTCAAGGATATTTTTTTATCTTACTGTACGCCACAGGGTGAATAAGAAACTGCCCAAAAACCACTACTGCACAAGAAATTCATAGATCAACCTACAATGCACCAAAGGGTTGTCAAAAAATGAAACCCATACACACACAAAACTAAAACCACACCACTGTGGTAAACCTCTGAAGAATAATTGAAGGGAAACCATGAGAAAGATATGGTAAATCATTATATATTTCCAATGGGAATCCATTAGAACCCAAAGATAGAAGCAATTGAGAATAAGGTTAAAAGATCTACTCAAGGTGCCTAGGGTTCATCCATAATTTGAGGGATAAATAGAGAGGTATAATTTAATGAAATTAATATGGCCAACATGGTTATACAATAATATGGATCCCAAAACATTCATGTAGTGTAACATATTTATGATTTGAATTTATTTTTTTCATATTTCTGCCAAAATTCATGTTACCTCTACTCAAATTACTTACACATAATGAATTCACCTTTCAAGACATGAATACATTTCACATTACAAACATCATTCAAAAATAATCTATGAATTCACTAACTTTACAAACCAAAAATCACTAATCCACATTGTGTAAACCATTCAAGATGTGAATATCCTATAGCAGCTCTGTTGCACCTCCAACCACCAAGAAAACTCCTCTAGCCTCTTCTGAAACACCTACAACACCCAAAACTAGAAAAGTAACAGAACAAGAATGCACAAACCATTACATTATCACAAGATAATTTTTCTTCTTTGAAACATTAAGGTGGCAATATCCTTTGAGTATTTATTGCATAAAAAAGGATATACTAGTTCTCCATTATAATGAGAATATAGAAATTCCATGATGATATTCTTAAACATACGTATTATAGTATAGATAAAATCAACTTAACAATATAAAAATGATGTTTGATTATCAAGTATAGGGTATTCATAATACATTGATACATATTCTCATAAATTTTATACCTATAGAGTCCAAGCACCGATTAGGTACCATTGAGGGGGGGGGGGGGGTGAATCAATGGTACACACTTTTTATGAATTATCCTTTTTAATTAGACATATTAAACTTTCTAAGGTTATAAATCCAATCAATTAAATATAAAAACCTCACTTTATGTGTATAAATAATTTGTGAGATAATCCAACACACACTTTTTACATGGTTCTACTAAAAGAATTGAAGGTTCCGGACATAGTGGAAGCGTACGATGGGTGGAATGATAATTAAAATTTCTTTTAATTTCAATTTACAAGAAACCTAATAAATTATTTTACATGTTAATTTTATAATTAATTTATTTATATTAAAAGAAATAAATTTCCTCCTCTTAGGTTTCTTTCTTCATAGTCAATGTCGATCGTCTAAAATGACCCTTTCTAATTTCCTTTTTTGTGATTATGAGTATCCAAGGGTATAAACCCTTTAGTGATGATCTACATGTGCTACAATGATATTTTAGAAATGCCAATCGATCTCCATGTTCTAGCATAATGAATCAAATGTCTTCCTACGTTCATTATTGATCGATCATTCTTCATTCTTAAAGAAATATATCTTTCATTCTCATTCTCATTCTTGAAATAGAGAGAGATGGAGGATTATAAAGATAATTAGTTGTGCACAATAATTATCTCTATTTATATTAACTACACAATAGACATAACATGCTATTTATTGAGGCATGGTTTAGGTTAGAATATTGTTTAATTATATTCTATTCCTTAAAAAATATTAAAACATTTAATAAACCCCATGCCACATAATGTTAATATAATTATTATTTTGTGTCATGCACCATCTTACTCAAATGATAAATAATATTTAATGGCTTGTAAATAATTATTTATCACCAGACACGATCTTGGTCCATTCAAACTCTTAATTATTTATTGAATACCTAAATAAATATTTTTATTCAAAAATAAATATTTCATTTACTTATCGGTGAATAAATATTTATTAAATATTCAATAAAATAAGCAAATATATATTTATTCACAAGTAGGTTAATAAATATTTATTTAATTTATATGATCACTATAAATTGAATAAAATTATTCCTCAGTCTTGAGAATAATATTTATTCCATTAATTAAATTCAAATATAATTTAATTGAGATCAATGGAAACACTTAGTGTGTGACCCTCTAGGATTATTTATCTTTAGCATTAGGAGGGATTGACTAAAGTATAAGATTGTAGTTTAGTAATTGGTCAATGAATCCAAGAGAAAGAACTTAAATTCCCAATGTCGACAACCATATAAGAATGTTCACTTTGTAATATATTCCCTTTGTCACAATATCTCATCGATTAGGTTGCACACCATGTCACCGACCTATATTATCGATATTTATTTCTTTGACTATGTGAAATAAATGTGTCATTACACCATATCCATTTAATTTAATGTGATGGTTCTATTTAAATCAAAGGTTTGAGATATCAATTTCCATAAAGATGGAAAATAAAATACTTCCTCAACATATACATTAATGACATGTCACTCATGATGCACCCAACGTATCCAACTTTTCTTTGAACTATTATCATCATGGTTTACAAAATACATCTTAGTACACAAGTCATAACATGCATTAATAATAATCATAAAGGATAATGACCATTACAGATTCTCACAGATAGGAATATTCGATAACATAAAAACATGCAAAATTCCTACTGGCGGGCCTGTTCTCACAATCTCCCTTCTTGGAGATTACCAAGTGAAAACATTATGGGAATAATCCTCATCTTCTTACTGGTACTCACACCTAACGATCTATATATTATGTGTCCCATCATTGCGTGTTATCTAACCACTAAACTATATTAAGAATATTGTCATATCAATTCAAGGTTCTCATCATAGAAGGAAATTTATATGACCTTATAAATGTGAAAAATACCCAAGGACATTATTACATTAAATTCATATAGAAAAATGAACAATTTTTAATAAGATATTTAATCAATATTCAGTAAATAGAATTTACAGGTAATCAAATTAAAAATAGTTTTTCCTAGGAAAACAACTCCAAAAAACTCTCTCTTAGACTATAGACAACTACCTATAAATTTTAGTCCACAATACCTCACATGATAATTATGGTTTTACTAAGTCAAGGATTTAGTCAAGGGGTCCTCCACATTGTCTTATGTGGAAATACTAGTCACTTCAACCTCAACCCTCTAAGAAAAATACCTTAAGATATGATACTTTCAAAGTATGTGCTTCATATATTGAAGTGACATTATCTCTTATTCAAGAGACACCTCTATAGTACTATCATAGTATATTATAAAATTCCAATATTTTTTGGTTTGTATCTTCTTAAATAAATTCAATTTACTCGATAGATCACTGGGATATACTATTAAATATTAACAAAAAAATTAGAAATAGTAATGTGGCCATTATAATAATAACCTCACCTATAAAATTATAAATAAAATTAAAGTATCTCATAAATGAAAATATGATATATTTATATCATTAATAAGTAAATAAATCTTTAAAAATGATAAATTAAGTGTTAGTATTTTTTTGAAATGTAAATAATTATTTACAATTTTATAATTAATGTAATGATTTTGAAGAAAATTTATTTTCATAAAATTTATTCATAAATTAGTATTTTTCTATATTATAATTATAAGATAATTTTATGGGACCATAATTAATTTTTCAACATGTCATAAAATCTGTATTTTTCGAATAAATTAAGATTTTAATTAAAAATTAAATTTATCATATTTATAAAATTATTTCCATAAAATATAGTCACATTTTTGAAATAATCACATTGAAATTATCCAAGGGTGATTTGTTGACACTTTTCTGAAATACTCCATTTTTCGGGTGAATAGTAAAAATACAGTTTTTACATAACTAGTGTAACTTAAATTACATAATTCCTGATGTAATAATTAAATAATTATTTCTACAAAATTAGGTTTTAAATGTTATATTTAATTTCATAAATGGTTCATTAAAATACAATAAAATCTATTTTTAAAACTAAAAATAACTTTCCAAAACCTAAAGTCAAAAGTGATTCCTTAAAATAACAATTTTTATCTCTTTCCCCATTGCTTTTTGATAAATGAATGAATTAAAATTATAAAGGGGATTTAATGTCCTAAACTCAATATATTATACTAATATATAATTTATTTTTAAAAAAAAATCACTATTACAAGTTTTACCTTTGACATATTATTTTATTCTAAAAATACCCCTCTCTTCAAGTATAAATAACCCCTCTCTGTTCCTTTGGAAAAAATGCTCCTACCACCCATTAAAAAGATAAATATCTACCAAAATATTCCCTATTAAGACTCTTAGAACCCATAGGTATATTCTAGAAAAATCCAAATTCAACTACCAGGTAGTTATAGCATCATACAAGAGAATCTACCCTGAGAATTAAGTAAGTTCTGATCCACTTCTCTCTATTTTTAATTATTATTCCTCTTCTCTTTATTTTTCCACGAACCCTTTCACAAAAAAAATTTAAAGAAATTAATTAGTAAATAATTTAACATTATATTAATTATTTTAACTTACTTCATGTATCATAACACTATATATATATATATATAATTTTGGACTTCTTCTTCTCTCTCTCCTGACAATGTCCTGTCAAAGGTCGATTAACCACTTACGGAGACATTTCTATGTCAAAACATATAACTATAATCAAGGGTGGATATTATAAAATATTTATAATATATAAACATGTAATTATATTCATTATATTCCTCTGTAGTTAATTATACTAATGCATAAATTACATTTAATAAAATAGAAAAATATTTTCATAAAGGGAAATTTTTAAGTAAAACATGATATCAAAGAACTTCTATTTCATCAATGAAAATTAATAAATACAATAAAATGATTATAATTGATAGATAGTTTTTAAAATGAATATAATTTACTTATGTATCATTTTTTAACATATATAAGTTTATTATCAGGAGGCACAAATGCGAAAAAATAAATCATGAATTAAGGTAAGGGACTTTGTCTCAAATTCAATTTCGTTGAGACTTACTTGGTACTGTGTACCTAATCTTTTTTATGTGGTTTATTTACTTCCACTTTGAGATCATTTTTCATTTGAAATTATATTTCTCCTAAATATCTATATTTATTATATCATGCATATGATCATTGTCTAAACCGTATACCATTTTTACATACAGTGTTTACTTTGAAAATTTTTTTAACTAGGGAAATATTGATAAATCCATATACTCTATTTAATAAAATTATTTTTTTAAGGTTTATTAATTCATTAATTAAATAGATCATTTTTATATTTGAGGAATGATTTGGACATGCATACATTAGTGGGGGCCAATTATAGATAGCCCCTTGATGCATCAATAGGTCTCATGAGACAAAATAGTTGAAGATAAACCCTTTTCATTTTTTCCAAGAAAAATCAGATGGGCTTCTACCCACATACTTAAACCATACTGTCTTGATGGTATTGGTTCATATTTCAGATACATGTCATCAAATAATTAATCATTTCCTTCATTCAAAATTCAATTATTTATATCCATGAAATTTTCACTATAAAAAAATCTATAGATTCATTTTTCTCAGTTTATTGATGAAACGACATGTGTTTTTTTATTATTTACCTTTTAATTTTGATTATTGACTATGATTAAATTATTATTGATTCATGTTTATACTATATGTAACCCTTACTAAGTATTTGAGCTCACCTTTTATTTGTTTTCCATCCATAGGTTATAAAGATGAAATCTTTGAATAAGTTTCAAGGAAACAATTTATTTTCCTTTTTTATGTTCTATATTTAATTTTTAATGTAATAAGGGAACCATGTATGTATCTAGTTCATCAAGAAATATAAATGAACTGATCCTTGGTGATGTAATCTCTTGTATCTATGAAATTTTAATAAAATAACCACAAACTATTGTCTACTAGGGTCGGGGTTGTTATAGTTGGTATTAGAGGGGGTTTAGTAGATACCTTGGGAACTAGATATTAAATAAACATGAGAATTATAATAATTATTTATAGTGATTTTTGGCTCAATACTCGTGAATATTATGATATAAATTAGTGTGTTCCATTATTTAGTGATATCACCTAATGGAAGAAAGGGATTCAATACCCATAGATAATTTAGGGATTTTACCACTGAGAAAGTCAACACTTTTAGTGTCGGAGCTAAGTAGATCATGAACATATTAGGAAAAATTAATTAGGTTATGATGAATAACTAAAATACTCATATGTTGGGTCATTTCATGCAACAGAAGCCCCCATATTTTAGTGGTACTACTAATCCAGTGGTAGTTGAGCAGTGGATCAAGTACCTCGAAAAGATATTTTTGGAATTTGGATGTGATGAAAGGGAAAATGTAGTACTACTGGTATATTTCCTCAAGGGAGATACTGATCAATGATGGTATTTAATTCATAATACTAAGGATGAATATGAAATAGAATACATGGAAACGAAATTTTTTAAAGAATCATTCTTCGAAAAATATTTGCCTCATGAGAAAAGAACTAAAATTAAGAGAAAATTACTTAACTTAAAGAAAAAGGAAGAAGAGTGTGTTTCACAATATGAGGCTTCCTTCATAAGACTGTCTAGGTATGATACAAATTACATAATTGTTTAAAAAAATAATAATGATCATTTTTTTGAGGTTCTTAATACAAGTATCTAAAGGGAACTGGATTCTCAAAAATTTTCATTATATGATGAAATAGTATTAAATTCCATCAAAACATAGAAGGAATTTTCTAAATCCTATATTTTTAAGAGAAATAAAGAGAATAATAGGTCTTCTGATAACCATGAAAATGATAAATAATTATATAATAATAGGGGAACAAATCAATTCCCATTATGTAAAAATTTTGGAAATAATCATCCTAGTAAATTCTTGAAAGGCATGGGAGTTTTTTTTCAAATGTGGAGAAAAGGGTCATTTAGTTAATGAATGCAAAGGGAAGAAAAAAATTATTGATTTTCAATTCTTAAACTATAATGAAATGGGGAATTATTCAAACAAATATACCAATTATAAAGGGAATATAACATAGAATAGTCTATGGGGAGATGGCCAAGCTTATTTAATCACTACAACTAAGGGAGAAGTACCCAATGATGTGATAGCAAGTACATTAATACCATCATCAAATTTTTACAATGATTAATTTGATTCCAGATCATTGCACTCTATTATATCTACCTAGTTTTCCATAAAAATTATATATTTACCTATTTATTTAATAATGGATTTGTTAGTCAAAACTCATAAGGGAAGTATCATTAAAACAAAAATGTGTCTATTAGTTCCCATTATGGCATATTAACATACTTTATTTGCTGACTTTATTATCATACCTAGGGTTGAATTTGATATAATACTTAGTATGGACTGGCTTTGAAAATTTTATGCCAAAATATATTGCAAAAATAAGGAAATTATGATTTGTGAGAAAGTTATATAATTTTTTATCTTTAGAGAAGAAATTTCATCATATGATTCTTATCTAAATACACCCCCAATAGCTATACTGAATGAAATTCAAGTAGATGAAGAGAAAAAAACCTAGGGATGAGGAAATTAATCTTCAAAATGAGTGTGTACCAATTTTACAAGAATATACTAATGTATTTCCTATTAAATTAACCAGACAACCACAGAGAGAGAAGTTGAGTGTACTGTTGATTTAATACCTGATGCAAGACCAAAATTGAAGACTCCTTATAGAATGGACACTATGGAATTATTGGATTTGAAGAAACAACTAGAGGATTTGAATAATGGGGGATTTATTCTCCCTATTGTTTTCCCATGGGGAACCCTTGTTCTCTTTATTAAAAAAACGTTGATCCATGAGGCCATGCATTGACTATAGAGAAATCAATTATATTAGAATAAATAACAAGTATCCTATACCTCTCATTGATGATTTATTTGAGAAACTTCATGAAGCTGAATATTTTTCAAAAATTGACCTTTGTTTTAGGTATCATTAATTTCAAGTAAAGAAGGAATATATTTCAAATATATATTTTTAGATGAGGTATGGACATTATGAGTTTATATTAATACCTTTTATATTGACTAATTCATCTAAGTTTTCATGGATCTAATGAATAGAGTATTCAAGGAATATATTGATGAATTTTTATTATTCATTGATGATATTTTGGTGTATTCTAAAATATATGAATATCATGATAATCATTTGTAAATAATTCTAAAGACTCTTATAAGAAAGGAGTTATATGGAATATTTAGAAATTGTGAATTTTGGATTCAAGAAATTTCTTTTCTTAGTCAAATTATCTCTAAGGATGGAATATCAGTTTATCCTGTAAAGAAAAAGGAAATCCAAGAATGGACCATGCCAATGAATGTAACTAATATACATAGTTTTATTGGTTTAGTAGGTTACTATTAGAGTTTCATTCAGAATTTTTTCTGATTGAAAAACCCGTTAACCAAGCTCACACATAAAGGGATAAGTTTGTATAGACAAAATAATATGAAAGTTTTTTTAACGAATTGAATAGAAGATTATCCAATGATATAATTTTTAATATACAATCAAGAAATGATGGTTTTGTGATATACAATGATGCATCAAATAAAGGAATGGGTTGTAACCCTATGAAAAATGATAAAGGTATTGCATATACATCAAGGAAGTTGAATATTTATGAAAAAAATTATCCAACTCATGATCTTGAGTTATCAGCAGTAATATTTACTCAGAAGATATAGAGACACTATCTCTATGGTGAAATATGTGAGATATATATATAGAACACAAGAGTTTAAAATACATATTTACATAGAAATAACTCAACATGAGGCAAATATGATGACTCGATTTACTCAAATATTATGATTTATCAATACAATTCCATGCAAGAACATCAAATAAGGTGGCAGATTGATTAATAAAAAAAGATCATGGACTTATAGTCCAAATGAGGATTTATAAAGATCCTATGTTCATCTATTTAGTAAATATAAATATGGGAGTTTTTAAGGAGGATGAAACATCATTCATTTTTCAAATGATTTTGAAACCATATTTATTGGAAAAGATAAAAAGATCACAATTTTATGATGAAATTTTTTAAAAGAAGATTAAATCTATTAAGTATGAAAGATTGGAAGACTTTGTGTATGAAGATGAAATTATAAAATTTGGAAAGAGTTTATGTTTTCCATCAATATATGAGCTAAAAAGGTAAATATTAGATGATTATGATAGCTTAAATTTATCTATACACCTTATTAGTACCAAAATGTATAGAGATCTAAATGAACATTTTTAGTAGGATAATATGAAGTGGAAAATAGCTGAATATGTGTTAAGATGTCTAGTTTGTCAAAAAGTGAAGACAGAGAGACAACATACTAGAGGATTCATGCAACCTCTATCTATTACTTTGTGTAAGTGGTATGGAATTACTATAGAATTCATCACTAGATTATCCAAGACCCCCAGAAAGAATGATACAATATCGGTTATTGTTGATCGCCTTAAAAAATTGGCACATTTTCTTACTATAAGAGAATATTTACCCCTTGATCACCTAGAAATACTCTATATTAATTAAGTTTTAAACTTCATGGAGAACCTCTATTGATTGTGTTCGATCGAGATCCCCATTTTACATCAAAATTTTGGAAGAGTCTTCAGAAGAATTTGGATAATGAGCTTCATTTGAGTACTTCTTATCACCCTCAAACCAATGGACAATATAAAAAGACTATTAAAACATTGGAATGCATGTTTAGATCATGTTCAATTGACTTTCAAGGTTTGTGTGATCGGTATTTACCATTGGTAGAGTTTTCCTACAATAATAGTTTCCATTATAATATTCAAATGGCACCATATGAAGCATTATATGTCAATATATGTCATACTCCAACTTATTGGGATGAAGTTGGTGAGAGGAAACATATAGGCCCAAAATTTATTAAAGAAGAAATGATAAAGGTAAATACTATTGAGGCTCATATTAAAGTAATTTAAAGTAGTAAAAAGAGTTATACTGACAACCGAAGAAAGGATTTGGAATTTGAAGTGGGAGATCATGTCTTTCTAAAATTATCTCCATGGAAGGGTTTCATAAGGTTTAATAAGAAAGAGAAGCTAAGTCCTATGTACACCAGACCATTTTAAATTCTATAAATAATTAGAGCAGTAACTTACTGATTAGTAATGCCACCAGGTCACTCCAAAGTTCATGATGTGTTCTACATATCATTATTAAGGAAGTACATGCCAGACCCAATTCATGTACTCACCTATGAACAAATAGAAATAGAACTTGATTTGTCTTACTGTGAAGATCATATCAAGATTTTTGTCACTAGAGAGCAAGTATTGTGAAATCAGAAGACTCGATTGGTAAAGGTTCTTTGGAGAAACCATAAAATGGAAGAAGCAACGTGAGAACCTGAGGATTATATGAAGAATAACCACCCTCACATGTTTATAAGGAAATATTAATGAAAAATTTTTTAGATGAAATTTTCATAGGAGGGAAGAATATAACATCCCAAAATTTTTCGGTATGCATCTTCTTAAATAAATTCATTTCATTCGATAACTTATGGGGATCTATTATTAAATATTAACATGACTATTAGAAATAGTAATGTTTCCATTAGAATAATAAACTCTCCAATAAAAGTATAAATAAAATATAGGTATCTCATAAATTAAAATATTATATATTTATATCACATAATAAGTAAATGAATGTTATAAAAATGATAAATCAAGTGTTGGTATTTTTATGAAATGTAAATGTTTATTTACAATTTTATAATTAATGTAATGATTTAAAATAAAATTTATTTTCATAAAATGGATTTAAAACTTAGTATTTTTTTGTATTATAATTATAAGATAATTTTATGAGAAAATAATTAATTTTTCAATGTGTCATAATATCAGTTATAATATTAAAATCATTATTTTTCGAATAAATGATGATTTTAATTAAAAATTAAATTTATAATATTTAGAAAATTATTTTCTTAAAATGGAGTCCATTTTTGAAATCATCACATCAAAATTATCCAATAGTTATTTTTTTAGTTTTCTGAAATACATTAATTTTCAGGTGAATATTAAAAATATAGTTTTCCATATAACTGGTGTAACACAAATTACATCATTCATGATGTAATACTAAAATAATCCTTTATAGAAATTTTATTTCAGCCATGGTATATTTATTTTCATAAATGGTTCATTAAAATAAAATAAACTCAATTTCCAAACCTAAAATGAACATTCCAACACCTAAATTCAAAAGTGATTCATCAAAATAACAATTTTTATTTCTTTTCACTTTCCTTTTTAATATACTAATTAATTCAAATTATAAAGGTTATTTAAAGTCTTAAAATCATTATATTATACTAATATATGATTTATATCATCAAAAAATAACTATTACAAGTTTTAACTTTGATATATTATTTTATTCAATATTTTATTCTAAAAATACCCCTCCCAAGTATAAATGACCCTTCTTCATTCCCTTGGAAAACTACTCCTCTCACCCAATACAAATCCAAATATCTGCCAAAATCTTCCCTCTTAAGCCTTTTAGAACCCATAGGGATGTTATGGAGAAATCTAACTCCAACCACCAAGGAGGTATAATGCCATAAAATAGAGGATACACCAAGGATTAAGTAAGTTTTGATACAATTCAGTCTCTTTTTAATTATTATTCCACTTATATTTCTTTTTCCACCAACCCTTTCATAAAAAAACATTGAAGGAATTAATTAGGATGTAATTTAGCATTATATTAATTATTTTAACCTACTGTATGTAACATACCACTATATATATATATACATATATATAATTTTAAACTTCTTCCCACTCTCGAGACAATGTCCCGTCAAAGGTCGGTTAACCACCTATGGAGACATTTCCATGTCAACACATATAACCATAATCAATGGTTGATATTATAAACTATATATTATATAAAAATGTAATTATATTAATCATTTTATTCTTTAATTAATTATACAAATTTATAAATTATATTTAATAAAATAGCAAAATCGTTGCAAAATGAGAAAGTTTAATGTAAAACATGATACCAAAGAACATCAATTTCATAAAAAAAATTAATAAATACAATAAAATGATAATAATTGATAAATATTTTTATAAATGACTATAATTAACTTCCAAATCATTTTTTAATAAATATAAATTTATTATCCTAGAGGTAGAAATGCAACAAAATTAAGTAAGAATTAAGGTAAGGGACTTCGTCTCAATTTTCATTTCATTGAGACTTACTTGGTATTGGGTACCTAATAATTTTTATGATGTGTATCTACTACCCCTTGGAGACCATTTTTTTCTAAAATTATATTTCTCTTAAATATCCATATTACTTATATAATGGATATGATTATTGTCTAATTTGTATACCATTTTTACATACAGTGTTTAATTTGAATGTAGTTTTAACTGGGGAAATATTTATAATTCCACATACTCTAAAAAATATGGATATTTTGATAAGGCTTATTGATTCATGGATTCAATTTATCATTTCAATATTTGGGGAATTGTTTGTACATGAAGACATGGATGGGGCCTAGTTATAAAAAATCCCTCGATGTATCAATAGGTCTCATGAGACAAAAATAGTTGAAAACAAGCCCTTGACATTTGTTTTTAAGTATAATTAGAAATGTTTCTACCCACATACTTAAACTATATTGTCTTGATGGTTTTCACACCTAATGTTTCTAGTTTTTTCTTAATTTCCGGTTTGTTGGGAATCATGGTTTTTCTCTTGAGTTCTGGGTGTGATGGTGGTTTAATTTTGAAGTGTTTATTTGCCTTTTTTTTACCAATGGTTGATCCTTGGTTCATTTAGATGTTTTGGTAGAAATACTAAAATTTTGTCTTGGTAGATACCTACGCACGGTCGACACACAGTTTGGTAAACCGTGTGACTAAACCAAAGTAACCATGCTGTAGGTGGTGGGTTGGGAAAAAACCTACTGCATGATTAGCACATAGTTAGAGAAAATATATGGGTTGGATGTGCAGTAAATATCTTCTCAGGAAGTGGATACCACATGGTTGGTAAATGGTTTGATAAATAGTGTGGCCAAACCATGTGAGTCTCCCATATTTAAAATTTCTTGAAATTCCACGTTTTCCCCTTCCAGGATTTTAACCCAAATCACCCCTCTTCTCCTTTTCTTGGTGTGTGCAACCCTAGAGAGCCCCATCCCTTTTCCCCAAGCTTTTACTCCTCTCATGTGGTGTGGATATAAATAATGCTCAAGGTTTTGGGCTATATCTCTCAAGGTAATCTCCTATCATTATCTTCCTATTCCTTCTTCTTCCATTTATTCTGGAGTTTCTCTTCCCCCATGGTCACGTTGACCTAGGTTTTGGTTTTAACCTTGTTTTATGTTGGGGGTTTTGTTCTTTTAGGGTTTCTATTTGTATATTTATGGTTTTGGAACCCTTGTAAAGTGATTTTAGGTTTTCATTGTTGATGCTCCATATATTCGAGGTAGGTTTCACATGCACTTTCCTTTTTAATTTAAGAATTGTTAATTGCTTTCTTTTAACACCTTCCATATATGATTAATGTTGTTCTGTTATCTTTGAATTTTTGTTTTGGTGTGCAAAGTGGTGTTCTATTCCTTGTTATGTGATAAATAGAAATGTTTTGTTAAATAATGCACACCAAGTGTTTGATTAAATGTCTAGTAGGATTTTATGGTCGATGTGTGATATAAAATGCATGGTTTGGGTTTTTAAATAAATTGGAAACATGATAAATGATGTTTGGGGTTCTTTTTATGGGTTTTCCAAGTAGTTTTGGTTTTTATAAAATAATGTGTATTTGATATTATGGTGATTTGGAAGATATTTCTGGTTATTGTCCTGATTGAAATTTTTATAAAAATGGTCTTCACATGAAAGTGTGATGTAAATGTTTTAAATGGGTTTTTAAATGATTTTAAAAAGGTAAATTGTGTGTTTACAACCTTTATGAAATGTGGATTTGTATCTTTGATGAGTGTTGGTTTGGAAAAATTATTAAAGTCCTATTTGGGAACTTTGTGAAAATAGTGAAGGTTTTTATTTTGAAAACCTCCATTTAATGATTCACATGCCTTGTCTACATATAATGGATAGGATTTCCTTGATGTGGAATCATCATGATAAATTATTAGAGATCCTCAGTACATATTCCTTATGTTCTATTTTTCTTATGGCCTGAGATCGGTATTTGGGGTGACTCAGGGAGAGGTATGTTATTGGATTATTGTTATTATATGCTTCTGATTTGATACTTGGCTGGAATCAGTTGGATAACCCCCTTTATACATGATACATGGGAACCTGACATAGAGAGAGAATTTTCTGAGAACTATTTCTGCATTGGCTAGATTATGAACTCTCTAATGGTCCATAAAATGGGGATATATTTAGTTTTATTACTATGGGGTTTTCCCCTTGGTGTATCTTGAGTTAGAATGGTTGGGAGTATTTAGGGCACTTTGATTTCATTATATGAGTTATAATTATTGGGATGGGTCTCATGTATTAGTATGTTCTATATTATTCATGATCTCCTAAGGTCACCCATGTTTATTGGTACTTAGCTACTTGTAGTGATGATTGAGATACTTGTATATTTATTTCCATTTACCTTATTTTGTGTGATTGTAGTGTTCTCATGTGTTGAGATTTTTCTTGGAAAGTTATGAGTTTTCATCTAAAGGTTTCATGAAAAATGTTTTCAAAACAAAAGAATTTTGTACTCTCTTATTCCATTTGAAAATAAAATCATCACTTTCCCCTTGAAAAAGTTATGGTATCACCATTGGTAGCAAATTCTGTTTTTGGAAATAACAAAGGGAAATGGGACATACTTTATTTTAAGTAAAATGTTTAGAAAATATTACTTTTATAAATTTTATTTCAAACATAAAGTTTATGTTTCATTTATTTTAAAGGAAGTGTATTGGGAGATGGTTGATATTTGTGTTACAGAGTGACCCATGGGGTCACATGGAGATCGTATGGTCATCTGGTTCAGTTAGACTTATTGTGTAATTTGGTTGTATTTTCAGATTTTTTATAAAATATGTTTAGTTCAGTTTTATTTGTATTGAACTGCTTCACTCATCTTTCTTCTATCTAGTTTCTTCATTATTTATTGAAATAAATCATTCCCTTGTGTACTCTGTTATTTCCCAACACTAGTTTCCTGCCCATGGGGATTGAGAAAACCCTTTAGGCCATGCCATAGGTTAGCTCAAGTGACTGGTTCAGGGTTGAATTGGGTTTTTTCATGAAAAAATGGTATTATAGGAAGTTTTCTATTTGAAAACCTTGATTTTCAGAGTTACCTTTGTTAATTGGGTTTGTCAAGGTAGATGGAGTATGATTTTCAAGACTTGAGAGGTAGGTTCAGGAAGAGTGTTGAGAACTCTTTCTCATTCTGATCCTCGTGTTTCCATAGAAAGTCTAGTTTTATTAGTTTCTTTGGTCTTTAATTTTTTTTTGTGATTAGGATACAAAAATGGGAGTTCAGATAATGGTTTCCATGAGATCGTAGTGCCTATAATTCCATGTGGATCTGGGGGCATGGTCCTAGAAGGATCTCTATGTTGGTGGTGTGTTTTACATTTATCTGCCAACCATATGGTCAAGTCACCCACCGATACTAGTTCCCTCTTATGATTCTCTTTGAGTATTCAATGAATTCTTATTTTTTTAAATATGTTGTGTTGGATTGTGAAAATGGGGTTTTAATGGTAATGGTTGAGATTTTGGAAAGTTGGAAATTGTGATTTTCAGAATTAACCTTTTTGGAATACTTTAGAAAAATGAGTTTTTATAAAATGACCTCTTGGGGGTAAGAATCCATATGATTTAAAAAAATTAGAATTTTAGAAACAAGACTTGGATTTTATGGAAAACAAATGTTTATTTTTGAAATTTGTTTTAAATGAAAGGGAGTTAGTTTTTAACCAAAATGTTATTGATGATTTTTTTTGAATTGGTAGAAAATGTTTCTGAAAGTAATGAAAAAGATTTTTGATGGAAATCTAAGGGGTTTCATTTTAAGCATGATAAAATGGTTTAATGTGTGGAATCTGGAAAAGGTTTTTGAATTGGTGGTTACTGTGCCTTCGGAAGGTTCATGATTTTTGAATTGGTTTGAATGCTTTGTTTTGGAAAACGATAATGTTTTGTTTTATCCTTGGTATTATCATGGGTGATCACATGCATGGTGGTATATGGAAATGGTGAAGTATTCCTAGTATGACATGGTATATGTGTGCCCAAGGTGGCACGAAAACATGCATGTGAGTGTGACTCTAAGGAATACCAAGGGAGAGTGTTCAACCCACTAAGTTTGTTTTAAACCAAAAACGTTTTCAAAAGGTAAATTTTGATGTTAATAGTGGCTTGTTTTCCTATTTTCAATGTTTAATGCCTATGCAATGTTTTTTCTCAAGGATATTTGTTGTTGATTTGGCCTTGATTTAGTTATTGGATTTAATTTTGTCCAGAGGTTTCCCCCATGGAGATTTTATGGGTGATCGTAGTGTGGCTACAAGAGATTCCCTGATAGATGGATTTACAATTGATCAACCTTAGGATTTTGTACTTGAGTTTTGGAATCTAAATCCATCTCTCTTTTATGAAAAAATGGATCCTCTTAAATAAGAAGAGTGGATGTAAAATATAAAAATAAGTCTAGCCTCATTAAGTTTCCCGAGTTGTTGAAGGTCAAGTTTGTGACCTTCATGCTTGAAGGTTCACCGTGGAAGTGGTGGAAGTCTATATCTTTGAACAAGCCTCATAAAGATCTTAATTGGGAGTTCATTAAATCTTTGTTCATTTGTTAGTTTTTTTGATAAATAAAGGTGTGAGAAATGGGATAGAGATGTGTTGTTTTTAGTAGGGTGAACGATCAATGTTGGAGTATTTCCATAATTTTATAGACCTAGTTCCTTACTTTCCAGAGTATGTTGTGGATCATTCCACAAAGGCTTGATGTTTCGAGGTTGGGCTTCATCCCGATCTACAGTCGAAGGTATAAGAGTTCAATCTAACTTATTTTTCCAATGTTGTGAGGAAAGATATTCATGTTGAATCCATAATGATGGGAGTGCTTGAGGTAGGATTCCCTCCTTTAATCCTAGGAAGTAGTGGGGATAATTCTAATAAGGAGATGAGAAAGCTTTTAAAAGTTGATGGAGTGGGCCATGGAATCAAAAGGCCTTAGGATCTTTTATTAACCTATTTTGGACATGAGATCACAATTTTTTATTAGTGTGGAAAATCAGGTCACAAGAAGCATTAATTCCCTAATTCTCCAAAACCTTTCCATGCTTGTGGATACTTGGGTCTCTTGTAGTGGTTTTTTTGGGGTGTTGCAAGAAAGCACCATGAAGCCAAATCTCAAAAGTGACGTGCTATTGGAAACTCGCTTAAAGTTTCTTTGTTGTAAGTGTCATTCAGTGTAATGGTTCTTCTGGTAACGGTGGTTATGCTAGTGGTTCTTGGTATATGAAAAGTAAGGGATGTTGTGAGTCTTTTTATGAACTTTTATTTTCAATGGAAGAGTGATTTTCATTTATGAAATTATGATTCTTCTTTTTATCTAATCGGGTGATGCATGTTCCTGGTTAGGGTTACTTATTTCTGAATGTAATACAATAGATACTTCAACCATCAAAGCTCCATCCATAGGCCTCAGAGTGAATCCCCCATGTAGTCAGGAACCCTAGGGGTGTGGGGGTGTTGGCTCAGTTCTAGTCCCCTCCATTCAGGAGTGGGTGGTTTAAATGTTACTATTATGTTCTTCTTATCTTTGGTTAATAGGTCATAGTGAAAGAGTTTTGGGCGACCCATGTTGTAAAGGTGGGTTTTATCCATGATAAATTCTCATTTGGTTAGTGTTTGTTGGTTCTTAATAGTGGGGAGACCCACTGCGGGTCTCATTGAGTTTTATCCTAAGAATATGTTGGGTTTTAGTTTTTTTTCTAATAGTGGGGATTCCATTCCGGCCTCCCCTATATTGGTGATATACTTTTGGTTTGGTTTTGGTTTTAGTTCAGGTGAGGTTTCTTTCTTTTAAAGTTGTTGATTTCTCAATTTCCTCCTTAGCTTGGGTGAACATTGGGTTTCTTGGGAGAAGGCCCAATGACCTTGTTCTTGGCATTGTTGTGGATTGATCTTTCCAATGATTTTTAGAAACTAGTTTTGGGTTGTTGTTTTGTTTTGGTCAAGATGCATAAGTTCCATTTGTAGTGGGTGAAATTTCCTTTCCTTAAGAGTTTGGATTGTGTGGCTATGGAATCCTTAGACATTGATCAATTATCTGTATGGTGTTGTGGATTTCTGAGGGTGGAAAGTGTTAATGGTGGGGAGAATTATCACACTCGGTTTTTCTATTTTTACCTTATTTTCCGATCCATTAGGAATCATGGTTTTTCTATTGAGTTATGGGTGTGATGGGGGTTCAATTTATAAGTGTTTCTTCATTTAGATTTTTTCCCATGGTTGATCCTTAGTTCATTTGGGAGTTTTTGGAAGAAATATTAAAATTTTGGCTTGGTAGAGACATGTACATGGCCAGTGCATGGTTTGGTAAACCATGTGGCCAAACCCAGGTAACCATGTGACAGGTGGTGGGTTAGGGAAGAAACTAATACATAGTCTACACTTGGTCATAGAAACCATGAAGTTTGTTCATGTGGTCGCTCTCTTCTCAGGCAGTGTCTACCACATGATTGGCACACTATTTGATAAACCATGCGGCCAAACCATGCGAGTTTCCCAAATTTAAAATTTCTTGAAATTCCAAGTTTTCCCCTTCCACGATTTTAACCAAATGTAACGCCCCAACCACAGTTACCCAGAGTCGGTGCATTATTACATAACATTGGCATGATCACCAAAGATCAAGTCTCAAAAGATCGATTAGTTTAGTAGCCTTAGAATCACTAGATACATTCATAAAGTTTACATTACATCATAAAGTGAAAACTACAACAACATCTTGTCTCCACACTCATATTCCCTTATACTATCCCTGTAGGTCATTCATAAAATACTTCTTCACATCCTAGAAAAAATAAAACATAGAAAGGGGTGAGCTCAGATGCTCAGTAAGGATAACAATATAGCGGAAACTTTCAGAAATAAGCATAAACATTTAAGGCAATGAATAACTAAAACAAAAGTCTTTTAAACTTGAACTTCAGCATAATATAGGAAAAATAAAATGAAATAATGCCATTTATTTATTCACATGGATATTCTACTAGTCAAATAATCACATGCAATATCAATAACCACTTTCATAATGATGGAATGCAAAATGCCAGACTATCATAACCACATAGTCAAGGCCTTGTTCCAAGACACTAGTTTGTCTCAATAGACATACCGATTCATTGAGGAGCTATAGCAGGTTCCACCCGTCACTTATTAAGTCCAATGCATTCCTCATACGAATAGGTTTAAACATAACATAAGCATTCGTATTAAAACTAGCATACGAAATGTCAACACTTTCTCCATAAACCATGAATGGTATAAAAATAACACATCCATAGTCAAACATATCAAAAAACCTTCAATACAATATGTAAGTTTTGTATCATAATAAATCAACTTAAAATAATCTTAAAATCCATCAAAGAATGTTGACATAGATGAAATAAAAACTATTTGAGAGAAATATATATATATTTTGAAATCATTTAAAAGTCACATAATTATAAAAGAAAACATTTACTTTTAAAATATTCTTATAAGATTTTAAGGGAAGCTTTGATGATTTTATAATGGTAGAAAATAGCCTCACATGCCATATAAGTTAAAAAAACATTCTTACCTTAATTTTTTCGAAAATGTTAAAAAGGACCTTGTTTGGAAAATGATGGAAAGATTCCTTTATAAAAATCTTATAAAAATTCAACAAGGGTATAAATGAATTTAACCCATAGTCTATAAAATAGTAAGAATTATTCTAAATACATTTTTAAGAAACATAGATGTGGATGATAAGGAGGTCCCATTATATAATTACGTATAAACAACCTCAGATAATGAAGACATTGTGAAATAAATCCTTACCTTGTACTTTTCCTTGGTCGTGGGTAGGTTAATCTCATGTATAATAGTTAAATCATTGTTATTAAATTATATAATAATCATATACATAAATACGATATCATATATGATCTTTTAATATTGATTTGTTAATAATATTTTAGTATTATCGTCGTTTCGAGTGTTCACTTACTCGTTTTATTTTATATGTTTTGTTACATAAGATGTGTTTGTTATCCATTGGTTGTATCTTATTCATATCCAGAATGATATCAAGTCCTTAAAAATTATTTTTAATCATAAAATGAGAATTAGACTTGGATGGATACGATGGGGAATGAATCTAATCACGTTCGTGGAGACGGTAGTCCGTACGTACGCACGAGTGACAATATCATTATTTTGATATTAAAATAATATGTAATTGGATGGTTTATCATATATATAGAATCATTAACATGTTATATTTATTAATTACATCAATTACGCATCATTATCATACCCATGAAAATAATAATGTTTTGAATAACAATAACACCACGACGTGGAGACGGTAAGCCATACATACGCACGTATGGTGACATGTCATTCAAAGGATGGATAGAATACTGAATATGGTTGTACCATATTTATAATAACATCACATTATATATAATATACTAGAGTTATTATTTTATAATGGAAATAACAAATAAAGAACAAGTTGAAGAAGAAAGGAACTTGAAAGAGGGTGGTGAAAACATTACCTGTTCTTCGGGTTCTTACTTTTGATTTGATCAAAAGGGATCCTTAGGTTGGTTTTATGATCAAACTAAAGCCTCTAGGTTTAAGTGAGGGAAGTTGAAAGAATATTTGGGTAGGTGTTTTATGATCCAAAATGCTTTAAATGTGTGAATTAGAGGGAAGAGGAAGTGCCCTTTTATAAGAGAGGTGCAGGGCACCTTAGGAAAAGCTAGAAACATTATTTTATAATAAATTCATATTAGGTTTATAATGGCTCAAAAGTGGATTATTTAAAGGTTAATGTGGGTATAGGTCAAAAAACACTCAACCAATAGGTTTTTTATAGGTTTTGGTCACTATATTAACTTTATCTTTTTTATTTAACTCTTAGTTAAATAGTTTGACATTTAATTTGTCTCTTTGTATTTTTATATTATATAGTCAATAAACTTACTATAAACTTCCAAGATACACCCCAAGTGGTCCATTAATAATAAATATATCATGATATAAGTCCTTTTTCCGAAAATTAGATTTTTTGGAATAGAATATCAATTAATAATATAATATTTGTTTTAAAAACTCCTTTATGTCAATTTTGATGCTATTTAATAATTGTTTTTTGTTGACGTATTAAAAACTTTATTAATTCGAAAAAAAATTATTTAAGTAATCCTAAAATGTCATATTAACTAATAAAATACGTGTATGGTAACAAAACTTTCAAATCATATTTATTTTAACATTTATAATACTAATTATTTGATTCTTTCATTAATAAGGAAAATACTGCATCATTATTGTATCATAAATAAATTTAATTATTCAATGTATAAAAATTATAAATAAAATACCATTATATAGAAAATATTTTTATATTTATAATGAATATTTATAGTCTAAAATATAACATATATAACCCTATGTAAAAATTGTTTTTCTAAAAGATATATGCTTATGTCATTTTTGTATTTACTTTAACTTAATTAATATAAAGTGTCATTATCACTTACAAGTGGATCTATGGGGTCCCAAAATCGACCCAAATATTACCATGGTCATAAATGTATCAACTAATAGGTTTAGGACACGTTTTAGGGTAATTTATTATTATTATAATATTATTGTTTTACCCTTATTTACCGGATTTACCCTTTAACCATGGTAAATAAAATATTTACTCAAGTAATTATTCAAAATTTCTAAAAATAAAATTTACCTATTTACACAATTTGGACCTCATGATTATAAATATGGAATCCATTTTTATGAATTCAAAATACAGAAGTGGTAGAAATTAATTTAAAATTAATTCCCACTGTTAAAACAAAAAGCGTGTTTTTAAGAAATAATAACTATCAAAATAATGACACTTGTTTATGTTCGGATTAAATGTGAAATTACGTCCAATGACCAAAATTGTATTAAATGGTAAAAATATATTCTAAATATACTTTAAAACCACTCAAATTAATAATTTATCACTATTAATTATTTTTATTAAAAAAGTTATTTTTAATTAAAATTTAGTAATTTTTCACTACTCATCAAAATATAGAAGTTATCAGAAATGTACCAAAAATTCACCCTAAGATAATTTCTATATTCTGAATCCAAAAATTAAGTCCATTTTGAAAGATAAAATTTATAAAATTTCAAAAAATGGGTATTACTATTCATAACAGCTAGTTTGATTGGTTGTGGTGTGTGTTAGAACTCGAAGTTGCGTACAACACACGCTACTACATTATTCAAAGAGAAGCGTACCATGGAAGCTTGGGGTGTTACATTCTCCCCTACTTCAATAAATTGCATCCTCGCAATTTGAAATTATTTTTCAAAAATAAAAGGTTGAAAATAGAAAATACCTTTGGGAAAACCCACATCGGAAATTAGGTTAATAAAATTTAGTCTTAATAAGAGGAAAAGGGAAATGAAAGGGTCACCACCAAATTATGATCTTGATTAGGATAAAATTGGTGGAAATTAGAGACATATAATTGGAGGAAAAATGTAAATATTTATAGGTAGTGATTGAGGTCATCAATCACAAACAAGCGTAAAATTGAGGGCCTTAAATTCATCAATCTACGATGATTTAAAATACCATCAGTTCAACAAAACATATGGTATTAGGATAACACATTTTTGGTTTTAATATCACTTCACTATAGTATAAGAATTAATTTCTTCATAGAATAATAGAAGAAGAAAAATATATACTTGAAAAGTATAGTCCCATACTTTAACTAATTTCTACCACAAACTCATATCTCACTCTAAAAGATAATAGAACTTAAAAATAATATTCTATTTATCCTATTTGTAAAGGGCTAAAAAATGAATTTATAATTCATCTACAAGAATTTTAAAAAAAAGTCTACATTATTCAATCTAGGAAATCATGTGGGCCAGTGGTAGGTGATACACCCTTATCGCCCTTCGGTTGCAGGTTCAAGTCTCGCGGCCTTGCCGGACGCGACGGGTTGCCGCCCGACCTCCAGGTAGTCCTTTTATGGCAATACAAAAATAACCTCAAACTAGAATTATCCAAAATACTTCTATCCAAACTCACAGTCCAAAATTTATAAGGAAGGTAAACATAATGAATATTCTTTTTGTCGCTTAATAACATGTTAACACCTTCATTATGTATTCTTTTAAAATACTACGACATCTTGAATTACCATAAAAACTTATTGATTACATTCATGATCCCTTATTCCTTATAGAATACTGGATATACTCCTTCTATAAAAAAATGTTGTAAACTCCAACAATGATGGAATATACAAATCATTAATCAGTTTCAAGGTAGTCAAGAATATCCAATATAATTTATCCAAATAAATCATGTATTATTCCAAAATCACTACCTCGGTATCATAACCATATTATGGTTTATCTTTCTCTCAACCATATATTTTCCAAAACTTTAACCTGCTATTGAGTCACTTTTCTTGTTCCACACAATCTCAAGTCCTTAATGAAATAGTACTGCAGTACAATCCTTATATACTCCATAATTATTATAAACAATACGTTGTTGATACAACACTCAAATGACATAATTATCTAATAACAACATAAGAACTCTAATCATTCCTCCCCATCTATGGTAGTATCATAACTTTATTATTATCCAATATCATCATTTGGGGCATACTCTGATTATTTGGACATTTGTTCGCGTAGTGTCCCAACTCCTTGAAGATGAAGCATTGTAAATTTGAAACCTTTTTCTTACCCTTGCAGTCACGTACATGGTTTCCTTTTTCTCCACACTTATAACAAACTCCCATTCCCTTCAGGGAAGTTCCATGGTGTTTCTTACCACAGTTATCACATATGAAAAAATTATTATTTTCCCTCTTCCCTTTATCCATCTTTCTCTCTTTCATCCTTTTCTTCTCTTACTTCCCTTCAAAGCCATAGAACTCAGAGAATTTTTTACTTATCTTATTAACACATGATACTATTTATTCATATGTTGAGAATACAAGGGATACTATTTCCCTTCTCTATATTGGCTTAATACCATGAAAGATATGATCCTTCTTATTCTTTGGATCAAACGTATTGCTGGAGTTCACATTCCTTCTACTGGGTTCCATTTCTATACAATGGCATAAACTAGGTCAGTTTATGAATCACAAAACATAAATCCAAACTTGAAAAATACTTAACATAAATTGAGCAGTTTATGGATATAATCCATAGTTATAAAAAAAAATTTCTTTGAGGAATTATATAATCATAAACCCTTCATAATGGTTTGTAAAGAAAATGAGAATTATCCTAAGAATATCCCCTAGGAGTGTCATAACCAAGAGTGTAGCAAGACCCGTTGTTGTGCACCAGTTCCCATTCGAGTCTAACTCAAAGCGGTGTTTTCAGGTTTTACCCCTAGGTACATCTGTGCCAGAGCAGCCTCTACCTGCTCGTATCCAGACATGAATGTATTGCTCGAAAAAATCACAAAATCTCTACAATACCAAAATTCTAGGAAGTTCTTCTATACTAATCCTCAAAGTTTATCTTAGGGCTATGTGCTCTAATCAGAGTTTATCTAAATCTACTTTCCAAGGTTTATACTAAACTTCCTCTGATACCAACTGTAACGCCCCGACCCCAGTTACCCAGAGTCAGTGCATTATTAAATAACATTGGCATGATCACCAAAGATCAAGTCTTGAAAGACCGATTAGTTTAGTAGCCTTGGAATCACTAGATACATTCATAAATTTTACATTACATCATAAAGTGAAAACTACAACAACATCTTGTCTCCACACTCAAATTCCCTCTATACTATCTCTACAGGTAATTCATAAAATACCTCTTCAAATCTTGGGAAAATAAAACATAGAATGGGGTGAGCTCAGATTCTCAGTAAGGATAACAATATAGCAAAAACTTTCATAAATAAGCATAAACATTTAAAGAAATGTATAACTAAAACAAAAGTATTTTAAACATGAACTTCAGCATAATATGGCAAAAATAAAATGAAATAATTCAATTTACTTATTCACATGGATATTCTACTAGTCAAATAATCACATAATGCCAGACTATTATAACTACACAGTCAAGGGCTTGTGCCAAGACTACAAATAAGATTTTGTCAAGGCCTTATGTCAAGACACTAGTTTGTCTCATGAGACCTACTGATACATCAAGGAGCTATAACAGGATCCACCCATCACTTATTAAGTCCAATGCATTCCTCATATGAATAGGATTAAACATAACATAAACATTCATATTAAAACTAGCATACAAAATGTCAATACTTTCTCCATAAACCATGAATGGTATAAAAATAACACATCCACAGTTAAACATATCACAAAACCTTCAATACAATATGGAAGTTTTGTATCATAATAAATCAACTTCAAATAAGCTTAAAATATATCAAAGGATGTTGACATAGATGAAATCAAAACTATTTGAGAGAAATATCTCTTTTTTTTTAAATCATTTAAAAGTCACATAATTATAAAAGAAAAAATTTACTTTGAAAATATTTATATAAGCTTGTATGTGAATATTTGATGATTTTATAATGGAGGAAAATAGCCGCACCCACCGTATAAGTTAAAAAAAAATTCTTACCTTAATTTTTTCGAAAAGGATAAAAATGACCTTGTTTGGAAAATGATGGAAAGATCCCTTTATAAACATCTTATAAAAAGTCAACAAAGGTATAAACCCTGAAGAGATTGTGAAATAAACCCTTACCTTGTACTTTTACTTGGTCAAGGGTTGGTTAACCTCCTTTATAATAGTTAAATAATTGTTATTAAATTATACAAGAATCATATACATAAATATGATATCATATATGATCTTTTAATATTTCTTTGTTAATAATATTTTAGTATTATCATCGTTTCAGGTGTTCACTTACTCATTTTCTTTTATATGTTTTGTAACATAAGATGTGTTTTTTATCCATAGGTCGTATCTTATTCAAATCTAGAATGATTTAAAGTACTTAAAAATCATTTTTAATCATCAAATGATAATTAGACTTGAATGGATACGATGGGGAATGAATCTCATCGCGTTCGTGGAGACGGTAGTCTGTACGTACGCACAAGCGACAATATCATTCTTTTGATCTTAAAATATTATATAATTGGAAGGTATATCATATATACAAAATCATTATCATGTTATATTTATTATTTACATCAATTACACATCATTATCATACCCATCCAAATAATAATGTTTTGAATAACAATTACACCACTACATGGAGACGGTAAGCTGTACGCACGCACGTATGGTGAAATGTCATTCAAAGGATGGATAGAATACTGAATGTGGTTGTACCATATTTATAATAACATCAATGTATATATAAGATACTGTAGTTATTATTTTATAATTGAAATAACAAAGAAAGAAGAAGTTGAAGAAGAAAAGAACTTGAAAGAGGGTGGTGAAAACATTACCTCTTCTTTGGGTTCTTCCTTTTGATTTGACCGAAAGGTATCCTTAGGTTGGATTTATGATCAAAATAAAGCCTCTAGGTTTAATTGAGGGAAGTTGAGAGAATATTTGGGCAGGTTCTGTCCGAGACACAAGGCTTTGAATGTGTGAATTAGAGGGAAGGGGAAATTCCCTTTTATAAGAGGGGTGAGAGACACCTTAGGAAAAGCTAGAAATATTATATTATAAAAAATTCATATTCGGTTTATAATGGTTCCAAAGTGGATTATTTAAAGGTTAAGGTGGGGATAGGTCTAAAAACACTCAACCAATAGGTTTTTGATAGGTTTTGGTCACTATATTAACTTTATCTTTTTGATTTAACTCTTAGTTTAATAGTTTGACATTTACCATGTCTCTTTGTATTTTTATATTATATAGTCAATAAACTTACTATAAACTTCCAAGAGACCCCAAAGTGGTCTATTAATAATACAAATATCATGATATAAGTCATTTGGCCGAACCTTAGATTTTTAGAAATAGAATATCAATTAATAATATAATATTTTTTTAAAAAACCCCTTTATGTCAATTTTGACGCTATTTAATAATTTATTTTTTTAAAATCTTAACAACTTTATTAATTCTAAAAAAATTAATTTTTGAAATCCTAACATGTCATATTAACCAATATAATTAGTTTATGGCATTAAAACTTTCAAATTATATTTATTTTAACATTTATAATTCTAATTATTTGATTCTTTCATTAATAAGGAAAATACTGCATCATTATTGTGTCATAAATAAATTTAAATATTAAATGTATAAAAATTATAAATAAAATACCATTATGTCAGAAATCGTTTTATATTTCCAATGAATATTTATAGTAAAAAATATAACATATATAACCCTATGTAAAAATTATTTTTCTAAAAGATATATGCTTATGTCATTTTTGTATTTACTTTAACTTAATTAATATAAAGTGTCATTATCAGTTACAAGTGGATCCTTGGTGTCCCAAAATCGACCCAAAGATGCCCATGGTCAGACATGTATCAACCAATAGGGTTAGGACATGTTTTAGGTTAATTTATTATTATTATAATATTATATTTTTACCCTTATTTACCGGATTTACCCTTTAACCATGGTATATAAAATATTTACCGCAGTAATTATTCAAAATGTCTAAAAAAAGTTACCTATTTAAACAATTTATACCTCCTGATTATAAATATGAAATACATTTTTCTAAATTCAAAACACAGAAGTGGGGGAAATTAGTTTAAAATTAATTCCCGCAGTCAAAACAAAAAGCGTGTTTTTAAGAAATAATAACTATCAAAATATTGACACTTGTTTATGTTCGGTTTAAATGTAAAATTACGTCCAATGACCAATATTATATTAAATGGTAAAAATATATTCTAAATATACTTTAAAACCACTCAAATTCATTATTTATCACTATTAATTATTTCGATTAAAAAAGTTGTTTTTAATTAAAATTTAGTAATTTTTCACTATTCATCAAAATATGAAAGTTATCAGAAATGTACCAAAAATTCACCCTAAGATAATTTTGATATTCTGAATCCAAAAATGAAGTTTATTTTGAAAGATAAAATGTATAAAATTTCAAAAAGTGGGTATTACTATTCATAACAGCTAGTTTGATTGGTTGTGGTGTGTGTTAGAACTTGAAGTTGCGTACAACACATGCTACTGCATTATTAAAAGAGAAGCGTACCATGGAAGATTGGAGTGTTACACCAAAACCACCCATATTACCCTTTTCCTAGTGTGTGGGACCCTAGGGGGCCTTCTACCTTCTTCCCCAAGATTATACCCCTATCATGTGGTGTGGATCTAAATATTTCTCAATGTTTTAGGCTAGATATGTCAAGGTAATCTTATCTCCTCATCTCCGTATTCTTTATTCTTCTATTTATTCATGAGTTTCTCTTCTCCCATGGTCATTTTGACCCATGGTTTGGTTTTCCCCTTTTTTTATGTTGGGGTGGGGGATTCTTTTAGGGATCCTCTTTATATATCTAGTGGTTTGGAACCCTCATGGAGTAATTTTGGGCATGCGTTGTTGATGCAACATGGATTCGAGGTAGGTTTCCCATATACTTTCCTTTTTATTTTAAGAATAATTAATTTCATGTTTTTTACACCTTCCATATATTATTAATGTTGTTATGTGATCTTTGGATAAATCTTTTGGGGTGAAAAGTGGTGTTATATGCCTTGTTATGTGATAAATAGAACTGTTTTGTTAAATAATGCACACCAAGTGTTTGATTAAATGCCCGATTAAATTTTATAGGTGATGTGTGATATAAAATGCATGGGTTGGGTTTGTAAATATATTGGAAACATGAAAAATGATTTTTGGGGTTCCTTTTATGGTTTTCCCAAGTAGTTCTGGTTTTTATAAAAGAATGTGTATTGTATTTTATGGTGATTTGAAATGAATTACCAGTTAGTGGATCGATTCACATTTTTATAAAAATGGTATTGGCATGTAAGTGAGATGTCAATGTTTTAAAAGGGTTTGTAAATTATTTCGAAAATGAAAATGGTGTGTTTACATCTTTTATAAAAGGTTTATTTGTATCTTTGATGAATGTTGGTTTGTGAAAATTCTAAAAGGCTTGTTTGAAAACTTTGGGAAAATAGTGAATGTGTCTATTATGAAAACCTCCATTGGATGATTCTCATGCCCTATACATGTTTAATGGATGTGATTTACTCAATATGGAATCCTCATAATCCATTATTATATATCCTTGGTATAGACTCCCTGTGTGCTATTTGTTCTATGGAATAAGATCAATCTTTGGGGTGACTCAGGGTGAGTCCTGTTGTTAGATTATTATTATTATATGCTTATGATTGGATGCTCGGATGACATCAGTTGGATTACCCCCTTTATACATGATACATGGGAACCTTACATAGCGAGAGGAGTTTTTGATAACTATTACTACACTAGATAGATTACACACTAGCTAGTGGCCCATAAAATAGGGATATATTGAGTCTTATTGCTATGGGGTTTTCCCCTCTATCTGTCCTGAGTTAGGGTGACTGAGAATATTTAGGGTGATTTGATTTCATAGTGTGGGGTATTCTTCTGAGGATGGATCTCATGTATTAGTATGTTCTGGATTATTCATGATCTTCTAGGTTCACCCATGTCTATTAGTACTTAGCTGCTTGCAGTGATGATTGAGATACTTGTATGTTTGTTTCTATTTCTTTTATTATATGTGATTGTAGTGTTCTCATGTGTGATGTTTTTCTTGGAATGTTATGATTTTTCTTCTAAATTTTTCATGATTTCTTTTAAAAATCATTTTATTCTCTCTTTCGCCATTTGAAAAGAAAAGCATCACTTTCCCCTCGAAAAAGTTATGGTATTAGCATTGGTAATAAATCCTAGTTTTGGAAATGAAAAAGGGAAATGGGTTGTACTTTGTTTTAAGTTAAATGTGTAGAAAATATTACTTTTATAAATTGTATTTCAAACTTTATGTTGATGTTTATTTTATTTTAAAGGAAGTTAATTGGGAATAGAATATCGGGCTAACCTACTGAGTTTTAATACTCATGATTATAGTTTTTTTTTCTATTTTTAGACTTTGGTGCAGGTTCCATCTTGAGTTCGATCGCCTTGGGTGATGATTGATCTTCATGTTGGAGATTGATTCATAGGGTCACATGAAGATCACATGGTCATCTGGTTTGGTTGGTATTTTTGTGTAGTTTGGTTTTATTTTCAAATTTTGTATAAAATATGTCAATTTTAGTTTTAATTGTATTAGAATTATTCTTTCATCTTTCCACTATCTAGTTTGTTTATTATTTATTGGGTGAAATTGTTCCCTTGTGTACTCTGCTGATTCATGACACCAGTTTCCAGACTGTGGGGATTGGAAACACCCTTTGGGCCATGCCATGGATCGACTTGGGCGACTGGTTCAGTGTTGACCACAGTTGTTTTGTAAAAATAGTAGTGATTCATGTGCCAGATACATGACTTCCAATAATTATTCATTTCCATCATTCAATCTTCATTTATTTTTATCCATGAAATTTTCACTATGAAAAAATTTATTGATTATTTTTTCTCAGTTTATAATTAAGTAACATGTGTTTTTTAGTTATTTACCTTGAAATTTTGATTATTTATTTTGATTCACTTATTATTGATTCATTTTTCTACTGTATATAACCCTTATTGAGAATTTGAGATCACCCTTTTATTTGTTCTCCATCCCCAAGTTATGAAGATGAAATATTTGAATAATTCTCAAGGAAGAAATTTATTTTCCTTTGTTATGTTATATGTTTAATTTCCAATTTAATAATTGAACCATGTATATATCTAGTTCTTTAAGACTACTAAACTAATCAATCCTTGGTTTGGTGATCTATTATATCTATATTATTGTAATAAAATGACCACTAACTCTAGGATACTGGGGTCAGTGTTGTTTCAAGATTATGATATGATCTTTACTACTTGGTATCACATCAGGACCTTAGACAAAGTTGTGCATCCATACTACTTCTTTGGAAACCTTAGAATTAATAATAAACTCAAACTCTACTGTAACCTTCTCTGATCTCTTCCAGCCCACAAAACCACCATTCAAAGGGAAGATGTAACCTGTTTGTGACTTAATGTCATATTGATCAGTTTTTAAACTAGAATATTCATATCCTCTGATGTCTAGTACCTCATCTCCTCCATTAACCAAGAACTTATTCTTAGTATGACCCAGGTGCTTAAGGATAGTCTTGAATTCCATCCAATGGCAGTCACCTGGGCCAACTTCATATCTCCCCACCACACTTAATGCACATGAGACGTCTATCCTAGTACATAACATAACATATTTGAATAACCCAATCACTGATGCATATGGAATATTTTACATCCCATTTCTTTCCTCATGTGTCTAAGGACACATTTTCCAGGAAATATGAATGCCATGTGATACTGGAAAAAAAATCCTCTTATATTATTATATACTGAATCTATTTAGTGTCTTGTCAATGTTTGTACATTGACTTAGGCCAAGAAACCTCTTGGATCTATCATGATGGATATTGATCCAAATAATATATGCCATCTCACCCAATTCCTTCACAGAGAATCATTTATTCAAACATGATTTAATAGATTTTAATACAAGTATTTCATTTCCAATAAGTAACATATCTTCAAAATGTACTATAAAGAAAACAACCACACTCTCACTAAATCATTTATCAACACCCAAATCACATTCATTATTTATGAAACCAAATTCTATTATGGACTCATCAAAATGAATGTTCCAAGACCTGGATTCTTATTTTAATCCATAAATGAATATTTACCACTTGAATACCTTTTTGGAATCCTTTGGAGTCACAAAACCTTCAGTTTGTGTCATATAGAGATCTTTCAGAAGGTTACCATTAAAGAAGGATATTTTGATATCTATTTTCCAAATATCATAATTATGAAAAAATGGAAAGTATAATTCTGATGGATTTAATCATTGAAACTAGTGAAAATGTTTCATCATAGTCAATGACTTGACACTATTTAAACCCTTTTACAAATAGTCACACCTTATAAGTATTGATTTACCCTTCCATATTCAGTTTCTTCTTGAATACCCATTCAAAACCAACATGCTTTATATGTACTAGAGAGTCTACCAAAATCCAGACTTGGTTTTGGTATATGAAATCCATTTTAGAATTCATGGCTTCTTTCCACATGGAATATTTTTTGCCACTTACTAATTATTTATAGGATATAGTATCATTATTATCAACTAATAATGATTCACTGTCCTTGATGACAATAAAATCATACCGTTCTAGTTCTCTAAACTCACTAGTACTCCTACATAGTAATTATGTATCTAGAATAATTTATTCTACCATATGAATTTGTATAATTTTTTCTTGTGCCAACACTTGTGTATTTTGATCCTAGACTTCATCTAAGTCTTTCTCACTCCCACTATTCATTTTAGAGATAATATCATCCCCAAGAAATGTGGGACGTCTTTCAATCACAACCTTTTTATCTGTATAATTGTATAGGTAGTATCCTTTTTCTTCTTTGGGATATCCTATAAAGATACACTCTTTTCATTGGGGTGCAATATTTTTACCTAAAGATTCATTAACAAATACTTTGAAATCACAAATATACAAGTAAGAAAATATAGTTTTATTTCCATTCTATAATTAGTATGGTATACCATCTGTCACTTTCGATGGAACTCAGTTTAGTATATATTCTATTGTTTGTAACACATATCCACAAAATGATAATGGAATAATCGTATGACTAATAATTGATCTCAACATTTATAATAATGTTTGGTTCCTCCTTTCACATAAAATGTTCCATTAAGGCATATAAGGAAGAGCGAGTTGAGGTCGTATCCCAAACTCCCATAAATAATCACTGGTGTCTTGGTTAATATATTGTCCACTATATCCTGAGCGGAGTTTCTTATTTTCTTACCAAGTTATTTCTAAAATTTATTCTTTTATTCCTTGAATTTTTTAAAATAATCTAACTTATACCACATTAAGTAGACATATCCATATCTACTAAAGTCATCAATAAAATTTATGAAGTATGATTACCCACCCCTTACTTCAATTGAACTAGGGACCACTCTTGTTGACAAGGTAACACTTACAACTGATGATGATATTATTGAGTTGAAGATAATTTATAAAAAAATTCCCAAATTATATAAGGGGTGAAATGTTATTGGTTATGAATCATATACCTATAGGTGTTCTATAGTTTGTAACTTCTGTGCTATGCATGACCATGACATGAGTAAGTGTCTCAAAAGGAGAAAAACTCATGCTCGGAAAGATAATGTTATTCCTTAGTTGAAAAATCATGTGGATTGTAAATATCCTTTTAAAAGAGACGATAGACTAGGTATTGAATAGAAGACAGAGGAGCATGGTGCTGTTCTTGAAATGGGAGACAATCCAAATGCCTCCACCTTTGAAAACAAGATGAAATCTTGGGCTTCCATGTTTTTTATAGAGGTGAATATTCATATCAATGATACTTGTAATATAGGAAAACGTAAAATATTGTAGCATACTCAAAATTGTTAGCATTCTAAATAGAATGTCTTAATGGATGAGAAAGTTAATGAATAATGAGTCTAGTTATAGTTGGATCACTAGCTCTCACAAGAAAGGATGGTTGCTTCAGATAATCGAAAAGGTAAGAATATATTTGAATTTGAATCTATAGTATTTTATAAATCTTTAAATACTACTATGGATAGTGAATTATTTCAGTTGGTTTCCTACAAGAAGACAAAATTCCCAGTTTCCACTCTAGTGGTGGTTGAGCATTCAATTGCAGGTAACACTGCCTCTTTATCTGAGCAGAATATAAGTGACATTGAGATGAAGGATTCAACTTTGATCTTTCCTGATGAGAAAAAGCACCAAGATATTGTGGACTCGGCTGAAGCAATGAACAGTGAGGGAATGGGGATGCCTATGATAAGAGACACTTCTCCTAACAAATGCAAGGAATGAAAAGAGGAAAACTATGATTATGAAAGTACTGATGAAGAGACACTTTACAAAAGGCTTCAATCTATTCCTTCAAGTAGGGGAAATCAAGAGTCTGGGGGTGTGGTCAAGCAAGGGTTGACTGGAAATACCTTTAGGAAGAAGAAAGGAGGCTAAGTGCACGACTGCTGAAAAATATTGGTAAGCAGTCATTGATTTGGGTTTTGTCTTGTTTTCCTATACAATTCTCGACCACTATCTTTTACTTTGTTTTAATAAAATATTCCTAGCCTCTATATTTATAAAAAAATAAACCATGTTTTTTTAGTTCAAAAGAATATAAATATCCATCTTGATGTTATTTAGTCAAGCGTTTTTCATTTACATGACCTGGCCGGTGATGTCAAAGATGGGCATGGTACGAGTCATGTGAAGCAACATTGTTATCAATATCCATTAGTTGGTTTGTGTAATCCAACACATAAAGACCATTATTTAAATATTTTTTTTCATAAAAAATTATATATTTATAAAATAGGGAAAATTTATTTAAAATTGGAAAATAAATTCATCTATATCTACTATGAATACAAAAATAATGTTTTTGGAAACTGAAGACACATTATAACAACCCTTTAAAACCAAGATCATTATGGTTGGCAACATGAGGTGGTATTACCTGATAGTTACAAAAACAAGTTTATATCCACTGGCTGCTTGTAGATCCACCCCCTGATCAATATTTTATGAATCTACTTGGTTTCTGTATTTGAATAAAAATGTGAGAACCACAAGCGGTATCTAATACCCAATTTGTATAAATAAATAAATTTTAATTGATAACAAACACACCAGATGATTCCCCTTGCTTCTTTGGTTGGGTTCAGTTTTTCTTCCAGTGTCCCTTCTCACCACATGTGAAATGAACAACATTATATTCCCTTACTTACCCCTTGATCATCCTCTTCATGGAAGGGTGGGAAGAATATTTGGGCTTAAATATCTTCACTTTCCCTTTATATTTGTTCACCATAAGTACATAAGGATTTTTTAATTTATCATCCTTATTTACTTGGTGGATAAGGGTAAAAAGACATGATATATACTTCTCAATGTTGTTCATATTAAAATTTACAACAAATTTGGATAATCTCTAAGGGATTGATGTTATAAAAAGATCAGTTCCCAATTATTTAAGGAGTTTAAACCTTATAACCTCTAAGAGATCAATGTATCCAATGAGCTTGACTACATGAGTCATAAATGGGGGCACCCTTTCCAAGATTTCTCTAAAATATATCCTTGGAAATATCAAACCATTCCTGTCTAGATCTCTCATGGTAAATATCATGGATGTTTTCAAGCATGATATACACATTCATGTTTTCATGAGATTTAATGAGTTCACTAGACGTAGATGAAATCATCAAACATTGAACATTGATCATGTCATTCTTTTTTATTGTAGAAATGAAACTCTTCATCACTCACCTCCTTAGTAAGAAGACCAATAATTGAGGATTCTAACACATAAAATTTCTATCATGGCGTAGCATTGCCTAAAGGCATTTAAACCAATCCCGAAAGTTACTTCCAATGAGGAGGTTAAATTTCTCAAATAATGATCATATAGATAATGTGGATGATGATATTTTTATTTTATTCTAAAATTATAAGATAAGATCACTATTACCTTTTTTGATTATAAATTTTTGTGAGAAATAATAAATTAATTGATTTTTTAAATCTCACATTATTTTATTAATTCTTAATATCCATCACCATTGAACAGGGAATTCCAAGTTTTTTTTGAAATTATAGTGGAAAGGATCCCTATTACTTTTTTTAATGATCCATACTTTAGCTATAAAAACCACAATAAAGTAATTAGATATGTGGTCTTTCCAAATGTGGGCTTACAACTCCTTGATCTGTTGAGTGGATTCTCCTATCCTAAAATCATGACTTGGATTTCCTCAACACTTGCCTCTAAATTTTTATTAAACATACATTTTCTATTAAACTCAATAAAATTTTAGTCAATTCAACCCAAAACCCTCATGATAACCCCACGATAAAAGTAAGTGTGTTGGGTCGGAGAAACACGGGAGTGATGGCAAGAGGGGGGGTGAATTGCCTTTTAAAAAATGATTAACAAATTAAAATCAAAGTGAAATCAAAGTATGTGCAGCGGAAAATAAAAGAGGCAATCACACAAGAAATTGATAACGGAGTTCGGCCAAAACCCGGCCTTCGTCTCCGCTCCCAACTCAACCGTTGAGAGATTCCTACCGCTTGCTTTTCAATGGTTTTAGCAAGAAACCCACTAGGTTTTGAGGTAGCATTAGGACCTATTACAGCTTGCTTTTATTGGTTGAGCAAGAACCCACTTACTTTTAATGGTTGAGTAAGAACCCACTAGCCTTTTTAACGGGTGAAGGCTAGCTCACCGGTGACACAAGCCTTTTAAAAGGAAAGGCTTGAAGAAACCTCTTCACACCTTAATGGTGATGTGAAACCCAAAAGAAAGGGGGATGAAGAAAGAGTTTGGGGTTTGTAGGCAGAAACCCAAATTTAAGCTCAAAATATATAAAGCAATGAAAAACCGTATTTGGAGAAGCCTTGGGCGCCGAAGGATGATTGGAGTTGAAGACGTGCACTCCCAAGCTTCTATGATGGAGCTCCTTGGATGTGGAATTGAGTTGGAGCTATTGGGGTTCCCTTGGAGGAATGCACCGGAGGTATGCCAAATGATCAACAAGGTGTCTGTGGGCTTCCGTATAGTTCCAGTGAGTGTCTGGGGCTTCCTTGGAGTTTATTTATAGGCATGGAACCCATTGGGGGCCTTCGGAGCCGTTGGAGAGGCTTAAAGAGCCGTTGGAGGCCAAAAGAGGGTTGACTGGTCAAAGCCAACGGCTAGTTTGACTGGGCTACCGGCTGGCCGGTGCAGGGCCACCGGCTGGCCGGTGCCTTGGCAGAGGAGAAGGCCTTCTGCCCAGGCAGCACCGGCTGACCGGTGCCAGAGCCACCGGCTGGCCGGTGGTGAGGCAGTAGCCAGGACTGTTGCATCAGGTTGCCACCGGCTGGCCGGTGACAGAGCCACCGGCTGACCGGTGGAGCCTGGCAGTGGGCAATGCCTCTGCCAGGTCCACCGGCTGGCCGGTGCTATCACACCGGTTGGCCGGTGGACTGAAATTCAGTCCACTTGATGTGCTTCATGGCCCATTTCCTTGGCAATATTTTGCCTATAAAACAAAAACACTTCAAACAATATTAGATAAACATGAAAGTGATTGTAATCTTGAAAATTAAACCACGAGGGGATACGAGAGGTACAACAATCTCCCCCTATTTTGATGATCACAATCACCAAAACAATTAATGTAAAAAGCTGAAATTGAAAGGAAATGCTAAGCATGATGAAAAGGATTCTCCCCCAATCAACTCTGCCAGGTCCACCGGCTGGCCGGTGCTGTCACACCGGTTGGCCGGTGGACTGAAATTCAGTCCACTTGATGTGCTTCATGGCCCATTTCCTTGGCAATCTTTTTCCTATAAAACAAAAACACTTCAAACAATATTAGATAAACATGAAAGTGATTGTGATCATGAAAATTAAACCACGAGGGGATACGAGAGGTACAACAATCTCCCCCTATTTTGATGATCACAATCACCAAAACAATTAATGTAAAAAGCTGAAATTGAAAGGAAATGCTAAGCATGATGAAAAGGATTCTCCCCCAATCAATCAAGAAATTCTCCCCCTTTGTGATTATCAAAATAGCACGGGGCATAAAACTTGATTGAGGGATAACTTGAAAAACAAGATATGAGAATTGAAAAATCAATTGAAATTTTTGAAATTGAAATGAAAACTTGAATAACAGTTTGAATTGAAAGTTTTGAATCAAAAACAATTTGAAATTTGAAATTTGAAACCAAATGAAATTTTTGAAATTAAAAGATTGAATAACAGTTTGAATTGAAAGTTTGAAAACACATAAATAAACTTTCTCCCCCTAAATAAAACAAAAAATCATCGAGGAAAGGGTTTTGGAACCGAAACTAATTTTGGCCCGGAGAGACTCACCAAAAGGGATTTTTCAATCCATACTTGTCTCATAGCGGGTCTTCTCCTATAAAATTCGTCCGAAAAGAAAATAGATTTAGGCATACCATAACGGGCATTTTTGCAATCGCATTCATAAATTAGGTGCCCGAATTTCTTACAATAATTACAAAATTTAAAACTAGAGCTCCCCCTTACAAAAACAGTGGGTGCATGGGAGGAGGAAGCTTGGTAGGTGTAGCCAAGTCCATGTGTGGTTCTAGAAACACGTTGAGAACCAAAGAGTTTTGACAAATTTTGTTCACCTTGGGTGAACTTGGCTAAAGATTCCCTTAGGTCTTTAATGTTTGATTCCAAAGAATCAACATTGGGAAAATTTTGGATTTTAAGGGAGAGTTCCTCCTTCTCTTTGAGAAGTTGTTCTTTTTCGGAGGAAAGTTTTTTGAAATTCTTTTTTAAAGAAACAAATTTTGAAGAAAGCTCATGAAAACCATTTTCTAATTGATCTCTAACGTGTTGGAGTTCTTTATATGACAAATGATTAAATGAATTAGAAGAACTAGAGGAGGAAGAAGAGGAAGAGGATGATGATACCTCATGTTTTTCCATTAGGCATTTTGTACCTTGGTCGCTTGAGGAGGGGGAGGAGGAGGATGATGAGGTGTCACTCCATGTCGCCTTAAGGACCTTTTTCTTTCCTTTTTTCCTTTGGCGTGGCCCATTTTTTGTTGAGTGGGCAATCGGGCTTGTAATGCGCTTTTTGGCCACACCCGTAGCATTTTACCTTGGGCTCGGATCTTGCGGTGGGTTCTTGCTTTCGCGCCTTGCGAGATTTCTTCTTCTTCTTGTGCTTCTTCATAAATTTTTGCATTTGGCGGGCGAGATTCTCCATTTCTGAATCGCCGCTTGAAGATGAAGAAGATGAAGAGGATGAGGATGATGAGGAGGAGCTTACTTCTTTTTGTACCTTGAGGGCAATGTTCTTAGGTGTCTTGATTGGTGTGCCCTCCTTTTGAGCTTGCCTCCTCATCGTGATCTCATACGTCATTAGGGATCCGATGAGCTCTTCGACCGGCATGTTCTTTACATCCTTAGCTTCTTGGATAGCCGTCACCTTAGGTGCCCATGAGCTCGGAAGGACCCATATAATCTTCTTGACCATTGCTTCAGCTGAAACATCATCACCAAGAGATTTTCTACCATTGCAAATGTCAGTGAAGCGTGTAAACATTTCAGAAATAGACTCATTTGGATGCATGGAAAAGCTTTCAAAATCTTGTCTATACATGTCTAACCGAGTGTCCTTAACTTTGTTAGTGCCCTCATGGGTCACTTCCAATAGTTTCCAAATTTCATGAGATGAGGTGCAAGTGGAAACTCAGTTGAACTCATTTCGGTCAAGGCCGCAATGTAGAGCGTTCATGGCTTTTCCATCAAGCTCAAAGTTTCTAATATCGGCGGGGGTCCATTTGGATTCGTCGGGGGTAGACAAAGTATAACCTTGCATGACAATTTTGTAAATAGGATATCCTATGCTTCTTAAAAAAGTGGTCATGCGGGTTTTCCAATAATTATAGTCGGACCCATCAAAAAATGGAGCCCGACCCAAAGAAAAGCCTTCGGGGGCGAAAGAAGTGGATGCCATCACAATGGATCTTTGAATTTGAAACCGTTTAAGGTATTACTCAAATTAACCCTCTGATACCAATTGTTGGGTTGGAGAAACACGGGAGTGATGGCAAGAGGGGGGGTGAATTGCCTTTTAAAAAATGATTAACAAATTAAAATCAAAGTGAAATCAAAGTATGTGCAGCGGAAAATAAAAGAGGCAATCACACAAGAAATTGATAACGGAGTTCGGCCAAAACCCGGCCTACGTCTCCGCTCCCAACTCAACCGTTGAGAGATTCCTACCGCTTGCTTTTCAATGGTTTTAGCAAGAAACCCACTAGGCTTTGAGGTAGCACTAGGACCTATTACAGCTTGCTTTTATTGGTTGAGCAAGAACCCACTTACTTTTAATGGTTGAGTAAGAACCCACTAGCCTTTTTAACGGGTGAAGGCTAGCTCACCGGTGACACAAGCCTTTTAAAAGGAAAGGCTTGAAGAAACCTCTTCACACCTTAATGGTGATGTGAAACCCAAAAGAAAGGGGGATGAAGAAAGAGTTTGGGGTTTGTAGGCACAAACCCAAATTTAAGCTCAAAATATATAAAGCAATGAAAAACCGTATTTGGAGAAGCCTTGGGCGCCGGAGGATGATTGGAGTTGAAGACGTGCACTCCCAAGCTTCTATGATGGAGCTCCTTGGATGTGGAATTGAGTTGGATCTATTGGGGTTCCCTTGGAGGAATGCGCCGGAGGTATGCCAAATGATCAACAAGGTGTCCGTGGGCTTCCGTATAGTTCCAGTGAGTGTCCGGGACTTCCTTGGAGTTTATTTATAGGCATGGAACCCATTGGGGGCCTTCGGAGCCGTTGGAGAGGCTTAAAGAGCCGTTGGAGGCCAAAAGAGGGTTGACTGGTCAAAGCCAACGACTAGTTTGACTGGGCTACCGGCTGGACGGTGCAGGGCCACCGGCTGGCCGGTGCCTTGGCAGAGGAGAAGGCCTTCTGCCCAGGCAGCACCGGCTGACCGGTGCCAGAGCCACCGGCTGGCCGGTGGTGAGGCAGTAGCCAGGACTGTTGCATCAGGTTGCCACCGGCTGGCCGGTGACAGAGCCACCGGCTGACCGGTGGAGCCTGGCAGTGGGCAATGCCTCTGCCAGGTCCACCGGCTGGCCGGTGGACTGAAATTCAGTCCACTTGATGTGCTTCATGGCCCATTTCCTTGGCAATCTTTTGCCTATAAAACAAAAACACTTCAAACAATATTAGATAAACATGAAAGTGATTGTGATCATGAAAATTAAACCACGAGGGGATACGAGAGGTACAACAAAGTGTTCATACTTTGTCCATGTACTAGCCTTAGTTCTATGGTTTCATTCCAAATTAAGTAATGGAAGGCTTAGTTTGACTTAATACTTGGTTGATGGATTTTAATTAATTATGCATAAATTATATCTTGGTTTATCATTTATAGGTATTGTTAATATAAAGTGTATTTTACATAATTATCCATGTTGAATAAAACATTTATGCATAATCTATTTATTTAAATTTTTTCTTTACATATTAATTCATTTATTTATGTAATTTTAGTCTTACATACATAAGATAAATAACATATAGAAATAAATAAATAAATAAAGTAAATGAACTGATCATGATCTTATCTAAAATTTCATTTAATTAGTGGAAATGAAATCAACCTATAACCTAGGGGAATAAATCCATTTTTCAGTCTTGGCATGAGTTAAAACATTCATTCTATACAACTGCGTATCACTGAGTTGGAATCATCATGGATCCATCTTAAATTACCCCCACACACCTTGGGGTGCTCCATTAATTACAAGTATTTATTACTCACAATTAGGTAAGGGGAACCAAATTATTGGTTAAAAGGGGATTACATAAATTTCCTTGGACATGTAGGTCCTACATAATAATAGAGGGAGGGATGAATCATAGACCATCATTGAATTTAATATTAAATTATTTAAAACTCATGAAATAAATTAAATTAAATGAATTATAACACATATATAGGTCTTGGTAAAGCTCATGATTGATCATACGTGCTGTGAATACACAAAATTAACTGGCTAGAAATCATTTCTTTAATTTTTCTTTATTATTAAAATGAACATGATTGTATTAATTAATTAATTAACTATTTAATTTCCTTTCATCTTAATGATCCTCTGAAATTTATTAGAGATATCCATAATTTATGGAATTAATGGAAAATAAACAGTAGAACCAATAATGAAATATTTATTATAATAAATTAATTGAACATTTAAAGTTATTTAAAAACATTTTAAAATTTTCAAACACACAATGGTGTTCCAATAAATAAAATAAGGTTTTAATTCTATTTTTTTCAATTTAATTTAATTTTTAATTCTTTTTTTTAATAGAAGACTACATGGCATGAACAGACTAGCTACACACCGTGTATCTCAATTTCCATGTATCGAGGGTACACACATGGTTCTGTGGTGTGTACCTTGGTCGAACTACATGGAATTTATAGACTAGGTACATTCTATGTATTCCACTTGATGTGTGTCCACTATGAATTCCCAATTCTTAATTACGTGTCTTGGTGGACTACATGGTGTGTATAAGACAACTACACATCATGTATCTCTTTGAGCCATGTGTTCATTTTCTCATCGAGTGGCTCGATGTGTTCTTCATATGTAGAATTTGATGAACTACATGCCATGTACACCACATACATGTTGTATATATCATAAATTCTATAGGTTGTTAGAATCACATTAATTGATTGTGTATAATGACCACACGGATTGTGTGATTTACGTTGCTAACCCATGGAGACTACATGACATATACACCGATATGCACTGTGTAATCTGAAAACCATTTTCCAAGTTTGCTAGTCAACATGTTGCACACACCGTGTGTAATAAATACGTGGAACACCATGTATCCCTTGGAAAATTTAGATAAAGTGCACTAGGGTACTCAACATGTACTTCCAATTACATTCCATGTAACACTGTCTTACTGGAAAAAAATTTGGCAGTTCTTGATGGTATATCATTCTTCATCTGTTTTAAGACCATTAAGAAAATGAAACACTGAATGAATATGATTAACATGTTTAAGAATATTAATTCAAATTAGATTAAATAATAAATAACATGAAATGATAATCTAACCAAAATTTTGTATAGATAAACAATCAAATAAATAATTAATAATTTAAACGCGACCCCTCTAATACCACTTGAAGGTTCTGAGCACAGTAGACGCAAGTGGTGAGTGAAATGATAATTAAAATTTCTTTTAATTTCAATTTTTTTAAATCCTAATAGAGGATATTCCATGATAAGTTTATAATTAATTTATTTATATTATAAAAAAAAATTACCTCTTCTTAGGTTTATTTCTTTATAGTTAATGTCAATCATCTAAAAAGACCCGTTAAAATTTATTTTTTTGTGCTTGTGAGAATCCAAGGGTACAATCCATCTAGTGGAAATCCACATGTGCTCAAAGGATTTTTGAGCAATTCTAATCGATCTGTGGATGCTAGAATGATGAATATAATGTCTTGTACTATTCATTTTTGATCACTTATTCTTTAGTGTTGAAAAAATATCTCTTGATATCTCATTCTTGTGAGGGAGAGAGATGGAGGAGTCAAAAGATAATTCATTATGTCCAACAATTCTCTCTATTTTGATTACCTACACAATAACCATAATGGTCTATTTATAGAGGTATGGTTTAGGTTAGAATATTGTTTAATTTAATGTTGACCTTTAAACAGTATTAAAACCTTTAATAACCCCCATGCCACATAATAATAATATAATTATTATTTTGCCGCATGCACCATCTTGCAAAAATGATAAATAATATTTACTAGCTTGTAAATATATATTTATCACCAGACGTGGTCTTGGTCCGTTCGAACTCATCGGTATTTATTTAATACCCAAATAAATATTTTTTTTCAAAAATAAATATTTCATTCAAATACCAGTGAATAAATATTTAATAAATATTTAATAAAATAAATAAATAAATTTTTATTCACATGCAGATGAATGAATATTTATTTAATTTATGTGATCAATATAACTTGAATAAAATTATTTCTCAGTCTTTAAAATAATATTTTTTACATTAATTAAATTAAAATATAATTTAATCGAGATCAATGAAAAAACTTAGTGTGTGACCCTCTAGGATTCTTTCTAGTTGACATTATGCAGGATTACCTAAAGTCCAATACTATTGTCCAACAATGAGTAAATGAACCCAAGATAAATAAATTAATGTCATAATTTTAACAACCACATACAAACAACCACTATGTAATATAATCTCTTTTTTCATAATACATCATCAAGTAGGTTTCACATCTATGTCACCAACCTATATGCTAAATATTTCTTTCTTTAAATATCTGAAATAAATGAGTCGTTACACCATAGAAATGAAATTTAATGTGAAATGTATATTCTAATCAAACGTATGAGATATCAACTTCCATAAATATGGAAGGGACAAATACTTCCTTGAATTATCTATTAATTACATGCCACTCATGACGCACCCAATGTATCCAACTTCTCCATGAGCTATTATCACCCTGGTTTATGAAATACATATAAGTACACGAGCCATAAATTGAATTAATAATAATATTAAAGTCTAAGGACCATTACACATTCTCATATATAGGAATATTCAATGACACCAAAAAATATATAATTTATACTGGTGGGTCAGTTCTCATAATCTCCTATCTTGGAGATTACCAAGTGTGAACTTCATCAGAATAATCCTTATGAACTTATGAGTACTTGAAACTGATGGTATATATAATATATGTCCCATTATAGTATATTATCCAACTATAGACCTATATTAATAATATTGTCATAACATGTCAAGGTTCTCATCATAGTAGCAAACTACTATGAACTTATCAATATGACAAATAATACAAGTCATTATTACATTAAATTCATTCATAACAATGAAAAATATAAAATAAGATGTTTAATTAATATTAAATACATCAAATATATATATAATCAATGTACAACCAGTTGGTCTTAGGACACCAAATCCAACAAGAATTACTCCTTTCCATGTTGGTCATGCCCTCAATATGGATTATACACTATCTTCAACAATCATCTTACACTACAAAGTCCAATATGTTATCACAACTTCCATAGTCCACTGGAAGATACAATAACTCTTCAACAATAGATACAATAAAGAAAGACCTCCAAATTTCTCTCGGTACACACTACACCACTTTATGTTGATTCTCCTCTATGAATAGATGGATTAATAGGTTTTCACATGTACTACCTCAATAACTTCAACACCATTTATGGTCTTGAGACTTCCTCCAAATCTTGAGTGACCTGGACCTTCCTCAGCCTTCACGAATACTCAAGTGTACAAAAAATTACCTTCTAATTCAATGGATCTTGAATTATACTTCCTCTCTATCTCCTCCATAATAATACATCATGTTCTAAATATATCTTACACAGTGTATATGATTTATCAATTTTTCTCGCATTTATTTTCCACTTTCATGAATATATTTATATTCACAAAATAGTATCACATGAATATTATTCTCTATATTCAAAATATAGAAACTTCATGATCTTTAGATACTCATATGATCTTCTCTTTTAAATCAATTAGATATATTCTAAATTTATCTTCTCATTTAAAATATTTAGAATTCGATTCAAATCACTCTTTTAAATCTCCAGAAGACTTGGGATATTTCCATCTTTTAATTATCCAAAAATCTTAAAGCTTTGATTATTTCATAATATCACCATCCATGTATGCATGAATACTTGAATGCATGACCAATGACATGAAACCTCATTTTATATTGTGGAACTTACTTATTAATTTTCATATTATTGTATAAATTTAAATCCATATGATCTCCCATAGAGACTTATATTGATTGCTAAGTTATATGATCTGAAGCCTTACAGTAAACGCCTTTGGTCATGCATTTATCATTCTACATAACTCTATTGTAGTGTAGAACTCATATCAATAATAACACCTTCTATCTCAACTCATTACACTATACTCATAAGATTTAGGTATCCTGATTATTATGGAGATGATGGTTATATAGAACCCAATTCATGATTACGCATAGTATGATGTTTACATAGGACAGACTAATGTGTATACATGAGTGAATGATGCTTGAAAAACACATGTATGATGTTTATGAAACATTTTTATGATGTTTATGAAGTTTCTAAATGGATAGAACACTTTTTCAAAGTCCTCATTCATCTGTTACTAACATGTGACCATATGGATTAACCACATGAAGAGATCCAATCAACCATGACCTTCTACAAAGTCATAGATCAACTATATGAAAACACAATGGATTAATCAAATGTCCTAGTATGGATAGACCGTAAGGATCAACCATGTGGAGTAACTATCCTATCGCAATCTAGATCAACTGCATGTAAAAATCACTAACTGTGCAAACTACCCATGTGAGAAAAATAATAAAAAATTACAATGGATTGACTGTATGAACAAACAATTGACTGCAGTCTACAAATTATAGAATTTCTTATCTTTCAAAAAATGCCTTCTTAAATGATCTACCACCCTTATAAATAAACTCAAAAACTCTTCTAAGATGTTGTAGATAGTGTCTCTAAATAAACCAACAATTTCTTTTAGTTTCCTTGAATATCAACACATTAATCGTTATATTTATGGGTTGCATTTTTGCAACAACACATATCAACTTATCTTTTCCATAGACAATAACAACATCCCACCCAACTTATAGACTTTAATGCATTATCAAGAAAGAAATCCAATGCCAACTCATGAATCCATAACAGTTCTACAAGATTCACCTTCACATTCCTTCTCCAAACACATATTGACTCATTGAGAAAAAAAATTAAATTCTTACTTAGTAACAAAAATCCACCCATTGAATTTATTTTCAATACCCATAATCACCAATGCCAATATGAATATCTCCGTGGATTCTTACTTTTCCTCCTTATTGATAATAAATAGAAAGGATAATATATGAGTATTGTCATATAACTTTCTTCATTAAATAACCCAAAAAACACACTCTTATATCTTTTAAAATATGAATAAAAACCTATATCCTCTTAAGAGAAAGATGATAACACATTGTTCTCTTAGAAAAGATCATTTAGTCTATCTACTCTAAGTCTACATGGGCTAAATTGATATAGAAAATAAAATATATGTAACAAAGGTTATCAATTATGTCCATAAAAAATACCATTCATGTGATACCATTCTCAACAACTCATTTTATGGGTTGATCATATAGATTTATCACAAGAAATATGTAATCTGCATACATCTCAAAAGAAGCAAAAAAAAAATAGTTCATGTTCATGTCGTAAAACTTCTCTTTTGTTTCATGCTTTTATCAACCAACACCCCCCTTAATAATAGAATAGAATATAATCATAATAAAGGTTTTAAGTGTGATTTTCATGCCTCAATCCTCTAGTTTAAAATATATCTAGAATTTATAGATTCACTAGAATTTAGTAAAATGAAAAATTCTTCTTATGTTTTCTCCCCCTCAAGGAATACACTCATCTTCATCTATTTATAGTGGTTAGTGGACCCCAGGAAGGATATTTTCTACATATTTCTCAGCAATGGAAACCTCAAAAACTTCTCCTTAATTTCCCTACATGTTAGTTTAAAAATAAGCAAGAATAAGGGAATATATAGGGACCTATGATTTCTTTTAGAAGAAACATTTAGGCTGAGAGCTCTTTATCAACCTAGTCTTATTAGTATTTCCATTCTCATCACTTTTCCTCTCATTAATAAACTCAGTAGTTTTTTTATCAATTTTATTTCATGGATTAATTACTTGGGTAAAGTAGTTTTCTTTCCCCCTTTAGATGTTAAGGAAACATCATTGTATATTTCTTTCATCATCCTCTTTATACTCTCTTTATGGGATGGTAAGACAGTTATGCAATGTTTGTGTCATGTACATATTGTTTATATATTTTACATATTTTTTTTAAAATTCTCACAGATAACTCCTCATGAATTATTTATTCTTCTTATTTTGAAATAACTTAATTTCCTTTGAACTCATCACTCATTTGTGCTTCTTAAACTTGTTTATCCTTGGCTAGTTGGCCATTCCAAATATTCAATCACTCATTGTTGATATATTCAGTTTTCATGGATTTATCACATTCTTTCTTAGCCTTCACAAAATTACACGACTTTTTTTTGTTTACTCTTTAGTTTTATTTCATTTTACAATTTATGTAACATCTCTAGGAAGCATAGTCATACACTCCTCATCTTTGTGACCTTCCATTCCACATCATCCACATACTTCTTCTAGGAATACAAATCTATTTTGGTTGGATAGATTTGGTGTATATCTGGTTATAAATTTCTTTTACTTAAAATCCTTCACCACTTTCTCACTAAATAACCCCCTTGGTTCTTTCCACATTCATGGAAATGAAATATTATACCAATAAGAATAGGCTTTGCCTCTATACATACCATAAAACCATTATAACCCTTGAAACTTTGATCTTCTAGATAGATTCTAGATATATCATCATTATATTTTTATTGTTATACTACAATGTATTCCTTATTTTTCCTAGGGTAGTGGTTTCCTAAGACTATTTCCACCTCCTTTTGATTTGATGAATTTACTTTATTTTTTCTTGGTCCAAACCTCCTTATAATTATTTTTTTTCACTTACGCTATTATAAATTTTGGATTTACAATGAGATATATTGTCACAACCTATCCCCACAAAGATACTGTAATGAGGGGAGAGAGATAGTTACTTCTTGAGTCCTACCTTTAGTAAGAAAATTTAAATGACCTGAAAAATAGTTTATATATACATAGGGTGAGCTTAAAATCAAACTCAACAGGATCCACCCTAGAGCCTATCATTCAAAAGATAAATAAAGAACACTAAAGCATAGTGAACAACATTGAAACTAAATCATCACCTAAACTATTATTCTAATTTCCTGATGTATCCAGAGGCCATAACGATCCTCAAAATATTATTTATAACTCTTACACTAGCACAGTGGTGCAGGGTTGAACCCAAGGGAAGACAGGTGAAAAATATAAGGTTTTATTCAAAACATACACCACTGTTGTTAGTAGTGGAGGAAGTGAACATATTCTTAAATTATATATCTTTTAATTTTTTTTAATAATGTGGTACAAACAATATGAGAAAACTAGTTTGACTAAGGAACTAAAACTTACACTGAAGTTACTATAAACTATAGAAGAAACAACAAACTAATATTCCTAGAATAAAAAAGGATCACATATAACATGAAATACTCGGGAGATTTAATCTACTAGTTGAAATGGTTGACTCCTTCACAGCTTTTATTGAGTCACACTTCAAAAAAATTTGAAGAATCCCCCTTTCCAGGAAATTCAATAGGTAGAGGATTAAGTATTGGAGTTTGCCACACCAAAACATAATTGAACTGCTTGAAAATTGAAAAAGGACAACAATTGGAAATAAACTCACCATAAATTTCCAATGTTGTTGATAGTAAAAGCATCGATAAATGCATTCAAAATCTACTTCACCAGTTGATCTTGAATTAATGAATTTGAAAAACAAAAATTGAGGTGTGAACAATTAAACATTGAATCATAAATCAATCTCACCAATTGATTATGATTATGAAATATTGAAAAGAATGTGAAGAAATAAAAAAGGAAATCCAGTAGCATCAAATTCTTGAGCTGAGAACATATCAGATTATGATCATATTGATTTCAACACTAAAAACATACAAAAATAGAGTAAAAAATATAGGGATAAAGGGAAGAATAACTCCCCTAGCGCTACTATGCTCTCTGACTCCTTCGTCTCCTACTCTGCTCATATGCTTCTCCCAGGAGCCTTCGCTCTTGAAAAGTGTGTATGTCGAATGTAAATGAGCGTCACAGATCTACTCTCCAAATGTGTGATCATGGAATGAATGAGCCCACCCCCACTTTTCTGTTGCTGTTCTGATTTAAATATCATCCGTCATCTACTGCATGTCATCGCAAATTTCCATCGACTTCAAAAGTCCTTCACATATGCACCACACATGTGCGTTTTTTCATGACTGACATGCTGTGCAAGTTTTTCCCTTGTAACTAACTCCTGCTGAGTTAGTTGAATGCATCTGGATGGGATAATGTCTCTTATATGAACCTGCTCAATATAAAACAAACATGATAGTGAATAAATAATTATTTATAATTAAAGACATTAGTTTATTAAAAGTCTTAAAAGATTTAATAATTCTATTATTTATTAAATTATTGATTTTTATACATTAATGTTATTAATATGAATGTTTATTATTATTTATAAAATTAAATTATATACTTTTTTTAGTTAATTAGATTAGCTTCTTTTAGTTAATTATAAATTATTATTAAGTATTTAATTTTATTAACAAATAATTATTTAGTATTCCACATTAAATTATAATTAATTTAAATTTAATTAAGAAAATATTATTAAATAATTTAGTTGAATTAAATTTTTAATAAAGTTAATTAAATTATTAATTCTATTTTATATAGATTAATTTTTTATAATTAATATTGTTTGATATTTTAATTTAATTATTTTTAATTTAGTTTTTCTTTTAATTTGTTATTTTTTTAACTTTATCTTCTTCCCCCCCATTTCGGTGCAACATGGGGGGTTTCCGCCTGTACATCCTCTTCGAGGAAGAAGAAGCACTGACGCCTCAGGTGTTATCTAGTGGAGAACAGTGGTTTTCATCCTGGATAGCTCAACAACGGTCGGCTCCTAGTCCTTGTGCGGCATAGCATTAGGGTTCATAATCAGTGGCGCATGGCTCAGATCTGCTCACAACAGCTTCAATCCAGATCTGGAAATGCGGTTGTAGTCTGTTCTTCATGACATGGAACTTCATCTCGGTCGGAATCCTCATGCAGCTCCAGTCTTCCACAACGAGCGGCAGATGAGTAGGCAGAAGAATCGCCGATAAAACTAGAAATGAGCAAGGGAAAATGAAATATGGTAGCATTTCTCTTCAGATGAATGACGGCGAAGAACAATGAACAATGGACCAGCAGTGCGACTCCTCTAGATCTGCAGTGACAGGTTCAATCTTGGTGACTGGCTTCGGCTTCGCAACACAGTTCTTATGCGGTGGGTTCCTTCGTGCAACAGATCTGATGAAATCTATTTATTTCAGATGTAGAGTGATGAGTTTAGACTAGAAGGGAATTAATGGTGGCAGGGGAAAGAGATAGTGAGGAGAGTCCCGGTGGCACTGCAAAAAGTGAAAAACAGTGTCACTGCAACACTGCAACACATACAAAAGAGTAAACTAAATTAAGGTGTACAGAGGGCTTATAGTAAATAGAAACACACCTAGCATCAAGGGTCATAGAGACTCACAGTGGGATCCCAGATACCAAAAATACTCCAGTTTCAAAAGATTTTTTATGAAAACCATTTTCATTGGCTCATTAAGGTTATTACTTTAATAATTAAAAGAAAAATGAATCCCCTTGGATCAAGATCAAACTTCCAATTCCATGGGTTATGATCATAACTCCACTAATAGGTTACCCATATCACTCTCAAAAGTAGTTCCTAAACCAAATTTCCATTAAATCATTATGTATATTCACTCAGCATTCATCTACCCACATTAATTTTAGATTCAAAGCATTTCTTAACTACCCATCAAGCATCATCCTAAGGAAAGACCCATTTGAGAAACAATGTAAATGCTAAAATTATGAAAGAATTTTGAAAACTTTTAACCATTTTTTGACAAAAAATGAAAGTTGCAGTGGGAAATGATGGGCTTTCAATTAAGCATCGTTTAGCATAGTCAAGAATTGACCCTCCCCAAAGTTGAATTCTAAAGTGGAGAAGAACAATTTAGAAATTATAGTTCAAAACAGATTTTCAATTTAGGAGATCGATAATATGTATAAAGGGTCTCAATGAAGTTCAAGAAGTATTATTTTCCATAATGAATAACTTAATAATAGTAGGTTCTAAATCAAGTACACGCATTATCATTTAAGTCCAATGATAAAGATTATCAAGAAAGTTCAAATAGTTTCATGAAACTTGTGGGTGTAGAGTGAACTGGGTTCAATCATTTCAATAGATTGAGTTCAATTCGATGTTTAATAGAGAAGAATAATGAATGCTAAAACACCCCAACCTAAAGTAGATTCAAAACAAATTTTCTCGGCCTGCATGTACCTCCCACACTTAGTTTCAAGCAGTGAGAAGATTTTAATAGAAATAAATTTAAGTTATCAGCAGTGAAGTACATGCAGAATTTTTATATACATAGTGACATACTATAAACTTCCAGTGAGCAAATTTTTTTAATGCAGCAAGAAATAGAGAAGAATTTTTCATGTAAGACCTGCATCAGATTTTTTTTCTAAAGCATTAAGGAGCAGAGGAATGAAATTTTTTTAAAAGTAAGGTAATTCCATGACTTAATTTTTTTATTAATCATCCAACAAGGGAATTCAAATTCTCCATGAAACCAATAGCAGTATCCTGAAAATTAGATCATATAATCCAAGTACAAAAAAAAAAAACCCAGCAAAGACAGAGAATTCAGAGGGCAACACAACAACACTTTATTCAAATTAAAACAAGAACATAAATAAAAGTGAAAACAAAGAAAGAGCATGAGTTGACTCCCATGAAGCACTGATTTTTCAGTCTTTAGAATTTCTTTATTTAATCACATTTTATTTATTTATTAATACAACAAAAACCATTTCTTGCCTTCCTTGTAGTGCTAGACTTAAAGCCCCCAATAGGACTCACCTAGAACTAACTATAGTCAGTAGGTGGATATGGTTTCTTTAATAAGAACCCCCAATTGTTTTTAGCCCAAATATTTTTAACATAACAAAGAGATTAATGGGCACTAAATAAAAAATAAAAAAGACACTAAACCCTCATAGCTTGAAATAACCACTAAGAGACACCCCTTGAAAGTGGTAAGCACACTGGTGTCCTCTTCTAGATTAAGTTCAGATTTTTCAAGATTTGAATTCACATGAAGGGACAACATTAAACTAGGTTATCCTAGGGGTGTGACATTGTCCTCAAAGATATATTTATCTTCCTCATATTCAACACTAAAAGATTCAAATTCAAGGGTGAAAATGGGTAAATTCATATTATTAGGTTCAAAAAGGGATTCAATAGAGTGTTGATCAAAATCTTGTACAATGGAACTCAAGCATGATTCCCCCTCTAGACTACTATTAGTATCATGAGAAGGATCAACACCCTTCACAGTTGAGGATGAATGTGACTGATAGGGAAGAAAATTTATTTTATCACAAACATATTTAAGTCCAACAATGTTGTAAATCTCTTAAAAAATATCCTCATCTATTAACTCACACTGAACATCTACTATTTCTATCAAATCAATTCTGCAACCATAATCTAGTGTGTGATCAACCTATACTTCAAGTTCATGTTCAAAAGGCTCATTTTCCAAATGAAAGTCTTTATTGTATTCTAAAAAGTTCAAATCTAGAGGAGTAATGTTCAATTCAGCATCAATAAATTAATATTCTTGATTGTTCAAATCCAAATAGTTTTCTCCAAAAATGACAACACTACTTTCCATTTTAATACAAAGAGTTATAAAAAAGTGATTACTATGAGAATAAGGAAATGAAAACTCATTAGTTAATCTTTCTTCAAATATCATTCCCTCATCCTTATCATCCAACAATATTTCAGAAATTTCTAGGTTTACAGGTTCAAAACATGGAAGAGAAGTGTTAATCTCAAGTTCAAAAATTTCAGATTCCTTATTATTCATTTTAATATTCTCATCCAGATTATATCCAATATCAAGTTCAACCTCATTGCACTCAAAATCAAAAAAATAGGGTGAAGAGTTTTTAAAATTCAATATTGACTTCAACCCGAGTAACTTTATTCTCAAAACTTCTAAAATAGTTATTTTTCTCCATTGTAGGAATTATAAAGAGAACTGGGCATTCCTTTTCAATCTGTTTCAATTCATCTTCAAAATTGTCCAACTCAATATCATTAAAATTCATTTTGGGATATTCAATGTTATTCTCTCGATTCAGTGAGTTGGTTATTTCTAGATTTATTTCAATAGAATCAGATTTTTCAAAATGAAAGTTTTGTTTCCCAATTTCACTGTCACTCTCCTCTTCAATTTGATTTTCAAATCTTTTATAAACATTTTCCTTTTCATTTTCTTCAAATTATTTTTGTTACTTAAACATTTTTTGTAACTCTAAGAACACATTTTACAATATTTTCATTATTTGATCATGCTCTTGAGTGTATTTAGATTGAATTTCATGGGTCTTATTTAATTGAGTGGTCCGAAAATCCTCCATAGAATCTAATTTGGTTTTAATTAATTCATGTTTAGCTAGGAATTCAGGATTAGATTCAAGGTTTTCAACTTCTTCAATGTGAAAATCCTTTTGTGGCTGGTTATAAATACACTGCCAGGAAGTGTGCCCATAGTAGTCACAACATACACAGTGAGGCCCAAATTGATTCCAGTTCTCATGAACTTCCATTTTTTTAGACTAAAACAGATTAAACACACTCAAAAAGTCAAGCAGTACATGCAGAAAATTGAAATCAAAACAACAGTGAATGTTCACATTGAAGCAGATTTTTTATGTGTTTATTTTATTTTATTTTTATTAAAACCCTATACTCTCAGTGAGTTCATTCCTCGGAAATGACGCCAAATTTTGATGTAGATGGAGGTCATCACAGCCCTCGAAATATTATTTATTACTCCTACACTAGCACAGTGGCACATGGTCAAACCCAAGGGAAGGTAAGTGAAAAATCTAAGGTTTTATTCAAAATATACTCCACTGTTGTCCATAGTGGAGGAAGTGAACATCTTATTACATTATATATCTTTTAATTTTTTTAATAATGTGGTATAAAGAACATGAGAAAACTAGTTTGACTAAGGAACTAAAACATACACTAAAGTTACTATAAACTATAGAAGAAAAAATGAACTAATCTTCCTAGCAGCAAAGACAAAAGAGAACATATCACATGAAATACTTGGGAGATTTATTCTACTAGTTGAAATGGTTGAATCCTTCACATATTTTATTGAGTCACACTTCAAGACAATTTGAATAATCTCCCTCGCTAGGAAATTCAATAGGCATAGGATTAAGTATTGGAGTTCATCACACCCAAAATTAATTGAATTGGTTGAAAGTTAAAAAAGGACAATAATTGGAAATAAACTCACCGTAAATTTTCAATGTTTTTGACAGTAAAAGCATCGATAAATTAATTCAAAATCTACTTCACCAGTTGATCTTGAATTAATGAATTTTAAAAATAGAAATTGTGGTGTGAAAAATTAAACATAAAATCATAAATCAATCTCATCAATTGATTATGATTCCAAAATATTGAAAATAATGTAAAAAATAAAAAATAAATCCAATAGTATCAAATTCCTGAGTTGAGAACATATCAGCTTATGATCATATTGATTTCAACACTAAAAACATACAAAAAAGAGTACAAAATCTAAGGATAGAGGGATGAATAACTCTCATAGCACTACTCTGCTCTCTGACTTCTTCGTCTCCTACTCTGCTCATGTGCTTCTCCCGGGAGTCTTCACTCTTGAAAAAGTGTGTGCGTCGAATGTGAATGAGTGTCACCGATATGATCTCCAAATGTGTGATCATGGAATAAATGAGCCCACCCCCCACTTTTTTGTTGCTTCTCTGCTTTAAATATCATCTGTCATCTACTGCATGTCACTGCACATTTCCACCCACTTCAAAAATCCTTCACTTATGCACCGCACAAATGCGTTTTTTTCATTACTAACACATCAAACTAGTTTTTCCCTAGTAACTAACTCCTGTTGAGTTAGTTGAATGCATCTGGATGGGATAATGTCTCCTGCATGAACCCACTCAATATAAAACAAACAAAACAGTGAATAAATAATTATTTATAATTAAAGACCTTAGTTTATTAAAAGTATTAAAAGATTTAATAATGCTATTATTTATTAAGTTATTGATTTTTATACATTAATGTTATTAATTTTAAAGTTTATTATTATTTCTAAAATTAAATTATATAATATTTTTAGTTAATTAGATTAGCTTATTTTAGTTAATTATAAATTATAATTAAGTAATTAATTTTATTAAAAAATAATTATTTTGTATGTCACATTAAATTATAATTAATTTAAATTTAGTTAAGAAAATTTTATTAAATAATTTAGTTTAATTAAAGTTTTATTAAAATTAATTAGATAATTAATTCTGTTTTATAAATTAATTATTTTATATAGATTATTTATTTATAATTAATATTTTTTAATATTTTAATTTAGTTATTTTTAATTTAGGTTTTTAATTTAGTTTTTCTTATAATTTGTTATTATTTTTTTGACATTATCTTCTTCCCCCCATTTCAGTGCAATAGGGGGGGGGGGGGGTTTCTGCCTATACATCCTCTCCAAGGAAGAAGAAGCATCGATGCCTCAGGTCTTCTCTAGTGGTGAATAGTGGGTTGCATCTCAGATTTCTCAATGGTGGTCGACTCTTACTCCTCATAAGGCATAACATCAGGGTTCATCATCAGCAGTGCATGGATCAGATCTGCTCGTGACAGCTTCAATACAGATTTGGAAACATGACTGCAGTCTATTCTTCTTCACATGGCACAATATCTCGGTTGGACTCCTCACGCAACACCTATCTTCTATGGAGAGCGACAGACAAGTAGGCAGTAGAATCACTGATAAAACTGAAAATGAGCAAGGGAAAATGAAACGCAGTAACATTGATGTTCAGATGAATGGCGGTGAAGAATGGTGAATAGTGGACTAGTAGTGTGGCTCCTCTAGATCTGTAGTGACAGGTTCAATCTCGGTGACCGGATTTAGCTTCGCAATGCAGTTCTGATGCGGCGGGTTCCTTCATGCAACAAATATGATGAAATATGTTTATTGTAGATCTGGAGTGATGAGTTTGGACTAGTTTTAGAAATTATGTATTCTGTTCTTGTGAGATTTTTATATAGATTGTGTTAGAATATGATCTATGATGGAAAATCATAGAAGGTGGGTTGTGAAGGAAGGTAGCGGTAGCGAATGGTGGCACACGAGATTTAAAAAGTGTGAGGCAATGCGACAAGAAATAGTCTCAAAGCAGATGCAGATCATGATGTTGTTGTGGCACCATGAGTTACGATGGAACTGGGAAATGGTTTCAAAGCAGCTGCGGTGTAGTAGGTTACGTTGCCAGAGGAGGGAGTGAGAATCGATGGGATAATAGAAGGGAATTAAAGGTGGTAGGGGAAAGAGACAGTGAGGAGAGTCACGGTGGCACCGTAAAAGATAAAAACAGTGTCACCGCAAGACTACAACACATACAGAAGAGTAAAATAAATTAAAATTTAAATAAAATATAATCAAAATAAGTAATAAAAACTTAAAATTATTTAAAAAATTGAAAATTGAAATACAATATAAACTTTAATAAACTTATAAAACAATTTAAACTTGAGGTAAATTATTATTAACTTCAATTTATAAAACTTAAATTGGTACTAAACTAAGACTAAAATAAAAAAACAACTAAATTATTTAAATTTAATATAAAATTTAAACATTTATAAAACAAAGTTAAATTATTTATAATAGTTACTATATCAAATTAAATTAATTAAAGTAAACAGATGATTATTCTATTACTATATAGTTATGTTAATTAATGAAATTGAATTAAAGAGATTTAGTTAATGTAGTAAGTTTATAATCTTAAATTTTATAATTAATGAATTGTTAAAAGACATCTAAAAATTATGTTATTTTAAATTAATTAATTTTTAATACATGAAATGTTAAATTAACAACTACATTATTTAAGTAAAAACACAAAATTAATTAATTAATTAATTAATTAATGTTAAACTATTAAACATGCAAAAAAACTACAAACTAAATAAAAAATTATTATACTATAAAATTAAAGTAAGATATAAATTAAATATTTAAAAGACAAAAAAAAATACAATTTTAATTACAAAAATAGATAAAATAATTGATTTAATTCTAAAAATTTAAAAGTAGACTAATTTAGAAAAAAGTGTAATAATAATTAAATAAATCAATAAAAATTAATTAATTAGATGTGGAAAAAACATGTGTTTTTAAGGCCACATCAAATTCCCCCACCCTTAATCATTATTTGTCCTCAAACAATCCCATGTTTCATTATCATCCAAAAACAAAAGTATGTTTATTAATCAACTCAAAATGTATCATGTCCAACATTTAAGAACAGAGGATAGAAGTGTCAATAGACTTTTAAAAAGATAACTCAAATCAAGTCTTGCCTTAATCAATCTCTTATTAGAAATCAAGAAGGCAATGAACCATATATTAATGAAAGTGTCCTGCATCATATGTGAATCTGCTCAGTGACTAATTACAATCCAAGATCAATTTCTATGTCCAAGAGTGACAAGTGGTAAAATATTAGTGGAATTAATAACTTAACGAGTAGAACTTTATACTTTGACTTTTCACCTAGGTACCAAAAATATATTTTTTTGAATCACTTTACTGATACAACCTAAATGACTCCCATAAAAACCAATTGTCCCCTTCTTCATTCGATGTTCATCATTCCCCTCACATTAATGAACTCATTTTTGACCCTAGACACTTCATTTTATTTTTCCCAAGCCATGTATCATGTGCTAAGCACTGTGCATATTCACTTATTCAAGGTGTATAGAGGGCTTATTGTAAGCAAAAATGCACCCAACATCTAGGGTCTTTGAGACTCACCGTGAGATCCCAAATGCCCAAAATACTCCAGTTTCAAAAGATTTTTTATGAAAAGCATTTACATTGACTCATTAAGGTGATTAATTTAATAATTAAAAGAAAAATTAATCCCCTAGGATCAATATCAAACTTCCAATTCCAAGGGTTATGATCATAACTCCACTAACAGGTTACCCATATCACTCTCAAAAGTTGTTCCTAAAACAAATTTCCATTCAATCATTAAGTATACTCACTCAGCAATCATCCACCCACATTAATTTTAGATTCAATGTAGTTCTTAACTACCCATCAAGCATCATCCTAAGGAAAGACCCAATTGAGAAACAATTTAAAGCCTAAAATTATAAAAGAATTTAGAAAATTTTTAACCATTTTTTGACAAAAATTGTAAGTTGCAGTGGAAATTGATGGGATTTCAATTAAGCATAGTTTAGCACAGTCAAGAATTGACCCCTCCCCCACACTTAAAACCCATGTTTGTCCCCAAAGTTGACTTCTAAAGTGGAGAAGAAAAATTTAGAAATTATAGTTCAAAACAAATTTTAAAATTAGTAGATCGATAACATGTATAAAGGGTCTCAATGAGGTTCAAGAAGTATTGTTTTCCATAACGAATAACTTAATAGTAGGTTCGAAATCAAGTACACACATTATCATTTAAGTCTAGTGACAAATATTTTTAACAAAGTTCAAATAGTTTAATGAAACTTTTGGGTACAGAGTGAATTGGGTGTAATCATTTTAATAGATTAAGTTCAATTGTATGTTCAATAGAGAAGAAGAATGAATGATAAAACACCCCAACCTAAAGTAGATTCAAAACAATATCTCTCAGCCTGCATGTACCCCCCACACTTAATTTCAAGCAGGGAGAAGATTTTAATAACAATAAAATTTAGTTATCTATAGTGAAGTACATGTAGAATTTTTATTTACACAGTGACATACAACAGACATTCAGTAAGTAGAATTTTTTAAAGAAGCAACAAATAAAGCATAATTTTTCATGCAAGAAATGCAGTATATTTTTTTCTAAAGCATTATAGAGTAGAGAAATGAAACAAAATTTTACAGTAAGGTACTTCCGTGATTGAAAGTTTTTTATTAATCTTCCAACAAGGGAATTAAACTTCTCTATGAAACCAACAACAACATCCTGAAAATCAGAGCATGTAATCCATGTACAAAAAAAACATCAAAGACAGATCATTTAGAAGTAAACACACCAACACATTATTCAAAGTAAAACAAGAACATAAACAAAAGTGAAAACAAAGAAATAACATGGGTTGACTCCCATGAAGTAAAGAGTTTTTAGTCTTCAGAAAGAATTTATTTAATCATAATTTTTTTATTTATTAACACAAAAAAACTATGGGATTCCTCTCATACAGTGCTAAATTTAAATTCCCTAGTAAAACTCACCTAAAACTAACTGTAGTCACTAGGTGGATGTGGTTTCCTTAATATGAACCACCACATGTTTTTGGCCTAAATATTTTTAATAGAAAAAATATATTATGGAACTAAAAAAACTAAAATAGACACTAAACCCTCATAGACTGAAATAACCACTAAGAGACACCACTTAAAAGTGGTAAGCATAGTGTTGTCCTCTTCTGGATTAAGTTCATATTTTTCAAGATTTGAATTCACATTAAGGGAAAAAATTAAACTAGATGCTCCTAGGGGTGTGATATTTTCCTCAACGCTATATTTCTCAAAATCATCTTCAATACTAAAAGATTCACATTCAAGGGCGAACATGGGTAAATTATGATTAGTAGGTTCAAAAAGGGATTCAATAGAGTGCTGATCAGAATCTTTTACAATGTAACTCAAGCATGATCCCCCCTCTATACTACTATCAGTATCATGAGAAGGATCAAAACCCTTCACAATTGAAGATGAAAGTGACTGACAGGGAAGAGAATTTATTTTATCAAAAATAGATTCAGGTCTAACAATGTTGTAAATATCTTCCAAAAGATCCTAATCTATTAACTCACACTGAACATATACCGCTTCTATGAAATCAATTCTGCAACCACCATCTAGTGTGTTCTCAACCTATACATCAAGTTCATGTTCAAAAGGATTATTTTCCAAAATAAAGTACGTAGTGCATTATAAAAAGTTTTAATCAGAAGGAGTAATGTTCAAATAAACATCAATAAATTGAGATTACAGATTTTTCAAATACAAATAGTTTTCTCTAGAAATGACAACACTACTTTCCATTTCAGTACACAGAGTTTCAGAAAAGTGATTACTATGAGAATAGGGAAATCAAAACTCATCAGTTAATATTTCTTCAAATATCATTCCCTCATCATCATCATCCAAAAATATTTCAGAAATTACTAGGTTTACAGGCTCAAAATACGGAAGAGAAGTGTTAATATCAAGTTCAAAAATTTTAGATTTGTTATTATACAGTTTAATATTCTCATCCAGATTATACCCAATATCAAGTTCATCCTCATTGTTCTCAAAGTCAGAAAAATTGGGTGAAGAGTTTTTAACATTCAAGATTTTAGTTTCAAGTTTGAATTCAACCTGAGTAACATCATTCTCAAAACTTCAAAAATAGTGATTTTTCTACAATGTAGGAATTATGAAGAGAACTAGGCATTCCTTTTCAATATATTTCAATTCATATTAAAAATTGCCCAAATCGACATCATTAAAATTCATTTTGGGATATTCAATGTTATTCTCTTGATTCAGTAAGTTAGTTATTTCTAGATTTAGTTCAACAGAATCATATTTTTCAAAATGAATGTTTTGTTTCCTAGTTTCATAGTAACTCTCCTCTTAAATTTTATTTTCAAATCTTTTATAAAAATTTTCTTCAAATTATTTTCATTCCTTGAACCTTTGTTGTAACTCTAAGAGCATTTTTCCAATATTTTCATTATTTAATCATGCTCTTGAGTGTATTTAGTTTGAATTTCATGGGTATTATTTAACTTAGTGATCCAAAAATCATCCCTAGCATCCAATTTGGTTTCAATTAATTCAAGTTTAGATAAGAATTTAAGATTAGATTCAAAGTTTTCATCTTATTCAATGTCAACATCCTATTGTGGTTGGTTATAAATACACTGCCAAGTAGTGTGCCCATAATAGTCACAACATACACAGTGAGGCCCAAATTGATTTCAGTTCTCATAAACTTCCATTTTATCTGATTAAAATAGATTAAACACACACAAAAATTGTAGAAGTTCAAGCAAAAAATTGAAATCAAAAAAATAGTGAATGTTCACAATGATGCAGATGTTTTATGTGTTTTTTTATTTTTTTTATTAAAACCCTATAATATTAGTGCATGACTTCCCTAGAAAAGGATCCAAATTTTTATGTATACGGAGGTCATCACGACCCTAAAAATATTATTTAAAACTCATACACTAGAATAGTGTGGTATGGTCGAACCCAAGGGAAGGCAGGTGAAAAATTTAAGGTTTTATTCAAAATATACTACACTGTAGTCAGTAGTGGAGGAAGTGAACATATTCTTACATTATATATCATTTAATTTTTTATATTAATATGGTACAAACAATATGAGAAAACTAGTTTGACTAAGGAACTAAAACTTACACTAAAGTTACTATAAACTATAGAAGAAAAAACAAACTACTCTTCCTAGCAGCAAAGACAAATGAGAACAGATCACATTAAATACTCAGAAGATTTAATATACTAGTTGAAATGGTTGACTCCTTCACAACTTTTATTGAGTCACACTTCAAGATAACATGAAGAATATCCATCACTAAGAAACTCAACAGGAAGAGGATTAAGTATTGGAGTTCGCCACACCAAAACTTAATTGAACTGCTTGAAAGTTGAAAAAGGAAAAAAATTGGAAATAAACTCATTGTAAATTTACAATTTTGTTTACAGTAAAAGCATCAATAAATGTATTCAAAATATAATTCACCAGTTTATATTGAATTAATGAAGTTGAAAAATATAAATTGAGGTGTGAACAACTGAACATAGAATCATAAATCAATCTTGCTGATTGATTATGATTCTAAAATATTGAAAAGAATGTGAATAAATAAAAAAATAAATCTAGTAGTATCAAATTCCTGAGATGAGAACATATTATCTTATGATCATATTGATTTCAACACTAAAAATATATGAAAAGAGAGTAAAAAATCTAAGGTTTGAGGGAAGAAAAACTCTCCTAGCGCTACTTTGCTCTCTGACTCCTTCGTCTCCTGCTATGCTCATGTGCTTCTCTTGGGAGTCTTCACTCTTGAAAAAGTGTATGCATCGAATGTGAATGAGCATCACCAATCTTCTCTCCAAATGTGTGATCATGGAATGAATGAGCCCACCCACCACTTTTTATGTTTCTGCTCTGCTTTAAATATCATCCGTCATCTATTGCATGTCACCGCAAGTTTCCACCGACTTCAAAAGTCCTTCACTTATGCACCACACACATGCATTTTTTCATGATTGACATGTTGTGCTAGTTTTTCCCTTGTAACTAACTCCTGCTGAGTTAGCTTAATGCTTCTGGATGGGATAAAGTTTTCTTCATGAACCGACTCAATATAAAAAAAACATAACAGTGAATAAATAATTATTTATAATTAAAGACATTAGTTTATTAAATGTCTTAAAATATTTAATAATGCTATTATTTATTAAGTTATTTATTTTTATACATTAATTTTATTAATATTAAAGTTAATTATTATTTATAAAATTAAATTATATACTATTTTTAGTTAATTAGATTCACTTATTTTAGTTAATTTTAAATTATTATTACGTATTTAATTTTATTAAAAAATAATTATTTAGTATGCCACAATAAATTATAATTAATTTAAATTTAATTAAGAAAATATTGTTAAATAATAAGTTTAATCAAAGTTTTATTAAAGTTAATTAAATTATTAATTCTGTTTTATAAATTAATTATTTTATATAGATTATTTATTTATAATTAATATTGTTTAATATTTTAATTTAGTTATTTTTAATTTTGGTTTTTAATTTAGTTTTTCTTTTAATTTGTTATTATTTTTAAAATTCATCTTCTTCACCCTAATTTCGGTGCAAGGGGGGGTGGGGGTTTCTCCTGTACATCCTCATCGAGGAAGAAGAAGCTCTGATGCCTTAGGTCTTCTCTAGTGGCAAACAATTGTTTGCATCCAAGACCAATCAGCGGTGGTCGACTCCTGCTCCTTATGCGGAATAGCATCGGGTTTCATCATTAGTGGACACATTTCAGATATAATTTATTGGTTCCAAAAGCTGCCCTGAGGCAACCCTTACCCAGTTGGTCACAGGGCCTCAAGCACATTTACTATAACACCAAAGGCTAACGACTAGCAGTGAGGGACTTGGGTGTGATAGTGGGGAAACTATGACCTCATTGACAGAGTAATACAGTAGTATTGAGATAGATATACAATAACGGAAGTAGTAATAATATCAAACAATAAGAAATAGTGGAATACTGAAGAAGAAATAACTAGAGTACACATATATAAAAAAATTATGCATGATACATATGTCTAGGAAAGAATCCAAACAAGTCACAATGATAAAAATACAGTACTAAACCAAAGTACAAGAAAAATAGTAGATAACTCCACAACATCGCAAGCCTCAGCTTGGTCCCATGCTCTCCAACTCCAAGCAGTAAAGTACCAGAAGTAGAAGGTTGATTTCCCTTATCTATACCCACAACAATATAATCTATTTGGGCCCAAAAGCATGACCGAAACAGGGTGTCAGACTAATCCCAAAAGGCAACCACCCAAAGATATGTGCTTAATAGTCAGTGAATATATATGGCCGACAATAAGTAAAAAAAAGCAATAAATAAGAAAGTACTCAGTAGTAAACATTTCCACAGTTTCAAAGCATTCAATTCCACAAATCAAGAAATAAGCTAATCAAAGCAGGAAACCCTCTGGGAAGTACTCTCATCCTAACCCATCTGGTTCAACAAAAATAACACAAGCTACCCTTTGGGAAGTACACACAATCTAACCCCTCTGGTTCACCTTAAGCATAGACTCTTTGTGGAAGCACTCTCCATCAATTCCCCTTATAGTCTCATATTGGTAACTAAAATCACTCTAGGGAGGAACTTACATCACATTCCCCCAATGGCCCATGTCGAGGAACTACAAACACTATGGGGAAGCACTTACATCAATTTCCCCTATGGTCTCACATCATAATAGTAAAAACAGACATTTTGGAGAATCCCTTACATCCATTCTTCCTCTGGTCTACTACACCAAGTTCTCATGGCCCTGTGTAAGTCAAGAAAGCATGAAAATGTGTATCGGCCAAAGTAAACCTCAAGAACTGCTTGGCTAACAATATATAGCATAAAAACATGGTAGATAAACATCATTCCATCCTACAATACTAGGCTTGGGAAACAAACAAGGTAGCCTAACAGGCTAAGCAAGATCAAACGGTCATAAACAAACATGCATGGGAAAACACCTCCAAAGCATATAAATTGACCCTATTATCATTAAATTAACCTCTATTCAAGAATAGAAGCATATCAGGCAATCTATAAGGCTAAAATAGTAAACACACAATACCTTGTTCAAGGGTATTGGACACTTTTGCACATATAACTCAAAGACTTTTAGTAGAAAGGCACAAACCACCTACCTCGGTGTTGTAGGATCATTATACGTGAACCTCAAGTCTTGAATCCCTCAAGAACACCGTAGATATATAAAAATTCTAAAAGTTCTCAACTGAAGATAACTATTGAAAGACGAGGAATCTGGAAATGAAGATCTAGGAGAAGGAAGAGCTTACCAAGGTGATCCCAATGAAATCGATGATGGTCAATTCGGATAATAGATGCTCGATTGGGGGATCATGGAAATATTGTGATCGTTCTCTCTCTCTCTCTCAGATGAACCAAACCTAGAAGAAGATGGTTCTGTCCGTCAGACGTGACCCCGATGTATTTAATGAAAAGAAAGTACATAGAGTGTACTTTATAAGTATATGGTGTGTACTTTCCTTCACCAGCCCCTATATTAGGCAGTCTCTAGGTCACCACACATGGATTTGTGAATGACTTCTACATGGCCAGCACCCGGCTACCCACAGTAACTGAGTACACGGTGTGTACTTATAAAGTACACGATGTGTACTTAAATTTTTTCCAGAAACTCCATTTTTTTCTGAAAAACACCTGAAAAAAAAAACATACCTGATAAAAAGAGCTGGGTTCTTACAAACTTTCCCATTAAAGAAATTCAACCCCAAATTTCCCTAGCAAGGAGGCATAGAAGAAGAATCCTTAAACAGCTCTGGCCACTGTGATCGTACATTGGCCTCCCTATCCCAAGTCTCATCCTGTAATCGCCCATGCTGCCATAGCACTCGTACCATAGGAATAAACTGGCCATGGAGAACCTTTGTAAAGCGATCAAAAATCCAGATTGGATGCTCCTCAAATGATGCGTCCACCTCTAACTCAACCTCCTCAGGTTTAAAATCATTAGATAAGTCTAAGAACTAATGTCGAAGCTGAGAAACATGGAAAATGTCGTGCATAGCCCGGTACCTCTGAGGTAACTGAAACTGATAGGCAACCGACCCAACTCTTTCCAAAACCTCAAATGGCCCGACGTACCTCGATGAAAGCTTACCCTATCTCCTAATCCTCCTGTTCCCTAACCTCGGTGTGGCATGTAGGAAAACCTGATCCCCGACCTTGAACTCCAAAGGTTATCTCCGTTGATCGGTATAAGACTTCTATCAAGATTGTGCAGTAGACATCCTCTTCCGAATCAACTCTATCTTATCTGTGGTCTCCTGGACCAGACGAGGTCCCATCATAACTGCCTCTCCTACCTCCAGCCAACATAAGGGTGATCGACATGGACTACCATACAAAGCCTCATAAGGTTCCATCTGAATAGTTTGTTGAAAACTATTATTGTAGGAAAACTCCACAAGAGGTATGTGCTTCTCCCAAGAACCTCCAAAATCTAGGATGCATGCTCGATGCATGTCCTCAAGCACATGAATTGTACGCTCAGACTGGCCATCCATCTGGGGGTGGTAAGCTTTACTCAGAAGTACCTATGTGCCCAAAGCCTTTTGAATCCCCTTCCAGACCTAAGAAGTAAAATGCGCATCCCTATCTGAAACAATGGAGTATGGAACTCCATGTAGATGTACAATCTACCAGATGTATAACCTTACCAATTCATCAACATTTAAGATCTTATTGATCCTCCAGAAGCGAGCAACCTTCATGAGTCTTTCAATGACAACACATACAACATCATTCCCTCCAGGAGACCTCGGGAAACCTGTCACGAAATCCATCATGACATCATTCCACTTCCACTTGGGAATGGGTCACTACTGAAAAATCCCTAATGGTCGCTGATGCTCTGCCTTCACCTAATGACAGGTGTAACACCTCATAATGAAACCAACCACATCTCTTTTCATACCCGGTCACCAATATTGACGGTGTAGATCACGATACATCTTAGTGACGCCAGGATGAACTGCCCAAACTGAGGAGTGGAAGTCCCGCATTATCTATTCACGTATGTCTTCTGACACCCATACGTGCCCATGGAAACACAAGATCTCATCTTAAACTAAGGTCCATCTAGGAATTGGGTCCTCTCCTGACACGCTTTCACATAGTACTAGACCTTCAAAATATGATAGCTTCCTCATTCGAACTCAATCAAGAAGAGTATAAGTAACAACTACAAAAGTAAGAAATGGCTACCACTTCCTGTCATGCACCTCCAAATACATCTTAGAGAATAGAGCCATAAGCTTCCACTCACTACTGGCCTCCTAAACGTCTTGTATATGAGTCCTCCTGCTCAATGCATTAGCCACTGCATTGCCTTTCCCTGGCGTAAAGTCAATCTCAAATTCAAAAGACTAAAGGTACTTAACCCTTCTTTCCTGTCTCAAATTAAAGTCACGTTGAGTGAAGATATAATTGATACTTTTGTGTTCCATGAAAACAACAAAATTCTCTCCCAAAAGATAATGCCTCCAATAGCGTAAGACATGAACAACTGCAGCCAAATCGAGATCGTGCGTCGGGTAATTCCTCTCATGTGGCCTCAACTGCCGAGACCCGTATGCAAAAACTTTTTCTTCCTGTATAAGAAAAACTCTCAGCCCAATACCTGAAGAATCACAATACATAGTATAGATCTTTCCTGGATTTGGAAAAACTAGTATCGGTGCTAAATTCAACCTCCCTTTCAGCTTCTGAAAGGATGACTCACAAGAATCTGACCACAAGAACTTTTCACCCTTCTTAGCTAAGCCTGTTAGTGGAACTTCTAAGCGTGAAAAGTCCTATATGAAATGTCTTTAGTATCCATACATCCTTAGAAAATTCTATACCTCAAAGATGATCTTCAGATACTCCTAGGAAACTACTGCTCTCACTTTATATGGGTCTACTGATACCCCTGTCTCTGATATAACATGACCCAAGAAGTGAATTTGATCCATCCAAAAGTGGCATTTTGAGAGCTTAGAATATAACTGATTCTCTCTCAGTGTAATCAAAACAATATCAAGATGGGTAGCATGGTTGTGTCGAGTGTGAGATTACACCACGATATCATCCACAAAAACCACCATGAAAGAATCCAAGTATGGATGGAACACTCAGTTCATTAGTTCCATGAAAACTACATGCATGTTCGTGAGACCAAACGACATAAACACTTACTCGTATATACCATACCTGCTACGGAAGGCTGTAAGAGGTATATCCGATGGTCTAACGCACAACTAATGGTAACCGGACCTCTAGTCAATCTTTGAGGACACCCGGGCTCCTCAAAGTTGATCAAGGAGATAATCAATTCTTGGAAAGGGATACCAGTTCTTGACCATTAAATGGTTAAACTTTTGATAATCCACACAAATTCAGAGAGTACCATCTTCCTTCTTCACAAAAAGGATAGACGGACCCCAAGGAGAAGTACTGGGTCAGATAAAACCCTTTTCCTAAAACTTCTCCAACTGCTTCTTGAGCTCCTGGAACTCTGGTGTAGCCATCCTATAAGGAGGGATGGACACTGGTGCCGCTCTTGGCACGATATCAATAGAAACGTCTACCTCTCACTCTGGAGGAAAACCTGAAAAGTTATCTGGAAAGATGTCCCTAAAATGATCCACCAATGGGGGAAAGTCCATCTGAGAAGTCCCCTAGTCATCTAGATATAGACTAGAAATCTAGGCTGTAACTCCTCTCAACCCATGATGCTCGGGTCCCACTCTTCTCACCTGGACATCCCCATTCACACTTATGAAGAAACTATCCCCCCTCTAGTGATTTGAAACTCACCCTATGGTGATATAAATCAATAACTTCCTGGAAGGGAACTAACCGGTCCATTATGAGAATGAAATAATAGTCTATCATCTCTGGGACAGAAAGGTCCCACAGGAAGTGACACCCACCAACCTCAAGAGGGCACTCCTTTAACTAACGTACACTAGCCGTTCTAGTCCCCAACGGTGTGTCCAATGTCAAGAAATCAGTAGAAGTAAAGATACAGTGCCCAAGGATCTCCAAAAAAACAACAGATATAAATCTATGGAAAGCCCCTGTATCGAAAAGAGTAGAAACTAAAACTGAGGCAACTAAGATCGTACCTTGAACTATAGAGGGTCCGAGATCCTGCTCCTGCTGGGTCTACTCCACCGCAAAAGTCTGACCTGCACCGTGACCCTGTGACCCTGCCTGACCACTCTGAGCTGATCCACCCTGCTATCGCTGAAAGCTTAGAGACTGACTACCACGACCGCAATCTCTACCTCGGCTTGAACGGCTGGAAAAACTCCAGTTCCTAGACTGATGAGAAACTGGTGGTACTACTCCTGAATGAGGAGTCATAAAAGACCCCTTTTCACCCTCTTCTGGTGAGGATATCTAACTGAAGCAGTAAATATGATATATCTTACTGCAAGATCGACACTCCACTAGGTCTCTCAGGAAATGTGGCCTTATATGCCCGTTCTTCCAGCATTGGTAGTACACCACATGGCTACCAAAAGAAGTGTCTCTCCACCTAGGATCACTACACAAAGACCCCCTGTGGCGCTTCCTATTGTCAGTAGGAGGGATAATAACTCCAAATATCAAACATCCCTAGCTCAAAAACTCCAGAATCCCTCAAATTGTTCTCCGTGATCAGCACCTGGTTGACTATAGAATTGATGGATGTCAAACTGAAGAAGTTCACCTGTGATCAGATGCCGTGCTTCAGACCATCCTCAAACTTCCTTGTCAAAAATAACCCATCACCTCCTGAAAAAGGTGTGAAGCACTATAGCTCAGTGAAACTAGAAGAGTAATCCATGACTGAGAGAGTAACCTGCTCAATAATCATGAACTCTTGGGCTCGATCAGCCCTCAAGGTCTCTGGATAGAATTAATCATAGAAGGCATGCTTGAACTCACCCCAAGACATAACCTACTGGCATCCCACCTGTGAGATCACATCCCACCATCTCTTGATGGATTTCCGAAGCATATACATAGAAATCTTGACCCTACCCTATGGAGGACTCTCCAGATGCTCGAAGATGGAAAGCATGGATTCTAACCACAACTCTACAGCCTAAGGTCCTCGTTCCCCTTTGAAGGTGGGAGGATGTTGCTGCTGGAAAACCCATGTCACCTCTTCCATATATGAGGTAGGATGTGGTACTCCGTAGAAGGTCTGCATGAACCTCATGAAGCCCTCTCAAAACTATGAATTATCACATGTGTCCGGAATGACGGCCGATGCCAAGACTGGGACAACTGGAGGTTCTGCTAGAAGTCCTTGATCAGTCATGTCCGGTGTCTGATCGCTTCCCTATAACTGGTGTACAACCAGAGGACGTCTCGGTGGAATGACTTGTCAAGGTCAAGTGCACACCTTAGTTCAAGATTATCAAGGACTAAAAACTAGGAGAGTAAGGAGGGAACATGAGAAAGAAAGAATTCAGGTTTTTCAAAACATGGATACACGGTGTGTATAATGCCTACATGGTGTGTTCCTTTAATCCATTTACATGGGAGTGTATCTCTACCAAAACTGGTCATGTAACACCCCATACATGGAGTGTTGTCCTTACACATGGTGTGTACTTGAATATTATTCCCCTTTCCAAGTTCCCTCACATGGCTAGGCCACACGGTTCTCTTAGAACAAGGCTATATGGCGTGCTAGTTCCAAACACGACATGTACTAGACAAACCTCACCGACTCGTGTTATTAGTCACACAACTGGTTACACATCTCACCCTACACGACATGTTCTAGATGGAAACAACGTGTACTAGGAAGACTCAACCGACCCGCGTTGTGAGTGACACGACCAGATTCTCAGGTTACACTACACGGAGAGTTTTAGATGGACACGACATGTATTAGAAAGGATTCAACTGCCCATGTTGTAAGTTACATGGGTGTACACACGGCTGAATATACATGGCATGTTTATGCCAGACACGACATGTACAAGAAGATTTAATCCACCCGTGTTGCTTGTTACACGGCTGGATACTCAGGTTAAACTACACGACATGTTTTAGAGGGACACGACGTGTATTATAAAAGACTCAACTAACTCGTGTTGTTAGTGACACGGCTGGTTACACAGTTCTACAACATGACATTTACATCTGGTACACGGTGTGTCCTACCAAAGATTTCCAAACCCCATGTCTCTACCCCCACAGTCTAAGACATGGTTAGATACTACATGGTGTGTGTATATATAGTACACGACGTGTACTTAAGAAAAACAGTTTCTTCCTGAATAGAAGAACACATAGAGTGAATTCATCAATAAACGACGTATATTCTTGGTTTTTCTGGATAGTAAGCCTCAGAAACTACTCTAGAGACCATAAAAACACAGAAACGAACCTTTAAGTGCCAAATTCCGATCCTTGAGGGCCCATACTCCCCGTGAATCAAAGCTTGGAATCTTATACAAGTCATAAACAAGCATAATAGATCAATGATCCATCAAATTCCAATCCATGAGGGCCTATAACACTTCAAGAACCAAAGTTTTTCATTCATTCAAACAAAAACTTACACAAAAAATACCGTATCAAACAACATGTATTTTTATCAAGGCATCTATCACAACAACATGAATATCTAGCACAACACCTATCACAATAACATGAATCGCTAATGCACCCTAAATGGCATGGAAATAATGCATGACATGTGATTCCTAACAAGTGACTATATGATGCATGAGATGGAATACCCTCATCTCATCAGGTTGAAATAGAAATAGAACCTCAATAACATCAACAATAGTAGCACAAAACATGTGATTCACCCAATGATGAAAATCAAATCAACTGTAAAATTGAAAAACCAGAAAACTTGCAATAAATGGGGTAGATTGGATTTTCCCTATACACGGGTTAGCTACTCTCGAGCACAACTTATTACCAAGTACCTATTCCTTCTTACACCTATCTATAGGCTCCGAATAGTAAGTCAAGAGAAAAGAATTCCTCTAATACCACTTTTTAATGTCTCGGTTTCAAAAGCCACCCTGAGGCACCCCGTACCTGGTTGGTCACAGGGCCTCAAACGCATTTCCCCTAACGCTAGAGGCTACCGACTAACAGAAAGGGCCTTGGGTGTGATAGTGGGGAAACTATTCCCTCATTGGAAGAGTAACACAGCAGAAAAGAAACAGATATACAATAGCGTAAGCTGTAATAATATCAAACAACAAGAAACAACGGAAGACTACAGAAGAAAAAACTGGAGCACACATATATAAAAAAATAATGCATGATACATATGTCTAGGAAAGCATCCAAACAAGTCACAATGATGAAAATATAGTACTAAACCAAAGTACAAAAAAAAATAGTGAACAACTACATAGCATCGCAAGCATCATCTTGGTCCCATGCTCTCCAGCTCTAATCAGTCAAGTACCAAAAGTAGAAGGGCACTTTCCCTTATCTATACCTGCAACAATATAATCTGTTCGGGCCCAAAAGAATGACCCAAACAGGGTGTGAGACTAATCTTAGTAGGAAACCACCAAAAGATCTATGCCTAATAGTCAGTGAATATATATGGCAGGTAATAAGTAAAAATAAGCAGTAAACAAGGAAGTACTCAACAGTAAACATTTCCACAGTTTCAAATCATTAAATTCCACTAATCAAGAAAGAAGTTAATAAAAGTAGGTAACCCTCTGGGAAGTACTATCATCCTACCACCTTTGGTTCAACCAAAACAACACAAGCAACCCTCTGGGAAGTACACGCAGTCTGACCCCTCTGGTTCAGCTTAATCATAGGCTCTCTAGGGAAGCACTCATTGTCAATTCCCCCTATAGTCTTGTATCGGTAACAAAAAGGTACTCTGGAGAAGCACTTACGTCACATTCCTCCTACAACCCACGTTGAGGAACTACAGACACTCTAAAAAAGAACTTATATCAATTCCCCCCATGGTCTCACATTATAACATTAAAAAAATCCACTCTGGAGAAGCCCTTATGTCCATTCTCCCTATGGTCTACTACAACAAGTTCTCACGTCCCTGTGTAAGTCAAGAAAGCATGGTAATTACTATAGGCCAAAGTAAACATCAAGAACTACTTGGCTAACAATATACAACATAACAACATGGCAGATAAACATCACTCCATCCTATAATACTGGGAATGGGAAGTAAACAAGGCAACCTAACAGGCTAAGTAAGACCAAATGGTCATAAACATACATGCATGGGAAAACACCTCCAAAGCATAGAAATTAACCCTATTATCATTCAATTTACCTCTATTCAAGCATACAAGCATAGTAAGTAATCAGCAGGGATAAAACAGTAAATACACAATACCCTGTTCAAGGGTATTGGGCACTTTTGCACATATAACTCAAAGAAATTCAATGGAAAGGTACAAACCACCTACCTCGGTGTTGTAGGATCGTTATACATGAAACTCAAGCCTTGAATTACCCAAGAACACCGTAGATCTATAAAAATGCTAAAAACGCTCAACCAAAAATAACTCTTGAAAGATGCGGAATTAGGAAACCAAGCTCTAGGAGAAGGAAGAGATTACCGAGGCAATCCCAATGCAATAGACATCGGTCGATTCAGATAATAGACGCTCGATCGGGGGCTCAGGGAAAGATCACGACCATACTCTCTCTCAGACAAACCAAACCTAGAAGAAGATGGTTCTGTCCATCAGGCGCGACCCCAATGCATTTAATGAAAAAAATAAAGTACATGGAGTGTACTTTATAAGTACATGATGTGTACTTGCCTTCACTGGTCCCCTCATTAGGCGGTCTCTATGTCACCACACACAGCCGTGTGCATGACTGTTACATGGCCAGCACCCGTCTACCCTTAGTAACCAAGTTCACAACGTGTACTTATAAAGTAGATGATGTGTACTTCAAAAATTTCTAGAAATCCTTTTTTTTCTCAAAAACACCTGAAAAAGAAAAACATACCTGAAAAGAAGATCTGCGTTCTTAAATTAGATCTTCTCCCAATGACTTCAATCTAGATCTGGAAACGCGATTGCAGTTTTCTCTTCTTCACACAACTCAATATCTCGGTCGAACTCCTCACGCATCACCAGTCTTCCACAGAGAGTGGTAGATGATTAGGCTGCAGAATCGCAGATAAAACTGGAAATGAGCAAGGGAAAATGAAACACGGCAGTGTTGCGCTTCAGATGAATGGAAGTGAAGAATGGTGAATAGTGGAACAACAATGCGACTCCTCTAGATCTACAACGATGGGTTCAATCTCAGTGACCATATTTGTCTTCACAATATAGTTATGATGCGGTGGGTTTCTTTGTGAAACAAATCTGATGAAATCTGTTTATTGCAGATCTGGAGTGATGAGTTTGGACTAGTTTTGGAAATGACTTATTCTTTTATTATGATGTTTTTATGTAGATTATGTTAGAATATGATCTATGGTGGTAAATCACAGAAGGTGGGTTTTGAAGGAAGGTAGCGGTAGCGAAAGGTGGCATAGGGGATTGAAATGGTGTGAGGTGATGAGCCAAGAAACAACCTCAAATAATATGTAGATTGTGATGTTGTTGTGGCACCGTGAGTTATGGTGGAATAGGGAAATAGTTTTAAAGAAGATGATATGCCTGAGGTTACGGTACCACATGAGGGAGTGAGAATCAGTGGGACAACAGAAGGGAATTAATGGTGGTAGGGGAATGAGACAGTGGGGAGAGTCATTGTGGCACCACAAAAGAGAAAAATGGTGTCACCACAACACTACAACACATACAGAAGAGTAAACTAAATTAAAATTTAATTAAAATCTAATCAAAATAATTAATTAAAACTAAAAATTAATTAAAATAATGGAGAATTTAAATACAACATAAACTTTAATAAACTTATAAAAACATTTAAACTTGAGTTAAATTATTATTAACTTCAATTTATAAAACATAAATTAGTATTAAACTAAGACTAAAATAAAAGAAACTAAATTAATTAAAGTTAATATAAAATTTAAACATTTATAAAACAAAGTTAAATTATTTATAATAGTTTCTGTATCAAATTAAATTAATTAAAGTAAAAATATGACTATTCTGTTATCATAAAATTATGTTAATTAATGAAATTAAATTAAATATATTTAATTAATGTTGCAAGTTTATAATCTTAAATTTTATAATTAATGAATTGTTAAAAGACATCGAAAAATTATGTTATTTTAAATTAATTAATTTTTAATACATGAAATGTTAAATTAAAAACTATATTATATAAGTACAAACACAAAATTAATTAATTAATTAGTTAATGTTAAACTATTAAACATGTAGACAAAAACAACAAACTAAATAAAAAATTATTATACTATAAAATTAAAGTTAGATATAAATTAACTATTTAAAAGGCTAAAAAATAAAATTTTAATTAAAAAAATTGATAAAATAATATATTTAATTCTAAAAATGAAAAAGTGCACTAATTTTAAAAAAAGTGTAATAATAATTAAATAAATCAATAAAAATTGATTAATTAGATGTGAAAAAACATGTGTTTTTAATGCGACATCAGTTCCTAAACACACTATGGCTAACTCTCACCAAGTATTGAATATAAGAGAGTATATAATATAGTAAATAAACAAAAAGGTAACCCCTATCCCTCTTCCGCACTAGTTTGTTGCTCTGCCCCCAACATTGCACATCCTGATATCTCTCTCTCCAAAATTAATCCACCTCGAAGATACCTAGGCAAGGAATCACAACATGAACCTCATACATTACATCATCACATCATCCCATATCAAATATCCATATATAGTAACCAAGTAGTTTCTAGGTGTCCCCACATCCTGTATGAAATATATCAAACATCAAGTATTACACCTCAATCCATTACAACCCATGCACTGAGTATGTAACTCAATCCATCTCATCCTATAAATGTCATAGATATAATAATCCATTAGATAATATATTCAGTAATACATGTGTTTTAAATAAACATAATCCATCTTATCCCTTTATACAAATATATGGAAAAACTAACTACCATGCATACATGCATAAGTAACTATAAATAGAAGAGAGCGGGGCCAAAGGGGTTAGTCATCCATCTATCCTCCCACTGAGATGTTGGGGGAAAACAACCTCATAGAGTCCAAAGGGTGTTAGTTTCCCTAACCAAAATAGATGGGAAAGCATATGAAATAAAATAATATACATGATATAATATATATCAGAACCACACTATGGGAATAACCTAGTCTTAGACTCAACTGCAACTAATGTCACACAAACTCCCAACAACCACTCCTAAGACCAGATATCCTATAAATATACAAGAATTTTTAAGATCTATATTAAATATTTCTTTACTTTTTATCATTTGATTTGATTAATTAATTTAGTAACCATTAGCATTATCCCACATTACAATACATTATTCATCTGAGTAAATTCCATGCCCTCCCGGCATAATCCAAACCGACTCCACAGTTTATCAAGATTAACATATCTTATCAATTTCATTCCAACAATACCCAAACTATGGGTTAATAATTATTTATTCATTATTAGAATCAGTCCATAATTTTGGTACTCTAAGAAAACTATGCTAAGATACCACTAATAGGAAACACACAACCAAGCTCATCCAACTACCTCAAGCAGTGGGGATAGGACTGAAAATAAAAACAAGCAACCCGACCATTGACCATCAAATAGATTCACAAGTAAGAATCCTAGATCTCAACATCATATCAATGGGTAAGACCTTCTTAAACCAATTCCATTATCTCTGGTTCTATCCTTATCACCCACATGAATATCTTAATTCACATCTCCATCATAGGAATCAACTGCTTCTATACCATCCATGCTTCCCCACCCACATCACTTCAGCCATTTCAGGCTCATAAAACATCCAAGACTCTCTTCCCCATCACATAATCCATCCCAGGATCATCCATACTAGAATCACATCACAAGGATCATATACATAAAACATCACAAAAAGAAGTTGAAAAAACAATCATATCCAATAAGGAAAATGGGTTCTCAAAAAAGGCATTCAACCTTCACATAAAAATGAGCCCTCACAACTCTAAAAAAAGTTACTCAACCTTATCAAGAAAATATGAAACATAGTCCCTAAAAATTATCTTTATCTCATAACTGATTCCTATTTCATCTTGAATGAATAAATTCATTATTCATAGGTTCCAACTATGGGAAACCTAAGGCATCAAGCTAAAAAAAGCTACTAAATTATTTAAAAATTTAATTTAAAAATGATTTCAAGAATATAACCATTCACATTTATCATGAATTTTTATCATTATCAAAAATCATTATCATGGTTCAAGTTCATTAAACAATTTTATCATTTCATGTAGTAACAAATTCAATTAAACATGTACACTTTCATCAATTTGATCAAAATCAATTTGAAACAAAAACATGATTAAAAAAATGCCGATTATTTAATTATTATTAAGCTAATTAATTTATCCTTTATGTTATTTTAAAAATTAAAAATGACACTCCAATCATAATAACATACTAATAAATCATAACATAGATATCTCACTATCTAAAAAATCATCAGGAAAATTACTATCACGGTATAAAGTAACAACATGCGATCAAAACCAATATTTTAATCTAGTTAAATAATTATTAAGTTAACTTCATTAAAATAAAAAGTTATTTAGAATTATAAATTTATGATTTCACATAAATAAAATAATAGTATAAATGAATCCCATACTTAAAAAGGTGTCTATGTTCTTTGCATGATAACATACCAACGTTATAGATCTAAAATCACATCTCCCATAAGAAACTAATACCTCCAAGGATTCATCACCAAAACCACACAAATAAAAAACCAATAAAACCCCATTAGAAACATTATAGATGACCCACCATCACATTTCAAGAAGAACAAGAGGTAAAACAAGGCCGTACGAGAATAAAATGCAATAAATGGAGATAGAACTCACCTTGGATCACCAAAAATCGAATATGGAAAGATAAGGATTAATACCCATTGAAGGAATACCCAAACTCATGAGAAAAAAGTCACAAGATCCCCTGGAGTTGAGAGAGAAATAGGGGTTTGAAGAAAATATCGAGCGCTACACATTTTATAAACATGTTTCACAGGAAATTTACACAGTGTGTAATTCTTACTCATCGTGTAATCATCTGGTTTCAGATCTTTCTAAAAAACATGTCACCTCAAACCTTTTAACCTAGAATTATTAAATTTCATAACGCACCTCATGTACCATCCTTAACAAGAAGTGAAATTTAAATACATGACGTGAAACACATTTACACATTGTGTATTCTCTCTATTTTCATATTTTCATAGATGAACCCCTTCATTCTCACTCTAGTACTCCTACAAGAACCATGTGCCTTAGAAACATGAAAAGGGTTGGACCACAAAGATTCAATCCGTTATTGATATCAGGTGTAGATTTTAATTTCATGTTGGAACTTATCTTCTCATTATCTTGAGAAGATTCACCATTGACCTCAGTTGACTTGGTGAAGTATTATTTAACTTTATTCAACTCATTTTGAACTATGATACATATAGATTGCATCTTACCCAATTCGTCTTCCCTTATATCCAAACTCTCCTTAAGATCACTTCTAATATTCTCATATTCAGATTATCTAAGCTTGTGTTTCATGATCTCAACAAAAAATATACTTTCTTGTTGATTTGATACTATTTTTATCCATCCTCTTTATCTTTCTACTTCATCACCTTCTTATTTTATTTATTAAGTTATGTGATCTACTCAAGGTAAGATTACAACTTCCCTTTTATATCCCTCTCATGTTCTATCTTTTATTATATATCATTATCATTGCTTTTTGAGTCAAATCCTTTGTCAACATGAGTGAAGAAAGTTACTTCATTATCAGAACTTATGGATAGTAAACCATTATCTTTCTTTCTCATAAAAATTATTATTTTTATTATTGAATTATTCATTTTATTCTTAGCATTTTTATGTTTCTATGTCTTTTCATATTATTCAACTTATTCAGATTCTTCAACTTGCTTCCTTGAGAAATATCTTGAAATATAGGCAATATAATAACAATTATAACATATATTTGATTTATTAACTTTTCCTTTATATTTCCCCTTCTTAAATATCTTTGATTAAAGAGAAAAAAATTGGTTTAAGTATTCCTCATCCTTATCATCATCTGGACTAATTGGTTCAATATCCTCTTCTACTTTGAAATTTTCTTTTCTCAAGGCTTTAAATACCATCTCATATTTTCTTTCTTCTTGAAAGTCAGATCCTTTATCATCTCATAATAAAAAAGTATATTTTGAAGTTCATCTGGGTAAAAATATTCCTTATCCTATAATATTGAAACCTTGGGATCTAATCTACCAAAAAATTATTCATGAGTTTCTTTACAATGGTTGATTCTTCTAGATCCTCACCAAACCCTCATATATTATTATCTATCTCATTTACTTAGGTAAAATAGTAATCAATATATTTATCATCATCCATTTTAATGTCTTCAAATATACTCCTTCAAACATTAAGTTTGGATTCCTTGACTTTGAAATTAATTTCATACATTCTTCTCCATACAATGTCTTGAAGGCCTTCATTTTTTATTGATTTTGATAATCCACCTTTCAAGGGGTGAGGTGGAACCCTTACAAGGCCCGTAGAAAACATATTGTAGCAGTATCTCTATCTTTTAGGTTGAGTGAAAGGAATAATGACATCACTTTATTCCTCTAATTATGTTAGTTAGTTCTATCAAAGGTAGGTACTCATCAACCATTCATATAATTTATATTATCTATTTTTTAGAAACTTATTCCTTGGATATTTAGAGGGTACCTCACTTTAATTCCAATTATAGGGCCCAAGGACAATAAAGATACCATTGGGGGAGGGGGGGTGAATTAGTGGTAAACTCTTTTTTATGAATTGTTCATTTTAATTCAACCTCTTGAACTTTTAAAGTTTTTGATCTAGTTAGTTTAACGTCACTACCCCACCTCATGTGCATAAATAATATTATAGGGAGAGAGAAAAACATACATTATTTATCATGTTTGGTTAAAATTCCTAATTATTACCATGTTGGATATACCCCCAACATGGATTCTCCAATATCTTTAACAATCATTTTACAACACAGATTCCACTATGCTCAGATGGTTTCTAGATTACACTGGAAGATAAAACAACACTTCAATAAAAGATTTAATAAATAAATTGCTCTAACTTACTCCTGGTGTACTCTACACCTATTAATAATAGTCCTCCTCTATGATCATATGGATCAGTAGGTCTGCACATGTACTCCCTTAAGAACTACAGTAGTATTACTAGTCACGAGACTTCCTCTAGATCTTGAGTAGTCTAGATATTCCTAAGCATCTATGAATTTTTAGGTGCACATTAGATCACTTTCTTCTTCAATGGGACCTAACTTTGATTCCTTATCTCTCCTAAATAATAATGTATCAAGTTCTCAAGAATCTCTCACACCATGTATTACAAATACCTATGTGTTTCTAAATCGAAAAATTGAGAAGAAATTTGATTTCTCACTTTTGGATGCTTGTGAGGGGTAAAATGGTCATTTTAACCCACAATATGATCTAGAATAATTTTTATGATCACTTTGTTGGTCTCAGAATATGGGTTTTTACCCTTGAACAAGAGTTTAGTGGAATTTGAGCTGTTCAAATTTTCAGGGAATAATTAGTATTTAATATTATTTAATTAAATGTTAATTTATTCACATGAATTTTATTAGTGATATATTTTAAATGGAGAATCAAATTGAGATTCCATGTCCAGGGTTGAATCCATAATATAAGGTCTTTCTTAGTCAAGGCACAAACTCACGTCGGGCACTGAGGATGGGCCCGAACCCTCTTTCCTTTTTCTTCTTTTTATTTTCCCCTTTTCTTTCTCCTCCTTCCCTGGATTCTTGTGTATACCAACTTGGGGATTATTATTTCCATGTTTTATATTGAAGAGGTAAATAGAGATATAGAGAGATAGAGTGACATAGAGAGGGAATAAAGGAGGTGTGACAGTAGATCTCAGGAGGAGCCAGATCATCATGTGGCAGCTACGGAGCATCGATATGGGTAAAGATTAACCAGATTCCACCAAAAGGTAGACCATTTTTAATTTTTTCCCGTAAATCCCCATATATTTATCACTTTATAGTTTTAAGGACCTTTTATGAATGGTAAGGACCCCCTATGGGTCAATCTATAGCTATTTTATGGAAAATAAGGGTTTTATGCCGATTTTAGGGGTTTCCATTTAGAAAATCCTGATCACATGACATATGGATCCATGAATACAAGAAATGTGTTCTTACTATTTAGGGAAGATATATTTTTGGATACACATGTTGTGTACTTGGTGTACTCTCCATGTAGTGGTACTTGACCATGTAGTCGTATACATGGGAAGATGAAGTTATTGGGACTACATGAAATATACTCAGAGTACACAGAGTATATTCGACATGGATATGTGTCCGAGCACTTGAAAAAATACACCATGTAAAGGGGACATGGTTGTATAGTAGTACATGACCAAACCCTAGGCGTGTCCTGGTCATGTAGTAGTACATGACCATACCCCATCTTTTCCATGGATGTGTAGTAGTACATGACCAGAACCCATGTATACCCAGTATATGCAGAAGTACATGGACAAGGTTGAGGTTTTGAAGTACATGATGTATACTATGGCCCTATTACCCTTTTATGGATTTTTAGTGATTTTACCCCAGAGTCAGAATAAAATAATGTGGAGTCCATTTTGTGTATTCTTTCCACATACATTGTGATGGTGGAATCCATGGGTTATTTAAGGACTCTTAAGAGATGTTTTGGGGAGTGAGAGTTGTGATAGAGGGATTATTCCTATATTAAATGGATTTATAGGTCTTATGAGTGAGACCTGGGATGAGATCCAGATTAGGGTTGTCAGAATGGTTGGTAGACAAGGAATGAGATCCCCAATGTCTTCATTTAGTGTTTTATTTGGATAATACTTGGGTAGAGGGACTGAGATGCAACTTGAGAAAGTAGATGGGTTGGGTGTTCGAGCCAATATAAAGTGGTAACTTGAACTAAGATGAGCCATGATCCATCTCCCTAAATTGATGATTATGTAGCTTTCCCCTTAAGTCAAAGAGGCTATTTTAGGTGTTGAACTTTCAGAAAATAATGTTTACCCTGAGGTACTAGTATCTAACCAAGGATCCACTTTGGTATGACTTTTCTTATCCACAAACCTCGAGGATCCCATGGGGGATGACTCTTCTTGTTTAATCTTTCTGAGGATTCCAAGAGGGATGCCTCTGTTTATGTGATGACATAGAGGATACCAATAGAGATACCTCTACTTATGCATGGACCTAGAGGATAACTAAAGGGATTACTCTCTTGTGTATTGACCTAGGGGACCCTAGTAGGTTCCCTGGTGGTTGAATGACCCTAAGATAGTGTGTTATGGGATTGGGTAGAGATGGTAGTGGGTTTCACCTTAGAAACTATATTGAACATGTCAACCCAATGGGTTGTGGAAGTAGTGATGGGTTTAGGCATTTGGCTAAACCTAATATTATATTTATTCATTCATTTAGTTACTGTTTATGAAACTGTGATTTCCAGATGTTATTACTACCCATCAACTTATGGGACTTAACGTGATGTGATGCTATGGTGAAGATACTAGAGGTTCTTACAGGGATCTTGATAAAAATCCTCAGTTGTTTGAATGTTACCATTACCATAATCCCCATTTTCACTAGGATTAATCCCTTAATAAGGGTTAAAAAGTATGTTTCCTAGTTCATATTAGAACCCCTCTTTGTTGGTGTCAGTCTGTGGGGTGTATATCTCGCTAAGATCCAGGTGATGCCAAAGATTTTCAGGTCGCTGCTTTCCCCATGAGTGTGGGATGCTTATGACATCTTCAAGGATTAATGATGATATCCTCGATTGATTCCTCAGATACTCCCTAGGATTAGGTGGATTAACCACTACTTCATTGCCTAGAATTGTATGGGAATGGAATATTGCACCATTTATTGAATGATGCTGATTTTTATTCCTAGATCAAGAAGAGAATTTCTTAAAGATTTCTTAAGGGTTACCCGCCTTAGAGATTACCCATGTTGCAATATCATGATCACTTATGGAATGAGGCCTAGAAATAATACATTAGAATGTATTACACATGGCGTGAGTGGTATGACATCCAATTCTATTCCATATTTACAGAATTTCCAATTGATACCTATAATCCTTATATAGTGAGGGAGATTATGGGTGATCCCATGGCTAGTACTTGTATTCCTATATGGTGACATAACTTTCCCTGAGACATTTTCAGTTCTAGATGAAGAAGGAATGGTCAATCAGGATCATATTCCCAAGGATCAACTTGATTACACCTAGCTTGTGTGTTATGACATCCAACTCAATTCCTTTTGTATAGGATTCCCAATCGATCAGGATCAAAGACCCAAGGGCCAACTATATTTTTTTTTTATTTCATCAATTTTTTATTGAATTACCTAATCATATTTTATGAGAATAAACTTGAAATAAGAGGTTATAGGTTAACTATTGGGGGTTCCCTACTGAGATTTATTTCTCACCCCATGTATGTGCACCTCCTTGTGTGTACAAACCTTATGTATTCTTTCAGGTTGATCAAAGATGTATGATAGATAGGAATGATGCCTAGGGATTCATGATTGAGTAAATCCTCTCATGTATATTCTTATGACTGGGCTTGATCAGCTTGATAGTGTCTTTGATGACCTGGTATATGGTCAGTCACAAAGTTAGTAGTAGAGAATTTTACATTTTGTTTATTTATTTTCTTCTTATATATGTGGGTGACCCATTAGGAGATCAGTGTTGTATGTATGACATGGATATTGGTTCCTTTATATAATTCCATTTTATTAAAGACCTGTTTTTATTTATTTATTCCATACTTTATTTATTTTCTTCTATGTTATGTTCCTAAGGATTATTGAACTATGGGGGGGGTGTGAATTAGTGGTTGTCTATTCAAAAATTTCAAAATTTATGAAATTTATCCCCTGTAACTTGTTAGAGTAATTTTCCTTATAAAATTTTATAAAAATATCAAAATAATTAAAATATAAGAAAGGAAATAGGGCACAAAATATTTACAAGGTTCAACCACAACATGAGAATCCATATCCATTCCATGACAACTCCCATGGGTCCATCAAAATTCATTGTTTGAAATAAGTGAATACAAATTTTGAGACAAATCTTATTAAACTCATTATATATCCTGATAGGTATAATTATACTGACTCCCTCCAATAATGGTTCTTACAAAAATAAAGCCATCAAAAAATATATGAAACTTTGTGAATTTTATTCCCCAAAAATATTCATCTAAAAGGTACGTCTGATTTCTCCATCTGTTGTTTTCTCTGCCAAAAAATGTATGCATAGTGTGCCCTTTTCTACATCTAGTATAGTTCATCTATTATAACTCACAAAACTATTCTTCTTTCTGACAAGTGTCCTATCTATTTAAAAAACACCATCCCCTACAAACTATTATTAGAAACTCTATCCATTCTTTCTCTCTATATAAAATTCTAAATTGAAACTATATATGATTATCTAAATGAAAACTATGTCTAGAAATTTTATTCAACATGAAAAAAGTATTTGGTTGGAAACTCATTTTCGACACAAATACTTTAGCACTTCAACTTTTGTTTCAGTAAATAGTAAGGAAAACAAACATACTTTTTTCACCCCTTTATATATGTTCTCCAAAAAAAAAATTCTGGAAACTAATTTTTTTCCCTCTCACTAAAACTCAAATTTCATATCTCTTTCTCATTCGTAATTTTCTAGATACTTCTACAGTGTTCTAGAGACTTCTTGAATATTCCTAAATTCTCTAGAAAATCTAAAATTCCTCAAGATTAATTAACTTTATATGTTAAGGAACATCACAATATTTATTAAAATTTTCTAGTTAAGAAACCACTTGAAAAACTTAGTACAACATCATTACGATTAGGGAATTTAGAAAGTCATCTAAAGTTTCTAAGAAATCTCCACTTGAGAAATTTTTGTTCATAAAAATTTTAAGAACATTTCATCTATTTACAAAAACTCAACTTCTCACTTTTTACTTCATCCAACTACTTTGGTTTCTTTAGGACTTTATAATAAATTCTCCATCTATCCCTAATTGTCTTATCACATATTCTCATATTTTCATCAATCTAATTTTTTCATAAGAGAATTCTATTCAATTGATACACATTTCTCTGACCAGTTACTTTACCTTAGCTAAAAATTTATATACCAATTTTCTAGAAACTTTAATATTATAGAATTACTTACAAATTTACAATCAATTTACCTAGTTGGAAATTATTTTTCGATGGAATTTCCTTCATTATACGACTTTATAACTTCACAACTTCAAACTTTATCTTTCAACAAAACTCTTCATGAATAGAAACTTCAATTTTTTTACAAAACACACACATGCCTCTATATATCACTCTTAACCCACTAAATATGGTTGAATATATTGTTAAAACTTATCAATATGTCATAAAGATTCAACTTTTATGTCCAGTGCTATGCTATTTCTGATAGTGACATCAATTATTTTCTTCTTCTTGAACATTACACTTTTTGCGGCATTTATTTTCTAATATTTTTTTTCACAAGTAAAAAATCAAATTCATACTTATTTATTTTTGAACATCTTATCCTTTTATACATTCCTATATAAAAATAAGAACTTTGGATTTCATACAAATCACTATATGATAACTTTATTTTTTCATAATGGTTTTTTCAGTGAATTAAATTTTGGTACATATGATGACACTCTACGAAATTTCCACTAAAATTACATTCAGAAACTCATCTTTAGAAACTCCTACACTTTTACAACTAATGAAATTGTACAAACATCATAAAATTCTCACCCACATATTTTCTCATAATTATTTTTCTGGTAATTTTCATTTTGTACGTCCACTGAATTTCATACAATCACGTTCTTCTGGAGATGTTTTTCTAGAAATCAGATGTATATCTTTCCCCTTGCACAAAATTTAGTTGGGATCATGATTTCATAATTACGTTAAGGGACACGAATGAACAACTTAGTATAATCTGAAATAAATTTGAAAGTTTTCTAATAAACATTCCTAACAAATTTTCTTAAAAAAATTCTTACACCTTCTTTCTCACCCGTTAAACAAATTCTTTCAAAGAAGTTAGTTGTTGAAAAATACAAAACATTTTTAGCAAAACATCAGAAAGGATCTTCACTATGGATAATGTTTGGTTATTTTTTTTGTTTTCTTACTCTGATATGAGGGATTAGTCTCCCCATAGATACACCATAGACACCACTTTTAGTCAGTAGCCTATGGAGTATGGGGATCCGTTCTTGAGGACTTGTCACCAAGAGTTATAGCTACTATTTATAAAGTAAGTCAGGTCATGACATAACACAATGGAATCAAAAGAGTTCCTTTCCTGTATTACTATCTGGGACATAGTAGATAGAAGCATTAAGAATGTGTCAGAACCTGTGATGGATATCAGACTATTCATCTAAAACACTTATTCCAATAGGTATTTTGGGTTTCTAGGGATACGAGAATGTGGTTCTTAATATGTGATGTTACATTTGGGTATGAATTTTTCTTTGAGTGAGTCACATGTTGTGTAGAGTTTACGATTTATTATGGATTTTTTTCTCTCGGTCCATTGACGAGAGTCTAGCAATTGATTTTGAGACTTGGTCGATAGAGGCAAGAGGCATTTTTTCATGCATCATAATTGGTACACAGGGTCCACATGTTATATTCCTTCTAGTTTGTGGTTTTTTGAAGATTGAGGCCAACCATTTAAAGTATCAAAAACAACAATGGTGTTTTCCCATATAGGTTATTAGAGGAATTATATCTAGGTGTAATTCATTGGTTACATCATCTATGGTGGGTTATGTGGATATATGATGATATGTTATATGGTGAGGATGATGACTCGGTCTTTATGCATAGGAGGTGTAGTGGCCCTAGTGGGTCGATAGGGCAAATGATGCCCAAGTGTTGGACCCATTGTGGGGTATTGTTAATTAGGATAAATTATTTAAAGTTCCAATTACAACTTATATGATGTTTTAATATATAAATTGGAATGAAATTCTATATAACCAAATAGTGTGAGTGTGGTATGGAACATACAATTTGATATGATGTTTTGTGTGTACTTTTGACATTCATAGGTCAATACGAATAGCTAATTCCTTTCCAATAGAACCTTTGTGGGTGTATCCTTTTCAGGTGCAGTTAAGTAAAGATTCATAACAACCTATATGGAGTTTTACCATATAACATGCTATAATATTTTACTTAAATGACATTTTTTGTGGATATCTAGTTAGATTATTGAGTTTGATGCTGATAGGTACCTAGATTTTTTTAGTAAAATGGAACTATGAGGGGTATTACCATATAGAAAAGCCCAATGATGGTTAATTAATTATCCTTTTATAGATATAATGACCCTCCAGTGTAACACCCTGATATTTTATTAAATATATTTTTTCAAATAAATTTAATTTCTTCGATAGCTCGTGTTACATGCAACAACGAGTTTAAACAAACCACTATATACTATTAAAATATTATTATTTTATTTTTTCACTTATCTCATAGCCATTGGTTTTATGGGTATGTATAAGACTGATTAAATTATGAAAAATCATGATTAAAACATATATAAAAATAATTCATTGGATATCAATTTATTAGAAATGAAAGGAAAAATCTTTTGAAAATAAAGGATATGTTTTTTTGAAAAACTGTTTTTATGCATGATATGTGTTTTTATCTTAATAAATTAAATTTATCACTATTGGTGAGTGATTTTAATGAAATTTACATATTATATATTTAATAATTTTTTTAACTTTCATCTAATATTTTTTAGGTATGAGATAAGAATAAATCTAGTTTTATGCTTCAAAATGTATATTTTATAAAAAGATGTTTTTTCCTTGTTTTTCACACTTATTTTAAAATATTTTTCGTTTATAATTATAGAAATTTAATATTGAAAAATAGATTCTATATTTGGAATAAAGAGGATCAAATTTTGTGAATATTTGTTTTCTTTTTGTTCAATACGAATAATAACCATAGAATTGTTTTTACCCTGGTAAGGGTAAAATGGGTAAAATATGGTTAAAATTTTTGGTTAAGGATTTAATATTTATCTAAAAAATTAATCTATCCTATTTGATGATTGGAGTTCATGTCCATAAATTTATTTAATATGTGGACATTTGGTGCCATATTTATTTGAATATGACCATTATATTAATTTATGAAAAGAATAATTATAAAATGTCACTCTCTTGACTTTAATATCTCTAAATTTTTTACATAAGGATAAAAATAAGATATGTTTAGTTATAAATATTTTTTAAATATATTTTTTTATATTATTTTATTTATAATTTTTATTTATTGAATAATTACCTTAAATTCTTATGCAACACCAACATAATATTTATTCAATTAATAGAAAAATAAAATAAATAATTTTAAAATTATTAAAACTATCCCAATTTAAGAGAATTATTATATTCCATAAATTTTTATAGATACATATGACATATTAGGGATTTTTAAAAACATTATATTCACATTCCATATTTTTTTGATGTCTTTTATGTTAAATTAAATGAATAGTTCCAAAATTGACATTAATGATATTTTATAACAAATAATAATTTATTAAATGATTTAAAATTTATAAAATATTTTATTTTTTCATGTGAATGGAATATTGTTGAAAAAATAATTCAATTTAAATTTATGAGTCAGTTTTTAATTTATGGAAACATACTTAACCCTTTATGATTGAAATAGTTTTTACCGCGGTTAAGGAAAAAAATAATTAATGAAGGAGATAATTAAAAAGTAAGGTCAAAAATGACACAAAAACCTATATAAATTTCATTTAATGATATTATTTCAAACCCATAATTTTTTTTATAAAAACTCATAGCCATTTGGAATCATTCTTCTAGAGAATGACTTTATTATATTTTTATCTTTTAATAAATTCCAGGTTTTTCCTCCCCCCTTATAAAAGGACTCACCTCCTTTATTTTATTTATAAAAAATTGAGCCTTCTAACATGAAAGGAACATATAAAATTATATTATAAACTCACATATACAATTTATATAAGATATTTTCTCCAAATAAGACTAAACATAGGGTTATTAAGAGGATATCCAAAGGGGTACTTTCAAAGAATAGGTAATCGCCATAATCGATCACTTTCTATTTACATATTCTTTTACATACTCTAAATATATGATGTTTATCATAAAAAAAACTTCATTATAATAAATATACTTAAACTTTATAATCATTATTCTTAAACCACATTTATTAACTCTCTTTTCCATCAAATGATAAATTAAAGTATCACTCATGCATACATTCGACTTACTGTCTCCCTGTAGCGATATAGTTCATTTTCCATAACTATATTTTAGGGATGGTTATTACGAAGGTTATAATGTTTATATATTATTTTTTTGATATAATTATAGTCATGGAATTTTAATATAACATATACTTTCCTACTTACCAATATTTTTTAAAATGACAACGTCGCTTGTGCGTACAAGTGGACTACCACCTCCATGAAGCGATGCGATTTTTAATTTACATTTTATTTTGACGGTAATAAAGATATATTTAATGAAAATATATGATATATATTATATAATAATTATAATTTAAATATTAATTATTATATAACTTTACTTCATTCTATTCTTCAAAAAATTAAAACAACGTTCATACATACATACAACCTATCGTCTCCATGAATGGTGTTATTTATTTTTTTATCTCTAAATTTTATGGAATACTATATAAATCCATATATAATGAATATATATGATATTTATATCATTATTAAAATTATGTATATGATGGATCCATTATCAAAGTACAAGGATCAAGACTACTGAACTGAAACATTTATAAAAAAGGAAGCAGTTATCACCCATAATAGTGATTATAATAACAAATTGTTAATAAAAATGTGATAAGATATCATAAATAAATCATAAATGGTATGATATATATAATAATTATTACGGAATAAATTTATAATAAATTTATATTTATTGTATTTTGGGTTCAAATATATATGCAAAAGATGATATTTTAGGTAAGGTATTTATGTTTCAATCCTATTTTTAATTGGGATTGTTTATTCTTGAATTTACATTGAGGAAATTATACGATAATCATCTGATAAATTAATTTCATTTTTATTATCCAATTTTTACTTCTAAATAATATATTTTTCCTTTAATTTTCCTCACTTTATGTACTCAATAGATCAAAATAATGTTTTTAAGGAAAATTTACTTTATTTCTCTCATCCATCGAAAGTCATTTTTCTTACAAATCTAGGTTTTCTAAAAATATTTTCAAGAACATTTTTAATATTCTAATATAATATTCTAAAGTAATTTTTACCCATTATTTACTTTTTATAAAATTTATTAAAGTAATATTCTTGTTGTTTTATGAATGGGGTACTTTTGACTTTTTAAAAAAGTGTGAAGAAAATGTTTTATTTTAACTTATATAATATAAATAAAAATTTCCACCATCATGACTGCTCAATAATTTGAATATTATTTTATAAATTTTCAAGGTTATTTTAAAAGAATTTTTTCTCAATATTTGGTAAATTTTTATATTTTATATAAGTGATTTTAAAGTGAAATGGGTATTTTACTCTAGAATTATTCTAGTTAATATTTTAAAAGAATTTTCATTTATGACTAAATCATTTGATATTAATTTTGTTTTATAGGGGATATAATCTAATTAAACCATCCTTATTATTTCTTTGGATTGTTTATGATTTTTATAATGATATGTTTATGAAACCCATTTATTTTCCATGGGTTATGCTATGATGATATGATGAATGTTTTGGGATCTTGTGAAAAAAATATGTATGGTTTTCATTACGTGATGGGTGGGAATAGAATTATTTATCCCTAAAATACATTGGGTAAAGTTTTATATCTCAAGATATAAATATGGGAAATAAGTATATGTGTTTTATCCACTATGGAAAACAAGTTTATGTGCTTGATCCTCTATGGGAAAAAATTTGATGTGCTTGATCCACTATAAGAAACATGTGTTGATTCCTGATCTATTATGATTTGATGCTCTTGGTATTTGAATTTGACTTATTAAATGAGTTCTATACTTATGATGGTTCCATAATTTTATGACTTGAAATTATTGTTCATGATTAATTTACAATGATTTCTCACTCTTATGATACATGTCTTTTGATATGATAATATTTTATTCCATGAATCATGTTTATAATTCATGATAGATTGGGTATGAACTTTGTAAGTTATGTTTATGATCTCATACAATTATTCTTATCTCATGATTTCATATGATCATCGATTGATATATCCCTTGTATACCCATACTAAGCATATGATCTCACCCATTATTATGTTTCCTTTTAATTGTTTATAAAGAAAGGTTTAAGTAGGTTATATCTATGAAGTGCACAATATGGGAAGATATTTATGGGATATGTTTAATATCTTTAATGAAATAATAATATTATATATATAGTATACAAAGACACTAAACCTTTATGTCCCTCAAGCATTTATTTTTGAATTTTATTAAATATTCTTATAAAAATATTTAATATTTATGTATGAAAATAATTGTTCCTTATAGTTGGTATCATAGGATAGGTTTATTCAACATTTGTAGATTATAGTTAGAAAATATTTTTAAAAACCATAGGGATAACTATAAGTATAGGATAAAATCCTAATGTCGTATAATGGAAGAGATTGTGTGTTTTTTTCTAGAAATAAATTCATCTATGGATACTATAAGCTGACATGGTTTTGGCATAGATGAATCTAGGGGTTATAACCCTGAAAATAGTTGGTCAAGTATACATCAACCATCATTCTGGTGCATGGTTAGTGTACCCGTACTATTCACCTAGTTTAACAATCCTAGGTGATATACTTGGGTTAATTCACATTTTCTTTAAAAACCCTAAAGGATTTGAATAAATGATGACCAAATATGACCTAGGTTAAACATAAGGTGTCATAGGATAAAAAAGGGGTCTTGATTTAGAAATATAATAATTTTTTCATGATTATGTGGTTTCCCACTATTATTTTTTTCAAACACTTTTATTTTTTGGTTTTAGTCAATGGATATGACTAGAATACATCATGATGAAAATGAATTTGATGGAAAATGCAATGATTTTACAATAGTGGAACCAAATGTTATGGGAACTAGAATAAAAAATCTTGTTGTTCTGATCAAACAAATTTCTCAGTCCATGAATCATGATGATATTTTAAATTATCAAAGGAGAGAATAATGTACTATTGAGTATTTAATGAGGTAACATCCACTTTATTTAAGTGGTACTTATGATCCACTAGTAGCTGAGTGATAGATCAACACTATTGAGAAGATATTTTCTATTCTCCAGTGATTTGAACGTGAAAAGGTTTTCTTAGCCATTTATCATATGGAAGGTGAAGAAGATCAATAGTGGAACCTTATTAAAAATATAAAACAAGAGGAAGAAATTGACTCCATGAATTGGGATGAATTTAAGAGGACATTTTTTATTAAGGACTTCCCTAATATTCTATGTAAAAATATGGGTAAGGAGTTTCCTATGTTTAAAAAAAGGTGGATGAGTCTATTAGTACTTGTGAGGAAAATTTTACAATACTTTCAAGGTATGATTTTGGTATAACCATTATACCTAAAAGAAAAAAATGATTGATTATTGGGTAGATTAAAACCATGTTTATGAAAGGATTTAGCTATAAGAGACATTATCATCTATGAAGAAATAATTTGATGTACACTTAGTATATAAATAAAAATGGGATATTCCCACCATTCCCATGGTTTTGATAATAAAAATAAGATCATGTCACTTGAAAACTTGAATAAATAACATGTTGGAAAGAAATTTCATCCATATACATGCTAGAAACATGGGAAGAAATATCAAGGAAATTTATTGAATTAAACTAGATTGTGATTTAAATATGTAAATGTGGGTCATAAAGACCTTGAATTATGAATGGTGATGAATGGTCCAGTTAATGAAATAGAGGAGAAGAAGACACTAACTAATACACCTGCCAAGATTTAATGCTTCAAATGTAAGGAGTATGGGATTTATGAAAAATAATTCATGAATTAAAAGGTTTATGATGATGATCAACATTAGAAACATATTAAGATAAACAAATATGGGATATATCATGCGATCAAGACTGTTGAAGTGGGTTATGAGAATAACATGTTGAAAGGTAAACTTATAATTCACTATAGAGGAACTAATGTATTATTTAATTTTGTCTCTACCTAATAATTTATATCTAAATAATTTGAAAATGGTATCAAATTACCATCTTAATGACTATATATGGAGTTAGTAGTGAACACTCATAATAGTAAAATGGTTGCATCTCAAGTCTGTAGTTCCTCTCCTATTTATGTTGATAAGAAATTACTTCCAGAAAATGTTACAAATCTCCTATTATTTGAAATAGATGTGATTATAGGCATAGATTAAAACTTTTAATCTGAATCCTATATTAATTATTTAGGAAATAAATTCATAATTTTTATTCCAATTAAAACTTTGATCATTTATCGATATAAGGATGTATATGAAATTCAAATGAAAAATTAATTCTATCTTGTGGGTATTAATTTTTATACATGAAGGATATTTATCTCATATGGTTGGGGAGAAACTCAACATCCAAGATATTCTTACTATTCATGATCTTTTTGATGTATTTATAGAAGAATATCTTACTGTTACTCTGATTCGTGATGTTGAGTTTTTAATAAAATTGAAACCTAGTACTACACCTATTTCAAATATTCCTTATAGAATGACCCTAATTGAGTTGCAAGAATTGAAGAAGAAAATCTTGTAGAATCTAGAAAAGAGATTTATTCATCCATGTACATCAACTTGGGGTTCACCAGATATTTTTTTAAGAAGATGGATTGATCAATACAAATCTATATTGATTATAGAGATCCTTACAAGATAACTATTAAGAATAATTATCATTTACCTCATATCAATGATTTTTTTGATCAATTATTTGGAGATAAATAATTTTAAATGGTTAATTTTTGATATGGGTAGTATTATTTGAGGATAAAAAGTTAATACATACCCAAGATAGCCTTCCATATTAGGTATAGAAACTATGAATTTATATTGATTCCATATGGTCTTACCAATTCTCTTTCTATCTTTATGAATTTAATGAATAATATATTTAGATATTATATTAATTAGTTTTTGGTAGTCTTTATCAATTATATTTTTATATATTAAAATAGATATTAAGATCATGGAGGTCACTTGTGAATTATATTGAAGACCTCGAGGAAGGAGAAGTTGTACACAAAATTTACCAAGTGTGAATTTTGTCTTTGGAAAGTTTCATTCTTGGGTCATATATTCTCAAGTGAGGTTATTTAAGTGGATCCTTAAAAGGAATAAGTTATTAAGAAATGGACCTAACCAACCATAGTTATTGAGATCCATATTTTTCTTGGGTTTTCTAGATATTATCGACTCTTTTTATAGAATTTATAATGGTAGTATAATCCTCTCACTAAGTTAACATGAAAGGGATCCAAGTTCCTTTGGATAGATGAATGATACAAAAATCTCAAGGAACTGAAGAGAAGGTTATTCATCACACCTATTCTTACATTATCCTATAATTGAGAAGTTTTTATTATCTATAGTGATGCATCAAAGAAGTGATTGAGAATCATTCTTATGCAGAATGATATGGTTATAGCTTATGTCTCAAAAAATTTAAATTTCTTGAGAAAAATTACCCAAATCATTAATTGGAGTTAGTTACAGTTATTTTTGAATTAAAAATATGAAACCATTATCTTTATAGAGAAATATGTGACATATATACTATTTATAAAATCTTAAATTATATATTCACTCAAAAAGAGGTGAATATGCATTACAAAAGATTGTTAGAGCTAATTAAATATTATGAATGCTTAATACATTACCAACCTGTGAAGGTGAAAAATGTGGAAAATGATTTGAGTTGAAAGGATCATGATATATTATCTATGATGAGGTTCAAAAAAGATCCAATATTTCAAGATTTTTAATTAAAGTATATGGTAATATTAAAGGAAGGGGTGAAATATTATCACACTCAAATGAATTTTTAACCATCTACCTATGAAAAGATTAAAGAGGTGTAAAAGGAAGATGTATATATTCAAAAGAAGGTTTGAAATGTCCCTGAGTTCAACCTTGATTGTGATGGAATTATAAAGTTTACGAACCGTGTATGTGTCTTGTCCATACCAGATTTGAAGAAGGAGCTGTTGGATGAAGCTAATAGTTCATTATTCTCTATTCATCCTAGAAGTATGAAGATGTATAAAGATCTGAAAGAGTATTTATAGTGGGAAAAAATGAAAAGGGATATTTTATAATTTGTATCTCGGTGTTTGGTATGGAATCAAGTTAAGGTTGAGAGAAAAAATTCTAAGGGGATGTTATAAACATTACCCATACCAGAATAGAAATGGGAAAACATCACCATGAATTTTGTAATAGGAATCCCTAATATGTCTAAATTCCATAATGCTATTTGGGTTTTATTCGATCACCTTAAAAATTCAGAACACTTCATTATAATTAGATAATATTTATCTCTTGACCATATTTCCATAATATACATAAAAGAAGTGTTAAGGTTTCATGGAGTACCACATTATGTTGTATCTTTTTGAGATCTATTTTTACCTCAATGTTCTAGATAAGTCTTTAACAAGATCTAGATATGGAGTTAAGTTTCATCACTACATTTCCTCCTCATTTGTATTTTTATTATGAGAGAAAAATTCAAACCATAGAGGATATGTTAGATCATGTTCCCTCAAATTCAAATATTATTGGGATCAACATCTTTATCTATTCAAGTTTTCTTATAACAATAACTTTTTCTCAAAAATATAGATAGATCCTTATAAGGACCTATATGGTAGAAAGTATAGAAATCTAATATTTTGGGTAGAATTTGGAGAAAAAAATATATTGAGACCTGAGATAGATGAGTAAAGGATAGAGAAAGTAAGAGATATTCAGAAGAATATAAGATAATCTTAAATTTGATAGAAACTTTTTTCTGACAATCGTCAGAGAGATTCGGAGTTCAATGTGGGTGAAAAGGTATTTCTATGAATTTCTATACGAAATAATGTTATAATATTATGAAAGAAATGAAAATTGATACCTAGGTGTATCGTCCCCTTTAATATTATTGATCGATTAGGTATAATATCTTAATACTTAGATATTTCTTCGAACCTCTATCAAGTTCACAATGTGTTCAATGTATCTCTCCTGAGGAAGTACATACCTGATCCATTACCTGCCTAAATTGATCGAAGGCCTTATTTTTTATTGATTTTTGATAAACCTCCTTTCAAGGGATGAGGGGGAACCCTTAAAAGGCCCTTAGTCTTAGAGATTACATTTACCGTAGGCTTGGAGACATTACAAGACCCGTAGGTCTTAATGAAATCATACAGACTATGACTACTTGAAACCACCCCTCTCCAACATCTGCATTGTGATTAACTCTCCACTTTTGCATTATTGTTCAGCTACTTGTCATGTAAAGGATTCATAGGCCTGGTACCAATGAAAATTCCATACCTTCTCATTCTTTCAAATTCATTATCCCTGCTTTGGTGAATGCATCATGATCTTGAAACCTCTTCTAGAGCTGGTTACTTATAGAATCTCACTGGTCATCTATATATCAGGTGGCCCTAAAGGCCTTGAGGTTGAACTAAGGCCTTGAGGTGGACCAAAGGCCTTAAAGGTGTCCTAAAAGACTTACTGACCTAAAGTCCTGGGTAGCCCGAAGGCCTTAAAGACTTCAAGCCCAAACTGGTGGCCCAAGGTGAATAGTTACGATTGCTATAGTACCGAATAATACCTTCTATAGTAACTGCTACATTACCTACTATAGTACCAATCACAATACTACTATAGTTCCTACCATAGTACTGCTACAATACCTACTATAGTACTGCTACAACCCTAGAAATATGCCTCCGTCGGGCTTCGAACCTGGGTCTTCTGGAAGTACTTAGAGAGACCTCACCAACTGGGCTAAGGCTCATGTGCCCTAATACATTACATGTAATAAACATAGAGGTAATACCACTAGATAATGATATTTATTATTAATAAGAACTATTATAAATCTTGGAACATAAATATAAAGTGATACTGAACAATGTTACTCACTTAGTTAAAGTTATCTAGAGGAATTAGAAATTCAAAGAAGTTATATGGGAACCTTGGGATGTAATGCAATAGAGACATACTCATTTATTTGTATCAGAATAAAATAATTTAATAGAAAAAATCATTTTAGGGGGGGGGGTTATAATGTTACACCCTAATATTTTTTGATTTTTTTTAAATAAATTTAATTTCTTTGATAGCCCATGTTACATGAAATAATTAGTTTAAACGAACCATGATATACTATTAAACTATTATTATTTAATGTTATAATTATCTCCTAACCATTGTATTGGTGGTTATGAATAGGTATAGATAAATTTTGAAAAATTATGATTTACACATGTATAAAATGAATTCATTGGTTATCAAGTAATTATAAATTAAAATAAAAATAATTTGAAAATAAAGGATAAGTTTTTTTGAAAAACTTTTTTATGCGTGCAATATGTTTTTATCTTAATAAATTAAATTAATCACTATTAGTGAATTATTTTAATGAAATTTATATATTATATTTTCAATATTTTTTTAACTTTCATCTAATATTTTTTTAGGTAAGGGGTAAGAATAAATCTAGTGTTATGCTTAAAAATGTATTTTCATAAAAGCATCTTTTCTCACATTTTTCAAACTTATTTTAAAATGAATTTCTTCCAATTATTGAAATTTAATCTTTAAAAATGGATTCTATATTTTTAATTAATAGGATTAAATTTGGTAAATATGTCCCATTAATTTTTTTCCAATATGAATAGTAACCATAATTATTTTTTATTACCTCAGTAAGGGTAAAATAGGGTTAAAATTTTGGGATAAGGCTTTAATATTTATCAAATACTTGACTTTATCCTATTAGATGAGTGTATTTCTTACATTTCCAAACAAGTATTGATTATATGGGAACTTGGTGCCATATTTCTTTGAATATGACCTTTATATTAATTTAAAAAACGAATAAATACAAAATGTTGCTCTCTTGACTTTATTGTCTTTAAATTTTTTACATAAGGATAAAAATAGGATAAGTTTGGTTTTATATATTTATATGAAAGATATTTTTTTATCATAGTAATTTATTTCTAATTTTTATTCATTGAATAATAACCCTAAATACTTATGAAACACCGACACAATATTTATTCAATAAATAGAAAAACAAAATAAACAATTTTAGAAACATTAAAAGTAATACAATTTAAGAGAATTATTGTGCCCCAAGAAATTTTAGATAAATATTACATATTAGGGATGTTTTAAAATACTATTTTCTAATTACATTATTTTTTGGTGTCTTTAATGTCAAATTTAATGAATATTTCCAAAATTGATATTAATGATATTTTATAATAAATAACATTTTATTAAATGATTTAAAATTTATAAAAATATTACCACCAACCAAGTGAATTGAATATGGTTGAAAATATCAAACATGGACCATTTATTAGTCATTTTTCCATTTATGGTAACATTATTAACTCTTTAAGATTGAAATAGTTGTTACCATGATTAAGATAAAAAATGATTAACAAAGGAGTTAATAAAAAAAGATAAGTTTTAAAATGACACCAAAACGTTTATAAATTTAATTGAATGATTTTATTTATACACTATAATCTTTTTATTAAAATTAATTTCTGTTTTAAATTATTTTTCTAGAGAATTACTTTATTATATGTTAATCTTATAAGAAATTCCAAGTGTGTCCTCTCCCTCCCTTATAAAAGGACACCCCTACTTTCTCTTCTCTACACCACTTTGAGCCTTATAGATTGACCAAAAACTATAAAATTATCTTCTCAACTTCACTATCCAAATTATATAGTTAATTTTATCCCCATAATACCAACCCTACCGTCCTTAAGAGGAGATCCAAAGGAGTTCTTTCAAGGAAGAGGTAATCGCCTTAACCGATCACTTTCTTCTTACTTCTTCTTTTAAATCCTATAAATCTATTGTATTTATAATAAAATAATAAATTTGGTATCATAAATATACTATAATTTTATTATTATTATTAATTAACCTTTATTCACCCTCCTTTCCATAAAATGGGTAGTTAAAGTATAGCACGAGTGTACAAATGACTTACCATCTTCATGTAACAATATAATTCAATTTTTTGACTATATTTCATAGATGGTTATTATGATAGTTATAATGTTTACATATTATATTTATGATATAATTATTCTTATTTAATTATAATATCACATCTAACTTCTTACCTACCAATATGCTGGAAAACGATAACGTCTCTCGTGCACACATGCAGACTACCATCTCCAGGAAGTGATGCATTTTTTTCTATTTTTGTTTTACTTGGATGGTAATAAGGATACATTTAATGAAAAATATATGATATATATATATATATATGATATAATATTTATTCTAAAAATATTCATTATTATTTACCTTTATTTCATTCAATCTGTCAAAAAATTAAAACATCATTTATGCGTACATACGATCTACTGTCTCCATGAATAATGTAATTCATTTTTCTATCTCTAAATTTTATGGCTGACTCTAAATATTTATATAATTAATATATATAATATTTATATCATGATTAAAATTATGTATATTATGTAACCGCGATCTAATTACAAGGATATGAACTTCTAAACCAAAACATACATGAAAAACGAAGCAGTTATCACCCAAAACAATGATTTTAATAACAAATTGTTAATATAATGATGATAAGATGTAAAAAATAAATCATAAATGGTATGATAGATTTGATTATGGTTTCTTAACACATTTATAATAAATATATATTTATTATACATAAATTTATAATGTTTATTAAGAAAGATGATACATGTGGTAAGAGATTTATGTTTAAATCTAATTTTCAATAAGGATTGTTTACACTTGATTTTAAATTAAATAAATTATATGATACTTATATAATAAATACATTTAATTTTTATCCTCCTATGGTTAATTATTAATAATAAATGTTTTCCTTTAATTTTCCTCCCTTTAAGTACTTATGATATAATTTATTTCTCGTTTTTGTCAGAAGTAATTTTTTTCCATATCCATGTTTTATAAAAATGTTTTTAGGATTTTTTAATATTATCCTATTATTTTAAAATTTATTTTTACCCATGATTTAATTTTTTCAATTTTTTAAAAATGAATCTTCATACCATTTTATGAATGAGGTACTTTTTGAATTTTTATAAAAGCGTGAAAGGAATGTTTTCTTTTAACTTATATGACATTAATAGAATTTCCAACCATAAATACCTATAAATGATTTAAATATTACATTAAATTTTTTCAGGGTTATTTTTAGAGAAAATTATTCTTTCATTATTTGGAATTTTTTAGATTTTAAATAAGTGATTTCAAAGTGAAAAATGTAATTTTCCTAGGAAATATTAAAGTGACTATTTTAAATTAATTTTCATATATGATAACATAATTTTACGTTAATTATGTTTTAATTGGGATATAATACAATGATAATATCCTTATTATTTCTATGTATGGTTTCATGATTATGATGATGAGATGTTTATGAAACACGTTTATTTTCTATGGGTTATGATGTGATGAAATGATTAATGTTGTAAGATCTTGTGGAACACATATGTATAGTTTTCATTATGTGAAAGAGGGGACTAGAATTGTATCCCTCTAATTCATTGGGTGAATTTTTATATATCATGATATAACCATGAGAAAAACGTATATTTTCTTGATCCACTCTTGGAAACAAGTCGATGTGCTTAATCCTCTATGGGAAAAAGTCGATGTCCTTGATCCATTATAGGAAACATGTGTTGATTCCTGATACCTTATGATTTGATATTATATTTAGTTAACCATAACATATGAAATGGTTTCTATACTTATGATGGTTCCACAATTTTATGACATGAAATTATTGTTTGTGATTGATTTATGATTATTTCTCATTCTTATGGTTTATGTATTTTGAAATGATAAATTTTTATAACATGAATCATGTTTATGATCCATGATAGATTGGGTATAAACTTTGTAAGTAATGTTCATGATCGCATACCATTAATCTTATCTTATTATTTCATATGATCATGGATTGATATCTCCCATGTTTAACCTTACTGAGAATTTGAGATCACCCTTTCTCATGTTTCCTTTACCCAGGTTATGAAGAGAGGTTTAAGTAGGTTATGTATATGAAGAGTACTACATGAGAAGATCTTCAGAGGAGATATTGAATATATTTCATCAAATAATAATATTTTGTATCTAGTATCTAGAGACACAAAACCTTTATGCTCCTTGGGCATGTATTTGTGAAATGTATTGAATATTAATTTAAAAAGATGTAATATTTATGTATGAAAATCTTGGGTCACTATATTTGGGAGTAGTCCCTTAAGAGGATTCTTGGAGAGGTTTAGGGATTCAGAGGCGGATTCTTGATAGAATATTTCATTATAATCCATCCTTATGTTAGTAGTTATAATGGGTTTCAATTAAAATGGTTTTCAATTACAACTTAAAGGGTTTTAATCTATAAATTGGAATTTAAAACCAATATAATTGAACCCCTAATAACAGGTTTTGACCCTAGTAGGTTGTTGATATCTTTACATACCTTCATTTTTACCTCTTTTTTGGGTAAAATCTGATGTGACCTATCTGTGAGAGACCTATGGGATAGGTGTTCAGACCTAGTGACCCATCTTGAGACCTGATTAGTAAGGCTAGGTGGGATACCTAATGAAATTAGTTTTGACTTAGAACCTAGTGAGTCAGAATTTGGTTTGGTTTAGGGGAACCTATGATAGGGGTTGGTATAGGTTTACATATTCCATTTTAGGCAGTGAATTTAGTGGTATTCACATGTTGAGTCCAATGAATGAGAGGTGATCGCATTTTTCAATACATATAGTATGATTCCTTTTATTTATGAGAAATAACCTAGGGTGATTGGGTATCAAGGAAGGCTTCGATGGACCTGTCTGTTTGGGTGCCTAAACCTGAGGACCATTGGTTATATGGTTAAAAATGTGTTTATTGTGTCAGTAGATGCTCATGACTAGAATGGATCAAGATTAAGGATAGGTTCATGGATGAGATTGAAATTATTTAGACTAAGGATGCATAACTATGGTTCTATGATGATTCCATATGATGGGTAGTCATGGAATAAATAATGTCATAGATGAGATTCTCAATTTTGAAAAATATTTTGAAGGGATATTCTAGATTAATGAGACTGACGTACTGTGTATCACGGTAAGATTTTCCTATGTGATGTGTAGATCATGGAAGATAGAGTTGAGTGGTTTGACTGGGTGGTATATGATTGTTCACTAGCTGTTCTAGTTGAGGTAGGGATGATACATGTCACTTGTTCATGGTACTGTTTAAATCATAAATTAGTTAGTGGGTGTGCGAGTCAAGGAACAATGGTTTCAATGAAAAGCTATGGGAACAATCACCTAAGAGTTTTGATGAAATGTGAAAAGTCTCTCTATGGTATAGGAGAGATCGAAAATGGATTGGGTGCTATGGCATGACCAATCTGGATCAATCCTAGTCAGATATTGATAGGATACTGAGCATGGGTTGAGAGGAGAGACACATGAACAGTGGTGGAACCCATTAAGGTTATGCTCAAGTAGCGGTATAAGGTAATTTATATAGTGGGGAGTGAACCATTGGATTTTTGATAGTAGTGACCATTTTTATAATTTTTAATTAAATGGTTTCTATGAAAACCATTTTTTGGAAGTGGGAATGGGTGATGTTGTGAGTTGGCACTCTAGAATGAGTGATTTCATCCATGCCTATCATTGTGATTACTAATGGAAAACGTGTGGGTATTTGAACTTGGAGTTTAGTTATGAGGTAATGATAAGGTTACTCATATGACAGAGAGTATCAGATTATCCCCACTTGAACATCTCTCATGTTGGGAGGGAGAGTTATAGATGTTGTGAGACTAGTCGTTGGAGGGTCAAGATAACACATGTGTGAAAAAGCTTGGGATGGGAGCTTAGATACCATTTTCCGAACAAGGGTTCTCAAGGATGAGAAGGGTTATAGTGGGTAGGTTGTAAAGAACTATGTTTTCTTGGACTATTAAATTGGGTATAAATTTAAATTTTTACTTTAAAATTATCATGAGGGGTGAAATGATATTTTCCCCTAGCAGATGATCTTAGATAATTTTTCTAACCACTCTATTAGTCATATAATAGAGTGTTCACTCTAGGATATTAGTTTGGAAGAATTATAAGCCTTTTTAATTTTCATTGAATAATTAGTATTTAATATTTAATTAATTAAATATTAATTTATTCACACATGATTTTTTTAGTGATAAAATTTCAACAGAGAATCATATTGAGATTATATGCCTATGATTGATTCTGAAAGGGGAATTTTCTTAATTTAGTGATAAACTCATGGTATGCGTTGGGCCCAGGCTTGGGCCCCATTTTTCTTTTTCCTTTTCCTTTCCCCTTTTGTTTCTCCTCCTTATTTGGCTTCTTGGATGAACCCCCTTGGGTATTTTTCTTCTGACAACTGAGATAGGATAAGAAGAGTAAGAGAGATAGGGAGAGATAAATAGATAGATAGAGGGATATAAGAAGGGAGGTGCATCCATGGAGCTCTAGAGGAACTGGATCATCATGCAGAAACTACAAAGCATAGATACAGCTGAAGCTTCAGTGGATTCTGCCAAATAGAAGGCAATTTTTATGTTTTTACCATAAATCTCCATATATTTACCACTTTATTATTTTAAGGATCTTCTATGGTTTCCAAGGACCCCCTAAAGGTCGATTTATATCAGTTGAGGTAAAAATGGGGGTCTCAGGACAATTTTTATGGTTTCCATTTGGGAAATCCCAATCACATAGCATATGGTTCCCTGAATACACCTTGTGGATTCTTCCTATTTGGGGAAGATGAATTTTTGGTAGTAAACACTATGTACTTGGAGTACATTTCATGTAGTGGTACATGGACCTTTAGTCGATTAGTTGGGAAGATAGAGTTGTTGGGACAATATGATGTATACTAAGAGTACACACCATGTAGTAATTCATGGCCATGTTATTAGGCACTTGGGAGGACACCCCTTGTAAAGAGAACATGGTCATGTAGTATTACATAACCAAACCCCAGGTTTGTCTTGGTCATGTAGTAGTATATGAAAAGACCCCATGTGTTCTTTGGATATTTAGTAGTACATGGAAATACCTTGGGTATACCCAGGATGGGTAGAAGTAAATTGTTAGTGGAGATGTTTTGGAGTACACACCATGTTCTCATAGTAAATGTTGTGTACTATGACCCTATGACCCTTTTTATTTTTTAGCAATTTTTCACCTTGGAGTCAAAATTGGAAAAATATGAGTCCATTTTGAGTATTTTTTCCACATAGATCATGATGGTGGAACCATTGGGGTGATTTGAGGAATCCTTAAAGTCATTTCGATGCTATTGATCTATTATAGAGAGGTTCTTTCTCTACTAAATGGATTCATAGGTGTTAGGAGTGAGATGTGGGATGAGACCTAGATGAGGGTCATGGGAAAGGTTAGTTGACATGGAATGGGATTTCCAATGTACTCGTTTTGTGTTTTTTTAGATAGTACTAGGTTATAAAGAATAAGATTCAAATAAAATAAGCACATTGGTTGGGTGTTTAGGCCAACCTAGAGAGGGACCATGAAATGATATGTTCCATAATCCATCTCCATAGACTAATGTTTAAGTAGCTTTCCCCTTTAGGTCAAGAGGCCATTTTATATGTTGACCTTTATGGAAAGAATGTTTACACCGAGATCTTAGTCTGTGACTGAGGATCCCATATGGCATGCCTCTACTCATGAACTAACCTAGAGGATCCCCTGTGGGATACCTCTACTTGCTTACTCTTTCTGAGGATCCTAAGAGGGATGCCTCTGCTTAAGTTATAACTTAGATGTTCCTAAAAGGGACAACTCTACTTATTTGTGGACCTTGAGGATCTATCAAGGGATTCCTCTCTAATGTTATGACCTAGGGGACCCCAGTGGGTGCCCTAGTGGTTGAGAGACCCTAGGAAAGTGCATTATGGGTTTGGATAGAGATATAAACGGGTGTCGCCTTAAAACCCATACCAAACATGTGATCCTATGGGGATGTAGAAATAGTGATGGGTTTAGAAAATTGGATAAACCTAATCTTATGTTTATTCTTTCACTTAGTTAATTTTTATGCTAATGTGATTTCCAAATGTTCTTCTTGGTACATTTCCCATGGGGTCTGATGCAATGTGATAATATGGTGAGGATGACTAGAGGTACTTCCTAGGATTTGACATATGAGACTTAGCTATTTGAATGTTATCTTTATGAAATTTCCCACTTCTCACTAGGATTCCTAACAATATAAGGGTTATAGAGGAAGTTTCCAAGTCCATATAAGAACCCCTATTTGTTGTTTTTATCTTGGTGGACGTATAGTTTTCTAGGATCCAAGTGATTCCAATGATTGTTTGGTGTCCTCTTTCCCCTTAATCAAGGTATTCTCATGAAATACTCAAGGATTTATGATGATATCCTATATTTATTCCTAGGATACTCCCTAGGATCATGTGGATTCACCACTACTACATTTCCCAGACTTTCTTGGGAATGGTACGTTGATTTTTTATTGATTGATGTTGAGTTTTCCCTTGGATCCAAGATATTATTGTATATATATTGCCTAAGGTTCATCCTCCATAGGAATAATATATGTTGCAATGTTGTGATTTCTTATGGTCTGGGACATAGAAAATAGACATCAATTGGATTGCACATGAATTGAGTGGTATGAGATCCACCTCTATGCTAGAATGTCAAGTTGATACTAGGAATACTTCCTTATATGGTAGAGGTGAGTATACGCGATCCTAGGTCTAGGAATTGTATCCACCTATAGTGACATAGATTTATTAGATACATTTATAGTGATGGATGAAGTAGGTATGACCAATTAGGATAAAAAACTCAATGTTCAACATGATTACATGCAGATTGTGTGGTATAAAATGAAAATTAATGCCTTTTTTATAGGATGTCCAGTCGACCGGGATCCCAAAACCAAGGATAGACTACAAATTTATTTTATTTATTTTATCCAGTTGTGTCTCTTATAGGGTGAGTATATTTCATGAGTATGAATCTATGACAACATGTTATAGGTTCACCACTAAGGATGACCAACTGTATGAGGACCCTACCTTAAACATTACATGATATTGAATTAAATGAATAATTCACATTGAGGAATATTTCAGGTTTAGAGTTTTAGAGAATTAGGCCATAACTATTACATATCAACTTGAATATTACATGTAGACACTACTACTCAGTATCCATTTTTTTTAAAAAAACCTCTTAAAAAGAAACATGTCTTGTTCCATGTTTTAGACAACATTACTTCTCCTTGATCTCATCCTAGTCCCAATTCCACTTTATATCCTGTGAAAAACATTTAAAAACCTTGGGATGAGCACGAAAAGCTCATTAAGGGTTATAAAATAAAGAAGGAAATAATTAGCCCATGAATAAGTAAAAATCAAATAAACCAATACTTTTCAATCATAACATACCTTATGAAATAATAAGATTTATGAATAACACACAGAAATCATAAATCATAAAGGTAACTTATAGAATTCATAACATACTTACATTGTAACTATCACAACTACATAGGGAGTCACATTTGGAATACCCATCACACTATATTCAATAAATATATTAGGAGAAACATTTATGTTTACCTCTGTCATTTTAACCAATTAATTGGAGAGCTATCTTGGGCTCACTCACCCGAGGTTTATCATGGAACCACCCGTATACAAAACAATGCCCAATAACCATGACATAATCATAACACATAACACAAGTATAAAGGAAAGATACCATTTCCACATTTCAATCACAATATATAATTTAAATATATTGACATAAAAAATCCATTATCAAAACCATTTTCAATACCAAAATACGTAAAAAGATTATAGGGTATTTATTTTCCTTTTAAAAACATTACGACTTGTTAAGGAAGCCAAAGATCAAATAAAACTCACGGCGGCGGAAAGGGTCATTGTCACCGCTTAAGTTAAAAAGAAACATTCTTTTTTTTCATTTAGTAAAACGATTCGTAGAAAAATATTCCCTTTTAATGAAATGAAATGTCAAAGGTGTTTATACGATGTATAAAATAAAGTCGCGTATTAAAAAAAATGCCTCAATGAATGGATATTGAGACGAAGTCCCTTATAAAAACTGTATCCTTAGATTAAAGATAAATCAATTATATAATAATATGTGAAAAATAATAATACACTCAATATAAGTGGATATTAAGTGTGAAACAATCAGAGGTTATTCACACATATTCATAGCATGACATAATCAAAAAGTATAAGTTTAACCCAAAGAATTGAAATTGGGTGAAAGAGTTCCCTTACAGAAATTTGACAGCCTAACGACGTCACTTTAAAATTCAAAAAATGAATTGATGAGATAAAAAATGTATCTCATCACATGGAAATAAAATTTACAGTAATAAGGATATAGAAGAACATATCCCAACATAAGAAGATGAAAATTAAAAGACATAATGAAAAGAAGTCTTTTAAAAAGAGGAGGGTGAAAGGTTCCCTTACCGATTTGGCAATTTACGAAACATACACCCCATGAAAGACAGATCATAAAATGATGAGGTAAATAACCATAAATTTAAGTATATTACACAATGAATACAATCATGTGAAGTACATAAACCACACAAAAGTAAAATAGTGGCAATATTGCATGAATCTCGTGGGAATAAAAAGTGTGATGAAAACCCCTTACCACATTGTAATCAATTGATTCATATGACCAAAAGTTAATAACCACCAAATGAATCACATAATACAATGAATAAAAATATAATAATGATAATGTATATCAGATGGCAGTACAAAATAAACCACATGCAATAAATTAGTGGCAAATAATGGAAATCTCACAGAATTAAAAGTGAGATAAGAAACCACTTACCTCATGTCAAACTTGACTTGTTTGTTCCTTGTTTTTCCTGAATAATAAACTTAAGTTAATTTATACTTGATTAAGAACCATTTTTTCAAGTTTATTATTACTTTTATATCACTTATTATCATGTTATAAACATTATGTAATCATTTAAGTTAATAATGGTCATTTTTCGATATTTGGTACTTGAGTAAAAATGAACACCTTATAATTACAAGTTTTCCATGTGGTAAAGAGTCCATTATCTTCAGAATGATATTAATGATTTATATATCATATATATACAGTATATATATGTATTTATAATATTACATAACATTTGGAGATAAGAAATGAAATGCACCGTTCATGGAGACGGTAAGCCGTACGTACGCATGAATATTACTTTCATTTATATTTCGTCTTTTAATTGAATGAAAAATTAATGATACATAGTTATATTATAATTACAGTATAATATCATATATAATTTCAATAATTACATCCTTTATACATCCCATTTATGGTATGAATGAGTCATATCACTTTGAGGGGGTGGTAGTCCGCACTTCCCCAAATGAAATTATCGCAATTACTCATAATGGAATCTATAAAGGTATGATATAAAGGAAAAATATAGAAGCATAAAGAAAACATAAATATAATATATATCATATATAAATATACTTCCATATTAATGTCCACCGTGAGAGGCAGTATGGGATAATTGAACCATCATCGTTTCGTAAGGTGTTAGTTTTCTACCCACAGAAACATTATGTACATTACCCATTAGATGAATGTGTGTGTAAGTGTAGTTTTAATTATTCTCATAAAAACATCCTATTATATTGAGTATACTGGTTTTTTTATAAAAGAAATGAATGAAAAGATTTTAGGGGATGGAGAAGTAAAATAAAAGAAAAGAATTTAAGAGAATTTGTTACCTTTAATTCGGGTAACTCTCTTTGGTTTGAACCACAATGACTTCTTGAAGTGCCTTCTGCCTAAGGTAAGGCTTCTATGTGGAATAGAGGTATCTTGAGAGATTATTTGGGTAGGTATTGGACGAGACAAGGGGCTTTAAAGGTGCGAGTAAGGAGTAATAAGTGAGTGATTTTTATAAGGGGTAGGAGGGGTTCATTAGGAAAGTGTAAAAATATTATTTTGTTATATAATGATTTTTGGTTTCTAAAGGTCCAAAATTCATTAAGTTCGAATATAATATAAATCATGGTCGAAATAAATTCATCCAATAATAATTGGACATGTTTTTGATGTTATTTTAATATTTATTATCTTATTTATTTAAATAATTTATTAATGAGGTAAATACAGCATCATTTTTGTGTCATAAATAATTTTATTTATTTGATGTCTAAAAATTATAAACAAATACGATTATGTAAGAAATATTTTTAGATTTCCAATTAATATTTATAGTTGAAAATATAACTCATATAACCCCATGTAAAAATTTATTTACTAAAAGATATTGTTTTGTGTCATTTTTGTCTTTACTTTAAATTAATTTATCTAAAGTGTCATTATCACTCCCATGCGGCTTCATGGGGTCCCAAAATCGCCCCAAGGATGACCATGGTCGGCCATGACTCATCTAATAAGTTTAGGATAAGTGTTATGGGAATTTTGTATTATTATAATTTGTTTTACCTTAAATTACCCTATTTATCTTTAACCGCGGTAAATAAAAGTCAAAAGTTACTATTCACCAAAAATTATTTTCATCTTATTGAACCAAATTTTACTTAATAATAACAACCATGTATATTAGATTTTCAAAATTCAATTCACAGAAGCGGTAAAATTTCATTTAAATGAAAAAGTCAGTTTTTTGACTTCTACTTAGTGGTTTCACTATTCATCAAAAATTGAAGTTTTTTAGAAAAATACCAAAACTTCAGCCTAACCTATATTTGATATTACAAATTAAAAAATTATGCCTATTTTACAAAATTCAAAAAATATAAGTTTCATTAATTAATTTAAAATTAATTTTCGTTGTCAAAACAAGTAGCTTGTTTTTAAGAAACAATATCTATTAAAAGATTAACACCTGTTTATGTCCAATTTCAAAGTAAAATTAATTCCAATGACCAAAATTGTATTAAATGGTAAAAATATAATTTAATTACACTTTAAAACCAATTAAAAAGATAATATAACCATATAAATAAATTAAATTAAATAGTATATTTGAATAAAAATACAGTATCTTTCACTATTCATTAATAAATGAATTTTACTAGAAAAATACCAAAAAATTACCCAAAGTAAATTTTGGTGTCCCGATTCAAAATAAAAATTTCATTTGGTCAAATAGAACATATAAAAGTGACCAAAATAGATTTAAAGAGGGGTTTCCATCAAAAGGTGGTAAATCAACCTTTTAGTGAACATTAAAGTATTTATGCTTAAAATCAAATTCTTTTCTTATTTTAATCCTCTAAAATTTATTGGATAAATGTAAAGTCATTTAACAAACATGTATAATAATTTTTCTGGTTAGTTATTTTCATTCTCTCCATTACAACTACTAGGTGTTAACTACTATTTAAAATAATATTATAGTATGAACCAACATTGTGTGCAACGTAAGATTGTAAAGAAACCCGTTGTTGTGTATCGGGTATGACATCAAACATAGCATCCCCTTTAAATTAAAATTAATAATTAATTTAGAAATTTTAATAAATATGAAAATTTCATATTTTTTATTTACCTTGGATGTTACAAACTGAGATTTATTTATCACCCCTATACATGCATCCCAGTGTTCATGTAGTCATTATGTCTACTTTCAGGTTGATAACAGATGAATGGTGGATATGACTGATGTACAGGGTTTCATGATCGAGTAGAGCCACTTGTCTGGATTCTTATGATTGGGCTAGAGCAGATTGAAGATGTATTTAGAGATTGGTTATGTGTTTCAGATTAGAGTTAATAGTATAGCCTTGTACTTTTTGTTTATTTATTTTATTCATGTATATGTGGTTGGACTAGTGGGTGATCAATGTTGTATATATGACATGGATATTCAGTTCTTTATTGTATTCCATTTTATTACAACCTTGTTTAATATTTATTTCTTCCAAACATTTATTATTTATAACCATGGAAGATGTTTAGTTATTTTTTCTATTTTCTTACTCTGATATAAGGGTACTGTCTCCCCATAACCACACCCAATACCCTCACTTCCAGTTAGAAGCCTATGGAATATGGGGAGGTTCTCTTGAGGCCTTATTGCTAACTAGTCTAACTACTATTAATAGAGTGAGTTGGTCTAGGATGTGACATGTATACTAGTTCTCAGTTGTTATCATACATATTCTTCTCTTTCCCTATATATTTATATTCAAAAAATAATCTCACATGGATATTATTCTCTATATTCAAACTTTGGAAACTCCATGGTCTCTGTAGGTGAGATCTTCTAGTTTAAATAAGTTAGATATATTAATGATTTTTATTTTATTTAAACTATTTATAATCTGAGTTAAATATATCATTTTAAATATCCAAATGACTGAATTTATTTCCATATTTTAATTCTCTATGAATCTCATAACTTCAATTATTCCATAATATCCCCATCAACATATGCATGCATATTTTAATGAATGGGATTGCGATATTGAACCTACTTCTATGGTGTGAAACTCACCTACACATTTCAATATTATCACAGGACTTTTAATTCATATTATCTCCCTCAAATACTTATGATGATTACCAAGACATATAATCTAATGTCTTATAGTAAAGGCTTTTGATCATGCCTTTTTTATTCTTTACAACTCTCTTATGGTGTATTAGTCATCTCAACAATAACAACTTTTACCATAGATGGTTCCTCCACACTCATAAGATTTAGGAATTATGATTCCTTTGTAGACAATGGTTATGTAACACCCAATTCATGATTACACAGAACATGGTGTTTATGATGGGCAGGCTCATGTGTATGCAGAAGTGTATGATTCTTACACAACCCCTGTATGATGTTTATTCAACATTTGTATGATGTTTATGCAGTTGATCAATGAATCAAACACATGTTTAAACTACTCATTTTACCATTCCTAATAATAGTTCATTTAGATAAACCACTTCAAGATATCTAATCGACCATACTTTCTGCAAATTCCTAGATCAATTGTGTGAAAAAACACTGGATCAACCAAATTTCATAGTCTGGGTCAAATGTGAGGATCGACCATGTGAAGGAACTATACCATCTCATTATAAATCAAACACATGTACAATTCACTAATCATATAGATTGACAATGTGAAGAAGACAATAGACCATAGTAATGGATTAGCCGTATGACCAAAAAATCAACCGTGCTGATCAATCATAGTCTATAAATTCTCGACTTACTTCACTTTGAATCAGATAGTTCTTAAACCAACTCCAACATCTATCAATAAATATAAAACCTCTTTAAATTTTTTAGATAATGTAATTATATCCACCAAAACTTTCCTTTAGTTTCTTTGAATATCAACACATGAATCATCACATTTGTGGGATGCCTTCATGAAAAAACACATCTCAACATCTATTTTCTAAGGAAAATGATATAAAATCACTAAACTTATGGTTTTTGATACATTATAACAAAATGAAATACAATGCTAACCCATGAATCCATAACAATCCTCCAAGTATCACTATCACATTCCATAACCAAATAAATATTGACTTATTGAAAACAAATGATGTTCTTACTTGGGCACAACAACACCTGGTAATCTCATAAAGAGGAGGTTAGGAGGAAAGACCCGCCAATAAAAATTCCATGTGTTATTTGTTTCATTAGTTATTCCTATCCTCAAAAGCATGTATTGGTCTGTAGACTTGAGATTATTATTAATGCATATCATTAATCACATACTTTGATGTATAGATGAAAACTATTATGAAATATTCTCACCATGAGGTTTCATACATTGGGTTTTTCATATGTGATATGACATTAATTGAATAAGTGAAGAAAATTTTCATCCATCTAGAGTTAATGGAAGAAGATATCTCTATCTCTTTGATTGAAATGAAATTTTCTGATAAAATCTATGTCCAAGGTAGGTAATCAAGGAGTTCATTATGAATATTCAAAGAAAGATAAACCAAGTGTGTTGGGAGATGACACATGGTACACATTCTACTATAAGAGATATTGTGATGTAGATATTATACTATACTTTTTGTAGAGATGTTTTTGTCATTAAAACATTCATTTATTTCTCTATGGGTGTCTTGACATGTTTCTAGACATATATCATGTACTTTAGGTAAGTTCACCTAATAAAACTGAGAAAGAGGCCTATAGGGTCCCACAATAAGCACATATAGACTATCATTATGTTTTATTGAATTTAATATTAAGAATAAATATTATTCTCTGATTTTAGAATAATAATTATTCAAGTTACATTGATCATATAAATTCAATCACCATACATTTAAACTTAGAATACGTGAGTTGAATTTTATCTCTTGGTTAATATTCACAAAATAATAAATAGAAAAATATTTATCCATTATCTTAGGGATTAGATTAATATAAATATTAATTTAGTTATGTTAATATTAAAATATATATTTATACATGAATGTAGTTAATATGAACTTTATTTAATCTCTTGTTTATTAGTCACTAATAAATAAATAAACATTTATTCTTCAGTTTAGTGAATAGATTGATATAAATATTTATTTACTTACATGAATATTACAATAAATATTTATTCTTGAGTTTAGTGAATATAATATTTATTATATTACTGAACAAATAATATTTTATTAAATAAATATATTTAATATTTGATGATCAATAAATGTAAAAGTGGACTGTCAGGTCTAGTTGATAGCCCAAAATGAAATGATATATTTATCCATGAGTTTAGAACATGCCATGGTATATAATAGTAATAATAATAATAATAATAATAATATTATTATTATTATTATTATAAAATAGAAATTACATAGAATAAAAAATTAGATAAAGGACCATTGTGAAATTTCTAATTATTTAACCCAAATTTGAATATACCAATTATATTATTTTAGAGGTATTATAGTTATTATGTATAATGTAAACTTTCCATAAGTTCTCCCAAACTCCAGAGGGACAATCAACCTTTCAGTATCTCAATAAATAGAGAGAACAAGATGATCATCTTTTTACTAAAAACAAAACCTCTCAAGAAATTCTCTCATACCAGTTGAGGCCATCACTACCTTTGTACGTGCTAAAAGGATTTGTTAAAACCCTATATTTATACTAGTCATGTAATCATTATAAATAAATATATTATCAATAGTAATGATACTTAACAATAATTTAAATCCAACTATATATAATAAAAAAAATAAGTTCATGTGTCTTCTATTTCCATAAGACATTTAATTAAATCAAAAAGGGATATTTATTCATAACAGTTTGGGTCGTTACAACATTCCCCCCTTAATAAATTTCTCCCACAGTTTTTTTTCTAGCACTAAAACAGATGTGGGTAACTCTTATTCATAACCTCCTCTAGTTCCCATGTTCCTTCTTTAAACCCGTGGTTTCGCCATAACACTTTGACAAGGGTAATTATCTTAGTTCATAGATCTTTTCCTTTATGATCTAATATTTTCACCAGATTCTCCTCATAAGAAAGTTCATTCTCCAATGGTACACCTATGAATTGAGTACATGTGATGGGTATGGTATGTACTTTTTTAAGAGGGATACATGGAATTAATCATGTACTTGAGACATGTTCATTGGGAGTTCTAGTCGATAGGTTACTACTCTGATGAGACCAAGGATCTCAAAAGGGCCAATGTAACCTGGACTAAGCTTTCCATTCTTCCAAAATCTCTTCACTCTATTCCATGGAGATATGTGGAGGAATACCATGTCTCAAACATGAAACTCTAGGTCACATCAATGATTGTTAGTACAACTCTTTTGTTGACTCTGATCATCTTTGATGTGCTACTGGATGGTATTAACCTTCTTTACCATTTATTTAACCATTTATGGACCTAGAAGTTTTTGTTCCCCAAAATCATCCCAATAAGATAGTGTTATGTTCTTACTCCCATAAATGGATTCATAAGGAGAAATTTGGATGATTGAATGGAAACTATTATTGTAAGATAAGTCCACCAATGGAATATGTTGGTCCCTTACACTATTTAAGTCCATTTAGAAAGATCTAAACATATCCTCAAGTGTTTGTATAGTCCACTCAGATTGGCCATCAGTTTGGGGGTGATAAGCCATACTGAAATTTAACTCAGGGTTTAGATCATTCTGAAGATGTCTCCAAAACATAGAGGTGAATCTTGGATCTTGATTAGACACAATTGATATTGGTACCCCATGCATCCTTACTAATTCTATGATGTATATCCAATCTAGTTGGTCTAGTGAGAAATCATCTCAAATCCTAATGAAGTGTGTAGGATATGTAAGATGATCCAAAAAAACCCAGATAGCATTGTTTCCTTTGGATGTGTTTGGAATTATGGTGAAAAATACAATGGCGATGTTTCCCCATTTCCACATTGGTATAGGTAATGGTTTAATCATCCCCTTATACTTATATCTCTCATCCTTCACTTGATGACATACCAGACACTTTGATGTATATTTAGTGATCTCCTTCTTCATGTTATCCCACCAATAGTTCTCTCAGAGATCTCAATACATCTTTTTGTTTCCTGGGTTAATGGATAAAGTAAAACTATGTGAATCATCCAAAAGTTCTTTCTTTAACTCATGATTTTATTGAACACATTGTCTCTATACAAATATCAAAATTCCATCTTCATTAACACTGATCTCCAAGGATTTACCTTTTATGATAGTTTCCACTTTCTTATGAATTACCTCATAAACTTTTTGATCATCCTTTAACCTTTCAAAAAGAGACAATTGGGAAATCATTTGTGAAAGGATTAATGATATTCCCTTCTTTATGATTCCCATGTCCATCTTTATCGAATATAAGAAGATTGGATCCTTTTCAATTCCCATCAATAATAGAATTTCTGGGTGCTTTATACCTAGAGCATCTTCCATCTTATTTTCTTTTCTAGGATGGTAGTGGATTGAGAATTCGTAATCCTTGATGAGATATAACCATATTAATTGGTGTATATTTATCTCTTTATGTGTGAATATATAATTGAGACTTTTGTGATCTTTATATATTTCAAAATTCTCCCCAAAGAGGTAATGATGCCATATTTTCACCACAAAGATCACCACTACTAACTCTATATCATGTGTGGGATAATTTTTCTCGTGAATTTTCAACTTCCTTGAGGTGTAGGCAATTAATTTTTCATTTTTCATCAACACACATCCCAATCCCTTATTTGAAGCAACACTGAAGATTATGAAACTCTCCCCACTTGTGAGTAGTGTGAGCATAGGGGCAGTGATAAGACTTTTTTTCAACTCTATAAATATTTATTCATATTCATCATTAAAATAAAACTTGACTCTCTTTATATTTAACTTGGTAAGAGGGTTTAACATTTGTGAGAATTTTTTCACAAATTAGAGATAATATCCAGCTATCCCAAGGAAGATATGGATATCTATAAAAAATGTTGGCCTTGGACATCCCTCAATTACCATTATCTTTAAAGGGTCCATAGATATCCCATTTATTGTGATGATATGCCCCAGGAATGAGACTTACTTTATCCAGAACTCATAATTTATATACTTTTCAAAGAGGTTTACCTTCCAAAAGGTTTTTAGCAAAGTGCTTAGATTCTCCTCATGCTCCTCCTTAATTTTGGAGTATATAAGAATATAATCTATAAAGGCTACCAAAAATTTGTGGAGGTAATATCTAAAGACTCTATTCATCAAGTCTTTGAAGATTGTTGGAGCATTATTGAGTCAGAACAACATCACTATAAACTCATAATTCCCATACCTTGTACAAAAAGAAGTGTTGGGGATATCCTCCTTCTTCACCCTTACTTGGTAATATCCAAACCACATATCCACCTTGGAGAAGTATTGTGCTCCATGTAGCTGATCGAAAAATTCATCGATTCGGGCTAAAAGATAGTTTTACTTTATCATGATTTTGTTTATCTCACAATAATCAATGTAAAGGAGAATTTACCCATCCTTCCTCTTGATGAAGAGGACTGGTGCACCCCATGGTGAAGCACTAGGGAATATAAACCCTTTTTCCAGATTCTTCTGAAGTTGTTTATTTAGTTTCTCAAGTTCCAAAAAAACCATTATATACAGAGTCATGGATATTGGAAACTCATATGGTATAAGATCAATCGATAATTCGATATCTCTATAACAAGGAAGACCATAAAATTCCTTAAGAAACACATCAAAGAATTCCCTCACAATAAGCATGTTTTTGAGGAAGGTTCCTTCCTTAGACTCAATCATCTGAGAAAGATATGTGTGATCATAGGGTAGTAATATCCATGCTTGGGATGATGGTGCTAAGGAAGATTCATCCTTCCCCTTACACTTGTATAGAATCGATGGTCGGTTCACCATATGAAGTGTGACTTCCCTCTCATGGAAATTTATGTTAGCTCTATATAAGGAAAGCCAATCCATGCCTAGAATTGTATCAAATTCCACAAAGGGAAGTATAAAAAGGTTTTCTGGGAAGTTCAGTCCCCAAATGGTCATAGGAGATGAGTTATATTAATAGGAGGCAATAATTTCCCCATTTTATGCCTTCACCAACATCTCTACTTCCATTCTTTGTGGTGATGTTTGAATAGTTCTACTAAACTTTTGTGATATAAATCAATGCATAGAACTATGGAAGATAACCCTACCTTTCATTTTTGATTCTGGTTCTACTTTATCTGATATATATGTAGAGAGGATTACTTTTAAACTACTTATCACATAACGTGGAATCCAATGAAATTAAAGGTATATATAATAAATTACATTTATCTAATTAACTTATGAGTTTATACACTTCAATCTATGTTATCCAAGACCTACTTCTTAAAATATATTATTATGGGAATTTTTTCCCTTAATAATGGATTGTAATGAGATTATGAATTTACCAAAGCATTCCCCTGGGAGTGTCGAACCAGGAGTGAAAAATGGCCTGTTGTCATGCACCAGTTCTTATTTAAGTCTAGCTTAAAGCAGTTTTTTCAGGTTTTACCCCTAGATACATATGTTTCAGAGCCACATCCACTTGTTTGTATCTAGATAGGTATTTATTTTCTTGATAAACCAACTAATCTATACTCACAAAAATTCAGGGATGTTTATTATTATACATAGTCTTATCTATAAGGGTTTCACAAGGGTTTTCTAATCTTAATCCCCCAAAAAACTAAACATATCCTCTGATACCAACTATAACAACCCTGATCTTTATTACAAATTTAAACATGATTTATTACATATATTTTCACTTAATACAACTTAGAAGATCGATAGGTCTAGCATCTTGGGAAATTAGTAACATTACATAACAACTTAAAACATGAAATACAACATCTTTATTGATTTTTTTACATGACCACAACATTCCTTCGTACTTAACACTGTATGGGATAATATGAGGACATATGTATGAAATAAGTGAGATATAAAGTCCAATAAGGGAATAAATATGGAATAACATGAGGATAATAATACATGTTAGACAAGTAATATCAATGATTAATTAAGGAACATGAATATAAAGGCATGCTATAACATGATAATCATAACAGGGAAATATGCCAACAATTTAAAACACTATAGCATAAACAAAAAGGAATCAGGTAAACCCCTATCCCAAAATAGTGGACAAAAGTCCCATATAAGAGTAAGGTAAAACCCTATCCCAACATGATGTATCATGATACTAAATATTATGAAATTCATTGGATCACTATCAGGGAAAACCCTTCATAATCATTTTAATCTAATGCTTAAGTGTTCCACATAGATCATATAACATGGATTCATTCAACATCATAATTTATTCCATGATCAGGGAATGTGGAATACAAACATACAAGTCATCAATCAAAAAATATATGTTCATAAAGTTTAATAACCTTGATAGATGAATGGGTATTGTATTCACTATATGATAATTTTGGCATGGAAAATCACTGTGTGATTTCAGCAGCATAACGACATCATATAGAAATTCATAAAATGGGTTAATGAGAGAGAAATATGTATATAATAATTTATATATGAAATTTATAGTAATGGGATCATGTAACATAATATCCCAACATATGAAACATAATTTAAGATTCATAATATAAAATAAATGCTTTAATGGGAATGAGGAGAGAGAATTCCCTTAAGGAATTTCGTCATGGTAACAGGTGTATATAAAGGATCATGGATAGATTAACATGAGTGAAAGAAATATCTCATTATTTATAAATCAAATGGATATTAATGGGATTTTGTATTAATATATCCCAATATATAAAAATTTAAATTAAAAGACATATCACAAAAGGAGTTTTTGATAAAGTAGGAGAGTGGAAGATCCCTTACAGAATTTTGGCATAGTAACAGGTGGTCTTAAAGGATAATAGGGTGATTAATGGGAGTAAAAGGAAGATCCCATAATTTATAAATCAAATGGACAATAACTAGGTATGGAAGAACATATCCCAAATCAAGAAAATGGAAATTAAAAGGCATGCCATAAAATAGGTTCTTGAAGAAAAAGGAGAGAGGGGGATCCCTTACTTGGATGTGTGACTCCAAAGGCTTGATAAGGGCTTCTTGGGAGCTTGGGGAACCTTGGTAGGATTCTAGGGAGTAGGGGGAAGTGGGTGGTTGATCTTCAAATAGTTTTACTAAAGATAAATGGAAGCTTGGGTGGGTTTATATAGGGAATTATGAGGAATTATTATTATTATTTTGGTTTTGGACACTACACAGTAAAATATTCAAAACCATAAACCATACCATGGTTTTTTACCATGGTTTCTAGAAAAGGAGAATGGTATACATTATTTTTTAAGTATAAGGGAAAAATATATTAAAATATTTCCCTTTATTTTTTGGAGGTTAGTAACACTTTCAAGGAAATGATTTTAAAATTTTAAAATATTTTATATGTCTTGGAGGATTCACTAAGGATTTATAAAATAACTAAAATAAACCTAAATTTATATTATTTTAAATCAAAAAAATATATTTGGCTGAATAAACCTTTTATAGTATTTATTACATCATTATTGGGAAATTATGATTGTAACACCCCAAGATTTCATGGTACTCTTCTCTTTGAATAATGCAATAGCGTGTGTTGTACGTAAATTCGAGTTCTAACACACCACAATCAATCAAACTAGCCGTTATGAATAGTAATACCCACTTTTTGAAATTTTATAAATTTTATCTTTCAAAATGGACTTCATTTTCGAATTCAGAAAACCGAAATTAGCTTAGGGTGAATTTTGGGTATTTTTCTGAAAACATTAAATTTTTGATGAATAGTGAAAAACAATGAGTTATAGTTTAAAGTAAAATTTTTATTTAAATAATTAATTATTTTATTTAAATTTATTTTAGGTAAAAATAGATATATAATACCTATATATGTTTAATGTAATTCATTGGAGTCAGTTTATAATAATTTTAGATATATAAAAATTTTATTGAACTTTTTACCGTCTTTTACCCACCTCCTAGGAGCATTTGCAAATTTACATAAAACATAATTTTACCGCTTCTGTTAGTTGAATTTAAAAAATTATAGAGACAGAGTTGATATCAGTAAGTAAAATGTGGTTCAATAATATGAAAATAATTTTTGGTAAATACTAACTTTTTACTTTTATTTACCACGGTTAAAAGTAAATAGGGTAATTAAGGGTAAAAATGATATTATTATTACCGTAACACATGTCCTAATTATACTGGATAATGTAAATTAGACAAAAAACAACCTTAGGAATAAAATATGATCCTTTAGGTCCACTTGGAATATATTAGGACATTTATTCTTATTTAATTCAAAGAAGACTTAAAAGAGTTAAAATCAAAGTTTAACAACTAAAACATTTTTAATATAGGGTTACATATAAGATAAATTCAATTATAAGTATTCATTAGAAATAAAAAAATATTTAATACATAATTTAATTTTATTTATATTTTTTAGACATTAAATAATTCAATTTATTTATGACACAATGATGATGCAGTAATTACCTAATTAATGAAATATTAAAATAATTCATATTATAAATTTCCAAATAAATGTAATTTGAGACATTTTATGAATTCCAGTAATTTTATAGGTTAATATGACATATTATGGTTGTTTGGATGAATTAACTTTGAAGTAAAAATGCTGTTATGAATTTAGAAAAAACAAAATACCAAATAGTGTCAAAATTGACATAAAAGAGTTTTTTAAAAAAATATTATATTATTAATTGATATTATATTCTTAAAAATATAAGGTTTGTCCCAAAGACTTATATAATGATATTTTTATCATTAATTAATTACTTGGGGTTCTCTTGGAAGTATATATTAAATTTATTAACCTTATAATATAAAAATACAAAGAGACATGGTAAATGTCAAACTATGAAACTAAGAGTTAAATCTAAATGATAAAGTTAATATAGTGACCCAAACCTATCAAAAAACTATTGGTTGAGTGGTTTTCGAACCATACCTACCTTATACTTTAACTAATCCATTTTGGAGTCATTATAAACTGAAAATTATTTTATTATAAAATAATATTTCTAGCTTTTCCAAAGGTGCCCCTCACCCCTCTTATAAAAGTTAACTCCCCCTTATCTCTAATTCACACCTTCAAAGCCATTTTTCTCGCCCAAAGCCTACCCAAATACCCTTACAACTGTCCTCCATTCATCCTAGAGGCCTTAATTTATTCATAAAGCCAACGTAAGGAGCCCTTTTGATCAAATAAAAAGGAAGAACCCGAAGAAGAGGTAAATATTTAATCACCCCTTTCAAGTTCCTTTCTTCTTCCACTTCCTCTTTCTTTGTTGTTTCCATTCAAAAATAATAACTCCAGTATCTTAAATATACTGTGATGTTATTATAAATATGATACCACAATATTCATTATTATATCCATCCTTTGAATGACATGTCACCATACGTGCGTACGTACAACTTACCGTCTCCACGTCGCATTGTAATTGTTATTCAATACATTATTATTTGGATGGGTATAATAATGATGTGTAATTGATTTATATAATAAATATAACATGATAATGATTCTTTAAATATGATATTCCATCCAATTATATATTATTTTAATATAAAAATAATGATATTGTCGCTCATGCATTCGTACGGATTACCGTCTCCACGAACGCGATGAGATTCATTCCCCATCGTATCCATTCAAGACTAATTTTTATTTTATGATTAAAAATAATTTTTAAAGACTTGATATAATTATGGATATGAATAAAACACATCCCATCCATAAAACATATGACTCACATAACAAATAATATAAAGGAAAACGAATCTATTAACACCCGAAACGACGATAATACTAAGATATTGTTAAAAAAGAAATGTTAAAAGATCATATATGATATCATATTAATGTATATGATTCTTGTATAATTTAATAACAATTATTTCACCATTATACATGAGGTTAACTTACCCTCGACCAAGGAAAAGTACAAGATAAGGGTTAATTCTACAATATCTTTATTATCCAAGGTTGTTTATATGTAATTATCTACTGGGACCTCTTTATCATCCACATACTTGTTTCTTAAAAATGTATTTCAAAACATTCTTACTATTTACTAGAATATGGGTGAAAGTCATTTATACCCTTTTATGATTTATATAAGATGTTTATAAAGGAATCTTTCCGTCGTTTTCCAAATAAGGTCCTTTATAACCTTTTTGACAAAATTAAGGTAAGAATGTCTTTTCTTACTTATAAGGAGGGTGCATCTATTTTCCGCCATTATAACATCTTAAAAGCTTCTCTTACAAGCTTATAAGAATATTTTAAAATATAAATGTTTTCTTTTATAATTACATGACTTTTAAATGATTTCAAAATAGAAAGATATATTTCTCTAAAGAGGTTTTGATTTCATCTATGTCAACATCCTTTGATGTATTTTAAGTTTGTTTGAAGTTGATTTAATATGATACAAAGCTTCCATATTGTATTGAAGGTTTTGTGATATGTTTGCCTATGGATGTGTTATTTTATACCATTCATGGTTTATGGATAAAGTATTTACATTTCGTATGCCAGTTTTAATATGAATGTTTATGTTATGTTTAAACCTTTTCATAGGAGAAATGCATTGGACTTAGTAAGTCACGGGTGGAGCCCTCTATAGCTCCTTGATGGATCGGTATGTCTCATGAGAAAAACTAGTGTCTTGGAATAAGTCCTTGAAAAAATATTATTTTTAGTCTTGGCACAAGGCCTTGACTATGTGGTTATGAAAGTCTGGCATTATGCCTTACATCATTATGAAAGTGGATATTGATATTGCATGTGATTATTCGACTAGTAGAATATCCATGTGAGTAAGTAAATGAAATTATTTTGATTTATATTTTCCATATTATGATAAATTTTATGTTGAAAAGGGTTTAGTTTTAGTTTTATACATTGCCTTAAATGTTTATACTTATTTATGAAAGATTCTGCTATATTTTTATCCTTACTAAGAATCTGAGCTCACCCCTTTCTATGTTTTATTTTTCCCAAGATGTGAAGAAATATATTATCATTGACCTGCTGGGATAGTCTATGGGATCTCAGTTTTTTTCTATGGAAACAATGTTGTTGTAGTTTTCCATTTTATGATGTAATGTAAAACTTATGAATGTATCTAGTACATCTAAGGCTACTAAAATAATCGATCTTTCGAGACTTGATATTTTGTGATCATGACAATGATACATAATAATGCACCGACTCTGGGCTTTTGGGGTCGGGCTGTTATAGTTGGTATAAAAGGATTTTTAGTACAAACCTTGGCAACTAGATTTAGATAAACTCTGATTATAGCACATAGCCCTAAGATATAATTTGAGGATTAGTATAGAAGAAATTCCTAGAATTTTGGTATTGTTGAGATTTTGTGAGTTTTCTAAGAAATACATACTTGTCTGGATACAAGTTGGTAGAGGTGGCTCTATCATAGATGTACCTAGGGGTAAACCCCAAAAACACTGCTTTGAGCTAGACTCAAATGGGAACTGGTGCATGAAAATGGGCCTTGCTGCACTCTTGGTTATGACAATCTCGAGGGATATGCTTAGGATAATTCTCATTTTCTTTACAAACCATTATGAAGGGTTTTTTATTATATACTTTCTCAAAGAAAATATTTTTATGATTATGGATTATATCTATAAATATTTTAATTTATGTTAAGTGTTTTAAAAGTATGGAATTATGTATTTCGATTCATAAAATAATCTAGTTTATGATATTTTTTAGAAGTGGTGCCTAGTGGAAGGAATGGAAACCATATCAATTCATTCCCTCCATGTAGGGATTTCTCTCCAACTTAAGATAATTAGAGTGGAGATGGTGATGCAACTAGTGCTGATCAACTAATCACCATACTAGGACAACTCACTCAGGTTATGGATAATAACCTTACCGTATAGAGGAATGTGATCCGCAATGAGGAGGATCAATATTAGACCTCTCCATGAGGAAAAAACCACTAACATTCAATGTGAGTACAAATACATTAGTAGCTGAGCAATGGATAAATTCCTTAGAGAAAATATTACACGCCTTGGGGAGTAGTGAAAGGGAAAAAGTTTTCATGGCAGTTTACTGCCTCACTGGAGATGCTGATCAATGGTGGTCATTGATTTAAAAAATAAAGGAAGATGATGAAGTATCAAATATGGAATGGAGGGAGTTTAAAGAGATTTTCTTAGAAAAATACTTTCCTCGTGACCATTGAGTGGATATGGAAAGGCAATTTCTTGAGTCTGAGGAAAAAGGAGGATGATAATGTCATAAAGTATGAAGCTAACTTTATAAGGTTAGCGAGGCATGCTGTAGATTATATACATATCCCAAGAAGTAAGATTGATTATTTCTTTGATGGTTTAAAACCATTTCTCCATCGAGCACTAGTCTCAAAATCCTTCTCGTCATATACAGATATTGTCTCATGTGCTATCAAGACAGAAAAATAATTCTCCAAGTCTTATAACTTTAAAGTAATGCAAGAAAATAAGAGATCTGCTGAACACTATGGAAATGGAAATAAGGTGAAGAAGGGAAAAGTTGAATATCCATCCTGCAAAACATGTGGGAAGAATCACCCTGGTACTTTCCTAAAGGGAATGGGAGTCTGTTACAAGTGTGGTGAAAAAGACCACCAAGCTCATGATTGCAGGGGAAGAAAAAGGCTGTCGATGTTGAATGATACAATTGTAGATAAATGTTGCATTATGCGAATTAATGTCCTAATCATCAAGTAAAATTACCTTAGAAAAGGCCAAGGGATCAAGGACAAGCTTATGCTATCACTACTACTAAGGTTGAAGCTCCAAAAGACGTAGTGACAGGTAATTTAATGGTTTCCTCAAGTTTAGAAAATGCTTTATTTGATTATAGACCATTGCATTGTTTCATATCTTCCCAGTTTTCTAAGAAAATTAGGTATTTTCAATTTGATTTAACAAGGTAGTTTTCTGTAAAAACTCCTAAGGGAAGTATCATTACAACAATGTTTTGTGAATCAGTCCCCATTAGGGCATATAAATGTTCTTTATCTGCTGATCTCATCTTCATACCCATGATTGAATTTGATATAATTCTTGGTGTAGATTGGCTTTCAGACCATGATGAAAAAATTTATTGTAAGAAGAATGAGGTTACTATTTTTTATGATGATGATGATAAAGAACACCTTATCTTTAGAGTAGAATCATCACGACCTAATTCTTATCTAGATCCACCCCCAGTAGCTTAACTAAATTCAATTATTGGGGAGGAAGAGAATGAAATAACTGTGGGCGAGGAAAGGAATGTTCAAATAGAGGATGTACCTATTGTGAAAGAATTTGTCGATGTGTTTCCAGAATATTTACCTGGACATACTCTAGAATGATAAATTGAGTTTTCCACTGATTTAATTCCTAGATCAAGGCCCATATAAAAACCCCTTATAGAATGTACACTGTGGAATTAGTGTAACTAAAGAAAAAAACTAGAGGAATTGAGTAATAGGGGATTTATTTGCCCTAGTGTTTCTCCATGGGGAGCCCCTATCCTTTTTGTTAAGAAGAAAGATAGATCTATGAGGTTGTGCATTGACTACATGGAGATCATTTCTATACCAATAAAGAACAAGTATCTCCTACCTAGAATTGATGATTTATTCAACCAACTTCATGGACCTCAATACTTCTAAAAAACTGACCTTCGATCTGGATATTATCAATTGTGTGTGAAGAAGGAAGACATTCCAAAAACAAAATTTCGAACCAGGTATGAGCATTATGAGTTTACAGTAATGAATTTTTGATTGACTAATGAACCCTCTGTATTCATGGATATAATGAATAGAGTTTTCAAGGACTATATTTATGAATTTGTAGTGGTATTTATTGATGATATCTTGGTATACTCCAAAATCTACTAAGATCATGAAAATTACTTGCACATTATCCTGAAGACTCTGAGAAGACATGGATTATATGGGATGTTTAGTAAGTGTGAATTCTGGCTTCAGGAGATTTCTTTTCTTGGCCATATTTTCTCCAAGTATGGAATCTCTATTGATCTTTCTAAGACCAAGGCAATCCAAGAATGGCCAAGACTAACGAGTATAACTGAGGTACGTAGTTTTATTGGTTTAGCAGGTTATTATCAGCGTTTCATCAAGAATTTTTCCCAACTAACTAACCCATTAACCAAGCTCACACATAAAAGGGTTAAATTTGTTTGAACAAAAGAGTGCAAAGAAGGTTTTGAAGAACTGAAGATAAGATTAGTCAATTCTCCTATATTGACTCTACCGTCGGGGAATGATGAGTTTTCTATTTATAGTAATGAATCAAACAAAGGACTTGGTTTTTTCCTTATGCAGAATGATAGGGCTATTGCCTATGAATCACGATAGCTAAAAATTCATGAGAAAAAATATCCTACTCATGATCTTGAGTTATCAGCTGTAATCTTTGCTTTGAAGATTTTGAGACACTATCACTATGGTGAAAAAATGTGAGATATATATGGATCAAAAGAGTTTGAAGTATATTTTATCACAGAAATAACTCAACACGAGGAAAAGGAGATGGCTCAAACTACTCAAGGATTATGATTACACTATACACTACCACCTAAGGAAGGAAAATAAGTTGGCAGATTCTTTGAGCAGAAAAGATCATCGAGTTTTGAACAAGATGAGAGTTGAAAAGGATCCTATATACATGGATATATTATATATTGATATGGGAATAACAATAGAAGGTAAAACATGAATACTTTTTCAAATGTGTGCCAAATAATTTTTACTAAAATGGATAAAGAGTTCTCAGGCCGATGATGAAGAGTTTCAAAAAAAGATTAAAGATGTGAATGATGGGAGATTGAGTGACTTTGTGTATGAAGATGGGATTTGGAAATTTGGGAGGAGACTTTGTGTTCTCGATATACCTGATCTAAAAAGGGAATTGTTGGATGATTATCATAGTTCCAATTTCTCTATACACCATGGGAGCACCAAAATGTATTGAGATTTGATGGAATATTTTTTGTGGGACAACATAAAGAGGGAGATTGCTGATTTTGTGTCAAGATGTATGGTTTTTAAACAAGTGAAAGCTAGAAGGAAACAACCTAGAGGAGTCTTGCAACCTCTTCCCATACCTGAGTGGAAATGAGATAATATTACAATGGAATTTTTCATGGGACTAACAAAGAATCCTAGAAGGAACGATGCAATATGGGTCATTGTTGATCGTCTTACCAAGTCAGTAAATTTTCTGGCTATAAGAGAAGATTTACCACTTGAACGATTAGAAAGACTACATATTAATGAAGTTATAAGACTTCATGGAGTACCACTATCAATTGTTTCTGATCGTGATCCCCATTTAACATCAAGATTCTGGAAAAATGTTTAGAAAGCCCTGTATACTGAACTTCATTTGAGCAATGCCTACCACCCCCAAACTGATGGGCAATTAGAACGGACAATTCAAACCTTATAAGACATGTTGATATCATGCCCACTTGACTTTAAATGTATGTGGGATAAATATTTACCTATAGTAGAATTTTCATATAAGAATAGCTTCTATTCAAGTATTCAGATGGCACCCTATGAAGCGTTATATGGAATGAGATGTCACACACCAACCCGTTGGGATGATGTTAGTGAAAGAAAACTTGTAGGACCAGAACTGGTGGAGGAAATGATGGAAAATTTAAAGGTAATCCGAAACCACATCATAGTAGCTCAAAGTAGTTAGAAGAGCTATGCCGATAACTGAAGGAAGGATTTGAAATTTCAGGTAGAAGATCATGTTTTCTTGAAGGTATCTCAATTAAAGGGTGTTATACATTTTGACAAAAAGGGAAAATTAAGTCCTATGCACATCGAACCTTTTGAAATTCTAGAATGAATTGGGGCTGTAGCTTACTGGTTGGAAATGCCAACAACTCTCTCCAAAGTTCACGATGTGTTCCACGTACCACTGTTGATAAAATACATGCCTGACCCAATGCATGTACTCAACTATGAGGAATTAGAGTTGGAACCATATCTATATTATTGTGAAGATCTTGTCAAGGTTCTTGATACAAGAGAACAAGTGCTGAGAAACCGGATGACTCGTCTTGTAAAAGTTCTTTGGAGAACCCATAAGATGGAAGAGGCAACATGGGAGCATGATGAAGTTATGATGAAGAACCACCCGAGTATTTTTATGCAGTAATATTCTTGAAATTTTGAGGATGAAATTATTTGAAGGAGGGGAGAATGTAAGCCCCCAAGCTTCAATGGTACGCTTCTCTTTGAATAATACAATAGTGTGTGTTGTACGAAACTTCATGTTCTAACACACCACAACCAATCAAAATAGCCATTAGGAATAGTAATACCCAATTTTTTAAATTTTGTAAATTTTATCTATCAAAATGGACTTCATTTTTGGATTTGGAATGCCTAAATTATCTTAGGGTGAATTTTTGGTATTTTTCTGAAAACTTTCAATTTTTGATGAATAGTGAAAATGTAATGCCTTGACCCCAGTTACCCAGAGTCGGTGAATTATTACATAACATTGTAATGATCATAAGGAAATCATGTCTTGAAAGAACGATCAATTTAGTATTATTGGAAACAAGATTCCTACATAAGTTTAGCTTTACAACTTGAAAAGAAATACAACACAAATATATTTTATTAGAAACTTCCAATCCTCCTAGATTATGCCTACTGGTCACTCATAACTAACTTCTTCATATCCTGGGAAAATGAAACATACGAAAGGGTTGAGCTCAAATTCTCAGTAAGGGTAAGTAATATAGTGGAAAATGACATAAATATTAAGCATGATAAATAATTGAAACCACATGCCTTTACCAATAATAAACATAAATACTTTTGTGGAAAGAATATGAGATGAGTAAATAATGCCATAATAAAAAATAATCATGGGTATTCTAATAGTTGAATGACCACATGAACCATCAAAATTATTTCCATAATGAGGGAATGTATAATGTCGGACATTTGGAAATATTTTGTCAAGGCCTTGGCCAAGGCGTCTAAAAATGATTAAGGCCTCAGCCAAAACCATAAATCAAATTGGGAAAGGGCCTCGACCAATTACACATCTAGTTATCTCATGAGACCTACTGATGGATTGAGGAGCTATAGCGGGCTCCACCCATCACTTATTAAGTCCAATACATTCCTCATATGAAAAGGTTTAAACATATCCTAAACATTCGTATTAAAACTAGAATACGAAATGTCAATACTTTAAACATAAATCATTAATGGTGTAAAAATATCACATCCAAAGTCAAACATATCAATACAACTTCAACATAATATGGAAGTTTTGTATCATAATAAATCAACTCCAAATAAACTTAAAATCCATCAAAGGATGTTGAAATAGGTGAAATCAAAACTCATTTTAGAGAAATAACTCTTTCTATTTTGAAATAATTTAAGAGTCACATAATTATAAAATAAAACATTTACTTTGAAAATATTCTTATAATATTTTAAGGGAATATTTGATGAGTTTATAATGGTAGAAAATATCCGCACCCACCGTATAAGTTAAAAAAAGACATTCTTACCTTTATTTAGTCGAAAAGGTTAAAAAGGACCTTGTTTGGAAAATGATGGAAATATTCATTTATAAACATCTTATAAAAAGTTAAAAAGGGTATAAATGACTTTAACCCATAGTCTATAAAATACTACGAATTTTTTGAAATACATTTTTAAGAAACATGTAGGTGGATGATAAAGAGGTCCCAGTAGATAATTACGTATAAACAACCTCTGATAATGAAGAGATTGTAAAATAAACCATTACCTTATACTTTTCCTTGGTTGATAGTAGGTTAGCCTCCTGTATAATAGTGAAATAATTGTTACTAAATTATACAAGAATCATATACATGAATATGATATCACATATTATCTTTTAACATTGATTTGTTAATAATATCTTAGTATTATCATCATATCGGGTGTTAACGAATTCATATTTCTTTATATTCTTCGTTATGTGAGCTATATTTGTTATGGATGGGATGTATATTATTCATATCCAGAATTATATCAAGTCCTTAAAACTTATTTTTAATCATCAAATGATAATTAGACTTGAATGGATACGATGGGGAATGAATCTCATCACGTTCGTGGAGACGGTAGTTCGTACGTACGCACAAGCGGCAATATCATTATTCTAATATTAAAATTATATATAACTGGATGTTATATCATATATACAGAATCATTTTAATGTTATATTTATTATTTACATGAATTACACATAATTATTATACCCATACAAATAATAATGTTTTGAATGACAATTACACCACGATGTGGATGCGGTAAGCTGTACGTACGCACGTATGGTGACATGTCATTCAAAGGTTAGATAGAATACTGAATATGGTTGTACAATATTTATAATAACATAATATTATATATAAGATACTAGAGTTATTATTTTAGAATGGGAATAACAAATAAATAAGAAGTTGAAGAATAAAGGAACTTGAAAGAGGGTGGTGAAAACATTACCTCTTAATTGGGTTCTTTCTTTTGATTTGATCAAAAGGGATTCTTAGGTTGGGTTTTTGATCAATCTAATCCCTCTAGGTCGAATTTAGGAAAGTTTAGAGAATATTTGGGCAGGGGTTGGCCGAGCCAAAAGGCTTTTAAGGTGTAAATTAGAGAGAATTTGGAGTGGCCTTTTATAAGAGGGGTGAGGGGCACCTTTGGAAAAGCTAGAAATATTATTTTATAATAAATTCATATTCGGTTTATAATGGCTCCAAAGTATATTATTTAAAGGTTAATGTGGGTATGGGTATAAATCATTTCAAAAAATATATTTTAGACAGGTTTGGGTCACTATATTAACCTTATCATTTATATTTAACTCTTAGTTAAATAGTTTGACATTTACCATGTCTCTTTGCATTTTTATATTATATAGGTAATAAACTTACTATATACATCCAAGTGATCCCCTAGTGGTCCATTAATGATACACCTATCATGATATAAGTCCTTTGGATGAACCATATATTTTTAGGAATAGAATATCAATTAATAATATAATATTTGTTTTAAAAACTCTTTTATGTCAATTTTGACACTATTGGGTATTTTTTTTTGATAATTTCATAACAGCATTATTACTTAAAATGAAATTTATATAACTAATACTAATATGTCAAATTAACCTATAAAATTATTGGATTTCATATAAAGTCTCAAATTTCATTTATTTTTATAGTTATAATATCAATTATTTTAATATTTCACTAATAAGGTAATTACTGCATCATCATTGTGTCATAAATAAATTATATTATTTAATGTCTAAAAATTATAAATAAAATAAAATTATGTATGAAATAATTTTATATTTATAATTAATATTTATAATCTAATTTATCTTATGTATAACCCTATATTAAAAATGTTTTAGTTATTAAAATTGATTTTAACTCTTTTAACTCTTCTTTGAATTAAATAATAATAAATGTCCTAATCTAATCAAAGTGGACCTAAATGATAATATTTTCTTCGTAAGGTTTTTTTGGTCAAGATAAACTTGTCCAATATAATTATGACATGTGTTAGGGTAATATTAATATCATTTTTACCCTTAATTACCCTATTTACTTTTAACCATGGTAAATAAAAGTAAAAAGTTAATATTCACCAAAAATTATTTTTATCTTATTGAACCAAATTTGACTCCTTGATATTAACCATGTCTCTCAAATTTTCAAAATTCCACTCATAGAAGTGGAAAAATTAAGTTTTATGTGAACTTTTAAATTCTCCTAGGAGGTGGGTAAAAGATGGTGAAAAGTTCAATAAAATTTATATATATATAAAATTATTCTAAACTAAATCCAATGAATTACATTAAACTTATATAGGTATTAGGTATCTATTTTGGCCTTAATTAAATTTTAATAAAAGAAATAATTATTTAAATAAAAATTCGGTTTTAAACTATAACTAAGTGTTTTTTCACTATTCATCAAAAATTGAATGTATTCAGAAAAATGACAAAAATTCACTCTAAACTAATTTTGATATCCCGAATCAAAAAATGAAGTCCATTTTGAAAGATAAAATTTATAAAATTTCAAAAAGTGGGTATTAATATTCATAACGGCTAGTTTGATTGGTTGTGGTGTGTGTTTGAAATCGAAGTTGAGTACAACACACGCTACTGTATTATTCAAAGAGAAGTGTACCATAGAAGTTTGAGGTGTTACATTCTCCCCTCCTTCAAATAATTTCGTCCTCAAAATTTCTAGAAAATTATTTCATAAAAAGACTCGGGTGGTTCTTCATCATATGTTCCTCGGGTTCCCACGTTGCCTCTTCCATCTTATGGTTTCTCCATAGAACTTTTACCAGATGAGTCGTCCGGTTTCTCAGCACTTGTTCTCTTGTACCAAGAATCCCGACGGGCTCTTCACAATAAGATAGATCAGGTTCCAGTTCTAATTCCTCGTAAGTGAGTACATGCGTTGGGTCAGGAATGAATTTTCTCAATAGTGATACATGGAACACATCGTGAACTTTGGAGAGACTTGGCAGTATTTCCAAATGGTAAGCTACAGCACCAATTCGTTCTAGAATTTCGAAAGGTACGATGTACCTGAGACTCAATTTACCCTTCTTACCGAAATGTATAACTCCCTTCCATGGAGATACCTTCAAAAAACATGATCTCCTACCTAAAATTCCAAATCATTCCTTTAGTTATCGGCATATCTCTTCTGCCTACTTTGAGTTGATTTGATGTGGTTTTAGATTACCTTCACCTTTTACATAATTTCCTCCACCAGTTATGGGCCTACGAGTTTTCTCTCACCAACGTCATCCCAACAGGTTGGTGATCGACATCTCTTTCCGTATAACGCTTCATATGGTGCCATCTGAATACTTGAATGGAAGATATTGTTATAGGAAAATTACACCAGAGGTAAATATTGAACCCACATACCCTAAAAGTCAAGTGAGCATGATCTCAACAAGTCTTCTATGGTTTAAATAGTCCATTCTGATTATCCATCTGTTTGAGGGTGGTAGGTAGTGCTCAAACAAAGTTCAGTATCCAAGGCCTACTGAAGACTCTTCCAAATTCTTGAAGTAAAATGGGGATCACGATAAGAAAAAATCGATAGGGGTACTCCATGAAGTCTCACAACTTCATTAATATATAGTCTTTCAAGATGTTCAAGTGGTAGATATTCACTTATAGCAAGAAAATGTGCTGACTTGGTAAGATGATCAACAATGAGCCATATTGTATCATTCTTTCTAGGAGTCTTTTGTAGTCCCATGATAAAGTCCATCATAATATTATCCCATTTCCACTCTGGTATGGGAAGAGGTTTCATGACTCCTCCAGGCTGTTTCCTTCCAACTTTCACTTGTTGAAAAACCATACATCTTGACACAAAATCAGTAATCTCCCTCTTCATGTTGTCCCACAAAAAATGTTCCTTCAAATATCTATACATTTTGGTTCTCTTAGGGTGTATAGATAAATTGGAACTATTAGCATCATCTAACAATTCCGTTTTTAGATAAGGTATATCGGGAACACAAAGTATCTTTCAAAATTTAAAAATTCCTTCTTCATACACAAAGTCTCTCAATATCCCATCATTCATAGCTTTAATCTTCTTTTGAAACTATTCATCACTGGTCTGAGAACTCTTAATCTTTTATAGTAAATATGGTTTGGAAACCATTTTAAAAAGTATCGATGTTTCACCTTACATGGTAATTTTCATATCCATCTTCACTAGATCCATGAAAATAGGATCCCTTTCAATTCTCATCATGTTGAAAACTCCATGATCTTTTCTTCTCAAAGCATCTTCCACCTTATTTTCCTTCCCTGGGTGGTAGTGTATCGTACAATCATAATCCTTGAGTAGTTCAATCCATAACCTTTGCCTCATGTTGAGTTCTTTCTGTGAGAAAATATACTTCAAACTCTTGTGATCAGTACAAATATCACATTTTTCACCATAGAGATAATGTCTCCATATCTTCAAAGAAAATATTACAGTAGCTAACTCAAGATCATGAGTAGGATAGTTTTTCTCATGAATTTTCAGCTGTCTTGATGCATATGAAATAACTCTATCATTCTGCATAAGGACACAACCAAGTCCTTTCTCTGATGCATCACTATAAATAACGAACCCATCATTCCCCGATGGTAGAGCCAATATAGAATAATTGACTAATCTTCTCTTTAGTTATTCAAAAAATTCTTCACACTCTTATGTCCAAACAAATTTAACCCCTTTACGTGTGGGGTTTGTTAATGGGTTATCCAATCAGGAAAATTTATCAACGAAACGTCGATAATAACCTGCTAAACCAATAAAACTGCATACCACAGTTATACTAGTCGGTGTTGGCCATTATTGGATTGCTCTCGTCTTAGAAGGATCAACATAGATTCCATCCTTAGAGACAATATGGCCAAGAAAAGAATTCTCGTGAAGCCAGAATTCACACTTACTAAACTTCCCATATAATTCAAGTCTTCTAAGAGTTTTCAAGATAATGCGCAAGTGATTTTCATGATCCTCATATCTTTTCGAGTATACAAAGATATCATAAATAAATACCACCACAAAATCATCGAGATATTCCTTGAAAACTCTATTCATTAGATCCATGAATACATAGGGTACATTAGTCAATCCAAAAGGCATTACTGTAAACTCGTAATGCCCATACCTGGTTCAAAATGTTATCTTCAGAATGTCTTCCTTCTTCACACACAACTGATGGTATCCAGATCGAAGGACAATATTTGAAAAGTATTGAGCTCCATGAAGTTGGTCAAATAAATCATCAATGCGAGGTAGGGGATACTTTTTATTTATTTTTATGGAATTTATTTACCTGTAGTCAATACATAACCACATAGACCCATCTTTCTTCTTAACAAAAAGGACACGGGCTCCCCATGAAGAAACTCTAGGGTGAATAAATACCTTATTACTCATTTCCTCTAGTTGTTTATTTAGTTCAACTAATTACACAGTGGCCATTCTATAAGGGGTCTTCGATATAGGCCTTGAACCAGGAATTAAATCAATGGCAAACTCAATTTCTCGTTCTGGAGGATGTCCAGGTAAATCTTCCGGAAACACATCAACATATTCTCTCACAATAGGTACATCCTCTATTTGAACATTCCTTTCCTCACCCACAGTTATTTCATTCTCTTCCTCCCCGATAATTGAATTTAGTTGAGCTACTGGGGGTGGATCTAAGTAAGAATTAGGGGGTGACGATTCCGTTCTAAAGATAAGGTGTTCCTTATCATCATCATCAAAAATAGTAACCTCCTTCTTCTTTCAATAATTTTTTTCATCATGGTCCGAAAGCCAACCCATACCAAGTGTTATATCAAATTTAATCATAGGTATGGCGATGCGATCCGCAGATAAAGAACATTTATGTGCTCTAATGGGGACTGATTCACAAAACTTTGTTGCAATGATACTTACCTTAGGAGTTTTGACTGACAAATCCCTTTTTAAATCAAATTGGAAATATCTAATTTTCTTATCAAACTAAGAAGATATGAAATAATGCGATGATCCAAAATCAAATAAAGGATTTTCTAAACTTAAGGAAACCATTAAATTACCTTCCACCACGTCTTTCGGGGCTTCATCCTCAGCAGTAGTGATTGCATAAGCTTGGCCTTGGTCCCTAGGCCTTTTTTGAGGTAAGTTTCCCGGAAGATTAGGAAATTAATTTGCATAATATCCCATATCCCTGAAATTATAGCATTGAACATTGGTAGTGTCTTTATTTCCTTTATAATCACCAGCTAGATGGACTTTGTGTCCACACTTGTAGCATACTCCTTTTTCTTTTAGATAGGCACCAGGGTGCTTCCTTCCATAATTATCAAAAGGTGGAAATTCAATTTTTCTCTTCTTCCCTATTTCCTTATTTCCTTTCCTAGAGTGTTCAGCAGATCTCTTCTTCTCTTGCTTTGATTTAAAGTCATAATACTTAGAGAATTCTTTTTTTGTCTTGATAGCACATGAGATAATATCTTCGTATGAAGAGAAGGATTGTGAGACAAATTCTCGAAGGACAAACAGTTTCAACCCATCAAAGAAAAGATCAATATCACTTCTTGGGTTAAGTATATAATATAAAGCATACCTTGCTAACCTTGTAAAGTTAGCCTCATACTTTGCGACATTCTCATCCTCCTTTTGTCTCAGACTCAGAAATTGTCTTTCCATATCTACTCGATGGTCACGAGGAAAGTATTTTTATAAAAATAGATCTTTGAACTCCCTCCATTCCATATTTGATACTTCATTATCTTCATTCGTGTTTTGAATCAATGACCATCATTGATCAGCATCTCCAGTGAGGCGGTAAACTGCCATGATAACTTTTTCCCTTTCACTACTCCTCAAGGCATGAAATATTTTCTCTAAAGAATTTATCGATTGATTAGCTACTAAGGTATTTATAATCCCATTGAATGTTGGTGGTTGTTTCCTCATAAAGCGATCTAACATTGATCCTCCACGCTGTGGATCAAGGTTCTCCATATGGGTATGTTTATTATTCACAACCTGAGTGAGTTATCCCAGTATGGTGATTAGCTGATCAGCACTAGTTGCATCACCAGCTCCACTATAATTATCTTGATAAGGAGGGAGATCCCTACATGGAGTGTGTGCATTGATACAGTTTCTATTTCTTCCACTAGGCACCATTTCTAAACAATGACATACACTATATTAGTTTATGAATCGCAATACATAAATCCAAACTTGTTAAAAAACTTAACATAAATTGAACAATTTATGGATATAATCCATAATCATAAAAATGATTTCTTTGAGGAAGTATATACTCATAAACCCGTCATAATGGTTTGTAAAGAAAATGATAATTATCCTAAGCATATCCCCTAGGAGTGTCGTAACCAAGAGTACAACAAGGCCCTTTGTCGTGCACCAATTCCCATTCGAGTCTAGATCAAAGCGGTGTTTTTGGGTTTTACCCCTAGGCACATATGTGCTTGAGCCGCCTTTACCTTCACATATCTAGACAAGGATTTATTTCTTAGAAAACTAACAAAATCTATACAACACCAAAATTCTATGAAGTTCTTCTATACTAATCCTCAAAGTCCATCTTAGGTCTATGTGCTCTAATCAGAGTTTATCTAAATCTAGTTTCCAAGGTTTGTACTAAACTTCCTCTGAGACCAACTATAATGCCCCGACCCCAGTTACCCAGAGTCGGTGCATTATTACATAACATTGGCATGATCATAAGGAAATCATGTCTTGAAAGACCGATCAGTTTAGTATTATTGGAAACAAGATTCATACATAAATTTAACTTTACAACTTGAAAAGAAATACAACACAAATATATTTCATTAGAAGCATACAAGACTCCAAGATTATTCCTACTGGTCACTCATAACTAACTTCTTTATATCCTGGGAAAATGAAACATAAGAAAGGGGTGAGCTGAAATGCTCAGTAAGGGTAAGTAATATAGCAGAAAATGACATAAATATTAAGTATGGTAAATAATTGAAACCACATGACTTTACCAATAATAAACATGAATAATTTTATGGCAAGAATATGAGCTAATTAAATAATTCCAAAATAAAACATAATCATGGGTATTCTACTAGTGGAATGACCACATGAACTATCAATATTATTTCCATAATGAGGGAATGTATAATGCCGGACATTCTGAAACATTTTTTCAAGGCCTCGACCAAGACGTCTAAAAATGATTAAGGCCTCGGCCAAAACCATAAATCAAATTTTGAAAGGGCCTTGACCAATTCCATGTCTAGTTGTCTCATGAGACCTACCAATGCATCGAGGAGCTATAGTGAGCTCCACCTGTCACTTACTAAGTCCAATACATTCCTCATATGAAAAAGTTTAAACATATCATAAATATTCATATTAAAACTAGCATAAGAAATGTCAATACTTTATCCATAAATCATGAATGGTGTAAAAATATAACATCCACAGTAAAACATATCACAAAACCTTCAATATAATATTGAAGTTTTGTATCATAATAAATCAACTCCAAATAAACTTAAAATCCATCAAAGGATGTTAACATAGATGAAATCAAAACCCTTTTTAGAGAAATATATCTTTTTATTTTAAAATAATTTAAGAGTCACATAATTATAAAATAAAATATTTAATTTTAAAATATTCTTATAATATTTTAAGGTAAGTTTAGATGAGTTTATAATGGTAGAATATAGCTGCCCCCATCATATAAGTTAAAAAAGACATTTTTACCTTAATTCTGTCGAAAATGATAAAACTGACCTTGTTTGGAAAAAGATGGAAAGATTCATTTATAAACATCTTATAAAAAGTTAACAAGGGTATAAATGACTTTAAAACATAGTCTATAAAATAGTAATAATTTTTTGAAATACATTTCTAAGAAACATGGAGGTGGATGATAAAGAGGTCACAGTAGATAATTACGTATAAACAACCTCGGATAATGAAGAGATTGTAAAATAAACCCTTACCTTGTACTTTTCCTTGGTTGAGGGCAGGTTAACCTCCTGTATAATGGTGAAATAATTTTTACTAAATTATACAAGAATCATATACATTAATATGATATCATATATGATCTTTTAACATTGATTTGTTAATAATATCTTAGCATTATCATCATTTCGGGTGTTAACAGATTCGTCTTTTTTTATATTATTTGTTATGTGAGACATATTTGTTATGGATGAGATGTATATTATTCATATACAAAATGATATCAAGTCCTTATACATTATTTTTAATCATCAAATGATAATTATACTTGAATGGATATGATGGGGAATGAATCTCATCGCGTTCGTGGAGACGGTAGTCCGTACGTACGAACGAGCGACAAAATCATTATTTTGATATTAAAATAATATATAATTTAATGGTATATCATATATACAGAATCATTATCATTTTATATTTATTATTTACATGAATTACACATCATTATTATACCCATCCAAATAATAATGTTTTGAATAACAATTACACCACGACGTGGAGAGGGTAAGTTGTACGTACGCAGGTATGGTGAAATGTAATTAAAAGGATGGATAGAATAATGAATATGGTTGTACCATATTTATAATAACATCACAGTATATAGAAGACACTGGATTTATTATTTTAGAATGGGAATAACAAAGAAAGAAGAAGTTGAAGAAGAAAGGAACTTGAAAGAGGGTGGTGAAAACATTACCTCTTAATCGGGTTGTTCCTTTTGATTTGATCAAAAGGGATCCTTAGGTTGGCTTTCTGATAAAACTAAGGCCTCTAGGTAGAAGTTAGGGATGTTGAGAAAATACTTTGTCAGGGGTTGGCCGATCCAAAAGGCATTAAAGGTGTAAATTAGAGAGAAGTGTGAGTGCCCTTTTATAAACGGGGTGAGGGGCACCTTTGAAAAAACTAGAAATATTATTTTATAATAAATTCATATTCGGTTTCTAATCGCTCCAAAGTGGATTATTTAAAGGTTAAGGTGGGGATGGGTCGAAATTCTTTCAACCAATATATTTTAGGCAGATTTGGGTCACTATATCAACCTTATCATTTATATTTAACTCTTCGTTAAATAGTTTGACATTTACCATGTCTCTTTGAATTTTTATATTATATAGTTAATAAACATACTATATACATCCAAGAGACCCCCAAAGTGGTCCATTAATGATACAAATATCATGATATAAGTCCTTTTTCCAAATCTTAGATTTTTAGGAATATAATATCAATTAATAATATAATATTTTTTTTAAAAACTCTTTTATGTCAATTTTGACACTATTGGGTATTTTGTTTTTGATAATTTTCATAACAGCACTATTAGTTCGAATAGAATTTATATAACCAATACTAATATGTAATATTAACCTATAAAATTAGTGGAATTCATAAAAAGTCTCAAATTACATTTATTTTTATATTTATAATATCAATTATTTTAATATTTCACTAATAAGGTAATTACTGCATCATCATTGTGTCATATATAAATTAAATTATTTAATGTCTAAAAATTATATATAAAATACAATTAAGTAGGACATATTTTCAGATTTCTAATAAATATTTATAATCTAATTCATCTTATATATAACCCTATATTAAAATTTTTTAGTTATTAAACTTTGATTTTAACTCTTTTAACTCTTCTTTGAATTTAATAATAATAAATGTCCTAATCTAATCCAAGTGGACCTAAATGATAATAATTTATTCCTAAGGTTGTTTCCGGTCGAGATACACTTTTCTAATAGGATTAGGACATGTGTTAGGGTAATATTAATATCATTTTTACCCTTAATTACCCTATTTACTTTTGACCGTGGTAAATAAAAGTAAAAAGTTACTATTCATCAAAAATTATTTTTATCTTATTGAACCAAATTTTAATCCTTGATATTAACCGTGTCTCTCAGATTTTCAAAATTCCACTCACAGAAGCGGTAAAATTATATTTTATGTGAAATTTTAAATTATCCTAGGAGGTGGGTAAAAGACGGTGAAAAGTTCAATAAAATATTTATATATCTAAAATTATTCTAAACAAACTCCAATGAATTACATTGAAATTATATAGGTATTATGTATCTATTTTGGCCTTAATTAAATTTAAATAAAATAAATAATTATTTAAATAAAAATTTGATTTTAAACTATAACTCAGTGTTTTTTACTATTCATCAAAAATTGAATGTTTTTAGAAAAATACAAAAAATTCACCCTAAGCTAATTTCGATATTCCGAATCCAAAAATGAAATCCATTTTGAAAGATAAAATCTATAAAATTTCAAAAAGTGGGTATTAAAATTTATAACAGCTAGTTTGATTGGTTTTGGTGTGTGTTAGAACTTGAAGTTGCGTACAACACACGCTACTGTATAATTCAAAGAGAAGTGTACCATGGAAGCTTGGGGTGTTATAGAAAAACACTGAGTTATAGTTTAAAACTAAATTTTTACTTAAATAATTAAATATTTTATTTAAATTTATTTTTGGTCCAAATAGATACGTAATACATATATATGTTCAATGTAATTCATTTGAGTTAGTTTATAATAATTTTAGGTATATAAAAATTTTATTGAACTTTTTACCATCTTTTACCCACCTCCTAGGAGCATTTGAAAATTTACATAAAACTTAATTTTACTGCTTCTGTGAGTTGAATTTCAAAAATCTGAGAGACATGGTTGATACAAGTAAGTAAAATGTGGTTCAAAAAGATGAAAATACTTTTTGGTGAATAGTAACTTTTTACTTTTATTTACCACAGTTAAATGTAAATAAGGTAATTAAGGGTAAAAATGATATGATTATTACCCTAACACATGTCCTAATTCTATTTAATAAGTGTAATTCAACCGAAAACAACCTTAAGAATAAAATATGATCCTTTAGGTCTACTTGTATTAGATTAGGAAATTTATTATTATTTAATTCCAAGAAGAGTTAAAAGAGTTAAAATCAAAGTTTAATAACTAAAACATTTTTAATATATGATTAAACATAAGATAAATTTGACTATAAATATTCATTAAAAATATAAAATTATTTCCTATATAATACTATTTTATTTATATTTTTTAGACATTAAATAGTTTAATTTATTTATGACACAATAATGATACAATAATTACCTAATTAATGAAATATTAAAATATTTGATATTATAAATTTCCAAATAAATCTAATTTGAGACTTTTTTTGAATTAAACTAATTTTATAGGTTAATATGACATATTAGTGTTGGTTAGATGAATTTTGTTCGAAGTAATAATAATTTTATGAATTTAGCAAAAACAGAATACCAAATAGTGTCAAAATTGACATAAAAGAGTTTTTAAAACAAATATTTTATTATTAATTGATATTATATTCCTAAAAATATAAGTTTCAGACAGATAACTTATATAATGATAGTTTTATCATTAATTAACCACTTGGGGTTCTCTTGTAAGTATATAGTATGTTTATAAATCATATAATATAAAAAATACAAAGAGACATGGTAAATGTCAAACTATTTAACTAAGAGTTAAATTTAAAAGATAAAGTTAATATAGTGACCCAAACCTATATAAAACCTATTGGTTTAGTGGTTTTCGACCCATACCCACCTTATCCTTTAAATAATTCATTTTTTATCCATTAGAAACCGAAACTAAATTTATTATAAAATAATATTTCAAGCTTTTCCTAAGGTTCCCCTCACCCCTCTTATAAAAGGGAAATCCCCCTTCTCTCTAATTCACACCTTCAAAGCCATTTGGATCGACCAACCCATACCCAAATACCCTCTCAACTATCCTAACTTCATCATAGAGTCCTTATTTTAGTCATAAAGCCAACCTATGGAGCCCTTTTGATCAAATAAATAGGAAGAACCTGAAGAAGAGGTAAATATTTCATCACCTCTTTCAAGTTCCTTTCTTCTTCCACTCCCTCTTTATTTTTTCTATCCATTATAAAATAATAACTCCAGTATCTTATATATAATGTGATGTTATTATAAATATGGTACAACCATATTCATTATTCTATCCATCCTTTGAATGACATGTCACCATACGTGTGTACGTACGACTTACCGTCTCCACGTTGCGGTGCAATTGTTATTCAATACATTATTATTTGGACGGGTATAATAAGGATGTGTAATTGATGTAAATAATAAATATAACATGATAATAATTCTGTATATATGATATACCATCCAATTATATATTATTTTAATATCAAAAAAATGATATTGTCGCTCGTGTGTACGTACAGATTACCGTCTCCATGAACGTGATGAGATTCATTCCCCATCGTATCCATTCAAGACTAATTTTTATTTGATGATTAAAAATAATGTTTAAAGACATGATATAATTTTTTATATGAATAAGATATATCCCATCCATAACAAATATGAATCACATAACAAATAATATAATGGAAAACAAATCTGTTAACACCTGAAACAACGACAATACTAAGATATTATTAACAAAACAATGTTAACAAATCATATATGGTATCATATTAATGTATATGATTCTTTTATAATTTAATAACAATTATTTCACCATTATACAGGATGTTAACCTACCCTTGACCAAGTAAAAGTACAAGGTAAGGTTTAATTCTACAATATCTTCATTATCTGAGGTTGTTTATACGTAATTATTTACTGGGACCTCTTTATCATCCACATCCATGTTTCTTAAAAATGTATTTCAAAACATTCTTACTATTTACTAGACTATGGGTTAAAGTTATTTATACCCTTGTATGACTTTTATAAGTTGTTTATAAAGTAATCTTTTCGTCATTTTCCAAACAAGGTCCTTTATAACCTTTTTGACAAAATTAAGGTAAGAATGTGTTTTTTAACTTATACGGCGGCTGCGACTATTTTCCACCGTTATAACATTGTCGAAGCTTCCATTACAAGATTATAAGAATATTTTCAAATATAAATGTTTTATTTTATAATTACATGACTTTTAAATGATTTCAAAATAGAAAAATATATTTCTCTAAAAAGTTTTGATTTAATCTATGTCAACATCCTTTGAGGGATTTTAAGTTTATTTGAAGTTGATTTATTATGATACAAAAATTCCATATTGTAGTGAAGTTTTTGTGATATTCTTGAATATGGATGTGTTATTTCATACCATTCATAGTTTATGGATAATTTATTGACATTTCATATGCCAGTTTTAATACAAATGCTTATGTTATGTTTAATCCTTTTCATATGAGGAATGCATTGGACTTAGTAAGTGACAGGTGGAGTCCTCTATAACTCCTCGATGCATCGATAGGTCTCATGAGACAAACTAGTGTCTTTGCACAAGATCTTGACAAAATCTTATTTGTAAGTTTAGCACAAGTCCTTACTATGTGGTTATGAAAGTCTGGCATTATGCATTCCATCATTTGAAAGTGTCTATTGATATTTCATGTGATTATTAGACTAGTAGAATAACCATGTAAGTAAGTAAATGAAATTATTTTGATTTTTATTTTCTATATTATGATGAAGTTTGTGTTGAAAAGGCTTTTGTTTTAGTTTTATACATTTCCTTAAATGTTTATGCTTATTTATGAAAGCTTCTGTTTTATTTTTATCCTTACTGAGCATCTGAGCTCACCCCTTTCTATGTTTTATTTTTCCCAGGATGTGAAGAAATATATTATGAATGACCTGTAGGGTTAGTCTATGAGATCTCAGTGTTGTCTATGGAAACAATATTGTTGTATTTTTCCATTTTATGATGTAATGTAAACCTTATGAATGTATCTAGTACTTTCAAGGCTACTAAACTAATCGATCTTTCAAGACTTGATCTTTTTTGTTCATGCCAATGATAAGTAATAATGAACCAACTCTGGGCTTCTGGGGTCGGGGCATTACAATGATGTCATAAAACACACAATATATTTATATGGTATTTAATTTTTACCCAAAAATTCAATTATATATGAAAATCATGAAAATTTCACCATTGGTTAATTTTGACAACTTGATTCCAAAAAATATATTCATATTATCTAAATAATTTTCTAATTTTTTTATTTTCAAATTTAAAATAAAAACTGATATTTATTGAAGATTAATGGGTTTTGACAAAAATAGTTTTCAAACCTTAATAAAAATTATATTTGACTTATAAAAATTATATGATCGTTTTTATTTAAGAAAAGTAATTCAATAATAATATTTTTTTAAAATATTATTTATTTAAAAATGAATTAATTTGTCAAAATCTATTTCTTAAATAACTAAAAAAATTATTTTTACTCTAGAAATTATTTACAAAGTAAAAATAATATAATGAAAGTATATTCAATATTCTATATGAAAATAATGTATATAATCATAATTATAGGGTATTGTTACGTATCCCTTTATTATACCAATATATGACTTAATAGTAAGGTGTATGATGTTTTGGGTGGTGATCTCAATGATCTTGAACTTCTTCTGTAAACGGTCTCGCTCATTCTTAAGTTGTTGGATTTCGACATGGGATAAATAGGAATAAGGATAAACTTGTATCTAAAGAGTATAATTAGGAAGAATGTATATAATATGAGGAGTCCTTTTCCCTAGTAGCCATATTAGAATCCATTAAGATTCGTTTATCCTATGCATAATATATGAATTTTAAATTATATCTGATGGATGTAAAATCTTCTTTTATAAATGGTTTTGTAATGGAGGAATTTATTTTGAACAAACTCCTTGTTTTGAAAATACTAATTTTCAAAATTCAGTTTTTTAACATACCAAATCTCTTTATGGCCTTAAACAATCACCTAGATCTTGGTATGAATGTTTAAGTTCCCTTATTTTATCATATGCATTTTTAGTAGTTATGGTAGATCCTAATTTATTTAATAAAACATAATATTAAGATATTTTTTAGTTCAAATATTTGTTGATGATGTAATTTTTGGTTCTACAAATAAAAATTTTTGTAATGAATTTTAACAAACCATGGAAAAATAATTTGAAATGAGCATGATGGGTGAGTTAAATTATTTTCTAGATTTTCAAATATATTAAAAAGACTTTGGGAATGTTATAAACCAAAGAAAATACATAATAGATCCGACTAAAAGGTTTGTACTTGTAAGTGGAAAAGTATATACTTTCGCTATGAGTTCTAATGAATAACTTGACTTGGATGACATTGAGAAACTAGTTGATATCAAGATTTACATAGGAATAATTAGGAGTTTATTGTATTTGACTACTAGTAGACTAGAAATTATTATTTCAATATTTTTTTTGTGATCAATTTCAAGATAATCCTAAAGAATCACATTTAATAACTACCAAAAGTATTTTAATATATTTAAAAAGAAGAAATTATATTTCCTTATTTTTTCAAAAAACATATGATTTTAATTTAATATCATACTCTAAATCAAAATTTGGTGGTTGTAGACTATACAAGAAGAGTACTTTATGAAATTACAATTTTTTAGATAAATCCATGGTATCCTATTATAGTAAGAAGAAACACTATATTCCATTATCCACGGTTGAAGGAGAATATATTGATATTGGTAGTTGTTGTTCATAAGTGTTGTTGATAAAACAAACCCTAATGAACTTTGGATTTATTTATAATAGTCTTAGTTAAATGTGATAACACTAGTGATGTTAAAATTTCTAAAAATTCAACAAATCATTCAAGAAAAATTCTTACAGACTTAAGGCATCATTTTCTAAGAGATCATGCTACAAAGGTTGATATTTATCATGACTTTTTCTCTATAGAGAATCTTTTAGACGATATTTTTACTAAATCCCTTGCATATGGATGTTTTATTTTATTAAAAGATAATTGGTTTTATTCATTATTAAATAGATTTAATGTGTGTTGATTTAATGAATCAATTTTAATTATTATTGTTGAAATTTAAAATTGAGTGTTATGTTATTCTTTTTAGTTAAATGATGTATAGAAATTAATTTTACTCATATTGTTTTTTTATTTAAATTTTGAAAATAAAAATTCTTTTCTTCTCTTTAATTTTTATTATTATTTCGTTATCAGTTGGAAGTAACAATAAATCCAAAATAGGTATGTGAGAAAATTGGGATTCAGTTATGTGACCAAATATAAAATTAGCTCACATCCCCTTTTCTATTCTCATACGTAACCTTTCTTTAAAGATGAACTATCATATCTGACCTCTCGATCCCTATTTAACCTTTAACCAACCTATTAAAAATGTAAAAGTAGAAGTTTTTTGATGATGGAATCTAAGGTTAATTTATGAAATCCAAATGAAGTAGTAGAATATTTCTTTCAATAATGGTCATATATATGGTGTTGATGTATACAATCAAAATGATGTTAAAGAAAGTGATTGAGTTTCAAAGATGTAATTTTTTTAAATAGAATAATTTGGGTTTTATTTTTGATTAATAAATCTACGAGTTCTTGATGAATACCAAGTTTCAATTTAGTCAAATATGGGATTTAATATCATCAAATGTTAATGGAAAGAAAGTGGTGATTTATTCTGTTGAAATAGATTATATATTTCATTTTCCCTATGAGGGGAAATTTTATTTTAGTAAAAATATCATTGGAACAAGCTTAGTAGGTCCATACAATGTTTTCAAGTTTTTTTGGAACCAATATTTTTGAAAAAAAACTTGTGAAAGAGATACCCACTGAATGAAAGGTGTTGTGTAAGTTTGTGCAAATGGGTATAACACTAATAGTTGAAGAGATGAAGAAAGTTAATTTTCATGATATTTATTTGATTTATGTATTGATCAATAATGTAAAGTTGAGTTTTCAAATATATATTATGAGTTTTATTCTTCATTATTGTTAATTAAAAGAAAAATTAAACTACTGTCCTTATGGTCGACTAGTTTTGATGAATAAAGAAGTAGATTTAAATGAATGTAATGTAGTGAAGTGTTATAAAAGTAATACCCTTTCCTCGATTCTCTTGAAGTAAATTGTTTATTCCTGGGATTCTGATTCAAATTATTTGATGGTAGTTGTCTAGGAAATCCTGAATTAGGGAGATTCAAATCATAACATACTACCAAGTGATGAAACACCTGCTAAGATGGTGTCTACTAGGAGAGTAGAGAAGAAAACATCTATAAAAATTGAGTCTTTAATTACAGTTATCATTTCTATAGTTGGTGAGCCCATATAGATTTAGAAGTATGTGAAATCTCAGAACCATGTTTTTGGTAAATTTTTTATCACTACCGAGGAATATTAGAAATGGAGAAAATTGTTGAGACAACTTTTTCTTTTCTTGAAGATAGTCCATATAAGATTGGGTTTCTTGATTTTAAATTTAAAATAATTCCATAGTTAGAATAGGTTCATGAATAAGATGATCCAATTCTTTACAGTTCACCTGTTGATAAAATAAGGGATAATGAGGTGGTTTTGTAATATGAAAAGTGTTTATAGACACCACTGGTACCATATTCACCTTCAAATACTCATGGAGTAGCTCATTTAGTAAGAAAGAGTTTATAAAGATTAGAAAAAGAAGTGGTTTCTAATAAAGTAAGGATGGATCTTGAAAATATGAGAATATATTGTTTTGATTTAAAATTGGGTCTGGTCGTATGAAAATATGAGACATAATAACTTAAAGAGTCCTCAATCTCCAAGTATGACTTTATTAAGTTAGTTGGAATGGTGACTACCCAAACAATGTTGATCATTAGTATATGAAAATATCCAACAGTGCATCAAGACATGTCCAGTAAAATTTCTAAGTAACATGATTAAATAAAAGACTTAGTAAGTAGTTTAAAATATTTATTCCCTATAAAGGTTGAGTTTAGTGAGATTGGTGCTTTGGTTTCATCTCAAAGGGATAATTTTTACAATATTCCATTAACTAAATCATATTTATCTCAAGAAGTTCTTGATGAGATCAAATATTTTAGAGTTGAAGTGAAAGTGACTCACTACTGGAAAACGGACCTATACCCACGGTTTGGCACAAAACCGTGGGTATAGGGTACCCCTATGCCCACGGTTTTCGCAAACCGTGGGCATAGGTGTAAAATGGTGACCTATACCCACGGTTTCATAAAACCGTGGGTATAGATCACCTATACCCACGGTTTTGCACAAAACTGTGGGTATAGATTATTTTTGAAGACCTATACCCACGGTTTTGAAGAACCGTGGGTATAGGTGTTTTTTTTGAAGGTGTATACCCACGGTTTTGGCCAAACCGTGGGGGTAGAGTTTTCCAGAAGACCTATACCCACGGTTCTTCAAAACCGTGGGTATTGGGGTTTATTTTTTTCAAGACCTATACCCACGGTTTTCAAAACCGTGGGTATAGCTTTCCCGCCATTAGGCGGGGAAAAAAATTACGCGGGACAATGGGGAAAAATTGGCGGGAACACGATTTTTATTAATATAAATAAAAATATAAAAATATATGTTGTAATGACAATAAAATGCCTTAGCCCAGTCGGTCCCTTTGTTCGGCGCTCTCAGGAGGTTCTGCATGAAGCCCGGGTTCGATTCCCGCCGGCATAAATTTTTCATAACAGAAATAATATTAATATATATATAAAGATATATACGCTTTATATAGAATTAGAAGGTAGCTCGGTTGGTCATTGCTGCGGTGCTTGGCCGGGGCACGGTAGGAGACGCGGTTTCGAAACCCGGGGGCGGAATTATTTTGAAAACGTGAAGTTAATTATATTTATATATATTTATAAATATATATTAGTATTACAAGTAAAGACCATAGCTCGGTTGGTCTTGCGGGTTGCTTGTAGGCTTTGCGTCCAGGGTTCGAAACCTGCTGGATGTGAATTTTTAAAATTCCAACGAAACACGTTTTTTTAAAAATGAATCAAATATATTTCCTACGGTTTTCAAACAGTGGGAAAAACTCCCTTGCCACGCTGTACAGCGTGGTGCTTATGTGTGACACACCTATACCCACGGTTCTACCAAACCGTGGGTATAGGTCAAGACCTCTATCCCGACGCCGTTCCAGCCCACGGTTCGCAAAACCGTGGGTATAGCCTATACCCACGGTTTTGGGGGCTATCCCCACGGTTTTGAACCGTGGGTATAGGCCTTTTTTCTAGTAGTGACTCTACACACTATGAAACGTGTTTTGTTATTTTAATTTGAATTTATAAATAAATTACAACCTTCTATTAATGATCCTTCATAATCTGTAGTTTATCTAGATTTTTATAATGAAGTTTGTTAGATGATATCAGAGTTGGGTTTCTTTTCATCTTAGATTTAATGTCTCTAAAATAATATTATTTATCTGTTGATGTTGGATGATATGAAAATATCTTTTTGGTCAATTTCATGATACATAGAAAGCTATTAAGAAGCTTTGTACTGTGTTAGATATGTGAATGAATAACCATGTTGGTCATATTGAGAAATCTCTTGAAGATATGGTAGAAGGAAATTTAAGTGTTACAAAGAAAGAGAAATAAATTATTTCATACTTTATTCAACCTATAAATAAAAACAATAATTTTTTTTTCAAATAGTATAAGGATACCCTTTCAAAGGTTATGGATCTGTATAATGAGATAGAAACAAGTTCAAAATTAGAAGAATATTCCGAAGTGTCAGTTTATGTTACAAGATGTGAGTTGGCTGTTTACAAACCTCCAAGTAAAATTACTTACATGGAATTAGTTATTTTTATTACTTTAGTTTTAGGTTCATTTGGACATAATCCTACAATTGGTGTTTCATTTTCTGAATCTTCTCTCAATAAAGTCAAAAATTTGTCAAGGTTTTCTAGAGTGAGTGGAATGCATGGATAGAAAGGTGTAGTCACTGACTAATAGGATAATTGATGTGAAGATTCCTTTGAATATAATTATGAATAAGGTTCTTGTTGATATGAATCCTAGTATATCATCTGTATATATTTTCCCTCTACTTTTCCCTTATACTATCAGTGAGTCTAAATGTTTTTCTTTCACGAATGTAGAACATATTTAGATGTTTCTTAGGAATGTATTAACATCAATATCTCAAATAAAAAAGATAGAAACTCTTTTTATTCTTGTTTTTTTTTCAAGTATAATGTTCTTCCAAGGATCTACATGTGTGATGAAGCCCTATTTCAAATGATTAGAAGAAGACATATTGTTCTTGATCCTACTATTACTTCTCTATAAACCTGATAGAGAATAAAATGTGACTATGTTCCTTCAATACCATCAATTACAATTACATATATCTCCAAAACTGATCTAACTTTAACAACACATTCACCCAAACCAAAATCCCACTTTAACCCCATTTTAACACATGGGTTCCCTGACTAATATTTTTTAATTGTGTTCAGTGTATGTATATTTTTATTTCAATGAAATCAATGAAATATTTCATTATTTCATCATTTCTAATTGTTTCCTTATGATTTTTTTCATTTAATATTTTTATATATTTATTTTATTTAATGAAACTCAATCATTCCATAATTCTATATCCAGTATTCTCACTACATTTAAATAGTTCATCACTCTAAAGTGATACATCAAACTGTGTTTTACCTCTCTTTTACCTCATTATTAATGAAAAATAGGGGGAGAATATTTCTACCTTATAAAATGGAGAAAAGTTTCTAACTTTTAAAAAGGAAATAAGTAACTAAGGGGGAGAAACAATACATTTTAAAGATATATTTTATGCATTTAATTTCTATTAAACCCTTTAAAGATTTTGTGTTTTATATCTACTAGAATATCCAACAAGTTTTATAATAATTAAGAACGGGGATACTATTAGAGTACTATTGTTGATCCAATATATCCCATGTAATTTAGGTTTTTATGATCTCCAATACCATTCATAATTTTTTGATGATCTTGTTTTCTAAGCGTGCTTATCATATTTTAGATTATTTTTATGCATTCAGTGGTTAATTTCATTAAGTATGCATTTTAGAATATTTTGGTTATAATATTCCTAAGTCTAGAAAATCGACTACATGAAGTTTTTGGACACATGGTGAAAATGTATACATCAATAAATTGGATATTTTTATCAATTATATACAGAAATTTCTTATACGAAGGAATCAAATATATTAAATCGACCATGTCATAAAATTTCTTATATGGAAATTTCCTACATAGACAAGATCACCTACATTGGTAATCACTTACATGATATTTCAGCTACATAAAATGGATACATGGAGTAATCAGTTACATGAGTTGACTATATGAAGAAATTTGATACACCATTTCAATCGTCTATGTATATTTCAGTTATGTGAGTAAAAATCCCATGTGACTCATTTTGGAGATGTGAAGAAAAATCCTCTATGTTGATTCAATTTTGAAAATCAGCTATGTCATGCTATAAGTTAGTATTTATTACCTTTGAAGCACTTGAGTGAGATTTTAATGCTGATGTATAATCTTTAAATTCTCTTTTATCACTTTAAGATAAAATTGATTATAATAAGAGATATGTATCAAGACATAAGACAAGGGTGAGAATAGTATAATTTTCTCTATTGTTGTCAAGGTATTTAAAGGAAAAAGGACATGTCACTGATACCTAATTCTATATATCATGTGCTATTTTTTTAACTAATAAATAGTTCATGTATTTAAATACATCATGAAATTTTTCATGATAAGTGAAGTGCATAAGAAAATATAGAGAAATATTTATAAAATCTCTCGAAAATGATGCTTAGTTTTTCTAAGAAAATAAGAGATAAGAAATATGATTTTCCTTAGTTGTTCTTACCAATTATTATTTCTAAATTAAAAGGAATCTCCTTGAGTTGTTTATTCTTCAGATCATCTATCTTATAGATTTTCATTTTCATCAGTTTTACCTTATAGTTATGAGATGAAATTTCTAAACTATTTGTTTATTATATTTTTTGGTAAAGGTTTCTAATAAAATAAACTTTGAAGGCTATTGTTTTTAAATAATTTCAAGAGCTTGGTTAAAATATCCCATGATTGTACCAAGTGTCAATTGATTTCAATTAGTCATGGAGTCCCTAGAAAAAGAACTATTCTGGTGAAAATCATCACACTCGTGTAAAAGGGTAGTGGTGGAGTAGACTAGGGGAGTTATATTCCCCAAACCAATATAAACATCTAAGTCTATTTCTCTTATTTATAATTTTATTTTTGATTCATACCTTGGAAAATGGAAGAATATAATTTAATCAAAAACTAAAGGGGGTGGGTTTTCTATGTGAAGAAAAATCTAAAGAACTCAATTCACCCCCTCTTGAGTCAAAATATGGTATGTCTCCGACAATATCTCCTTATCCATGATAAATTTTATATCATGATCATGTTTTCTAGTCATATCACTTTGTTCCTTAATTTTCATTCTCATTCATGTCATGTACTCCATAGAATCCATTACTTCATCATATAATTTTTTATTTCTAACAAATATTCTTTAAGGGAACCATTCCTTTTAAATTTAGTCTTCAAGAACTATAATTAAATTTTCATGGCATGAAATAAATCTAGTTTGTTGATCTAGAAGTCTCTGAATCTATAAAATAATGTGCTTGTCTCATCTAATATACATCCAAGTGTTGTATAACCTATAAATTTATATTTATAAGAACACTCTACTAGAGATATATATTCAGATACACATGAGGAAATACTCAAAATCTAGGATAATTTTTCTTGATATTATTCCTCTTACTTATAGAAAAATGGAATTATTCTTTAATAAAATTAAAATATAGGTCTTAAACTGATTCATACTTATTACTAGTAGAAGAAACCTAGTTTTTTTCTTTTCCATACAAATTTACCAACCTTATCCACAAATATTTGGAAAAATTATATTGAGAAATACTCTTGGACACATCATCTTCCAGAGAATTATTTAAGTCCTTCTTAGAATAAATATCAATTTCCATATTTATTTGATTAGTCTCAAAAATTATATGATATCTACTTCTCAATAAGATACCATTAATCAATACATGACTAGGAATTCCAACTTTTCATCCCAAATATGGCATAAATTCATTCTTCTATTTAGATAAGAAATTTCTATTAAATACATGATTCTTAATTGCTGATTCCATATCTTATATAATCTTTCAAAATGATATATGTTAGGAAACATCCATAATAAAAAACATTTGGCTATGATACCACTTTTTGGAACTAGCGACACCTTGGGAGGGGGTAGGAGTGAATAAAGTTATTGGGAAATTCAAACATTTCACTTTGACTTATTTTCCATATTCCTTAGTATATTGTTCTTAAGTTAGTTGGAACCAAATACTTAATTATTTACACTCTCTTTCTCACCAAATAATAAATTAATGTATAATTAAGTAAACCATACAAGGGACACAATGGTTTTATATTGTTCACCACTAAGGGAAAATCCAAGGAGCACACACCAATGATATTTCAATGTTCTAGGATGTAATAGTACACACTATTGTATTATATATGTTTAAGAAAGTAAACTTGATGATCCTAAGGATACCCCCTCTTCTTCCCCTCTTCTAACTTCTTCAATAAATGACTTCAATAGTTTATAGACACGCTGGTCTCTTAATGATATTTATAATATGAACACAATGTTTTCATCTTTAACTCCAAATAGATTTAAGGTTGATATCCTTGTTTTATACTCTTTAATTACTCAAATACAGATGATATAAACACCAAAATGTAAGGGTTGAAAATTTATCTTCTTTACTATAGAAGAAACTATTCTCTAGATAAGAATAATGTTTTACTAGAATTATTCCATGGATTTAGTCTTCAACAGATAGATAAATGTGGTGATACCTAATATTCTATTGGGATTTATCCTTTTCTACAAGATACACCAATTTTTTGAAGGGATTACAACTATGGACCAACTCCTAACTTCTCTTATTTTCATAAACTAGTTATTTGATATGCATCAGGATGCCTCTCCATATTTTGGTGAAAAAACGTGACAAGTAATGGTAGCAGTATTGATCAATTATATATTATTCTGAAGTTCCGTTTATATATTAACAAATTAATCATAAGTGATATTAGTATCAATATTTTGAGCATAGAATTATCCCCTTAATTTCAGTCTCTTAATTCCTTTCATTTAGTCTTCTATAATTCTTAGGATTACAATATTTTCATTCCTATATGAAATATTTAATATTTGAAAATATGGAAACCCTGAGATATAAATACATGAGAAACATTCCATATTTTTAAAAATGGAAATCCTATGAACTCCTAATTTTTAATTATCTGGATTATCCATTATCTCCTTTAAAACATTCTTGGTCAGTTCTCATACATAAATTACACATATTCCAATTTTATGTTTTATTGAATTATCAATCATAAATTATGATTGAAAATATTCATTAGTTTACTTAATACATTATGAAATTATTTTGAAAAACCTTAAGAACATAATTTTTATACTTATGAAATCTTTTTCCTCTTCTGAAGCGAGGTATTACTCTTATAAACTCGTTGTGTACTCTTATAAAGTCAAATATTACTTTTATAAACATCTAGAAAAATATTATGAACTTATGATTACCTTTATAAAGATTAACTTATCAAAATTTATATTTATAATATACTAATTTATCCTTGGAGAAAGGTTTTACAAAATCCAAAATAGTTATAATGTATCCCTAATCGAAGCTGCAAAACCACTTTCATTCCTAAAGAAATTGCATTATGGTCTAAGATAATCATATTATATACATTAATCTTTTCACATGGTGTGTTATATATGTTTAGTGTGACACAAATATACTTATTTATACCTAATATATTCTGATTCCAAAGTCACTACAATTTTTTATATAGTATAACTAAATTATCGTGGGAATTTTATAGATCGTTCCAATCATAGCTTGAAGAAACTAGGTGTGTCACAAACTCTAGTGGCAGAACCTAAGATAATCCCATGAAAATACTTCACAAGTGAAAAGAAAAATATGATTCTAAACAATATCATTTCATTTAAATATCACATTCCATATAAATCATGAACACTATCCTAAATTAAGTGAGTCCCACATCATATATGACATCAGGAGAGTGGTTCCTTATTACTATGAACACATATTTATTAATCATTGAAATACATTGGTACCACCTTGTACCATAACCACTATCTCTAGTGGAACCCTTCATCATGGTTCTTCCCTTGTTCCACCCTGTGATGTGAATCCATAATCCTCTTTCTCCACTCTAGGATAATCGTGGTTGAGATTGGTCACCACCTCATAATGGTAAAGCTTTCTCCCTCATCTGGCTTGAATGCTTTCATATTTTTTGTTATATTGATGAATTTTATAGTATGTACTTTTTCAAATTTGTAATAAATTTGTTAAATAATTAAAGTACTCAAATAAAAATACTATTTCCAAAACTATATCACAGTTATTCCAAGGCTAACTGCTTCCTATTTAATAAAATTTTCACAAACTCCTTTACTCATCCAAATAAATACTTATCTCAAATAGAATAAAATCAACTAAAATATATTTAATAAATTAAAATTAGTTTTGAAAATTTTCAAATCAACCTTAATCATCATAAAGATAATTCCAAATCTTATACCATAATTAAATACCACAGAGAGTATGCTAATGATGTTTCACTACCTCAATGAACTTCAAGACTGCTTGATTAACCAATAATAAATAAGTAATCCTAATTTACTTTTAACATGAATAGAAATTTAATATAATTACACTTGGAATCAATTCCTTTTTCATATGAATATGAAACCAACACATCCTTTTACATATGAATATGATAAAACCTAACAACACTCAAAAGTTTAAATTCATTTTCATTCATCACAAACATCCATATAAATCATTGTTATTCATTCCAACACTTCAATATATATTGAAAATAAATATAGTACAAAACCTTAGGTTCAACAGGAATACTGTAACTTAAGCTAAGAATCAGCTAAAGGAGTTATTTCCCCTAGGTTCATGGTTGTTTTATCCCCATATATTTATTTTATGTGTCACCTCAGGATTATTTATTTACTTATGTGATGTATGATTTATTTGGATGATTAAATGTCACCAAATAAACTAAATAAATTAACAATCATGCTTAGATGTGATAAAATAAATTTATTATGAACAAGTTAATTTATTGAACATAGGTAATTAATTATTTAAAATATACATATTATTAACAATAATTTGAAGAATAAAAGTAAGAATACTTATGTATAAGCTAACAAAAATAACTCAAAGAAAATATTTCTGACACATATCACCTTCCATCACTTGAGTAAGAATGAAATAAGATATCAAAGTATTGGTCTGGCCCGTATAAAGATACTTTTATTTATCAAAGAGTCCTAGAAAAAGCATTGGATCGACTAAACCAAGTTAACATCAAGGTTCCATTTCCATAGTAATACTTAGTGTAAAATAGAGTAAATTTTTAATGAAACCTGAGTATAGGATTTTAGGATTAGGGAGTCCTCTCAATAGATAAAGAAGATGTGGTTTAACACAATTGGAAATATTAGCCTACCTAAATACCTTGGAATCATTTTTCAGGATCTCAATTATATTATTTAATGGGGAATTAATATTATTTACACTAGAACATCCAAGTTATAGGATATTCTGAATCCAATGGTGAGGGCTATTAGGATTTAATAAAATAATGGAAGACTAATAAAATTAATTTTTACATCATAAACAGTAATAAAAATAATTTATATATATATATATTATTACACTTTTTATATAAAAATGGAAAGAAAAACCAAGGGAACACATTTCTAATTACGAAAAAAATGAAATTTCCTCACTGATGTTTTTCCAACAATGATACAAACCCTTATGCACTGCACTATTATTGGAAAATTTATTCCAAATTCTAGAATCATATATTCCTAATCACCCATCACAATGAGAAAGTGAAGGTAAAAATTATTCCAATAGAAGATACGTATAGAATGATTAAAATATATATTGTATTATGTAATTAGCTATAACTACATATATAAATATGAAATATAAATATGTAAATGCATACACCCTGATAAATCATATCCAAGAACTTGATTCGGAGAAATAAATAATAATAATAAATGATATTGTCAGTAAACTGTAAAACTATAAACTAGAGGATGATAACCTATCTAGTAGTCTTACCTTAAATATGTTTAATTATATTGAAGAGCCCAAGTGTGGATTTTATTTTTTTTAAATAAGGATTACAATCATTATACTAAAGTTGTCAATATGTGTTGAGTGATCTTAGAAAAAATGATCAAGTCGATGATCATGAAAAGGAGAATACTAAGATGAAGTGAGGTGTTTCCAATATTATTTAGTTAAAAAGGAAATAAAGTTACTACCTCGTGAATATTTTGAAAATATAGCTTCAATGTAGTAGTCCTTAAATTATTTTATGCTTTTGTAGATATTTAGAGATTCAAATATCATACAAGACATTATTATTCAATATTTATTATGAGAATAATCACAATTGATCATTATAAAGATAATACTAATGTGAAATACATGTGGTGATACTACTTGTAAAAAGAACATTGTTTACAACATGATAAATGTGATGTTTTTTAGATGGATAAAGGGGAGATTGAAAAACTAATGATTAGAGAAATAAATTCTAGATAATAATTTGAGAGACCATACTTGGATGATTAAACATGTAGGATACAATAAATTTTTAAGAACAACACTTGTATGCGAGTTGAAGAAGTCATAATTGAATAATGAATTAAAGAGGTAGTGAATTCACTATGAATTACTCTCAATTAAGTAATTATTTACTAATGAAGAATTTGTAATCATATTTAAGAGTATTTGAATTATTATTATAATTCCAAAATTTATTTTTAGGTCCTTTTTTGTTAATAACCTAATCTTATAATTGGTCTCTATTTTTATAAATGAAAAAAATTAGGGAGAAGTTAACTAAAAATTTGCAACCCTCAAGGATAGGCCACCTGAGTTGCCAACCATCACAAAGGAAAACCAACCAAGATAAAATGTTTGTTATATGAGATAAGTAGAGGATGTGAATAGTTATAGTGTAGGTAAAAAACTATTAATGAGGATTTTAGGGTGATGATAGGGAATAGTAGCACTGTGCGGGGATACACATCGACACGTGGTTGTGAAATAAGGTAGTCACATGAGAGTTTACTTAAAAATTATGAGCTATATAGGGTAATTAATTCTTTTCCACCCATATGAAAAGTAAATGTAGTATAATCTCTTCCCATTTACTATTTAAATATTAAATAGGTTCAAATGTAAATAAATAAGTGACGTCATTTATATCTTTATTTTTTATTATAAGGGGTTTCATGTACAATAAATAACCATGAGAGTTCATGGTGCAACTTCTAGTTTCCTGTAATACATTTAAAAGTAAATAAAATCATCATGAGAGTTAAATAAAATCCCAATTTAATAAATAAAAATAACTAATGATGAAATTTGACATAATTTATTCTTGAAAAAGTAGTATGGGATTCATGCATACAATATGAATAAGCTACTATACGGTGGCTACTATGAAAATAATTTTATAAAAATATTAAAGGGAGTTATATTTAAAGTATATTTAATGAATTATATATATAGATATAGTTTGAGTAAGTTATGTTTTTAGAGTCTAGAAAACATGTATTTTAGAGATGTAGAGGAATGAGTGGCTCACTGAGATTTATAAAAGTGTTAAGAGAAAATATATAAATTATTATTTTCTATAAACACCCCTTGATTAGGATGTTTAGGTGTAGTCATTCTTGAGGGAGATTACCCAGAGAGAATATTATTTACTCTGATATTGCATAAATCATACATGAATAATTATTTTATGCAGCCTCTTCTTATGGAGGTTGTTTTATATAAAGGATATTCATACAAAGAATATTTTTATTCTAATAATCCCTATAATATTCAAGAATTTGAGATTCATTAACAAAAAGGGTTTCAAAAATCACTGGTGATATGTAGTTTAAAAATAAATTTTTTGTGAATAATCATCCAGTTTGTACACTATGTGTCATGTGAAGAATAATTTAAAATTTTCCATAAATAAAAACCATGTAGGAGTTTTTCCAAGAAAAATGTTGAGAAGAGGAAAACTAAGAGAGAAGGAAGAAGAATAAATCCATTTTTTTCTCTTGAAAAAGTGAATATAACCTACAAATCATGAGAATTTAGTTAATTGAGAAATGATCCAATCATTAAATATATGAAGATAGTGGGAAGGAATGGTAGAACTGATCACGATCATTAGTTTCCAATGTTCTCAAATAAGTGATCACACATAGAGAACTAAATCCAGGTGCCCTATGGAGGAATATCTATTTCAAGGGGTGTATAAATAACTTAGATAAAAAGGATATTTTTAATATTTTGGTTTGAACTTTTTTGTAATAGGTAGTAAGAAGCTTTAGTTTCTAATGGTACTTTAGAACATGGGAATAATGTGACTCTCTGATAATGTGGTTGAGAATATTCTTGGTGTGGACACTTGAATTTATAATGATTAATCCATGAATGGGGTGTCTAACCAATCATGATAATGATTATATTCTCACATAAAGACCAAACCTTGTAAAAATTATTATGTCCTATTATATTTACTTTCTATAATATTGGGTTAGGGTAAGAGACACAAATTAAGTAGATCAAGATCATAACAAATCACAGTGGTTAACTTTGAACAAATAATTCCATAAAATTTATCACTAATTCACCCCCACATTAGCGATCCAATCAATTTTGGTCACTTTATATATTGATTATTTAATGAAGTTGGGATTCTATATAGATAAGAAATTATCCATTAATTTTATATTATAATCCTTAGTATAAATATTATCCATATCTATTAAGAATTGCATAATAATATATATATATAATCCACTCAAAAATCATTTGACTATGTTTTAGAAAGATTATAGGGATTGGTGGGAACAAGATTATTGACCCCTTATGGTGAATTAAGTGAGGGAAATTGTTCAAAATCCTATCATAGGTTCAGATTTAATGGGTTTTTTCACAAAATCCATTAATGAAGCAAAATATTCAGGGGTTTTTAATGGATAAGAGGTTATCTACTTCAACGTGGAGAGAAATTTCACTAGAATATAAAATTCATTAAATTGAAGAAAAATAAAGTAGGTATATTCATCATTTCATGTAATATTTCTTTTTTACTACTTGAGTATTAAAAAAAATATGCAACTAACATATTTTTATTCAAATATGTGTTCATTGAAAGTTAGAAAAGTAATAAGAAGTAAGGTGGATTTTCAAGTAGTTGAAGGAGGGTGATCCCTAAGTTAGATAATAAAATATCAACACAATAAATTTCCATGAGGATTGATTCTCATAAAACTATTGTTTTGTAATGAGTGTTACTAAAAAATTTGTTATACTTTCCAGTTACAAACATAATGAGAAAATATTTTATATTTTAAATAGATGTTGTTATGGAATGTCATACATAATTAGTAGTTTTTTTACATGAATACTAGATATCCAATAATAGAAAAGTATTATGAATTTAAAATATAATACTTTAACAATAGCTAGTTGTGGAAAGATAATTCTTGGTCAAGTAAAAAAAAAATTAATTACCAGGGATATAACCATAGTAGTGTTAAATCTCTATGGGGAAAAGAATCATAGGTATTTTAATGTACTTATTAAGTTTTAGACAAATAAACATTTAGAAATAAAGGTTTAAATATAAATATTTTTGATATTTCTGTACAATATATGTGAAATATTTTGAGATGAATCTATAGGTAAATTCATTTACTTTACGAGATTCCATTAAGATATTTTAGGAATATAAAGTGAAGTAATAAATATTCTTTGGTAAAGATACAAGATGATTTTTGTAGGTTAGTCAAATATTATATTAACCAAGATTTCATCAATCAATTAAAAATCTATCATATTTATTCATAAACTCACATTACCTTTTAAACATCCGAGTAATGATGGTTGTACGAGGAGGATTGATTATGAGACTTATAAGTATTGAAGGTATTTTATAATTCCTTTTAAGACATATTTTATAGATAATTACATTAATACACAACCAAATTCCAACTATATTGACTAATAGATATCATATAAGTTACAATATGAAATGAATACCTAATGTCAAAGATTCATGGGTTTTGATGAGAACTATTTGTTAATACTAATTTTAGAAAAAGACTTACATCAAGTAAATAATAATTGTATTTTAGTTAATTATCCTAAATGATACTTAGGATATAGGCATCCCTAAGATATAAATGTATCAGTTATGCAATAGAATATATTTATATTAGAGGGAATAACTTCTCTTATGAGATAGTGGGAGAAATGTATAATTTAACAAAGTCCTAGATCTAGATTCATATGAGTTGTACAAAAACATTAAAATTCAAAAGTATTAGTGAGAGGATTTGTTCCAGAGACAAAAACTATGTAATAAAGTTAAATAAAAAGAGGTGGTCATATATTAACTAATTAAGGTGATATATTATTTGATAATAATAATGAATTATACAAGGAAGTAGTAAAGAGACATATGTTAGGATTGGAATGTTTATATGAATTAAAAAATGGATTCCATGTACCAAGATACAATTATATATTTTGGTAGTTTATCAAGTTGATGTAAAGCTATTAGTGGATATTCAACAAGAAATTAGACATGGATGGTAATGTTGGTATGAATAAGGAATGATTGGTTACTGAATGTTTCTAGATACATCTAGATATAGTCTATGTCGACACATGTTCACCAGTCATCTTTCTAAAATCCATTATAATTCTAATTTTCATAAAAAACTTCTATGATTGTGTAATTTTTAAAATGGGTGATAATACCACCTTACTGAAATGATATCTTGTAAAAGATGTCATTATGAAACAACCAGAATGGATGGTGGATCTTTTGAAATCTAATAAACTATTCAGGAAGAAAATGTATATTTATGGATTCCTTTAAGTATTTCAATTATAAAATATTCATTTTTATTAACCCATAATAAATTTTTGTTTTATTAAGAATAATAGTAATCCATGTGTCTATAAGAGGTTAATTAAGACTGAGAAAATATTTATCTAATAATGAATTATTATAGAAACCCATGTTTGAGGGAGAAGGAAGTACAAAAATAGGTATATATGGGAACTAAGATTGAGCCATTATACATACTTCAACAAGGTATTGAAATAATATAAGATGAAATAATTCAAGACTGAAATGTTTCTTATTTCATATATTGTACAATCTCATGAAGGTTACTTTTCTAAGGATAAGAGGAGATTATTATAATGATTATAAATAAAAATGATTATTTGTTTGAATCCTTCAAATATTCCATGATTTGTATTGATTTTAATTAAATTATACTGGGTAAAATATGAAATAGAACGAGGAGAAATACATATGATTGTAGTTAAATTTTCCAACAGTACTTGAGAGAGTACAATGGACGAGTTGATGATAATTGGAAAAAATGGGAATTCTTATAGCATAGGGGATATAAAACTACTATTTTTTTCAGGTCAATTAGATATGGTATTTTAATGAGGCTAAGTAAATGATCAAGTGAATCTTATTTAATCCAGTGAGAGACATATCTACATAGATCGAGTACATTGAAATTTCTAATGTAGCTTAAGAAGAATTTTAACAATGATTTGCAACAAATTTTAGGATTTTACAAAGATAGTAATGTGTTATAATATATTATGATAAAAGTATGACTATGGTATTATATAATATGATAATGAGATGATAGAGGAAAAAGGTAAATACTTGATGATATTACCTCTTGAGTGATTTTCTTAAGGGGGTGAATTTTTAGAAAGAAAATTATCCCTGAAATAATGTGACAGACCCATTTGCTATATCCATATCTCAATATAAGAATATTAATGATGTGGGTGCTAAAAATTTATTAGTTAGAAGTTATATTTAGTTAAAATAGGAGTCTTCTAAAGTTATTTCCCTTGAACCAACTATCATTTTACTTTTAATTACCAAGATAATTAATTACCATGATATTAATAAATATCTTACCATATGATCATTATTCTTCTATATAACAACTATTAAATAATTTACATAGAGTATTTGTCATACCTAAAAGGATACAATAGTTCTTTACAATTTTTATAACCTAAATATGTTATGGAAATATTCTTAAATATATGTATTATACTCTAGATAACATCTATCTAACATGATACTGAATATGTTTGACTATGGGGTGTTGGGGAATCAAGATACATTGAGACTTTTTATCATGAAGTTTTCAATTGGTAATATTCAAGAGAAGAAATTATGTGGGCATAATCACTAATAGGAATTCCACATGTTATATATGTTATTAGATATTCTAATCTATGGTCATGTTTATTGGTCCTTATACTTGAGATTATTATTAACGTACATCATGAATCATGAACTTTTATGTATGGGTGAAAAACATGATTACATATACTTGAGACGAGGTAACACATGTTGGGTGCATCATAATTGATATAGAATTAATTAAATAAGTTAATAAATTATTTTTCCCTTATTAGTAAATGGAAGAAGATATCTCTGACTCATTGATTGAAATGAAACCATCAGATTAAATCCCTGGACATGGTAGTTCATCGATGAGTTCATTTCAAAAATTATAAACAGAATAAATCAAGTGTTTTGGGTGATTATGTATGGTATACATCCTAATTGATGAGATATCAAGAAAAATTTATTATTTATACATAATCAATAGTAAGGTAGTTTTCATAGTGATATTAACTTTATTCTCTTTAGGAACCTTGATGTACTGGTAGATGATAATATTGGACTTTAGGTAAGTTCCCCTAATGCCCTAGAGAAATGGTCCTAGAGGGCCACACACTAAGTGTATCTTGAATCTAATCAATTTATATTGAATTTAATATTAATAATAAATATTCATTTAATCTTTTGAAATAATTATGATTCATGTTAAATTGATTGAGTAAATTCAATAAACAAATATTTGAGTCAAGAATATGTGAGTTTAATTTTATTTCTTGTTTAACATGCATAAGGTAATAAATAAATATTTATTTATTTACTAGTTCAGTGAACAGATTAATATAAATATTTATTTATTTTTGTGAATATTAAAATAAATATTAATAAAAAGTTTAGTGAATATATTTTTTATTTAATCTATTGTTTATTATCCAAAAGGAAATAAATAAATAAATATATATTCACCAATTTAGTGAATATATTAATATAAATATTTATTTAGTTACATGAATATTAAAATAATTTTTTATTAGTGAGTTTAATGAATATAATATTAATTAATTACTCTAATGAATAATATTTATTTATTTATTCAAGTAAATATATTTATTATTCAAGGTCTAATAAATACTTTGCAGGATTATTGGGACAAGTCAATGTCCTAAAAGGTGATCATATATTTATATTTGAGTTTATCACATGTCATGGAATATAATAATAATAATAATAATATTATTATTATTTTTCCTGGAGATTACTTAGAATAAAAATTATATTAATGGTCATTGTGAAGTTAATAATTATTTAACCTTATGTATAAAATACAAATTATATCATTTTACAAGTATGAGAATTCTTGTGAACAACATAACCTCTTAAGAAATTCTCTTAAGTTGTAGAGAGAAAACCCTCCTCCATCCCTCTCATAAATAAAATAAAATAAGTGAATAATCATTTTTTGAACAAAATAAACTCTAAATAAGTTATCTCAATCTCTAGAGAGAAAATCATCCTCCCTCCATCTTAATAACAATAGATAATATGAGAATCATCTTGTTAAAATCAAAATTGAACAATAAGAAGCACTAGGTTACTCTTCTCTAGTTCATAGATTACCAAAATCAATTTTTGAGATTCATACAATATTTTTCGATATAACTTGATTGATCCTAGATTGGATTCTATACTCATAAGAGAAAATGAAAAGTGAAATAACCAATTTGATCAAAGAGAAATTTCCTATTTATGTTATTTATTGTTTTAATTTAAAAATAAATTTGGTGTGAAAGATCCTATCTGTAATATTTTGGGGTGTCTTTTATCATGTTCTTTAGATATTATCCATTCAATTCGATGAAAAACCTTTGTTAGGAATCAACCTATTGCTTCCCTTTTACCCCATAACCTTTATATATAAGTGCATTAGTTATGTGATATAATAATCATTCATAATGACTACAATTATAGTAATACTCATTATTTCATTGAGTACTAACAATTCATTCAGTGAATGGAGATACCTACTTCAAATAGTTGTAGTTTAAGTATTCAAATATCAAACCTTCAATACTGAGGGTCAACATAAAATTCCTAGATCATTATATCAATTATAACTTGGGCTTAACATTTTTTCCCATAATAGAGATCATGGGTGAAAAGAAATATCTTATCATGACATAAAATAAATAAATAAGTGGTAATAATTTCCTATACCCTCAAAAAACTATTATAGTGGTGAGAGTGTGTCAAATCCACAAGTAATGGGCGGATGTGACTTTATGATTTTTTATTTTTATATTTATTTTTTTACCAAAATAAAACTCAACAAAATTACTCAAGAAAGAGATAGAAAGGGAAGAGGGTAAGGGTACTTGATCAATTTGGTAGTTAAAGATGTTTAACATCATTTTAATTTTTACAACCCACAAACACTAAAGGAAACATCCATAACAAAATTGACATTGTTATGTTGATCCAAGGAATTAACTCCTCCACTTTAACTAAAAACACTTAGTTGAGTAAAAATAAATTGAAATAATTCTTAGATGATTAAATGGATCATCATCATCATTTTGAAAATTATAGATAAGAAATATCTCAATGTAAGATTGATAATTTTATGATTTGAGTAAAAATATATAGAGTATCAACTATCAATAATGGGAATTAGGGTTTATTTAGAACTATTTTTACCTGACAAGCTGGATAAGATGGATCTCCCGGTGAAGGATTCATTTTGGTGGGTTCAAGACATATCCTAACCCATTTTTCTAAGTTTCTGCTCTCACTACCTTCTTCAGGGACATGATGTGTAGATGTTTCATCACCTTCGGTATGATAGACGATGGTGGCCTACTCAGGGTGCTAAGGTTAGAGGTGTTTGTTTATCCTTGGTGAATGAGAACCCTTCGGGATTGCAAATTTAGAAGGTACATGCTCTTATTGAATGCTTGTGATCTTATTCTAGAGGCATGGACCAGATGACACAACCTGACCCAAAATTGGAAGGTGGTTTCGAACCGTGCTAGGATCTGGTGCCCTTCATGCCAAGGTACCTTCCTTAGGATCAAGGTGGCACCTATCTATCTTGAATATTTTTCACCCAATTACTGCAAGTTATTCCTCCCCTGAACAGAGTTATGGACCAAAGTGATGTTGTAGGGTAGGAGTGATCCAAGGAGTTGGTGTCTATGGGTTTCAACTATAGGGATTCTTCGCCTACAAGAGTAGAATATCTCTCTCTTTCTCCCTCAATGGAAGATCACCAATGGGAGGATGGTGGTTTGAGTAGAAAGGCTACATCCAACCCATACAATAAGGTAAGGTTTCACACTCAGATCCATGACTCTAGGTCTCCTTCTTTCATGACCATGGACAAAATCACAAGAGTGTTCACTACATCATAGTCCAGGATACTAAAGGGGTGGGGGTCCTCCTAATTTGAGAAGGCCACACAGTCTGGGGCTAGTACTAGGAAACTCTTCTCCCAATGATACCTCTTCTTATCTAGAACGCCTGGGGTATCAGAGCTCACATCAAAACAAATTTCTTGGCTTCTGAGATTCCTAAACATAAGATCTTGATGGTGACCATCCTCGATCACAAGAAACAATCCAGTAGGATTAGTGAGACTCCTAGAAACTCAAAATGCAGGGATACATGCATGATGATCCATCCATAAAACATATCTATATTTTATGGAATAGTATTATTACTAATGATCTAGTGAAAGTGGGGGACCAGTTCATCACAGTTATGGTGATACTTAACACTTTCTCGTACTTAGCCACCTTTATCTATGGCAAGTGTGATTCCCAACAGAGGGAGACCCTATGGAATGATATCAACACGTTTGATCCTGGAAACCTACAATGGATCATGGAGCTGTCTGGATAGATGTTTAGCCAACATTCATGCAGTTTCAACATTTTCCAATACCCAAGTTGTGCACCTAATGTGCAAATTATCGGATCATTCCCTACTCCTGGTCTCCTTATCCTCTGGGTAAGAGCAGCAAGCTCAGTTTTTATTTTACCAACACTAGACTCATAATCCAAGATATAATGACTTGGTGTGAGATTCATGGAACACACCGTCCCAGGGTCACACATGGACATGCTTTCATAGTAAGCTAAGGCGGATTAAAACTCAGATTCATCTGTGGTCGAAGGATATACATGTGTCTGATCAAGAGATGGAAGCAGTTATGTAGGATGTGGACCAAATTAAAAGGTAACTCAAAGTGAATTGGTATGAAAATATCTTTGAAGACCTCTCTGTTAGTAAAGAGTTTATGGTAGACATTTTACTCAAATAGGAGTGTCAGGATAGGGAGGATGCAAGGATTAAGTGGATTAAGGAAGGTGATAGAAATACAATGTATTTTCATTACTTTATTAAGGAAAAGAGAAATGGGTTAAAATGACCATTGAGATGGTGGATGGGTCTTATAGCGATGATAGGGATGTCACGACCCATCCCCCGGGGCCTGTTCCATAACTACCCCAAGCCCGACTTCCATAGGCCAAGGTCTGGTGACTAGCACCGAAGGCGTATTCCCTATAACTAGGAAGACATTGCCTTTATCACCCGTAAGCACACACAACCAAGAACACAACAAGATACAAACTCAAGTAAACTAAATAGTAATCAGAGTAAGTGTATTAAGTAAAAGAGGACAGAATATAAGCCCATTTGGAATGTACAAGGAAAACTGGAAAGTACAAGACAACTGATAGGTGAAAAGTAGCTCCTGGATTGTCCACCACGAATCCTACCTGAAGGGTAGGTACAGCTCACGAACCACCATCTCTACAGTTCAACTCATCTAACATCCACCTCTGAGATACCTCCAGTCCTGGTACTCTCATCCGCCATCAGCGCTATCTGTCATCTGCACCAAACAGAGTGAGGTGTGGGCATAGCCCGTGTAGGGGTGAGTATAACGATACTCACTAGGGACCCCGAGACCCTCAAGGTCTCACAAAAAATCCACAAAGGACAAACCACAAAGTATGAAATCAACTAAAAACCAAACGTAGGTATATGCCCATACATATACCAAAGTTATCAACTATACCCATCTCAATCATGAGGAAAACACATAGTCCAACTCCAAAGCCCCAAGCTCAACAGTTTCATGAAGGAAGGAAAACCACATAGGCAAGTACCACATAGGCACACCACATCGAAGAGTACCAGCAAGGTATTACCATGAAGAAAAGTACCACACAGGTATGGAATCAGCTCACACCAGGTATAACTTATGTACAGAAGTAGAGATGATTAGATGTAACTACTGAATCATCTTACTCTATTAAGAGGCAGACCCACACATGATCGCTTAGTGCTAACCCACATTGGATCGCTCGATGACGACCCACACAAGATCCCTCAGTGCTGACCCACACAGGATCGCTAGGTGCTAAACCACACAGGATCCCTAGGTGCTGACCCATATAGGATTGCTCGGTGATGACCCACACAAGAACGATCTTCATTCTTCACGTCACAACCATCTACATGGTTCCCGCACTATGCTTACATGTATTCGGGAGGGTCCACTACAAAATCCAGTTTTCGATACTCCAACTGGCACGAAGTCTCATGAAGAAGTATCTCAAAGGAATGACATGGCATATGGGTCTCAATACAACAAACGGTGCATCAATCAGTTGCTCGGTCTGTGAGTTATTAGCCTTTTAGTCTTAGGGACCATGTTAGATTCGTGCTCGATCCAACCCAATCGCACCCCATCTTAATCAAAATCTCTAGTGGGGTATACTCAAAGGGACTGTCTTGGTCTAAGGTTCATAGCGCTGCTGATGGTTCATAAAATGGTTTCCCGGTGCCAGAGTTATGGCCAAAATAGCTTAAATGGGTCGAAGTGGGTCCGAGTCCGGTTTGACCCGGTCAGACTGATCCGGCCTAGGCCGAACTGGTCTGGGTCGACCCGGACCGACCTACTGGGTCTGGCATGGCCTACTGGGTGGCCTAGCCCGCTGTGTCTGGCCTGGCCTATGCTGGGCGGCCCAGCCCGCTGGGCGGTCTGGCAGGCTGCGAGGGTCATGAGTGGCCATGGAGCGGTTCGACCGTGGACGATGCGAGGCCGTGGGGCAGATCAGATATGGGGGTTCCATGAGGGAATGGGGAGGCTTGGCCATGGGCGGCACAAGGGAATGGGGTGGCTCGGCCGTGGAGGGTTTCGTGAGGGCGGCTCAACTGTTGGGGTGTCGCGAGGGTGGGGGGCAGCTCGGCCGCAGAGTGTGCCGTAAGGGAGGCTCGGCCGCAGAGGGTGCCACGAGGGTATCTCGGCCGTAGTGGGTGTCGTGAGGGTGCAGGACGGCTCGACCGCGGAGGGTTCCGTGAGGGAGGCTCAGTCGCGGGTGTGCCACGAGGGAGCGGGGTGGCTGAGCTGCGGGTGGCCTGATGTAACGCCCCGACCCCAGCTACCCAGAGTCGGTGCATTACTTCGTAACATTGGCATGATCACAAAAGATCAAGTCTCGAAAGACCGATTAGTTTAGTAGCCTTGGAAACACTATATACATTCATAAATCTTAAATTAAATCATAAAGTGAAAAACTAATAACAAAGTATTCATAGTCCACACTCATATCCTCTTCTGACTATCCCTGTAGGTCATTCATAAAATACTTCTTCACATCCTGGAAAATATTAAAACATTGAAAGGGGTGAGCTCAGATGCTCAGTAAGGATAACAATATTGCGGAAGCTTTCACAAATAAACATAAAAATTTAAGGCAATGTATAACTAAAACAAAATCCTTTAAAACTTGAACATCAACATAATATGGCAAAAGTAAAATGAGATAATTCCATTTACTTCTTCACATGGATATTCTACTGGTCGAATAATCACATGCAATATCAATAACCACTTTCATAATGATGGAATGCATAATGCCAGACATTCTAAAACATTTTGTCAAGGCCTCGGCCAAGACGTCTAAAATGATTAAGGCCTCGTCCAAAACCATAAATCAAATTGGGAATGGGCCTCGGCCAATTCCACGTCTAGTTGTCTCATGAGACCTATCGATGCATCGAGGAGCTATAGCGGGCTCCACCCATCACTTACTAAGTCCAATGAATTCCTTATATGAAAAATGCTATATAACATTTAGGAATACCTTTTTTTTAAATACCATTTGAAATTAATTGCGGTATCAAAATACCAGTTTAATTTTTAGAAGATACTTACATTTAAAATTGCTCAAATATACTCCAGTGTTTTTCTGAAAACATTATGCAAGCTTCTGAAAACAAAATAACTAATTCTGAGACTGCTCGACTAATTGCAGGCCATGATGGGTCCACGCCCAATCCCTTCCTGTCTACCACACTCGAGAGTCAAGTTTTCTAACAACATTTTTAAGCTTGCGTTAAATACATATACATTTTCACTGGATTTTCATACATTTGAGAGAAATATCTCTCTTTTTTTTAAATCATTTAAAAACAGTTATGGCTTGTAGAGGAAGCCGAAACTCAAATAATGGTCATGGCGGCGGGGAAGTCATTGTCGCCGCATATGTACGGAAAGAAAAACATTCCTTTTTGTCTTTTAGTAAAACGCTTCATATAAAAAAGATTCCTTTTGAATAAACGTAAAATCCAAAGGGGTTTATACACCGTATAAATGAAAGTTGTGTATAAAACCAAATATTCCTCAATGAAAGTAGATTGAGGAAAAGTCCTTAAAAAGATCATTTTTTTAAATAAAATAGATCTATTATGTGTATTCACTATAAGTACACATAAATAAAGTACAAATACAAGATATGACATTATAATATCATAACATAATTTGAAAGTATGATATTAACCCAAAGAATGGAAATTGGGTTAAGAAGTTCCCTTACCTCGTGTCTGACTTGACTCAACCGTTCTTTAACCTCCTGAATAATAAAATAGAGTTAATATATACCTTATTAAGAACCATTTTCAATTTCATTATCCTTTTTATATCACTTATTACAATGATATGAACATTATGTAATTATTTAAGTTAATAACGGTCGTTTTGTCGATCTTTGGTACTTGAGTCAACAATACACTTCTTATAATTACAAGTTGTTTATGTGGTAGAATATCCATTATCTCCAGAATTATATTCATGATTTATATGTCATATATATCATATATATCCAGTATATACATTCATTTATAACATTACGTAAAATTTAGAGGTAAGAAATGAAATGCACCGTTCATGGAGACGGTAAGCCGTACGTACGCATGAACGCTACTTTCATTTCTATTTCATATTTAATGGAATGAAATCATAATTATATAAATGTATAATATCATTCCAGTATAATATAGTGTATAATACCATTTACTCCATCCTTTATACATCCCACATATGGCATTAACGATTCAAATCACTTTGAGGGGGCGATAGTCCGCACTTCCTAAAATGAAATTATCGCGTTTACCCATAATGGAAATCATAAATTATGCCGTAAATGAGAAATAAAGAAGAATAAGTAAAACATAAAAATATTATATATCATATATAAATATAGTGACATCTTAATGGCCACCTCTGAAGGTGTTATATGAGTGTTGAACAATCATCGTTTCGTGAGGCAGAAATTCTCCATCCACAGAAACCGTATGTTCTTTAACCATTAGATGTAGGTGTGTGTAAGTGTAGCTCGAATCCTTCTTATACCAACATCCTAGTATATTTAGGATACTGGTGTTGTTACAAAATAAATGAATAAAAAGAGTTTATGGGGTTGGAGAAGACAAATAAAACAAAATAACATAAGAGAAGACATTACCTTTAAATCGGGTAACTCTTTTGATTCGAGCCAAAGGCTTCCTTGGGAAGAGTTCTTCCCAAAGTGAGGCTTATAGGAGTAAGAGGGGGAAGTTGGGAGAGTATTTGGGCAGAGGTTAGCTGATCCAAATGGCTTGAAAGTGTGAATGAGGTGGTAGAGGTGGGGGCCTTTTATAAGAGGAGAGGATGGGCACTCTTGGAAAGTAAGGAAATTTTACATTATTATACAATGATTTTCGGATTATAAAGGTCCCACACTTATATAATTCGTGGCTAAGGTGATAAGGGTTCGAAATATACCCATAAAATAGTCTTTGGACAAGTTTAAGCCTTGGATTGTACATTATCTTTTCATTTTATTAAAATCGTTAAATAATGAGGTCATCGCTGCATCATAATGATGTCATAAATAATTTAATTTATTTAATGTCTAAAAATTATAAAACAAATACTATGATGTAGGAAATCGTTTTATCTTTCCAATGAATATTTATAGTCAAAAATATTACTTGTATAACCCCATGTAAAAATTGTTTTAGTAAAACATTTCATGTTTGTGTCATTTTTTACTTTAACATTAAATAAAAGGTATTTATGTCATTTTCCAACTAAAGTGGATCCATGGGGTCCCCAAGTTGAGACATGGATTGTCTTGGTCGGCCATGACTCATACAATAGGAGTAGGACAAGTGTCAAGCTCATATCATATTATTAAAATATTATTTTTACCTTAAACTACATTAATTACCTCTAATCGCGATTAAGAACTTAGAAGTTACTATTCACCAAAAAATTATTTTAATCTCATTGAACCACATTTTACTTCTTAATGACAACCATGTATGTCGGATTTTTGAAAATCAAATCAAAGAAGTGGTAATATTTCATTTAAATGAAAAATCAGTTATTTAACTACCACTTAGTGGTTTCACTATTCATCAAAAATTGAAGTTTTTCAGAACAATGCCAAAATTTCCCCCTAAGATATAATTGATATTCCGAATTCAAAAATGATGTCTATTTTACAAAATTCAAAAACATATAAGTTTCATTAATTAATTTTATAATTAATTCCCGCTGTCACAACAAATAGCGTGTTTTTAAGAAACAATTTATATCAAAAGATTGGCAATTGTTTATGTCCAATTTCAATGTTAAATTAATTCTGATGACCACCATTGGATAAAATGGTAAAAATTTATTCTAATTATACTTTAAAACCACTAAATAGTATAATTTATCACTATAAATTATTTTGATTAAAAAAGATGTTTTTATGTATTTTTCACTATTCATAAAAATTAGAAGTTCTTAGAAAAATACCAAAAATTCAACATAGGCTAATTTCGATATTACAAATACAAAAATGAAGTCCATTTTGAAATATAAAATTTCTATAAATTTAAAAAGTGGTTATTACTATTCATAATGGCTACTTTGATTAGTTGGGGTGTGTTAGAACTCGAAGTTGCGTACAATGCAAGCTATTGCATTATTGAATGAGAAGCGTATCATGGAAGCTCGGGGTGTTACATTCTCCCCTCCTTCAATAAATTGCATCCTTGCAATTTGAAATTTTCCTTGGAAAATAAAAGGTTGAAAATAGAAAATTCCTTTGTGGAAAACCCACATCGGAAATAAGATTAAAAAATTTAGCCTTAATAAGAGAGAAAGGGAAATGAAAAAGTCACCACCCAATTATGATCTTGATTAGGAGATCATTGGTGGAAATTAGAGACATATAATTGGAGGGAAAACGTAAATATTTGTAGGGTGTGATTGAGGTCATCAATCACAATCAACTATCAAATTGAGGGCCTCAAAGCCTTCAATCTATGTTGATTTAAAATATCATCAGTTCAACAATACATAAGGTATTAGGATAACAAATTTTTTTGTTTTAATATCCCTTTACTAAAATTTAAGATTTAATTTATTCATTGAATAAGAGATAGGTATATATATATTTATGCTTGACAATTAGAGTTTCAACCATCAACTCATCTTTCACTCAAAAAGATAATAGAACTCAAAAATATTATACTTATCATAATTGTACAAGGTTCCAAATGTTAACACATACCATTTAGATTAGAAAAACTATTTTGTAATAACCAGGGACTTCCTGTAGGCTAGTGGTAGGAAATAAAGGCCTGTCGCACCCTGATTGTGGGTTCGATTCCTGCAGCTTTGTCCGACGCGACGGGTTATGCCCCACCCTGCAGGTTGTCCTTTTTCCTAAAACTATAGTATCATAATATTCCAAAAATAATCTTCATAAATTTTTTAACCTTAAACAATACTATCCAAAGATCAACTTAATCCACTCCAACCTTTATAATTATCCAATATACCTCTGTCCAGACTTTCTCTAAAAGGTCTCTTAATTCCAAAATCAATTTATCAGATTCCCCAAACAAAGCAAAGTTTCTCTTATTGTCACATACTAAAAATATAATTACCTTCATCATATTAAAACCTTACTGAAATCAACAAGTACTGCAGTACAATCCTTATATATATATATATCACATTATTCTAATAACCAGAATATAATACATGAGTCCAAAAGCACCATTACATTAGTTATTCTCCTTCAACTGTAGTAACAACATAAGATTGTCCTTGATCCCTTGCCTTTTCTGAGGTAAGTTTCCCTGACGCTTAGGACATTCATTTGCATAATGACCCATTTCTCTACAATTGTAGCATTCAACTTTGATAGCCTCTTTCTTTCCCTTGCAATCACGAGCCTGGTGACCCTTTTCTCCACATTTATAACAAACTCCCATTCCTTTTAGGCAAGTACCAGGGTGATTCATCCCACAATTATCACATAATGGAAAATCCTTATTTCCCTTTTCCCTTTATCTGTCTCTTGTTCCACCGTTCTCTTCTTCTCTTGATTTACTTTGTTGTGATAAGACTTAGAGAATTCCTTTTCTGTCTTGATAGCACATGAGACAATATCTTCGTATGATGAGAAGGATTGTGATACTAAAGCTCGACGGAGAAATGGTTTTAACCCATCAAAGAAATGATCAATATTACTTCTTGGGTTACATATATAATCTTCAGCATGCCTCGCTAACCTTGTAAAGTTAGCCTCATACTTTGCGACATTCTCATCCTCCTTCTGCCTCAGACTTAGAAATTGCCTTTCCATATCTGCTCGATGGTCACGAGGAATGTATTTTTCTAAGAAAATCTCTTTAAACTCCCTCCATTCCATATTCGATACATCATCATCTTCCTTTGTGTTTTGAATCAGTGACCACCACTGATCAGCATCTCCAGTGAGGCAGTAAACTGCCATGACAACCTTCTCCCTTTCGCTACTCCCCAAGGCATGGAATATTTTCTCTAAGGAGTTTATCCATTTCTCAGCTACTAATGGATTTGTACCCCCATTAAATGTTAGTGGTTGTTGCCTCATGAAGCGGTCTAACATTGATCCTCCACGTTGCGGATCAGGGTGCTCCATACGAGTAAGGTTATTATTCATAACCTGACTGAGTTGTCCCAGTATGGTAATAAGTTGATCAGCACATGTTGTATCTCCAGATCCACAATAATTATCTTGAGCAGGAGGGAAATCCCTACACGGAGTGCGTGCATTGATATGGTTTCCATTCCTTCCACTAGGCGCCATTTCTAAACAATGGCATAAACTAGATTAGTTTATGAATCAAAATACATAATTCCATACTTGTAAAATACTTAACATAAATTGAACTATTTATGGATATAATCCATAATCATAAAAAGGTTTTATTTGAGGAAGTATATACTCATAACCGTTCATAGTGGTTTGTAAAGAAAATGGGAATTATCCTAAGCATATCCCCCGGGAGTGTCGTAACCAAGAGTGCAGCAAGGCCCGTTATCGTGCACCAGTTCCCGTTCGAGTCTAGCTCAAAGTGGTGCTTTCAGGTTTTACCCCTAGGTACATCTGTGCCGGAGCTACCTCTACCTGCTCGTATCCAGACAGGGATGTATTGCTCGGAAAACTCACAAAATATCTACAATAACAAAATTCTAGGAATTTCTTCTATACTAATCCTCAAAGTCTATATTTGGGCTATGTGCTCTAATCAGAGTTTATCTAAATCTAGCTTCCAAGGTTAGTACTAAACTTCCTCTGATACCAACTGTAACACCCCGACCCCAGCTACCCAGAGTCGGTGCATTACTTCGTAACATTGTCATGATCACAAAGGATCAAGTCTCGAAAGACCGATTAGTTTAGTAGCCTTGGAAACACTATATACATTCATAAATCTTACATTACATCATAAAGTAAAAAACTAATAACAAAGTATTCATAGTCCACACTCATATCCACTTCTGACTATCTCTGTAGGTCGTTCATAAAATACTTCTTCACATCCTGGAAAATATTAAAACATTGAAAGGGGTGAGCTCAGATGCTCAGTAAGGATAAAAATATTGCGGAAGCTTTCATAAATAAACATAAAAATTTAAGGCAATGTATAACTAAAAAAAAATCCTTTAAAACTTGAACATCAACATAATATGGCAAAAGTAAAATGAGATAATGCCATTTAATTCTTCACATGGATATTCTACTGGTCAAATAATCACATGCAATATCATTAACCACTTTCATAATGATGGAATGTATAATTCCAGACATTCTGAAACATTTTGTCAACGCCTCGGCCAAGACGTCTAAAATGATTAAGGCCTCGGCCAAAACCATAAATCAAATTGGGAAAGGGCCTCGACCAATTCCATGTCTAGTTGTCTCATGAGACCTATCGATGCATCGAGGAGCTATAGCGGGCTCCACCCGTCACTTACTAAGTCCAATGCATTCCTTATATGAAAAATGGTATATAACAGTTAGGAATACCTTTTTTTTAAATAACATTTGAAATTAATTGCGGTATCAAAATACCAGTTTATTTTTTAGAAGATACTTACATTTAAAATTGCTCAAATATACTCCAGTGTTTTTCTGAAAACATTATGCAAGCTTCTGAAAACAAAATAACTAATTCTGAGACTGCTCGACTAATTGCAGGCCATGATGGGTCCACGCCCAATCCCTTCCTGTCTACCACACTCGAGAGTCAGGTTTTCTAACAACATTTTTAATCTTGAATTAAATACGTATACATTTTCACTGGATTTTCATACATTTGAGAGAAATATCTCTCTTTTTTTTAAATCATTTAAAAACAGTTATGGCTTGTAGAGGAAGCCGAAACTCAAATAATGGTCATGGCGGCGGGGAAGTCGTTGTCGCCGCATACGTACGGAAATAAAAACATTCATTTTTGTCTTTTAGTAAAACGCTTCATATAAAAAATATTCCTTTTGAATAAACATAAAAGCCAAAGGGGTTTATACACCGTATAAATGAAAGATGTGTATAAAACCAAATATTCCTGAATGACAGAAGATTGAGGCAAAGTCCTTAAAAAGATCATTTTTTAAATAAAATAGATCTGTTATGTGTATTCACTATAAGTACACATAAAGAAAGTACAAATAAAAGATAGGACATAATAATATCATAACATAATTTGAAAGTATGATATTAACCCAATGAATGGAAATTGGGTTAAGAAGTTCCCTTACCTCGTGTCTGACTTGAATCAACTATTCTTTAACCTCCTGAATAATAAACTAGAGTTAATATATACCTTATTGAGAACAATTTTAAATTTCATTATCCTTTTTATATAACTTATTACAATGATATGAACATTATGTAATTATTTAAGTTAATAACAGTCGTTTTGTCGATCTTTGGTACTTGAGTCAAAAATAAACTTCTTATAATTACAAGTTGTTTATGTGGTAGAATATCCATTATCTCCAGAATTATATTCATGATTTAGATGTCATATATATCATATATATCCAGTATATACATTTATTTAAAACATTAGGTATCATTTAGAGGTAAGAAATGAAATGCACCGTTCATGGAGACGGTAAGCCGTATGTACGCATGAACGCTACTTTCATTTCTATTTCATATTTAATGGAATGAAATCATAATGATATAAATGTATAATATAATTCCAGTATAATATAGTGTATAATACCATTTACTCGATCCTTTATACATCCCACATATGGCATTAACGATTCAAATCACTTTGAGGGGGCGGTAGTCCGCACTTCCTAAAATGAAATTATCGCGTTTACCCATAATGGAAATCATAAATTATGTCGTAAATGAGAAATACAGAAGCATAAGTAAAACATAAACATATTATATATCATATAAAAATATAGTGACATCTTAATGGCCACCTTTGAAGGTGTTATATGAGTGTTGAACAATCATCGTTTCGTGAGGCAGAAATTCGCCATCCACAGAAACCGTATGTTCTTTAACCATTAGATGTAGGTGTGTGTAAGTGTAGCTCGAATCCTTATTATAAAAATATCCTAGTATATTTAGGATACTGGTGTTATTACAAAATAAATGAATAAAAAGAGTTTATGGGGTTGGAGAAGAAAAATAAAACAAAATAACATAAGAGAAGACATTACCTTTAAATCGGGTAACTCTTTTGATTGGAGACAAAGGATTCCTTGGGAAGCGTTCTTCCCAAAGTGAGGCTTATAGGAGTAAGAGGGGGAAGTTGGGAGAGTATTTGTGCAGAGGTTGGCCGAGCCAAATGGCTTGAAAGTGTGAATGAGGTGGTAGAGGTGGGGGCCTTTTATAAGAGGAGAGGAGGGGCACTCTTGGAAAGTAAGGAACTTTTACATTATTATACAATGATTTTCGGATTATAAAGGTCCCAAACTTATATAATTCGTGTATAAGGTGATAAGGGTTCTAAATCTACCCATCCAATAGTCTTTGGACAAGTGTAAGCCTTGGATTGTACATTATCTTTTCATTTTATTAAAATCGTTAAATAATGAGGTCATCGCTACATCATAATGATGTCATAAATTATTTAATTTATATAATGTCTAAAAATTATAAAACAAATACTATGATGTAGGAAATCTTTTTATATTTCAAGTGACTATTTATAGTCAAAAATATGACTTGTATAACCCCATGTAAAAATTGTTTTAGTAAAACATTTCATGATTGTGTCATTTTTTACTTTAACATTAAATAAAAGGTATTTATGTCATTTTCCAACTAAAGTGGATCCATGGGGTCCCCAAGTTGACCCATGGATTGTCTTGGTCGGCCATGACTCATACAATAGGAGTAGGACAAGTGTCAAGCTCATATCATATTATTAAAACATTATTTTTACCTTAAACTACACTAATTACCTCTAATCGAGATTAAGAACTTAAAAGTTACTATTCACCAAAAAATTATTTTAATCTCATTGAACCAAATTTTACTTCTTAATGACAACAATGTATGTCGGATTTTTGAAAATCAAATCACAGAAATGGTAATATTTCATTTAAACGAAAAATCAGTTATTTAACTACCACTTAGTGGTTTCACTATTCATCAAAAAATGAAGTTTTTCAGAACAATGCCAAAATTTCACCCTAAGCTATAATTGATATTCCGAATTCAAAAATGATGCCTATTTTAAAAAATTACAAACATATAAGTTTCATTAATTAATTTTATAATTAATTCCCGCTGTCACAACAAATAGCGTGTTTTAAAGAAATAATTTATATCAAAAGATTGGCAATTGTTTATGTCCAATTTCAATGTTAAATTAATTCTAATGACCACCATTGGATAAAATGGTAAAAATATATTCTAATTATACTTTAAAACCACTAAATAGTATAATTTATCACTATAAATTATTTTGATTAAAAAAGTTGTTTTTAAGTATTTTTCACTATTCATAAAAATTAGAAGTTCTTAGAAAAATACCAAAAATTCAACATAGGATAATTTCGATATTAAAAATACAAAAATGAAGTCCATTTTGAAATATAAAATTTCTATAAATTTAAAAAGTGGTTATTACTATTCATAACAACTACTTTGATTAGTTGCGGTGTGTTAGAACTCGAAGTTGCGTACAATGCAAGCTATTACATTATTGAATGAGAAGCGTATCATGGAAGATCGGGGTGTTACACCTGAGGCCACAGGGTGGCTCAACCGTGGGTGGCATATGGCCACGGGGATGCTTGACTGTGGAGGGTGCCACGAGGGCACGGGGCGGCTCGGCCGTGGGTGATGAAAGGCCACGGGGCGGTGCAGGCAGTCGTAGGGTGGTGTGGCGAGGCCGCGGGGTAGCGCGGACAGCCACATGGCGGTGTGGCAGGGTCGTGGGTAGTGGTGGCCTTGGTCGGCGAAGGCCGTAGGGTGGCGGTGTCTGCGGAGAGGTGCCGTTGCACTGCACCTTCTTCTTAGTCGGCGGTGGTGCCAGCTACCGTTCTTGTTCTCCTTTGTGGTTGGTCACCGACCACCTGCATCGTGAAGAACACCACAAATCATCAGAAGAATTGCAGAGAGGGTGGTCCATTTTTGTTTGGCCCACACTTTCTTCATTAGAGCAGTAGAAAGTGGCTATAATCTCTCTTGAATTACAAAGAGTCATCAATAATGAAAAAGGGAAGAATTTCAAACAACCACCCTGCCTCATTCATTTTTTGTCATCGATGAGGTGGGAAAGATGATCCTAGATTGAAGATGTCCCACATGGGAGGATTTCCCGAGGAAGATGTCGAAGTCGTGCGTCGATGTTCTTCATTGGAGAAAGAAATCCTTCAAGAGCTCTCCCCTTTGCTAATAATTTTCCCCAAAATCCAAAATAGCCAACTTTTGTGTTTTCCCAATTTTAATTGTTGGTAAAATTTCAAATTGGATTAATTAATTACTCAGTGGTTCGCATAATAAATTAAAGGGGGTGGCACCATTAAAGTGGGGAAAGTTTAAGAGGCTTCCGCACACTTAAGAAGGAGTTCAAGGGGTTTTAGCCTCGGGTGGTCCCCACCAAAATATCCTCTCATGGAAGGTTTAGTTTAGGTGGTCCCCACCCCTATAACCTCTCATGGGAGGTTTAGTTCAAGTGGTCGCCACCTATGAAACATTCACAAGGAGTTTAATTTAAAAATAAAAATAAAATCTACACAATTTTATTTTTATTTTATTTTTTCACAAATATGTGAAAAGAAAACTTCCACACTTGACCTACAGCGGTCGAGGTGAAGGTATCCTTAATAGAATATTGGAACTTCGAGTTCAACGGTGCCCTCAGATTTCAATTCTGAGCATCGGTTCAAAAGTTCAAAAATCCCGCTCGTACGTTTAATGAACGTACCCGAAATAAAGGTCAAAAATTCATTCTAGGCATTCCGGGCCTTGAAATCATGTTCCGTAAATTTTTGCGGACCTTTTAAAATCCCATATATTAAAAAAAATTACATGGAAATTCTAGGTCTTCACATTCTCCCCACCTTTTGGATTTACATCCCCATAAGCTACAACTCAAAACTAGGGAAACAAGTGGGGGTATTGAGCATGAATATGAGCCTCCCACTCCCATGTGCTCTCCTAGAGGTTCCCGTTCTACAAGAGAACTCACACCAGAGGTATTGACCACCCACGAAGGACCCACTCTTGTCGATCCTCAATCTCAACTGGAACCTCCCTAAAAGTCGCCCCATCATCGATGTCCATATCACTATGGTTGATGACGTGGAAAGGATCGTGCACATATATCTTTATATGGGATACGTGGAAGACATCATGCACTCAGTGCAAGTGAGGTGGAAGAGCTAAATGGTATGCCACCTCGCCAACTCTGTCGAGGACTTGAAAAGGTCCGATGAACCTCGTAGATTACATGCCGCCTCGACCAAATCTCAACAAACCTCATCGAGGTGAGACCTGTAGAAAGACGTGTTCTCCATCCTCGAACTCCCGAGGTCTCCGTCTCCTATCGTTATAAGACTTATGCCTGCTCTGTGCAGTCTTCATCCACTCCTGGATGATCTTCACCTTCTCTGTGGTATCCTGTACCATCTCTGGTCCCACTAGTGTTGACCCCCCTGGGTCAGTCCATCACAATGTTGATCTGCAAGGTCTCTTGTACAATGCCTCAAAAGGTTCCATCCCAATGGTGGAGTGATAGATCTTATTGTATGAAAACTCCATCAAAGGCAAGTGATCCTTCCAGGTGAATCCAAAGTAGAGGATGCAAGCATGTGGCATATCCTCGAGGGTCTGAATGGTCCGCTCGGTACGACCATCCGTTTGAGGATGGAAGGCAGTGCTCAAATGAAGCTATGTCCCAAAAGCCTCCTGCAACCCCTTCCATATCCGGGAATTAAAATGTGAATCATGATCGGAGACAATCATCGAGGGTACTCCATGTAACCACACAATCTCCTGCACATAGAGGTGTCCCAAGCTCTCTACTGAACCCTACTCTATAATCATTAAGAAGTGGGTTGAATTGGTGAGTTGGTCGACGATCAACCAAATCAAGTCATGAACCCAAGATGTACATGGATTTACTTTCACGAAGTGCATGGATATCCCATACAACTTCCACTCTGGGACCTCTAACAGCTGAAATAATAGTACTGGTACCTCATGCTCTGCCTTCCCATGCTGACAAGTTAGGCACTGAGAGACAAAATCTGCAACTTCTTTCTTCATTCCCGAACACCAGTGTTATAGTTGGAGATCTTGGTACATCTTTGACACTCCTGGATGTACTTCTAGATGGGATGTGTGGAACTCCCTCAACACTTCCTCCCGAAGTGACACTGGTACCATGGTACGTCCTCTGAAGAGGATGACATTCTCCCCATCTTCAGAAAATCCATCAAGCGTTTGTCCGGTGGATATCTGAGCACGTCGTGTCTCGCAGTTAGTATCCCCATGCAGTGCCTACCTGACTCACTGAAGAAGTGTGGGGGTGACTGTAAGATACTTAAGAAAAGATACTCCATCTCTATCCACAAAGGATATCTACAAAGTGTCCTTATGCTCCATCACCTCACCTAAAAACTGTATACCTGACCTTCTGCTGAGTGCATCTGCTAAAACATTCCCCTTCCCAGGAGTATAGACTATCTCAAAGTCATAGTCTTAGAGGAACTAAAGACAACATCGCTATCTTAGGTTGAGGTCCTTATGAGAGAAGATATACCTGAGACTCTTGTGATCAGAGTACACTACAAAACATTCACCCATCAGATAGTGCTGCCACATCTTCAAGGAGAAGACCACTGCTGCTAACTCCAGGTCATGGGTAGTGTAGTTCTGCTCATGTTGTCTCAGCTATCGAGAACCATATGGAATCACTGCTCACTCCGGCATTGGGACACATCCGAGCCCGGTCCTTGATCCGTCGCAGTAGACTACGTACCCTACAACCTCCTCTAGAAGCCTCAAGATGGGGGAACTAGTCAACCTCTGCCTCAGCTCCTGAAAACTCTAATGGAATCTCTCCAACCATACAAAGGGTTTCCCATTCTTCATCAAGGCTGATACTGGTGCTGTAACTCTAGAGAAATCTGGTACAGATCTCTAGTAGTATCTAGCCAAAACCGAGAAACTCCGTACCTCCGTCACACTCTTGGTTGGCTCCCAAGAAAGTACCACCTCAATCTTCACTGGATCCACTACAACTCCAGCATCTGATATGAAATTTCCTAGAAAGTGAACCTCTCGGATCTATAACTGGAACTTCGAGAGGTTACCATAAAGCTGGTGCTCTCGGAGTGTGTCTTGAACTTCCTGCAAATGATAGGCATGATCCTCCTCAGTAGCCAAGTAGATCATAATGTCGTCGACGAAGACTACTACAAAGTGATCATGGTATGGCTGAAAGATCCTGTTTATGATTCCCATGAACACTGCTAGATCATTAGTTATAATGAATGGCATAACCAAGAACTCGTAATGGCCGTACCGACATCTAAAAGCCATCTTTTTCACATCCTCATCTCGTACTCTAAGCTGATGATAGCCTGATCTGAGGTCTATCTTCGAGAACCACCATGCTCCCTTTAGCTGATCAAAGAGTTCGTCAATCCTTGGGAGTGGGTAATTGTCCTTCACATTCACATGGTTCTGGCACCAATAGTTGACACGAAGTCTCAAGCTCCCATCCGCCTTCTTGGCGAACAAAATCGGGACTGCCCAAGGTGAAACACTGGGCCAAACAAATACCTTCCCCTGCAAGTCCTCCCGCTGATCACGAAGCTCCACGAGAGCTGTCCGATATGTGGGTGTAGATATTGGTACTATCCAAAGGTAAAAATCAATATAAATTCCACCTCTCTATGAGGAGGATGACCTAGAACATCATTAGGGAAGACATCTGCATACTTTTCCACCAATACAGGATAACTCGGACTCTCCACATCAACCGCTTTGAGGGTAAGGCTAGCCAACTGATGTGTAATTGGCTGCACCCTCCTTCGGGTAAGTCCATCCTGTGCTGCAAAGGCTCCCTTCTCACTGATGAAGATAAACCTAGTCCCATCCATGTGGACACACCACACTTTGCGCCTAATACAGTCAATCTAAGAATGGATTATAGATAAATAGTCCATACCCATGATGACATTGTAAGGCCTCGACGCTGCCACAAAGAGATCTTAGCTGAAGCTCTCACCTCCTAGAGTAAGCTCGTACTACTGACACCAGTGCATAATCGTCGAATCCGCTCCTGTAGGAGTCTCTAGACGTAAGGATCGAGGCAACGGCTCCATCAGAATCTCTGAGCTCCGAATGAGGGAAGTGGAAATAAAAGAATGACTAGCACCTGTGTCTATATGTACTAAAGCTATGGTGGTGTAGACACATATCGCACCTTGTATCATCCCTGGAGCCCTGTGCTCGTAGGTCTCAACTGCCTGGAGCTGAGCTCGCCCCTATCCCCCTACTCCCTATGGTCGGGGTGGACCTTCTGGTGGTGGTGGTGGTAACATCTCGAATCATCTCCCACTGCCAGCTGCACGGCCAAGTCCTCTGCCACGTCTGCCTGTTCCTGGTGGACATCCTCAGTCGAACCTCTGTCTCTACCTGGGTGGTCCTTTGACCGTCTTCTGATCATTCGTACAATGGGTCAGACAGTCACAAGCCATGTGACCCTATCCTATGCATTCATAATATTGCACGCTCCTGGCATGACTAGATCTGCCTCGAGTGCCTCGCACAACCGACCCAGAATCCTGCGGTCGTCCACTTGAAGGTCTGGTCTTTTCAGACCTCTGTGACATTTGTATGCTGCCATCTATAGAAGCCTCTGCTATGTGATGACTGGTAGTGGGTCACTCTACTGGTGACTGCTCAGAAAGGAAAATATCTACTAAAAGGGCTTCCTCTAACACCCCTGCCTGCGTCGGGATGCTTAGTGAGATCATCGAAGCCCTGAACTACGGTCTAAGTCCCTACTTAAAGGTCCAGGACATGATTAATGGGTCCCACACCATGTATGTGGAGTAGCGTGAGTGGTCGGTGAACCTCACTGAGTACTGATCCACAATCATACTTCCCTGCTGTAGATGAATTAGCTCTTGTATGCGCACCGCGCGAAGAGTCGCTGGAACAAAATATACCCAAAATAGGCTATTGAAGTCTACCCAAAGAAGCATCACCACGTCGCGAACCTGGAGCATCAAGCTCCAACATATTCTTGCTGATACCTGTAGAAGTCTGGTGACATAGATCACCATGAGATCGGCTGGTGTTCCTACCAGTTAGAAGACTCTCACTACAGACTCCAACCAATCCTCAACTGCATGTGGGTCTGTCTCTCCTCTGAACCTGATTTGCCTCTAGAACTGGAACTCGTGTAACATGCCCAAGCAGCGTGCACTCTCTACTACGGGGGCTGGTGGCATCAGTGGCCCAACGGGTAGTGGCACCGATGGTGCCTCTACTAGAAGAGGTCCCTACACCAAGGCCTTGTCTATCGGTGAGCTATCAGTGCGTACTAATCTCGGAACACTAGCTAGTTGGCTGCGTGGAGGCATCCTGAAAATAAACAGGTGTACCGCGGTAAAAAATTTATACCTAGTGAGGTGACTCAAAGAGATCACAAACAGAACTCTTCAAAACACACACGCAATCAGTGTTTTCATACACTGAGTCGGAAATCAGAAGTCAGGGTCCTGGTGTATGGATACGTCGACCACCGCACCAACACTGGATTTCCTAAATCGATAACCACACTCACTGCACTTAACACTATTCCCACTTAAAAGATTAGAGTCCTATTTTCTATGGTAGAACCAAATCCTCTAGTACCAATTTTTCATAACTCGTCCCCCGAGGCCCATGCTATGACTACCCCAAGCCCGCCTTCCATAGGCCAGGGGCTGGTAAATTGCACCGAAGGATTATTCCCTATAACTAGGAAGGAATTACCTTTATAACCTCTAATCACACACAACCAAGCACACAACAAGATACAAACTCAAGTAAACTAAATAGTAATTTGAGTAAGTGTAGTAAGTAAAAGGGGCTAGAATATAAGTACATTTGGAAATTACAAGGAAAACTGGAAAGTAGAAGACAACTAATAGGTGAAACGAAGCTCCTGGATCATCCACCACATATCCTAACTAAAGGGTAGGTATAGCTCACAAACAACCATCTCTGTAGTTCATCTCGTCTAATGTCCACCTCCGAGCTACCTCCAGTCCTGGTACTCTCGTTCTCCATTAGTGCTATCCATCGTCTGCACCAAACACAACGAGGTGTGGGCATAGCCTGTGCAGGGGTGAGTATAACGATACTCAACAGGGAACCTGAGACCCTCAAGGTCTCACAAAATCCACAAAAGATAAATAAAAAAGAATGAAATGAACTGACAACCCAACTTAGATATATGCCCATACATATACCTAAATTATCAATTACACCCATCTCAATCATGAGGAAAACATAGAGTCCAACTCCAAATCCCCAAGCTCAACTATTACACGAAGGAAGGAAAACCACATAGGAAAGTACTACACATGCACGCCACACTGAATAATACCACCAAGGTATTACCATGAAGAAAATTACCACACAAGAACAGACTCATCTCACACCAGGTATAACTTAGGTACAAAAGTAGAGATGATTAGATGTAACTTCTGAATCATCTTACTCTATTAAGATGAAGAACCACACAGGATCACTAAGTGCTGACCCACACATGATCGCTCGGTGCTTACCCACATAGGATCGCTCGGTGCTGACCTACACCGGATTTCTAGGTGCTGACCCACACAAGATCACTAGGTACTGACCCACAAAGGATCACTCGGTGCTGACCCACACAGGATCACTCTTCATTCTTCACGTCATAGCCAGCTACAGGGTTCCCGCACTATGCTCTCTTGTCTCTAGGAGGGTCCTCTCCATAGGACACTAGTCTATATGTCAACTACCATGAAGTCTCATGAAGAAGTATCTCTATGGACTGACATGCCATAGGGGACTCAACGCAATAGACGGTGCAACAATCAGACGCTTGGTCTGTGAGTTATTAGCCTTTTAGTCTTGGGGCCCCAGTTGAATTCGTGTTCGATCCAACTTGAATATACCCCATCTTAATCAAAGTCTCTAGTGGGGTATACTCAAAAGTAAAATCTCACTCCGAGGTTTCTAGTGCTATTAACGGTTCACCAAACGGTCTCTCAGTGCCAGAGTTATGGCCAAGATAGTGTAAATGGGTTGAAGTGGGTTCCGGTCCGGTCCGGCCCGGTTGGACCAATCTGGACTGAACTGCTACGTCTTTCCCGGCCCACTGGGTGGCCCAACCTATTGGGTTCATCCCGTCCTACTGGGTGACACGGGCTGCTAGGTCCGGACCGACCCATGCTTGCCGGTCCGGCAGGCCGCGAGGGGCCGCAGAGTGTTTTGACCGTGGACAGTGGGAGGTCGCGGGGCGGCTCAGCCATGTGGGTACGACGAGGGATCGAGGTGTCTCGGCTGCAGGCAGCGTGAGGTCACGGGGATACTCGGCCACAGAGGGTACCGCGAGGGCAACTCGGCCGCAGGGGGTGCCGGGAGGGCGTGGGGCGGATCGGCCGTCGAGGGTTCCACTAGGGCGAGGGGAAGCTCAGACGTTGGTGGAGTGAGTCTGTGGGGAGGTGCAGTGAGGCCGCGGGTGGCGGTGTCCATGGTCAGTTAGGCCGCGGGCGGCGGTGGATGCAAAGTGACTCTGTTGCGCCATCGCCTTTGTCGCTGCCAACGGTGGTGCCGACCACCATTCTCGTGCCCCTTCGTGGTTGGTTTCTGACCACCTCCATCACTAAGAACACCGAAAATCATCACAAGAATTGCGGAGAGGACATGCCATGTTTGTTTGGTCCACACTCTCTGCATTAAAGAGGTATTAAGTGGCTATAATCTCTCTCGAATTAAGAAGAGTCGTCAAGAACTAAAAAGGGAAGAATTTCAAACAACCACCATACCTCGATCATTTATTTTCGTCGATGAGGAGGGAAAGACAATTGTTGATTGAAGACATCCCATGTTGGAGGATGTCCCAAGGAAGAATTCGAAGTCGTACGTTAGTGTTATTCATTGGAGGACCATTTTTCATGGAAGAATTTTTTTGTGGAAGAAGTTCTTTGTTGGAGAAAGCAATCCTCCAAGAGCTCTCCCCTTTGCCAATACTTTTCCCCAAAATCCAAAATAGCCAACTATTGTGTTTCCACAATTTTAATTGTTGGCACAATTTCAAATTGGATTAATTAATTACATATTGTTTGGTATAATAAATAAAAGGGGGTGGAATCATTAAAGTGGGGGAAGCTTAAGAGGCTTCCCAACACTTAAGAGGGAGTTCAAGCGGTTTTAGCCTCGGGTGGTCCCCCCCACAACAACCTCTCAAGGGAGGTTTAGTTCAGGTGGTCCCCACCACCATAACCACTCATGGGAGGTTTAGTTTAGGTGGTCCCCACCTATGATACATCCACAAGGAGTTTAAAATAAAAATAAAAATAAAAGCTACAGAATTTTATTTTTATTTTATTCTTTCATGAATATGTGAAAAGCTAACATCCACCCTCGACCTACTGCGGTTGAGGTGAAGGTCTCTTTAAGTGAATACCGGCATTACGAGTTCAATGGTGCCATCAAATTTCAATTCCGAACACCGGTTCAAAAGTTAGAAAATCCCACTCGCACGTTTACTAAACGTACCTGAAATAATGTTCAGAAATTCATTCTAGGAATTCCTGGCCACAGAATCACGAGCCGTCAATTTTTGCGGACTCATAAAAATCCGATGTATTAAAAAAATTACATGTAAATTCCGGGTCTTTATAAGGGACGTGGTAGGGGGGATGGCTAGATCATACTTATGTGACCTTCTGCCAGTCCCCATCGTTAACGTTTTTGAATGGATACATGGGTGGGGATGCACGAATTTTTTATGTTATCCAAACCAACCTTTTAAATCATGATAATGAAGTCTTGAGGTATTTTCCTCAAGAGAAGGAGATACGTAACACCATGATGATTCTAAATCTAGAGATCATTGTGGGTCCAGACAGGTTACCTAGGGCCTTTTACAGAGCTTCATGGGAGACAATGAAAGATGATCTCATTGAGGAGATCCAAGACTATTTTCGGGGTGGTCCTTTACCACGAGTCTCTTGTGCAACCACAGTGGTGCTTATTTCCAAGTCTAAGTATCCTACCTCTGTTCAGAACTTTCGGCTGATAAGAATGTGTAATTTTCCTTACAAAATAATTTCTAATATTGTTAATGCTCATATATCCATTCATCCTCCCAAATGGATATCCATAGAACAACATGGATTTTGAGGGGACTCTCCATCCAAGGGGCCATCGCACTGGCCCAGGAAACCATCAGGGACATCAAATTCAATACTTAAGGGTTAAAAGTGGATATTCATCAAAAAAGTCCTTACAGGTATGGGTCTTTCTTTTTGGAATATTTATATCCTCTTTCGTTGCTTTAACTCTATATGGATGTCGACCGCATTCCTGGAAAAATCGTTTGGTTTTGTCAAAGTGGCGTGGGGACTTTGGTAAGGGGATCCCATATCACCTTAAATTTTCATCATTTCCCAATATGGGCTTTGCTGACTCATTCATCATATTATTAACCTAGGGGATATATCCCTGTATTGTAGGAGGACATGCATTCCATCAGTGTCTCACCTCATGTTTGCGGATGACTCCATCATCTTCATGAATGAATCAATCATATTTTTGTAGGGTGTAAATAGAATAGAAGAAAAGTATAGATATTGGAGTGGACAAGTTATCAATAAAGAGAACAGTAGTTTCTACATATTGAGTCGATGCTCTGACAGCTAGGTTCGAAAGGTTAGTCAGTATCTGGTCATGTAGAAAGGTGAGCTTCCCATGTTGTACCTAGGGCCCCCTTTATCTTGGACGAGGCTATCCATATATGATTTTTACCCTCTTGTTTTTATAATATCGGAGAGGGTAATCAACTGGAAGAACATGTATCTATCCTTTGGGGGGAGTATTGCACTGGTTAATAGTATACTTTTAGCCTCCTCGGTCTATACTTTATTAGCTATCAATTTTCCCAATTGGGTTATCTAAAATATGAATATAATTTGCACATGTTTCATATGGGACCCTAGGACCGAGGGAATAAGGCATTGGGAGTCTTGGAACAGGATGACGAGGCCTCTAAGAGAAGTTGGTATGAATGTTTGGAGTCTAAATGATAAATTAACTTGTATGCATGCCAAACTGGCATCAGAGGCACTAGAGAGACAGACCCTATGGTGACATATTATTCATGAATGATATGCATGGGGTTGGGATGCTCAGGATATTCATGACTCTCCCCTATGGGGTGAGATAGGTCCCCTAGTCTCCTTCATCAAACCTCTCTCTCAGTGGATCGTTGGGACCGGTAGAGTTTCCTTTTTAATGATAATTGGTGTGGGGAGATCATTGGATTAATAAGATGTCCATTCACTACCATATTTTTTTGAGAGGCCAGCCTTTATCTTGTATTCATAAATGCTGTGTTGGATAGGGATCAACTAGAAACATTCCGGCTCATTGAACTGAACTCGACACCAGATAAATGTGTGTTCACCCCATCCCCTTTAAGATATTTCATGGACAAGGACTACCGTCGGGTCTCTACCACATGGGTTGCAGGGGATGAGTGGAATAAGGTTATTTGGTGCAAAAACATCCCAAAAAATTATAATTTTCTCACCTAGAGAATTCAAAACAAATAAATTCCCCCTGATGATAACATTAAGTGATGTAATGTGATTATGGAATCTAAATTTGAATGCTATAGTAGGTATATGAAGGATAGTTCAGATTACCTGTTCTTTGGGAGCGAATGGGTAGAGGAGGTGTGGAAGTTATTTCTCAAATTCACTAATTTCTCTATACCTGTAATGTCCAAGATTCACTTTCTCATTTGATGGTTCCATGGTGTGGGGAGAGAGGGTCCTGAGAGGAAGATGCAAACAATAGTAATGTACGTAGGGTGTTGGTGTCTATGGCAGGTGAGGAACAAGTTTTTACATAAAGTGGTGGGATCGTTTGGGCACACGATCATTATAAGAACTAAAAATATTTTTCTGGATATGGTTAAGGCTCTCATTACATGGTGGGAGGCTCCTACCTTGAAGAAGATCATGCATGCTACCCACGGTACCCCATCCGGAATGAATCTTTCTTCTAGAAACTGGGTTAAATGTCATCCCCACACTAGAGTCTTGAAGATGAATACCGATGGTTTGTGCATTTTTGGTGATATGCGAGGTGGGGGGAATGTTTGGGAAAACAATAGTTTGGTGGTGCTGGCTTTTTCAATATGGTTGGGCCAAGGGATATCATTGTAAGAGGAGGCTGAGACCTTGTGGACAAGACTCATGGTTTGCAGGCAGAGGGGAATGGAGCTCGCTAAAGTAGAAACTGACTCAATTTAGGTATATAATTTTCTCCAAGGCCTTGGTAATATACCTTGGTCTATCAAATATATAATCCATAAGTGTCGTGGGAACCTTGGAAACAACACTAGAGTGTCTCGCACATGGAGGGAGGGGAATAAGGCAGCAGAATATATGAATTCACTTGATATTCCAGGATTGGAGAGCTTAATTTTCCATAACATTAATAATCTAAATCCAATAGGGGTTAACATCATTTGGGGGTATACCCTTGGTATTCAATATTTTAGACCCCATATTGGTGTATCTTCTAGCCTTTTTATAGGCCAGCATGTACTTTTTTATTAACTTTTTAAATAAATATCCATATGATGATGATGAAATAAAATAATCTTATTCCCATGAAATCTATTTATCCCATGTTGAGAATATAAGTAGCTATGAAATCACTAAATTTTCCAGAAAAAAGATAAAAGATAAAAAATAATATAAATACAAGCCATTATCGACCACTTATCCCTTGAAATAAATTCAAACCAGTACATTACTATTTAAAAAGAGACTTAGAAGTAGAATATGTATAAGAATAAATTTATAAGAGTAAATAAGTAAAAGAAAAAGATAAACATAAATAGAAATATAAAGAAAAACCAGAAGAAGAATAAGAATCATGTAAAACACCAAAAATAATCCCTTAATAGCTATTTTTATTCAAAATAGAGGAATAAAATAGAGTCAATGTTACCCAAAGGGATAGTCTTGAGGAAATATCATTTACATAGGGGTTCATCTGTAATTTAAATAGGATAAGAGGAGGAATTTTGTTACTAGATAGTGCATGTAGAAGCTCCTCCCATAAAAATACATCACCAAATTCCAAAAGATTCTTCATGTGTATCTCTCTACATAAGTGGTATCCCCATATCCTACTAATCTAATGGCTTCATAACATTATCCCAAATAACCCCATTAGATTTTGAGTGCATCTTAGAAATTGGGATAAATTTCTTCTTGGATTTAGCCTCTTGTTCATTCGATCATGGATATGGTTTCCATAAACTAGAAACCTATTCTAGGGCTTACATTTTATAATAATTTTTAGTGACCTAAGAATACTCAATACTCCATCAATGACACTATTATTCATCTTCACATATCCTTGATCTTTCTTATAGTTGGATTTAAACTTGATTTCCACATCAAAGTATCATATAGAATTGTATGAGAACTTAACATGAATTGATATTCATCTCCACATCCATATAAATATGAAAAATTATTATCCAAAAAAAATAAATTTAATCATAAAAATACAATAATTCATAAAATAGACTTCATATTTAACTCATTTTTTCCTTAAAGCATTCATCAAAAATTGGAGTTCATGCTTGGACCAACTTGTATCAACCATAAGCTCCATTACCAAGTGCCAATTTAAAAATCAGCCGATTTCATCCTAGAATAGTAGCTCATCATCTTAAATTCAAGGAGAATATATGATTCACCCTTTATATATCATATAAAAATTCTCAATTTTCTTCAACCACAATGAATATTATTAACTAAACCCAATTAAATCATATGTTGGTATCCCCTAAAATTCATATATCTTATGTATTAGGTAGATTAAATTCAATATAGAGGGGGTGGAAATTGATTTAATCTCATAATAAATCCTTTCATCTTATAAATCATTCAAACATCTAATTTAATATTACATGAGGTCCCTTTTTCACTGTTTTAATAACTTGTGATAAGGGAAGTTAATCTTACTTAAGTCAACACCATGAGATTTAATCTTACTTAAGAATCCCCCTCCACCAATCATCCTTATATATAACCATTTAAATTTATTTATTTTGATGTTATCATTACTTTGTTCCATTTAATATCACATGAGTAGGATTCTACATGAATTTTATAGTTTTATGTGTTGTTTCAAACTATTTATTTATATGCATCTAAATCTAATATATTTATTCTTACAGAGTATGATAATTCAGGTGTTGATTTATGATTTATTTTTTTACTCTTAGCCTAAGGTAGAAATATTGAATATATTTATTCATCATATTTCAAATATAAGGATCACATTAAATTCATATGATTACCCATGATTTTTTTGATACGACACACGATTCAATTAGTTAAAGTGTTAATAATAACTTATATATATATATCATATATAACTCCCTAGTGGAATATTAATTTAATTAACCATGTTTAAAATCTATTTTTTTGATATTATTTGACTATTATATGATCTCATGTGAGGTTATACATGACCTAAGAGTGGATTGGATTAACTAGACCTGAGACCTTATGTGAAGCCCTTGTATCATAGTGTGTGTGTTTAGGGTCGAGCAGTGAGTTATAATTATTTATTTCCCTAGACTATAATATCTAGACCTATGATAAAATTATATTTTGATTCATGCACTTATAATCATAGTAACATTCCACCATGAAGACCACTCATTGAGTTCTAAGAGGGTAGGGATGATCATTCCCCATTAGTAGTGGATTTGGAACCACCAGTTACACTATTTATTCTTATTGATCAATAGCTCTATGAGAGTATTCTTTATGTGTTATTGTATATAGGGAATTGGGATCCAAGATTTAGGATGACCATTTTAGACATGATTAATGAATTTTAGATATATAATCTACCACTCTTTATGGGTGAGTGTGGATAATAAGCTACTAAGTTATAGATAAAATTTATAAAGACTATCTTCTATCACCTTGAGACACCCCTTGAGTATTGGATGAAGCTTTTGGAAAACATGATTTAAGGTCTAGTAAAGTTTTATTGGGATGTTATAATCTAGGAAGAACTGAATATAGGGCTATCATATAAGTATTTACAGGATTTATACTTTGATAATTGATTCCCTAAGTCTCTGAGAGCTAATAGGGACCATACATTTATGCATCATGTTTATAGGGAAAGTTAGTGATGGATCATAACACCATCTATACAATTATGTTATATTTTTCCCCTATTATATCAAGTGATGATATGAATAGGGTTATGAATTTTGAAGACGTTTAGAGGTATTCTATTTTATCATAGGTGAATATATTTTGGTTTAAATATTTCTATGAGGTCATGTATCAATCTATTATTATCAAATAGAACCAGATAGAGGGTAGATCATCTACTTAGTAGGATTATTATACAAGGTCTTAAAGTTGGATGTTGGGAAGTAAGAAGTGGGTGTTTAAGAAGTCTATTTAGATTGAATATAGTTTTTCTAGACAAGGCATTGGCTTATCATTTCCTCCAGGAGAGGGAGCCTTGGTCAAGTGTTATCAATGTTCCCAATAGGGGGTATTCATCAAAATTGTGATAGATAGCTAAAGGTGTCCCATTATTTAGTATAGATAAGAAACATATATAGGTATTATTTTATATAACCACATTTTTAGTGAGTGTATATTTGATCAAACCCAATGTTCTTGGGTAGGACCATGAGTACAATAGAAGTCTGACAGTAAAGGTTCTTTTGACTATTCTAGCTATGGAGAGAGATGTGCAACCCAGGGTCAGGGGGAGAAATTTTAGCAGGGCAATTTTCTATTGGGGAGTCATGGTATAGGATCTTAGGGAAATGTATTAGGCTAGTTTCACATTATTTAAAATAATATTACTGTATATAGTTGAGAAATATCGATAGATTGAGGTATAATTATTATAGAATCGACCTTGTATTTTATTTAATTTGACATTGGTAGATAAAACTCATTCATATCTCATATAATAGTCAGTGATCTAGGGTCATAAATCTATCATTTATATAGGGTTTATGTCCATTAACCCCTTAGGGGTGAAATATGTTATAATTATTTGTGGGTGTAATATTCTTTGGGATTTATTCATGGTTGATATAAAAAACTTTGATATGATCCTCGGGATCGATCGACTGAATAAATTGAGAAAAAAATGACTGATATCACTAAAGAATATATTTAAATTCTATAGAGGGTGATTATTATTCCTAAATTGGTGAGTGGGATATGTAGAAAGTATATTTGGGACCTAAATAGCATTATCTAGAGGTTATCCCCACCTAGTTGGATAATATTATTACAGGAGAATAATAGAAACATTATATGGTCTTTCCTCCCATTATCAACTAGTTCCGGGATTTTTTTTCCAAATTATATATTATTATTTACACCCATGTGAGAAAATGAGTTCAAAATCAATATTCCAACAAGTATGGACTCCATATTTATTCATCCATATAGGATGGATCTTATATCTCTGTGAGAGATGAAGGATTAGCTAGAGTTTTTGGAGGTGACGTTGTTTATTCACTTGATAATATATCCTTTAGGAATTACGATTTTGTTTATAAATAAGGTGTATGAATCATTAATATTATGTGTAGATTACTATAGGTTGAACTGGGTGATAGTCAAGAACCAATATACACTTCCTCATATATTCCCCCCCCCCATTCTATGGGCTGATATTGGGGGCAGGGGAGGATTATATGGAACAAAGAAAACACGAGTAAAATATTAAGTCTATTGGGTGTCAAATTGCATGAACCATACCGTATTCTTTGAGTGAAGGGAGATCCATGGAGAACGAGGATCATCTGACAAATATCCAAGAATCACCATTGAATGTTGGATAAATTTCCACCCCAGAAAGGCCACATGATCTTTCTGTATTGCATGATTCAGGTTGATATCAAACAGCTCACACCTTATCGGCATCTCCATTTCATAAAACCGATTCTTCAACACGTAATATGTGTAAAGATAATATGTGTGTTTCAAAAAATTCACCATCTTCCCCTTCCTCGGGCTCTCATACCACAAAGAACATTGTCCCCGTGAGGGACTGGAAGCAATAGAGATCGAATGTGTCATCTTGAAGGAGTTCGATCCCAGAACACCTGACAACCAGCAATAGCTGTTGCAAGATGGCGTGCATTGAGTGCAATAGACTCGCTAACCACAAGCTATCGTTCGTGTCCATGCACCCCGCAGAGCCATAATCCTTGTAGAAGATCAACCCTCCTGACTTGTTAATTATGTAGAGGCAGTAAATTGCAACCATCAACACACAGTGATTCAAGACCTAGTTTGATGTGGCTGTTTGGGAGTAGACCACTTCCTCATATATATAACCAGTTTTATTAGTTGAAGGGAGAGAAGTGGTTAACCATGAAAAATCTAAGATCTGGTATTCAATAATTGAAATAGATGGCTTATAATATTTCTCATACTACTTTTAGAAGCTGGTATAATCTATGAGTACATTATGATTCCATTCATGTTGATGAATTCACTGATCATATTTATCCCCCTGAAAAATATATTCTTCTATATGCATTTTAATTTCATCATGGTCATATTCATTGATTATATTATGATATACTTTTGATCATGGGAGAGTCATGATCTCAATTTTTATATTATTCTAAGTACACTAGGAGATAATTGACTTTATTCTAAGATCTTTAAGTTTCATTTTTGGATTAGAGAAGTGTTCTTCATAGGGTATATGATATCTAAGGTAGGAATATTAGTAGACCCTATATAGGTTGAAGCTATAGTTTTAAGGAATAACCCATGAATTTTTTCAAGATATATAGTTTCTTGAGATCGTTATGTTATTATAAGTGGTTTATCTTGGGCTTCTCCAATTTGGTAGCACTGATGAAATTCTTGACCAAGAAGTTGATGAAATTCATATGGTTAGATTTATATAAGAGTGTATTCCATGAGCTAAAAGGGAGGTTTATGTATATAATAATCCTAAACATATTTGAGTTAATAATGAGTATAAATTGTATTGTGATACTTCGGAAGTTGGTATTGATGTATCTATGATGAAGGATATGTGAGTGGATTCTTATAAGTCTTGGAAGATGAACTTGTATGAGTGAAACTACTCGATACATGATCTATATCTAATTATAGTAGTTTATGCATTGAGATTTTGGAATATTCCATATTGCTCAGATGTTTATGGTGTATATGAACCATAAGACCATGAAGTATATATTCTCTAATTTTGATATGAAACTTTAGAAGAGGTGGTGGATCGAGTACTTGTAATCTTTCGACTTTGAGATAACATAAACCCTTGGGAATTGTATTGCAACAACCCCAACTCTATTAACCTAGAGTCAATATATACTTTATTACATTTGAATAAGATACAAGGGATCACATCACCAAGTATCTAACAATTAAGTAGTCTTGAAAATCTAGATACAAACATGCTTCCCATATTATATTGAAAATAAAATATAAAAAATATAATGAAATAAAATATTCCACATCCTTGAAATTATTTAAAGGTTATTTCTTTATATCGTGGGGAAAGGAAAAATAATAAAGGTTAGATAAAAATATTAATAAGGGTTACATACAAAAGAATCTATTAGGAGTAAATAAGGAATAATAAATATGGAAAGGTAGATATCATAAAACACACGTATTTAATCAATAACCTGAGTAGGAAATGCATTGATGGATTATATTAATGCAATAATATAATGGATAATAATAATTGAATTCTCAAGGAAATAAATTCATATTATTGGACACCATGATCTCAGACATCGTGATATATTTTTCATTAAGTTCTTGTACCAAGAAAGTTTAATTAATGGGTACGTGTACACCAAAAAACTATATAATAAGTTTGGAAAAATTGTCTTTCTCATCAGACCTATTGATGCATTGAGGGGTTATCTATAACTGGGGATCAACCTTCATTACAAGTCCAATAAATTCCTCATATATTGAATGATTAATTTAATACATAATCAATATTCCTTTTTAATAATATCTATACTGAGTAAAGTACACATAATATTAGGATTTCCCTATTCAATCAAACAACTTTCACAATAAATCACCATAAGTAAGAATGGTATATAGTTTAGGAAATAATAATACCAATGATACAATTAATATGGATATTTAGTATAAATGTAATGTACAATAAAAAATGACAAAAAGAAAGTAAATGTTTTAAGATAGAGTTAATGAACATAAAATTAATAAGAGATAAAAGATGGCCACTAATTCATAAGAAATTTAGGTTTTGTAATAAAATCATGTCCCTTAGAGAATAAAGAAAAATGGAATAAAAACATTAATATAAGCTTTCATTAAAGAGTAATATTTTTAAAACCATTGAAATCTTGTAGAAGAAGCTAAAAGAGCATAAAAAAGTTTTGGCAGTGGGAAAATATATTAATGATGTATACATTATAAAATCATTCCTTTTGAATTTTTGTAAAAAATTTGAAAAAGAAAATTTTGTAAAAATTATAAAGATTCCTTTAAACCTTCTAAAAATTCATGTATAACATAAAATATCCAATATAAATCATTTGAGTAAATAAAAATTACTTTTGTAAAATAACTTCAAAAAATATGGAGATTGATGAAAAATATACCAAATAAAAAATAGAAATAAGATTTTCTTTTTTTTTAATTTTTTAAAATGATTCAAGTGAAATGGAGAGAAAAATTTGGAAAATAAGAAAACACCATAAATTTTTAGAGGATAATATAATATATGGGGTTTATTAAGGTTATATTATAATATTCCTTCAATGAAAATTATAGAAATACAAAAAATAAGGTTCTAACATAAATTATTACCTCTCTGGTAACTTTTTAATTGGTACCCATTAAAAGAGTGTTTTCAATGAAAGATCAATTGTCGAACGATGATTGATTAAATGGGGTTAAATTGTTTGCAATCAATGAAATTGGTTACATTATCTTCGAATGGTCTCTAACAAGTTTCATTCATGGAGCTGGAAATGCCAAATGACTCTTATATCCATAATAACTCATGGACCTACATTCCAAAGGTAGGAGTTCATTAGGAAACCTGGAAAAAACACTTAATAGATCACATTGGTTGAGAGGATGGGAATTTGTTCTCATCACACCATTTTGGGGTAAAATATTTCATATTCTAGTAATCTCTTAAAGATTTAAGATATGTTTGCAAATACTTTGTTAATTTCCAAGTATATATACACAGATAACTTTGAGTTAGAGGTCAATTATGAACACACATAGGTTCATAATCATTTTTATGTATATGAGGTTCTACATTTAAAGGGATATCTATATTTATCAAATATTATCCATAAATGGTACCCTTTTGAGGATGGATTAGAGATTATTTAGTATTTTATTTGGACAAAATTGGTTTTAAGCCACGCAGCGAGGCACTCTGGAGTTTTATGTTATCTAGGGAGATGAAAGCTATTTTAATTTTGGGATCGAACCCTTATAATGGGATTCCTACATATCCTCATTAAATGAATTATAACCCACCTAGTTTGGTGACACTTAACATGTCACATCTCCTTTTAAGGTAGTGTGACAAGGATCCAACCATGTTGTTTAACATCATGAGGAAAGGACATCCAGATGAAAGATGCATGGTCAAAGATAGTGTGGGACTTATGTCGAGGAAGTAAATGCGACCTGGAGGGGATTTGGTCTTTGGGGTGGATATGACCCTACCGAGGATGTGGGTTAGAGAATATTAGGGTGAATTTGGGTGTTGGATTTGGACCTCTGGGAGGCTTCCAACATATCCTAGTTAGTTTGGAATCAAAGCCTAAAAAATTTTGTTGGTTGGGGATTACAACTCATATGAGGCCCACATAAGAATTTGGTTGGGGATTTCACATGGAAGCTACCCATTTGAATTGATTTTGGGGTTTAAATCTATGGATATTGCCCATTTTAGTGGATATTATTGGGAATTATACCGTATAGGAGGCCCGTCATTCAGGATCATGAAAATTTTATGATCATCGTTAACCTATAATCCCACATGAGTCATAAATGGTCTGAGAAATAATAGGAAACAATGGTTCTAAATAACACAATATCCACACTATTTGCTGATGGATGAGGTGTTGAAGCCCAAAGGGAGAGGGAGAGGGCCTTGAGTGTGCCTATCACTTATTTTATTTTAGTAATAGAGATAATCACAAATGGTGATCTATCCAACTATATCCCAAGATGAGGTGAAGAGGAGCAAGAGTGTTTCTTCCAGCATGAGAGGATAAGGGCTTAATCCAAGAGTGATGACCTAAAATTGGTTTTGGGGGAGGATATCATTCACTATCTAAGGAAAGGGAAAGCATGATCCCCACCCTAACTTCTTGGAACTGAGAGGTTCATGTAAGAACCTCTAAGGTGGAACCCCCATTATCATGGGAATGTAGACCAAAAGAAATTTTGAGAGTTATCCTTGTTACCGAGGTTACACACGTGACTCCACTTACCACAGGTACGAAGACATGAGAGGACACACTAATGTTCCTGATGATATCATCATACATGTTAGTTGGTTTTTCAAGAGGTATTTTCTTGATTCTTTTGGACTGGTTCACAGAGGGGCTAATATAGGGCCTAGTGAGATATTGAAATGGATTGATCGGATTTGGAGTGAAAAATACCCTGTGGGGTGATGGTCCACAAAAGGGATATCCATTTATACCCCATATGACGGTTTCTGAAAAGAGTTTCAAGTTTGTGGTTGTCTGAATGTTCTTTAATTTGAACCTTAATACAATGTGGTTGGTATTTTTACCTTCCAAGAATAGAGAGATCTATGATTTGGATCTTGTCTGGGAATTCATCCTATGATCTCCACTTTTCCATCATTTTTGGGTTCCCTTTCATTGGTTCCCATCAGGGGTCATTTATAGAGTAATGGAGGAACCATGTATCAGGATGTATGATCATCCACAGCGGGACATGAGTCTTCTTTTGAAGGAGTCCATAAGGACATCCTGACCCAAAAATGCTTTCATTCATAAGGGCAGTAGTTTGCGGGGAAAGAAATCACTACCCGACCCCACAAATAACTTTGTTTCATTTTTGGGCACTGAAGGTATTTCCTCATCCCATGAATGATTTTTTTCATCGTCAATAGTCATTCATAGGGGTAGAAATCACCATCCATACCCATAAATGACTTTTTATCTTTGTGGGCAGTGGTGGTACCACCTCATCCTACATACAATTTTGTTCATGAAGTATGGTAATTTGCGGGGGTGTAAATCACCGTCCATGCCACAAATTAATTTCTTTCGTTTTTGGGAACCAACAACACCATCTTGACCTACATAAAATTTTATTCATGTGGTGCTTCATGAAGTGGATGAACACCATACAAATCGGTGGTATGTGAAGCAATTTGTATTTCTCAAGATTAATCCATAATTTATGGTTTCATCCCCTTTAAAACTTTTTATCCCATATTATTATGTGTTTACTTCTACCCTTTTCCAATTTTGTTGGAATTATCTTCTTCTTGTATGCAGAATTTTCAAGACCCAATAAATGCCCCTATCAGAATGAGTTTTGATTAGGACAAATAGTAGGCTATTCCTAAGTAGAAATAAGTCCTATTTTGTACTGTTTTATGGTAGACAAGTGGAACCAAAATAGGGTACCATGCCTATAAACAGGGTTCCTGAATCATTTTTCTTTTACTAGATTTCCCAGCGAACTAAGCACTCCGTAGACTCTCTGATCACCCACTACTTCCCCATAGCATTTCCTTTGTGGATTCCCTTTACGAGAACTGAACATCCCAATCCATGAAAAATAATTCTTCATTTCCCTAAAAGTGTCTCTATGATTCATGTATTGAGTGACCTATGTATTAATGCTTTATTGGACAATGCTTTGTTGGATAACACTTTGTGGGAGAGCGCTTAGTGAACTGATGGTTCACAAGCCAATGCTTCATGAACTGATCATTCATGGTCCATTTATTTATGAACTAATAGTTCATAGGGATTTATACTTTGACACTTTTATAAAAAATAATTCATTTACTTCTAAATTTTGATGTATACATTAAGATGGACCCTTTGCAAACTTCTTTTTCTACAACTGCTACTACTCTCTCAGTTGCTGATGAAAAGAGGAATGCTATGATCGAATCTATTGTAAATATTTCTAAAATCAATGTCAACCCACTTTATCAACTCCTAGAGATACTTCTTTGTAATGTTAAGATGGGGTATACGGTCTTAGACATATTTCCCCTTTATGGATTCGGGCTACAATCCAATGTTATGATTTTGGCACCATCTACAAAAAATCAACCTATGACCTAGATAAATGAAAATAGAATTATTCTTCAAGACTTAACAAGGGGTATTCATCCAGGTAACCCATAATGCCAGGTATATTTTTAAATACACTCTTCTATCATGGGATCAAATAGTGTAGGCTTTGGAAGAAAAAACCTATTTCTATCACATCATTGCATGGGTGGCCACAATAAATGAGAAACTGGGGTGATCATCAAAACAAGACCTTATCCTTGAGGGATCACTAAGTTTGGAATAGGGGTGACCATTTTGAGTCCACCATAATTGTGATGAATTTAAGATTAAGCTGAAGTACATGGGTATATATGAGGTGATTTGAGTATAACAAGCCTACTATCACTAAAACCAAATGATTATCCTGAAAATAATAAGAAAATGGATATCCGACACTAATACACATCACTTAGTACATGGGTAGGTCGACATTAGTCTCTAGGATTTCTAGTTAATTTTGGAGGTTCCCATCATGGGTGATATGTATGATGATTTATTGGTTCCCCCTTAGAATTGGGATAACATGGAGAGGAACCCCTTTTTCCGAGAAACTTATTGATATGGTGAAGGACCTATTAAAGGGTGACCCTCACCCAAAGCAAGACATCTCATTTAACGATTGGATTAATGAATTGTTCATATTAAGTGGATAATATCCACACATACAGAGGATGATGACTTTCCCAAATATTGAAACTTGATGGTGTATTGGTGTCAACCAGTCCATTCTTGAGGAGGGCCAGTTCAACAAGTTGGGTTGGAAGATCATTACTAATGAATACTAACTATTTCATCTAGAAGTATCTATTTTCATGTTTTTTAGTGGATGGATACTTCCAGTGTGTGATTCTAGTACTGGGGTCATATTAATGACTTTTATAATGGTGGATCAATTGAACATCAATAGGTGTATTAAACTTTCTGTCCTAGTGTTGAGAAATATTTATCAATTTTGGGATGGATCAGTGAGGGGATGTCACCATACCAGCTAGTGGGTCACTTTCAGGTTATTTGAAAGTGGGTAGCATCCAATATGAGAGTCTACAGATATATCAATACTCAACAGATCCCATAAGTGACCATATGACCATACATACAAAGCATAAGAAAGGTAATGCCATCAAACAGGAGTGAGTGGGAAATTATTGATCATCTCAACTATCATGATATGTTTAGATATGATCCTTATATCCCCCATAATAGTATTTTGGTAAATGATGGATCTGAGGACCTCTCTAGGTGAGGATATATTATATCTCCAAGAAAAGGCATCTTGGTTTTCAGGATTGATAGGGAGCTTATATTTGAGAGTTATGCACCCTACAAATTTATGTGTCAATTCAACTTTGTCCAGATGAGATGTCACCAGACCCTCAAAAGTGCATACCAAGAGAAACACTTAATGATATCTCAAAAACTATGGCTGATGTTCACTTGGGAGGAAACATGATACCTGATTGGGCTTCTAGCTTCCATGGGTTTCAATCCTGAACTTACTAGATCCTATGAAGATGTTTGAAACTGATCATACCCTAAAGATAAATTGGAAAAACCAGTTCCTATTTTAAAATCACAAAAAGCGCCTAATACTGGAGGGAAACAAAAAAATCAATCATAAATTCTGGTACTGGGAAACAACTAAGAAATTCCCTAGTTTCTGATCTTCTAAGGAAGATGTTGAAGGCCTGATGTTCAACCTCACATGATGTTGGTGATACCTCTCAAGGTCAAGTATCCATCCTTCCCGATTCCACTTTCCTTTCATCCTAGAGATAATGGTATTCTTTGAGGAGTACCCATTTGGATCATGATCTATGAAACTTTCTATAGGGTAATGAAGTTTCATTGACTGGGTATGGCTATGTGTCGGAGTCCACCCCTATCTCTTATGATGATGACCCCAAGATGATGGACACATATATTTGATAGCATGATGACTCAATCCATTCCCGAAAGAACTAACCCTTATATTATTGGTTATTTCTTTCTATGGATAAGTATGAGGTTAATGAGGATGAAGTGGATGATTTAAATTTATTTGGGGGTTTAGTTGAAGTTGATACCCTATTGAAACCGGAGTTGGGGAAATTACTTGTTCCTATAAGAGGTATCACAAGTGAAAAACCTAGAGGGTTCTAGGGAAGATGAGTTACTTATAAAGAAATTAAGGCTATTGGAACCTGCCTCACTTTCCGGGGAATATCTTCTAGCATTAAACACTCCCATCACTATAGCCTTACTAGTGTCTTTGAAGGTGTGGGATACTCTGAGAGTAAGCTCATCTTACAAAAAAATTTGGGAAATACTCCATGTAGTTCCCCTTGATCTTGTGGGCTCTGGATTGATCAATACTATTGCATGGATCTCTACAAGCAAATATCCTTATGAGGTAGATGTATATATCTTGACTAAATGGATACTTGAATATACTCTTATAATGGAATACTCTACTGGTATGAATGAGTATAGGAAATAATGTTAATCATCAAGGGGAAATAAAATACGGACGAAGAGGTAATTTGTACTAACTCCTTTTCTTCTTACCATAATGGCCTTAAAGACCTACTCCTAGTACTTATAGGAGCCTAGGGAGATTCAGGAACCTATTGATTCCCTATAATATATCTCAAGTGGCACCACAATTGGGAAGAATAGCCCTTCGAATGTGGGAGTCACTGGAAAGGGATCCCTCAAGGTAATGAAGCATATGGAGGTGGTCCTTGTAGATCCTGCCAGAGCATTTCAACCTCAACCCCACCCATTGTTCTTTCTAGGGGATCAACCCCATGGAACACTATAAGGCATCAGTAGGCATCACAAATTACGATATGTCTAAAGTTGGGGATAATAGGTTATTATTTCATTTCTTTATTTAGTTTTCATGTTATGTGTCTTTATTCGCAGACTAATCATCTTGTACATGAACTGGTTCAAGTCCAGTGAGTAATCAACTAGCAATCACCCAAGGGCCTCTAGCCCTTGCTTCTTCAGAGATAAACGTGATAACTCCAGCGGTGGTAGCTAAACAAGATAGGGAACGTAGGCCAATTGAGGCTATTAGGGGGATCCCAAGCACCCGAGGGGTATATCTTCTTGATTAAATGACCTCTATCCCAATTCAAGAGAGCCTTTAGAGGTTTAAGATTCAATTGAGTTTATTGATCTTGCATCTATAGGGAGCACAACCATGGAATAGGGAGTGATTCAAGCTTGAGGAGAATAATAATTAGATATCACTCCTAGTTATTTAATGATTATTACCACAAATATAGTTCCATGAATGATATTTTAATGACCATTGACCTGGATGAACATGATCTTACACCAAGGGTTTCTCTAGAAGAACTTGAAGTCAAACTACAGATGGATTATGTAGCATCCATTTTTCGAAGTTATGATGAGGCATTTGTGGTTAGGAATACTAATGTTCCTAAGAGTGATGGTAGTTCATCATTTTTCACCCATTACCATTGTTGTTTTAAAACATAGGTATTGATTTCATTAGTTTTATAATTTCAAAATTATGACCACAAGTTTATGTGGCTACAATTGGTGTTTTGATCTTTCCACCTGCTTATATTGCAAGGGAAGTGGCTGCTATGGGATCAAGCGGCACCAAGGTTACTAAATCAATACCCTATTTGGTGAAACTTATTCCTAAATGTATTCTTACATCCAAGAGTGATTCTATGGTAGACAAGGAGGCTCTTGATGACCTTCATGTTTTCATCCAAAAAATATTTAGAGATTTCTCGAAGTTGATTCCTCAGACCCCCTTGAAAACATGCCAACGAAACTGCCCAAATTGAGTAAACTATTTTCATTTATTGGGTATATGGGTTCTGATTATCATGCCATCCATGACATGCTGAAATAGGTGATAGATTCCCATGAGAGAAATAGAATTCTCCACTATCTCCTTTCAATTATAGAGTCCAGGACCCACCTCACCGTAGCTAGGTATATCCTCTTTAATAAAGTTTTTGAGCATGTTGGGATTACCGTGAGGTGACCTGGAGAGGTTATAGAGTAGAGGATCTCAATGGAGTGGATTCATCAAGAGGTGGAGTGTCTTATCCAGGATCTATAATATTTCGCAAAAGAATTTTCTTGCACCCAAGAAGTTATTGATGAAGGGAAATAGTTGGTAGTGGAGGAGGAAAAAGAAGGATTGGATGTGGTTGAGTGGATAGAGGCGCCGAGGGCCAGTGCTAATGTTGAGATTAAAATATTTTGTTAGATCCTCCAAGACATAAGGGATTTGGACCAAGTGATGCTTTAACTTTGTGAATATGATTAGTAGGATATATAATCATAATATCCTATTCAGACATGAAGGTGGGATTTTTGGAACCTTGGATTGTGATTTCTAGATATGAGACATGATATTGGGAAAGTATATGAGGAGTAATCATAATAATAGTTTCCAACACAATATTTTTGGGGTGTATATAGGTAAGAAAAGCCTCTCTTGAGGATGAATTTGTCTTTGGTTGACCGAACTTTTGTCATGAATTGACCCAATCTGGGGCTCAAGCCACAACTACCCCAAGCTCACCTCAATATACTAGGGGGTGGTGAAAAGTGCTAAAGGCACGTTTAACTTAGGGAGGCCTTTTCCTAAAAACCTATACGCACACACATAGCCAACTCGATGCAAGATTGCAGAGGGAAAGAAATGAAAGATGCAACACTACTATAAATAAACAAAAATATGCATGGACCAATAATAAAACAAATTATGGTATCATAACCTCAATGGAAAAGGAAAAAATACACACCCACCCTGAAATTTTTCCCAACCTAAAAAACTAGAAAAAAGTAAACAACTGAGAGTCCAGATTTTGTATCCCAAGCTATGACCACCATACATGGTCCAAGCAGTCTGTATACATAAGCTCCTCTAATGTCATGATCGACCTATCTTCCATCTGAAAAAGACACAACACATGTTGAGAAAATACCATGTAGGGGTGATTATATACATACCAAATAGAATGCCCCAAAAAAGGTGAAGGGGGAGCAGTAAGAGATAAAAATGAAGAGGAATGTAGTAGATAGAATAAGTTATGATAAAAGAGTATGGATCAACCCATCAAGATAGTGAAAGTAAACTCATCCAAACACAAGGAGCATAAAACAGTGAGAATATGAACTTCTCATAGAGCATTCAATTCCTATTGTAGGAGAGTAGACTCATCCAATCATGATAGGATAGAAATTGGAAGTACATGGAAAACCCCACATGTCTTCTCCTCTCCTGGAAGGAGAGTAACCAAAACCCAAGGAGTGGGTACTAAAATAGTATATATATATATATATTATTTTTATTAGGGTCCCATTTTTCACATGGGCTGCCTCCATGGAACCTGCTCCGCCACCTCTCTAGAGCCGTGCCCTCACCGACCGCCTGCCATGCCCAGACTGGCCGCTTACCGATACCTTGATCCATCGCACTGACACCCCTTGTACTTCCCAACTACCAACTACCTCGGGCCATCACCACCTAGAAACCCGACCACTATACCGCCTGCATCATCTAAAATACACCATGAGCTACCGCCCTGCCTGACTGCCTCAACCTCACTGGATTCCACCGTCGCTCTTCCTGCTCACACCGGCCGAACCGCTCGGCCTCATCATTCATTCTGCATTATTTTGAACCTCTGTTAAAACCATATTCAACCTAAAACCTTTAGATTCATCATCCATTCATCACAATAATCTCAGATCTGTTCTTTACTCAAAGAATCATTTATGTTTCATCGATCTTCCCCAAATTCGGTCATCCGATCGAGCTTTGGTCACCTAGAAACTATCGATCTAGGAACGATGGGGTTCTAATGGCGAAGAACACGAAGAAAGAGGGAAGAAAATAATAAAAACAATTTTTTTATGATTTTTGTCCAATTATTATTTTCTAATGATCAAGAACATGTTCTAGGGGTTAGATAAAACAAAGAGAAACAATATAATTCTTCATTCTTGGATGCATGAAATATTTTTAGGGGAAACAATTCAAGAAAAATAATGAAACTGGTCAAAAATTTAATCAAAATGGTGTGAAAACCAATTGAAGAGTCCTACCTCAATCTTGAATCTTTTTTTGATGAAGAAAGAACTTGTCAATAGAGGTGGAGATTTGTTTATTCTCCATGCTTCGATTTGTATCAATCCATGGATTTATCATTTGATCTTAGTTCTCCAAAGGGAAAGAAGGAGAGAGATTCTGGGAAAATTTTCAAGATCCTTAGGCTAAACTTATGTAGCATTCCATGGATATATATTTATATATTTTCCATTTATGTCAAAACAAATTAATTAAGTTAATTAATTAACTCACTGAACATACTTCCAATGATTGTCTCTTCCGAACATCCAGTGATGATCAACTTCAGGTCATGCATAGGGAGAGCACTGCATTATGAACTCAATAGTGGTATCAAATTTTTTATCCGAGTCTCTGTCTATGAGTTATTTGGATTATCATTAAAAATAAAATAATTTTATTTAATAATTTTTTTATGGTTACGTCCTCGGTGACTTTTTCTACAGATGACTCATGTAGACAATAGTTATGTTCCACCTTGGGTGAACATCACATTCTGAACTCAACGATACTCTAAGATTTCTTATTCGAGATTATGTTTAAGTGATATTACATTATTTCTGAAAAAACACACACAGAGAATAAAAATATATTTAATATTTTTATAAAATTAATTCTAGGCACACAAGGTCTCAAAATCATGAGTCGTCTCAGTTCATGGATCTGAAAATATTCCTAGAAATATTCCAAAGTCTTACAAGGAAAACCATGGTCCCTACATTATTCCATTCTTCAAAAATTTTCATCCTAAAAAAGTAGAGACCAAGAAAATGGTGGAGATACTGAGCTCACATCTGGATTTTCCATACACCTTCCCTACACTGGTCTGTACAACTAGAGGAGAAGTGTGAAACTCCCTAATCATATCATCTCACATCGTGATAGTAATCACTATTCATATAAAAACAGTATGATGTGATTACCCTTTATTGAAAAAAATCCATTAGGTGAAACACCTAAAGATATCTGGTGATGAAAATATCACAGTCGATGTATCCCAGCTGAGATTCTCTCACATGATTGAGAGGTGAAGGAGTTAACACCATCTACTGAAAAAAAATTGTACTATCCTACTCCACCAGGGTCAGTTTCAGGGAATCGAACTACTTTGAATATTCCTACACTAAGATATCTTGGGATATCTGGCTAAGGGTATCAGCTAAAATGTGGCTCTTCCCTGGAGTATAAACTATCTCAAAGTCATAGTCCTGCAGGAATTCCAACCAGCACCACTGTCTCAGGTTCAAGTATCTCTGAGTGAATACATACCTGAGACTTTAGTGGTATGAGTAAACCATAAATATATTTTCCATAAGATAGTGTATCTATATTTTAGGGTGAAGAATACCACTGTTAGCTCTAGTTATATATCACAAAGTTATGTTCATGGGGTCTAAACTTTGTCGACCGGTATTTTATAACTATCTGTCACTATATCAATGTTGACAATGCGAACACAAGGGTACCAATGAACAAGGTAGGTGAGTAAACTCATCAAAACATGAAAATATATACATGGAAAGCATGTGGTATATCCAATGTGTCTTAAAATATCTTGTAAGGAGAGTAACCCCAAACCAAAATCTCCCCAATACTTATTAGTACCATCCCAAGCCAAAAAGGCACAAGCAAGAAAAATCCATTGGCAATTCTACGACCTACTCCGACACTCCATTGCATAATATCAACACAAGGTTACACTAATGCCCCATGTCACCCGGGTTGAACATCAAGCAAAGAGAATAAATAAAAGAGTACCTCACGATAATGCCTATAAATTTCTACTTTAGTAGGTAGAAAGGACATTGAGCATACCTATTTTCATCTCATTCACTACGGGGTAATAGGCGTCCATTGTCTATAGCTATCCATGGCCCCATCCACCAGCTCCCTAAGCCTAACGTGGGAAACTTGTTTGTGGTGGGGGAAGAACGTCATACCGTTATCCCCCAACTACAACTCCCCATGTTCCTCTACTAGCTCAACATCCCTGGGGACCACCCTATCCCCTCCTAAGAGACCCCTGATCATGGTATTTCCTCTATCGTGGCTCTAAAACAACTATCTTCCAACACCCCATAGCATGTCTGGTCAGAGAGTCACATGCTACGTGACCTCACCCATAACAAGAATAACACTGAACCTCTCCATGAAGCCCTGGTTCTTTGCGTTGTCCCTATTCTGTAAAACTACATGCTTGAGCCTGCTTGTAGAACGGTATCCTATTCTGAGATCCCTGGAACCTACCAGCTATTGTAGATGACTCAGATTTGTTGCTCCAACTACCAGATCCATCTACCTAGCATCCCTATGATAGAAATATCTCTGTCACAAGTTCCCACTCCAGCACCCTGGCATAGGTGGGGATGCACAAGGGTACTACGCTAGCTAAGATCTCTTTACTAAGTCCTTGATCAAACTTCCATTCTAAGAAGTATCCATCAGTGATCATATAGAGAGAGTATAACATAAGGTCTTTGAACCTCACTATGTATTATGCCACTATCATCATGCATATGGATAACCAAGATCCACTAATTCCCATCTACTGCATGGAAAATACTAGCTTCTAAAGCCACTACCTGGTCTATCGGGGTCCAAAAAACCCTGAAGATATGGACCACTAACTCTAGCCAATCCTCTACTGCCTGCGGATCTGGATTGCTGTGGAACCTTAGCGGTCTCTGGTGATGAAACTCATTTAGTGCGTTAATCCTATGAACATCCTCAACCGACTATACTGGGATGATATGCTACTCAATAGGTGGTGGTGAAGCTACCCTTTCACTTAGATGAAGGGGATCCCATGATGGACCCTGAACCGAGGCCCCATCGCTCATAGGGTTATCATCATGAACCGGAGCTCATATCCTAGATAACTGTCATTGTAGAGGCATTATAAAAATTATCAAGGAGTACCATGGTCAGGTGAGAATATATATATATATATATATATTAGAACATTGGGGAGATGACCCAAGAAAGACAGTAAAATTCTCAATCCTATAAGATGCATGTACCATTGTTCCGTACAACAAATGTTTTAGGGTGTCGAGTCAAAAATCTGGGTAATTAGGGTCTTAGGGAATGGATACGTCGGCCACCCGAACAATCAATAGACTCCCTAGCGTATGAGATGAACTTGAGACACTTAAAAAATGTTTCCCTAAACCCAAACAATCCCCTTAAGGGGAAGTATCTAAAAAACATCCCAAAGAATAAAATTTCTCTGATACCAATCTTTTATGAACTGACCCAAGATGGGCCTCCAGCCACAACTACCCCAAACCCACCACCATAGGGAAGGGGGTTGAGATAAGCACTGAAGGAACAATAAATTTTGGTAGTCCTTTTCCTAAAAACCTATACTTAGGCACACAACCAACTCAATGAAAAATTGAAGAGGGAAAGAAATGAAATATGAAACACTATTATAAACAAACCAAAATATGCAATGACCACTAATAGAAAAACGTACTATAGTGTAAACTAAAAGGGAAAAATACATTCCACTACGAAATGTGTCCCAACCTAATAAACTAGAAAAAAAAATGACTAGGAGCCCAACTCCTATATCCCAAGCTATGACTACCTTATGCTGTTCAAACAGTTAGTATCCCTAAGTTTCTCTGAAGTCACGATTGACCTATCTGCCATCTAAGAAAGACATGACACGTGTTGGGAAAATACCATGAAGGGGTGAGTATATACATACCTAGTAGAACACCTAAAAAAGGTGAAGGGGGTCAGTAAGATATACAGGTGAAGAGGAAAGAAGTAGATAGATAATGGTTTGGTAAAAGAGTAAAGGTCAAAGAAAGAATATAGTGAAAGTAAAATCATCCAAACACAAGGAGATTGAAACTTTGAGAATATAAAATTCTTGTAAAGTATTTTATACCTATAGTAGGTGTGTAGACTCATCCAACATTGAGAAGTTAGACCTAGAAATCACGTGGAATACCCCACACATCTTCGCCTCTTTTGGATAGAGAGTAACAAAAACCCAAGGAGTGGGTACTAAAACAAGATATATATATATATATATATATTATTTTTATTAGGGTTCCCCCAGTTGTTTAACAGAGGTTGATGCCCTAGAACCCACTCTATTGCCTCACTCGAGTCACCCCCTCACTAGCCACCTGCCTCACCTGGACCGACCACCTACCTCACCTAGACTAGTCGCCTGTCACTAAACTTCTCTATCACACCAGCATCCTCTTGGACTGCCCTGCTATGTACCACCTCGGGCCACCACCACCTATACCATTACATACTACACCGCCTGCCTTGTCCGTAATCTACCACAATCCACCATCCTGTTGGCCACACCTAACCACCTCAGCCTCTTCAAATGCCACTGATTCTTGCCCTGCTTTCACTGGTCAAACTGATCGTCCTATATATTCATTATACATGAAACCACACCTCTGTTCAAATACAATTCATCCTAAAACCTTCAAATTCATCATACATTCATCGTGATGATCCCAGATCTGTTCTTTTCATGAAGAATCATTGATGTTTTTTAATTCTCCCCAAATATGGGTGCCCGATCATGCTCGTGTTTCCAAATAACTATCGATCTAGGAACCATAATGTTCCAATGGAGAAGAAAATGAAGAAAGATGGTATAAAAACATATAAATAATGGTTTTTATGATCATTGTCCAAGTGTTCTTGACCAACGATCAAGAGTGTTTCAGGGGTTAGATAAACCAAAGAGAAACAACATATTTCTTCATTATTGGGTGTATACAAGAATTTTGGGGTCACATATTGATGGAAAAGAATAAAACTACTCAAACATTTAATCAAAATGGAGGAAAAACCAATTGATTATTCCTACCTAAATCTTGAATCTTTTTCTAATAAAGAGCATGCTTTCAATTGAAGGAGAATATCCATTGATTCATCGCACATAGATTTGTCTCAATCCAAGGATTTGTTGTCTGATCTCTATTCTCTGAAGGTAATAAAGGAGAGAGATCTTAGAAACTTATTAGGATTATGAGGCTAACCCTGGGTAGGTTTCCATGGTGATATATTTATAGATTTTCCATCTAGGTCAAAACAAATTAATGAATTAATTAAATTAATTTATTAACTCACTAAACGTACGACCTACGAATGTATCTTCCAAATATCCCATACCGATCAACATCAGGTCTCACCTAGGGAGAAAACTGCATAACTAACTCATTTTTGGTCTCAAATTTCTGATCCGAGTCTCTTTCTGTGAGTTATTTTGGCTGGATTTAAAAATAAAATAATTTTATTTAATAATTTTATTTACAATTACGTCCTTGGTGACTTTTTTTAAAGATGACTCATGCCAAAAATAGTTATATCATGCCTAGGTTATGAAATGTTCTAGACTCAACTGTTCCATCAGTTTTTTTATCCAAATTTCTATTTAGAAGATATTTTATTATTTCTAAAAAACCTCATGCACACAATAAAAATATATTTAATATTTTTATAAAATTAATTCCAGGCACATTGCGCCTTATAATCTTGCATTGTATTAGTTCCTATCTCTGAAAATATTCATAGAAATATTCCAAAGTCTTACAGTGAAAATCTAGGGTTTCTAAACCTTTTTTGTAGGCGAATTATACATATCCAACTAGGGAATAATATAAATAATCAAACAAAGGTGTCCTTAGGACATTGAATCTTTATTTTTTTGGATAGGTAATTTGTAAAAATGTAGAATTATCAAGGCCATGAAGGGTGGCTTGTCAAGGGGATGATGTCTGAAAATGTTTAGGGAATCTATATCAACACTAAACATGAATGGAAAACCACTCCTAAATGAATTTGTCTTGTATAAAGGAGGGTTAGATCACGGTGCAGTTTAATATAATGAAACTGGGACATAAACCATGCAGTTTAACTTCTTATGGTGGGACATTCGAGGGATATAGTTTAAGATCATTTAGCTTTGACCAAGGGATAAATGATTTTCCCTTTTCATGGAAATCTATCCAAGAATGTTCTATCATCTTTTGGAATGAAGGGGGATGGTTATAATCTAGGTATTTCTGAATCCGAGGAGTGATGTGGGACATAAACACTATTGGGGCATACAAAGATAAGAAAATTCTTTCATGGGTATGAATTTTACTTTGGGTGAAAGACCTTTTTTGTGGTAAAATTATATATATATCCAACTGAGGAATATTTTTATAATAAAAAAAGGTGTCCTCGAGTCACTGACCATCAATTTCCAATGGATGGGGAGGTTTATGGGGATTCATACATTCTCATACATATATTTTGGTTTGTGAAAGGAGAGTTCCTAAACATGAAAGTGGCATTTCATGTCAAAATTTAATAGGAATGGGTAGATTATTTTTCCTTGTGCAGGTTTGACCCATACGTCGGAAGTATTTCATTTGATATGGCTAGGTCTGAGACATGAGGTTTGGACGTCACTATATATATTTTTAGAATGAGAACCAAGACATACATAGTTGTGGGAAGCTTTCCCCACACATCAATCAATATATTTTATGGGAAAGGGTTATTTTATTTTGAATATGAGCCCATGAGTGGGGTGAGACATGTATTAGACCCTCCTATGAAGATCTACCTAATGTATAAAAACATGGGGGAATTTTGTTTATTATATCTAGAAACTTCCTGTGTAGGTATGACCCATACGCAAGAACATGAGAGACATTTTTATCTCATGAATGAACCCAAAATTCAAGATCCGAGTGTCACTACATATCCTATGATAACTAGAATAAAGCCAGACATATTTATTATAAATCGTGTAGATTCGTTTCATGTGATTAGGACACCATCCATGCAGTTCAATGTCTTGTGATGAGGAAATAGGTGAATCATCATGAATAATGGGATATATCATATTGAATCCTAGATGGAGATTTTGGTGTCATGATGTATGTTGTAATGGTGTGAATAAATCCACAAGTGGTCCTTGAGTTCTAACACTGAACATGAGGGATGTTAACCATATAATTTAGTGTTATATAGTAAGGAAAACATGGGGTGTTTTAATTTTAGGCCTTGTAAATAGAACCATATGTTATGGAAATGATGAGTAATAGGAGTATCATCAGTCTATGATGTTCTAACATTCTTCAGAAATGAGGGGGAAATAAATTATAAACCATGATTTTGGGGATTATTGGATCAGGAGAAATGATATGGGGCCAAAACACCATTAGGAATTATAGAGATAGAAGAGGCCTCTTCAAGGGATGAATTTACCTTTGGTTGATAGGCCATTTTTGTTTGAAAATTAAATAAATCCAACTAGGTAATATTATGTATAATTAATCAAAGGTGTCCTTATGACACTGACTCCCCATCTTCGATGGATAGAGGAAGAATATGAAGATCTGAAATTGCTCAGGCCATAGAGTATGATTAATGGAAGGAATGTAATTGGGTACATAAGAAACAATCAGACTGTGACTGGATATGGAGTGTGAAATTCCCATACATAGATCTGACACATATGTGTTGTGGAAAATTCTTATTTCTTTGATAGATCACTTTATTAGGAACTTAAACATGAGATCTCTTTCATATAACTTTGTTTGTATATAGGAGATGGGGGAATTTTTCTTCTTCTTTAACATATGTTTGGGAATAGGAAGAGAGGTCTAGGAATCACTACATATCTCATCAAAATAAGAATAAAGCCACATGTAAATCTAAAAACCTATGTAGTTTAACGTTATGTAGTAAGGACATTAGCCATGTACTTTAACATCTTGTGTTAAGAACATTTTCCATATAGTTTAACATCATGTGATAAGGATAATCAGTGTTCTATTTAAGGTCTTTATATAAGAAAATCTGATATGGATTGATACTCCTTGATCATGTGGTTAATCCCCTTTCAAAACTCCTAAACCCTCTTGAGCTATGCTCAATGTGAGAAATAAAGGGAGGAAAGAAGTTTATTCCACCAAACCGAGGTGATAAAATGAAAGATAGTGTAATTTTTAATTTTTTGTGGCTAGACCAAGATGAAAAATCTAGGAATCATTACGTATCATGTTAATAAGAGAATCAAGTCATAAATAGTTCTAAAAAAACTCCCTGTGCAAATCTGACCCATATACTAGGAGGAGGTAATTTTTATACTTCATTGTAGATGGACCTGAGATTAGAGATCTGAGTATCACTATATATCTTGTGTGGTAAGGAGTCAATCTGTATATATTTATTAAACTGGCACCCTATGTAGGTCTAACCCATACATAGAGATGAGGTAATTTTTTCCTTTGATTATTTTTATTATTATGGTTGGCTCTGAGATTGAAGAATTCAGTGTCACTATGTATCATGTAGTGGTAAGAATCAAGAAAAACGTAGTTTTGGGGCCTCGTTTAGTTTAACAACATGCAATAAGGATAAAGGTAATCCAATGTTAAAGTGGGGGAATGTTGTTTCTAGACCTGGAATCAAAGATATGGTAATCACTATGTATCTCATGTGTGTAGGAATCAATCCACACATATTTTTGAACATGAAATCTCTATGTAGGTCTTACCCAGGCGCAGAGGGGAGAATTCTTCTTGTATTTCAAGTATGGTCCAGGTCATAGGGTTTAGACATCACTACATATCCCATTGGAATGAGAATCAATCAACACATTGTTCTTGACAAACTTCCCTACACACATATGACTCAAATACAGAGAGAGGAATTTTCTCTTAAAATGGACCTATAAATAGGGCCAGATTTTTAGTCCCCTACATTGATTTAGTTTCTATGTAGGGGAGGGTATATTTTATATATTTTATGGGTTGGCCTAAGATATGAGGTTTGAGTATCATTATTTATCCCATAGGATAAGAATTAAGCCACACATTGTTCTTGATGAACCATATAGTTTAGTTTCTTGTGGTAAGGATGGTGGTCACTCAACATGAAAGAAGTATCATCATGGCTGGAACAATGAATAAAGATCCAAGCATCACCACATATACTGCAAGGGATGGAATCAATCCATGAACAATTCTTGGTGGAAATATCCCTATGTAGGTCTAGAAATAACACAGGGAGGGAGCATTTTTTTATTTATGGGGGTTGGAATAAGATGTAAAATCCAAGAATCGGTACGTATCCTATGTGGATATGAATCAAGATTCATGTAGTTATTTAATATAGAATTGTAGATAACTAATTCTAGGGAAAATATCCCTTTAGGAGAGAACATTATAGTGATGTGAAGTTTAACATTGTATTATAAGAAAATTGGTGTCAGACAGTTTTTTGTCTTACAAAATGGATGATGTACCATGCGGTTTAACGTCATGCAATCAGGATGATTCTGCCTTATTGTTATAGGAATGATAATTTTTTAGACCAATGAGAAACGCAATCCTTATTTAAAAGGAGGACTTTAGGCCAAAGGATGGTAATAAATAATATTATGAATGGAGGGTAATTTTGTTGGGACCAAGTTGTAAGGAGAAAGAAGTTTGAAGAGTTAGCATTTGCAGAGTGTTGTCTTTTTTTGTCAATGAAGATAAATCAATTCACTTTGTAAAGAAATTAAAACCAGATGATGATTTTCTGATATGTTTTTTCACAAATATCATAATCCAGGAGAACTTGTGATTCCAGACTTATTGATGAAAAGGGGGAGAAATGATGATGCCAGTCATATACAGTTTTGAGTGGAAGGAGTGATGTTGCTGGAAGATAGGGAAGTTTCAGTACTTTCCATTGTAATTCTGACGATGATAGATCTGGTCTGTCAAAGGATATATATCATGATAGTGGAATTTGTGATAAAATATTAAGAATGGTTATGGGAAGTAGTGAAGAAATAAATGACAAAGCAATGGAAAATCTGGAGGTGGCACAAAAGCACAGTTTAAGGTGGCGCCGTTTTCCAGTGTTTTCCAAATTTTAGTGCCTGAAAATTGGGAGATAAAGATGAGTTTTTGGCAATGGATGTTGTGGTCTAGATTGAAGATGGTTTAAATTTTTTCATGCAAGGCATGATTCAAGGCCAGAACATCAAAAAATGACAAAGGCATGCAGTGCATGAAAAAATGGTCCGAGTGCACGAAAAAATGAAGGCCGCACGAAATGTTTGCGGGATGCGAGAAATATTAGAGGGATGCGTGAAATATCAATGAGATGTGCGAAATATCTGCGGGATGTGCGAAAAAGATAGCTATGCGTGAAATATAAATGTGTTGCGTGAAAAATGAAGGCTACGTGAAATATTGGTGTGGTGCGAGAAATAGAGGAATGCTGTTTTTTCACGCAAAAGGTGTTTCGAGACCAGAAGCTCAAAAATTTGAAAAGGCATGAGGTGTGGAAAATATTGGGGCATTGCGTGCAATATGAAGTTTCATGAAAGAGTGTTTACATGCACAAATGGGGTTTTACGCACAGATTAGTGTTTTTCATGTGAGGTCAAAAATGCCTATAAATATGAGGCGAACCCCTCTCATTTGTTAATGATCGACACTTAGAATAAATCTCAAGATCTGGTGCACGTAAAATCTTGATCTAAGTGAGTTTCCTGAAAATAAAGAGTTTTGCGCTAAAAGAAGAAGGGTGCGCGAAAAAGTGGGAAGCTGCGCGAAAAGTGGAAAGTTTCTTGGAAAAAGGGAAGTTGCGCGAAAAAGTTTTTCACATCAAAAAGGAATTTTTACGCGAAACCCATTTAAATTTCATGCAAGGTACTTTAATGGTTGTGTGGAAAATTTGGGGTCTTTGAACATATTTAGTTGTGCGTATGGGAGTTCTTACCAGCTTCTGGGTAGGAAAGTGAAGATCTGTACTTCAGAGAATACAACTGTTCAATTGTAATGAAGAACTGAAATATGGGAATTCACAATTTGTTCTAAGAGGGTGCACACACACTTGTGGATTGTTTTACAACTGCTACACTAGTGTAAGGGTATATCCTACTCGTTGTATTCCACATCAAAGGATTTTTTTCTAGTGGATTGTTTGGTACTGGATTATTTCCGTACCATACCAAGGACGTAGCTACTCTAGTTGAGTAGTGAACCTTGTAAATATTGTGTTCCTGTGGTTGTGTGTGTTCAACAGAGAAGAAACTCGTTAACAGGAGGTTAAGGTTGTTTAAATTATAAGGAAACATAAAAAGAAAAAGATATCAATGATTCACCCCTCCCCCTCTCAGTGATACATGGATCCTGACCGGGAACATCAAATTTATGAATAGGACCGATGAAAGAGGTATAGGCTTCAATATGTATCCTATAATGAAAGGAATCAATCTACACACAGTTCTTGAGAAAGAGACTCCCTATGTGGATATGGATTTCATGTGAGGATAGGGGAATTTTATTTTTCTCCCGCACAGATCTAGCTCGTGTGTGGTGAATCAATGATCGGAATGATGATTCTCATGTAGTTTAAATCATATGGAGATGAAATTGATGTCATAAATTTTTTTTATCTTGCAACCTGAATAACATTTTTGTGATTTTTAAGGTCATGTGACAAATACCAACTATGTAGTTTAACATTGTGCAACTGGGACAATTTACCATGCATTTTAATGTCATGCAATCAGGAAATTCCACCATGTAGATTAATGTCATGCGATTAGGATGATTGTGTCATGTGGTTACAAAAATACTTCATCATGCACACTGCATTGGTGAGAGCCATGGAGAGATTTCTATCCATTGAAATCAGAAAACAAGATCAATTGGAGTATATTTATGTTTGGGGTAAGGTGCCTCCCATTTTTTTTCCATCTTAGGAGGTTTCTTTCCAACTATGATTAGAGTCATAAGAACCAATCGAATCTCTCATTCAAGTAAATATCAACGTTGTATTTTTTTTGTTAAAGACTCATATGATCTGGTTTTTTTGGACTCCAATTAATGCATGGTATGTAGTTTTTTCTCATCTAATCACTATAATTTATCCATCCATTTCTGGTATTGCTCATCCATGGATAACTGATCTCTGATGGCAACATGGCGTGAGGAAAACTGATCTTTGAGGGGAATGACCACCTCTATCCTGTATATTAACGAGGGTGGGGTTTCCTTTGAGGAAATGTGGGTCATAGTCCAGTAATCCCATAAGAAATGAGAGAGCTTTTCAATCTAATACTTTTTATTCTTTTCCACCATATTCAAAAGTATATTTTATAGGGTCTTATTGAAGGCCTGTATCTATCTGTTAGCCACTATACGGTACTAGGATGAATGGTTGGACATGATTTCAAACTCTTGATATTGTTTTTACAATTAAAAATAACATAAAATGGTGATTTTTTCTAGTAGAACTGTATGATGGATTACAAATATGGTGATGATGTTAGGTTTCATGAAATTGATAATGTTCCTTTCCCTAACCTCTTTCAGGGGTACATATTTGGCCCACATGGAGAAGAAGTTAGTTACAATAAGTATGTACCTGAACTTCTTGGATATAGTTGGAGGATATGGTTTCATTACATACATTCCCCATATAGAAAATGGCTAGGAGTATTTGGATATATAAATATACTCTAGGGGTTGGTGGATGATGTTGGAAGGAACCTGTTAGGAATAACACTTTTTGGGGAATTTAGTGAATTCCTATATTACAGTGGTCCAGTAGTATTTAAAACTTTAGATTTTATAAGAATGCTTGGATACTTATTTGTGGAACCTATAGGCTCTAGTGTGAACTTCCTTCATGATATCAATAGTCTCTTATCCATCTATTCAACTAAGAAGGACCCCATAAAGTCTCGTCTTATAGAGGACCTTTGATGATTCATCCTGTTGTATAGAACAAAGTTAATAGACCATCTTTGGATTTTATCTCTCCTAGCTCTATCTGATAATATATCTCCCTTTAGAAGTTAGTCCAAAATGGATGTCATACAGCCAGTGGTAGGACCTTATGGCTTGGGGATAGGGCTAATATCATCATTCTCTTATGTGTTGTCTTGTATAAAAGGTGAGACCATATGATGATGTGCGATGTTGATCACTCTTTCAATTAGAGATATGCACACATTTTCTAGGGTGTCTATCTAAGAATTTTGTGACCATGGGACATGAGTTAATTTTGGTTCTAAATAGAATTCTTCCATTTTTCCCCAGATGTGATTTAGTAGGGATATTTGATCTTCCTTTTTGATGGCATAGTCCATGTTGATCTGTTTGATGACCATTTCTGAATCACCTTTTATCTTTAAGTGATTTACTTATAATTGAAGTTCTATCTATAGACCTACAATGAGGGATTTTATAATCTAATACATTGTTCATGTACCCCTCCAATAGTAGGAAGGTGTAAGGAAGGATTTCCTTTACTGGATATATGAGAATGACTCCCTTCTCCACTTTATTGAGCTCGGGGTCCTCCATATTCTTTCATGTTTGTATTATAGCTGCATCGTTGAAATACATATCGCATAATTGGGGATAATCTTGAATATCGAAAACATCTTCATTGAGTATTTTAACATCTGAGGAAGTCACTTCTTCAAAGGGGTGATCTACCAGAAAATATCATGGAATTTGACCTCCTTTTAAGGAATAAACTGAATGTTAAACTACTACAAGATGATGAAACACCATTCCATACATCTGATAAACATTGGATGACTGGGAATTTATTTGAGTGGGTTGTTATGAGAGACCAAATAGACCTCGTGATGCTTTAGGTAGTGCCTCAACATTTGGACTAAAAATATTTTTGCCAGACAACACTTCTCGATATTTGAATAATGAGTCTCAATATATATCTTTGTCTGACTGAGATAATAAAGGTTGCTTTCATAGCCAACATCATTCTTTTGTGCAACGAAAGAACCCAATGATCACTATAGGGCTGTCACATATAAAATAAGAGGCCTTCCTTTGATGGGTGACATCAGCAGTGAAATTCTCAATAATATTTATTGATACTATCAACTTATTCTTAAAAATCATCAGTCCACTGATATATAACTCCCTTTTTCATCAAACTGGAAAAGGGAAGACATTTTCCTACAACGTTAGCTATGATGTGCTGAATGTAGTCCAAATATCCTTGAAGTAATCACAACTCTATGAGGTTATGATGTGGTTTCATGACAAGGATAAATTTTTCATTCTTTGGGATGAATTCGATTCCATGATGAAATATGACGAAGCTGAAAAATTTCCTAGAGGTAACACTGAAATAACATTTCATGGGGTTCATTTTGAGGCTATTCTATCAAAACTTATTAGAGACAACTTCAATATCCACAAGGTGGTCATATCATTGTTGATATTTAACAACCATTCCATCAACATAACATTTGAAAAACATTCATAGGATGGTTTTTAATATGCGATGCATGACACTTTGGTACGTAGAATTGGAATTATTCAAGACAAAGGGCATTACCTGATTGAAAAAATCCATAGGGGGCCCTGAATCAGACAACTTCTTCATCTTCATAGGCTATTCAGATTTTATTATATCCTGAATATCCATCCTTGAAAGAGAGATCCTGATATTCATCTGTTTCATTTATTAGTAGCTTTGTGATTAGGACAGGGAAATCATCCTTTGAGCAGTATCAATTGAGATCCCTAAAATTGATGCAAACTTTAATTTTCCCATTCTTCTTCTTTAAAGGGATGATATTTTCTAGCCATTTGGGATATTATAATTCCTGAATAAAGTTCGATATTATGATCTTATTAACTTTATCCTCAATTTTGGAAGCATGTGTCAGATGTTTCCTTCTAGATACTTGTTTATTGCCCCAGTGGTCATCTGGAAGGCCCATGTGGTGAGTGGAAACCTTGGGATTGGGGCCCAACATTTTTGTGTAGTTCCAAGGGAACACATACCAATGTTTCTTCAAGAAGGATGTGTATACCTCTTTCTCTTTAGAATCCATTACTCTATTAATCAAGGTGGGATATGGGTCTTATTTTATACCTATATTTATTTCTTTGAGTTCATCAATGGTGGTAGAGACTCCCCCCTCAAATGATGGAGGGGAATCCCTAAGGTCATACTATTATTCTTCCTCCTCTTCATCTTCTTCCTCTTGTTCCATAGGTGGATCAAGTAGTGGGATAAGTTCTTCAAAGTTGGGGGAGGATCCTATATCTTGGAATTCCAAGGATGAAGAGACATCCTCTAAACTAGCCAAAAAAGTAGGGTTTTTTTGAAACTATGGATAGGATGGAGTGAGAGATAGGGAAGGAGTGTCTTCATCCTCTTTGGGTAATGTGACAACTTCTTATACCTCAGTTTTCAAGGAAGAGTCTTCTTAGAGTTCTAGGGATAGAATGAAGGAATTTACAATTGATATTTCATCACTAACTAAAGAGTCAAAAAACTATTTAACTCTATAAGATTCAGTGGTCATGAGTAAAACCATAAATATTGATGAATATGAACCTATATTTGGGCTCATATACTTGACCTGATTGATGGGAAAGATATATTCTTCACTAAGCTATTTGAAGGGGATAACCGAGATAATTTATAGACCATTTGAGGTAGCGACGCAAGAAACATCATCAACTAGATGTTGTTTCTCTTTCCCTTTATATAATATTGCATCAATATAATATGAATTATAGGTTTAAAATAGGGCCTTATGATAATGAAATATCTCTATTTTTACATTAATTCAGTATTTTATGTATTGAGGATAGTATAAGGGGATTTCCATGTGTTGATGCAACCAGGGACTTCCTAGAAGAACATTGAAGGACACATTCTACCGAACCACAAAAAATTATAAGTCGTCCATGGGGTCTCCAAACTGAACATTGATCTTGATTTGGACAAATGGATTCTACTCACTATATGCATAGCCTTAAAATGCTGTGGTGGATGGTTCTAGTTCATTATCATCACATCATACCTAGTGAAGTGTTCTTACTGGAATCTGGTTAACTCTTGAGTCATTGTTGATGAACACATTTCTAACATTGAAACCATTTATCCCGTTGGACACATACATGGGTCAGATGTGTCTGTACAACAACATCTTAATATTGATCAATAGTGGAGATAAATTCTTGTAATTTCATAGGATTAGTATCTATATGATATAACTCAACAAATTACATTTCATCTTTAAACTCTTGGAGTCATAGAAAGGCCTCTATGAGTTTATCCCTGAGGTCTTTTTAACAAGATTATGACATCCATGATCGATAACTTGGCTAGTACCAAGGAAAAATATTTTAGGATATCATACTTTTGTTCTAAATTCCTATTCTTCCCTAGGTGAGGATTCTATTTTACCAATACTTCAGTGGATTGAGTGTTGGATGTAAATGGATCAATTCTCAAGATAGGAGCAGGAGGCACTTATGTCCTTAGTGGGTTAGGCCAGGAAGGTCTGCCTTCCTACCAAGGGTGATCTTACACTTGTTTTTATTTTGATTTATATTATAGATTAATAGGGTCAGAGTGAATTTTGGATAATACTGGAGGGTTTTACTACCTCTGGATAACTTATTTAAGGGTTCTTTTATGAGTTTCTAAAACAATAACAATCTGAGTAGGGATATGGTTAGAATTCTGGTTCCTACCATTACTGTGTCTTCCCTAGTATCCTCAGATCCTATGACCTCTTCCTATAGTTCCCCAATTTTGTGTGGGTAAAATGGGTTCATGTACATACATATCATTAGATAAGGGATCCATTAATTGAATGATATTAATGTAAATGAATATCAACTCCTCATCTGATGAAGAATTTTCCTGAGTGACCATTTTTGGTGTTTCCATTTGGTGGGGCAGTGATCGTGGTATCATATATAAGGGAATAAATTATAATAGGGTCAAATATGACTTTATCATTAATGCAGGTTCATTTTCCTACATTTTCACCCTTTATTTATAGTTATACCACTTTGTTAAAGAATTATTTTTGGAGGTTTGTGAATCCAACGATGTAAGATGTGTTGCAGCAGGAGTGATTAGGGGCATAGTTTATTGTTTCAATCATGCATAGAGATTGCCATTAGTTCAGTTGATTTTATTTCTAGTCATCCAAATATCAAAATTATATTCCCTTTTGCAAACAACTTCTTTCCACTCACCTTCTTCCTCTGGGGAAGTGCTTGTACTAGTGGTCTTCATAACTTTACTTTCCTGAAATATACCATTTTATTCTGAATGTATTTGTAGATGATGCATTCATGAATGGTGTGTCCTGGTATTTTGTGAAAGGGGAAATAATCAAGATGGTATTTGAGACCTGACTGGTTGATCCTCTTTGACTCTAAATGGCAGATAAAATCATTTTACATGGTGGATATAAAATAGCTAAGACTTGATCATCCCAGAACAATTAAAATTTATTCCTTCACTCATCAAATTGACTTCTCCTAGGTCCCCTCTTCTCATCTTATTAAGGCAGGGGTTGTAGTTGACATACATGTGGTGCTGCACGATATGGTGCATGCTTCAGAGCTATAGTAGGTGCAGAGGATGGTATAAGTGTAATGGATTCTACCTCTACATTTCTTGGTCTTATCCCCTAGACTGGTAGAGTTATCTGGGACACGATCATTGTCCTATGTATGAAGTCTTTCATTTTTTGGGAAATAATAGTGATATTTTGAAACCGACCTATGCATTTCACCAGGATTAATGGCATTCATTGCTCATTGTGAAGTTTATCAATATAAAGAGAAAGCAAATCCTATTTGGGATTTAGTTGGTTCAGAGAGTAAGTCAACCCTTTATACCTATAAATGAAATCTAATACTCATTTTCTTGGTTTTTAAAGGTTGACCGGTCACTGATTCTTTTATTCTTCACCATTGAACTGAACTAAAAAGGGCTCTACCAAAATATTTCCTCCCATACTGTGATTTAATGAACTTGATAACTATTGTACCATACAAAGGTTGGCCCTTTTAAGGTTCATATGAAACATCTAAGTTTCACTCCTTCTTATTGTTCATAAGTTTTCATCATGGGATCAAAATGGGAATCATACTGTATTAGATGTTGTTATGAGTCACTTGATCCATTTAATATCATAAATGTAGGACTCTTGAAGTCTGGTGGTGGTGGGGTGTCACACATCCAATTAGGGTAAGGTTTCCATTTTTGAAGCACTGGTGCACGTCTATACTTTATGACTTCCAATCAATCTTCCAATGACTTGATGGTGTCGATAAGCCCTTTATGAGTGTTTAGTTGAACCTAATCATGAAAAATTGTGGAAATGAGGAAAATTTGATGCACCTATTCTGCCACTATTCGAGGTGGATATCCAACTAAGGATATTTTTTGAGGATTTTCCTCAACCCATTTTAGTTGTCTCCTTAATGAAGGGAGATATTGATATCCATATGAAATTGGTTTTAGGTAAACTAACATTCCAAGAACTAAGTTGGACAGATGTCTTAGCTTTGTTTTAATCCCCAAGACCGATCCTTTTTGTTGAGGTACACCTCAGAGAAAATAAATGTTGAGTCACCTCAACTCTTTCATTTCTTCCTCCTGCCAAATGAATCTATCTTCAAGCACCGGGAGCTCATCCTCATCGAATGGAAGTTGAGGGTAATATAAAACCTTACTTTTTATTTTTATAAATAGTAGTGATTCCCTGAGGAGGAATCAAGGGCTTGATTAAGGGATTACCCAAATTTATGGAGATTCTCTGGTTTCAGGTACACACACCTTTATTCTTAGTGTGGACTAAATTCTGGGTGGAACAATCCTCTCCTTATTCTATTACATTTACATCATTTTCAGTTCCATCTTTAGGATTTACATCCATTATGTTCACCAATTCATAATGTATAGTGGGTGGCGTACTGGCTGGTAAATGATAGGAGGGTTGTTTTCATACAATTCTGGACCTCTCCCTTACCTTTAGGAATCCTCTTCAAGCATCTTGGTGAAGGTTGACTTGGATTGAGACTCCATACAGCCTTGTCGTATGCATCCATTCCGAGGGAATTGGATCACGAGATGTGGAAAATTTCGAGACCTTGCCTCTTATAATCCTCCCTAAAAGGGAGAATACTGATTTACAATTGAGGGGGGAGTTGAGGTAAAAATTCCTCCAACCCCATGGTCTGGTCTTGATCTCATTGTCTTGTTTTTGTTACTTTGTCATAATTTTTCAGTCTTATGGGGGAATTTTATTGTAAAATCCCCACATCCCCTATGGTATAGGGATGATCAAATATTGCATCTTCTGCTACTACTATCTGTGATTTATTTATCTCACACATCCTTGTTAGAGTGCGAACTGGATACAATTCCAAGTTTACATATGAACTACATTTTTAAGGATATTAGGAGTGCTTGGTGATTGGATTCACTTAGGTGAGAAGCTTTCTAAATGATCTTAGTTTCTTAGTTTAGGAGTTTTTCTATGGCCTAATCTCATCAAGCCTGATGATTTTGAGACTTATTTAAGGTCAATTCTTGTTGAGTGTGTCATCTTTCCTAAAGAGGGATTTTTCTTAATAGTCTCCTTGGTGTAGTGAAATTATAGGATTCTTTTTCTAGTGGGTTATACAGAATATGTTATGTGGTTAAATGAAAAGCTCAATGTTCTCCTCACCCCTGAATATAAATTCCAAGTGGGGAATTGAAAATTAGATGAAAAAAATCAATCAATGCATTGAGAAATACTAATTGAAGATCTTTTTTTTATTCTCTAATCATGGTTTCCTGGAAGATGGGGAGGGGGGCTTCCATGTTGATTTGATGATGAAGATCCCCCAATATTTTGACATGATATTTACACCCATTATAAGGAAATAATTTTTCTTTCAGTTGGTGGAGATTTTTATAGAGATTGAGATGTATGTTATGTATGTATTCTTCTAAAAATGCATTTAAAATAATGTGTATATTGTCCCTAACCAATTATACTATCATGAGAAAAATTTCCTTTTGTTCTTATTCTAGATACTCTTATACTTGATCTTCCCAACATGTGTGCTTCCTGATTGTTTTGTTGCAAGTAGAGAGGCTATGCGGTATCACGTTGGTATGGGAGTGGTCCCTTGGTGGCTTGGAGGATGAGCACCATCTCCAGAAATCTCTTGGATGAGAAATGATTTTAGTTGTTATTGATAAAGTATATTACACGTCTTCTCCCATATTTACAAGTGCATCAGAGTATGAGGGAATTTTGTATTTGAATTGGAAAGGGGAGGACCTTCCTCTTGACATGAAATGTCACTATGGGGAGGAAATTCAGAGATGGTGCTATCATGGAGGGGACTACCATGATAGGTTTATGTCCAACTGTAAGAATAATTTCCGTAGTCTATACCCTAGGGAGGACCTTCAGAGCTTAAGACAGAAAGTTGAGGAAATTCTTGATGAAATAAGATGTCACTGCAAGGAGGACCTACACAACAAATGCCATCATGGGTAAGACTACCATCATAGATTGATGTCCGACAACAAAGAGAATTTTTATAGCATATAACATGTAGAGGAACTTTAGGGTGGATGATAACAAGGGGATGGGCTTCTTTCTTTTTGATATTCTATCCATGAGAAGAGATTCCATGATTCTCATTCAGGGATAAGATCTCATGATTGTTCGGTTTGTGTCAACAAAGTAAGCCATCATGGTAGATGCTCCAGGGAGGACCTCTAAAGAAAATGGTAAAAATGTTGTGGGGAGGACCTTCACAATTTCTATTGCCACTTATATAATTTATTAACGGATAAACAGGATCCCGAGACACTAGTGATAGATGTTTGATGGACTCAAGTCCTCTATCTTCTAGAAGAGTAGGATTATGAGTCTTCTATTCATTTTATAGTTTCCATTGGAAAAATTTATTTTTAGGTGCTCTCTTGTGGGAAACTAGGGCCAATTGCTATAAGTTGCAACCTTCATGTACGGATTACTTTTTGAGTGTCTCCCTTGGTTCTGTTGGGATATGTTGGGAAGATTTTGGAATTCTGGCAGGGATATATGTTTTCCCAGGAGAAGAAACCAAAGTGGACCAGCATTCCCGAGTTGGAAAAGGTATTTATGCCTGATTATGTTGTCCATTTATCATGGAATATTTTCGATGACCCTCATGGATTGGATCAGGGATGTATGTTTTCTCTTAAGTGACAACCTCGTTATGTGGATGGGGAACCCTACTTGAGGAGGTAGAGTTCTGGGTCTGAATCCTTTTTATTTATGTTGATGTGATTACACATGGAAAGTATATATGATATGACAAGGTATTGATGTATGAACCTCCATTGTTTATAAGATGTTTTGAGAGGAGTCCTTGGTGGGAATAAGAATATATTCCCATTATGGTGTCAGAGTAAGAATATGTGCATGATATGGTTATCCATTTATTTCTAGAAAGTAATGACAGTTCTCTTATGTAGGGGTAGAGGTACGAGTTTTCCCCTGAATAATACCTAGGATATGCCAGCTGCTTTCTCCAATTGTTGTAGTATTTTCATGGTGGGATTTATATGAATGAACAATAATTTGTGTCTGCTCATAGTTTTCTATCATATTTTTCTAACGGGCATGGTATACATCCACATGAATTTTTATCTACATATAATTTTCCTCTGTATTTTCATAGTAGGATTCATGTGATTTAGGAAAGATTTGGGTGTGCCTATAATTTTCAGTACTATTTTCATGGAGGGATTGATGTGAATGAGAATGAATTTGTGTTTTCTCATTGATATCCACCATATTTTACTGACATACATTATATGAGTGATTAGGTGTATATTTTTTCAGATTTATTCCCACCATATTTTCATGATGGGCTTGATGTGAACAAGAAGAAATTTACGATTTCTCATGGTCTTCCATCATATTTGACTGAAAATCTTCATGGGAGTGAGAAAGATTGTATGATTGATAAGTGGTTTCCACTGTATTTAATTAGAGTGATTATTTAGTAATAATAAGAACAAGGTAATGTTCCTGATTTTCTAATCATCTCCTTTTGCAGGACACCCTAGGGACTCAGGTTTTCCATGATTATGCTAGGGACTGCGGGATGGTATTGTATACATGATGAGGATATTGGTCCATAAGACATTGATGATGATGATTACGGATAAGGTCCCTTGGGGGGACCCTATGGTGTTGGTATGAAGTTTTTTGGTGACGAATTCAACATCCTAACTAAGTTAATGTTTGAATTCAATATCAAATTTTATGGAAAATCTCTTGAAATGGTTTGATATGTAAATTAGAACCATCTAGTCCAGGGCCGCCAACCATTGTTGGGTGTATGGTTAGCAGGGATTCATGGAATGAACGGAAAGTCTATCTACCTTCAGGATGGGGAGAGTGGAATTTTGTTGGCACTCCATAACCATTTCATTAAAAATCCAGTGTTAAAGAAACTATGTGGTTGATGGAATCCTCTATTTGGTTGAGGACCCAGCTGGTGTAGTGGATGCTACACATGTATTTGAAAATTGGTGAGATTCCATTGGATTGATGAGAGTTATGAAGATGGAATTTAATATAAGATACAAATATAGAAAAAAAACCTTTTAAAAGTAGAATCTTACGACCACATGAAAAATTGATAGTCTCATTTGGACCTATTCCAATTTAGATGTAAAAGGGGACTGATGTGGAGTAACACCCACACCTTGGTTAAGGATTCATGTCAGGACCACAATTTTGTTTCTGATTAATTTTTTTTCACATGACGATTGATCACAAGGGGGTTGAATTGTGAACAATCACTGATGTTGGGAACATTTTCTTCCAATGGTCTCTAATGGATTTTGTTCATGAAGCCGAAAAGCCCAACGTCTCTTATATCTAGGATAACTCATGGTTAGACTTTCCAAAGGTTATAATTATTTGGGAAACTTGGCCAATGAAACTTCAGAGCTCACATTGGTTGGGAGGATGGGAATTCATTCTCATAAAACCCTTTAAGGGGGAACTATTTCCTATTCCAGGGTTGTCTTATAGATTAAATATATGTTAACAAATCCTTTGTTCATTCCCAAGTATTTATACATGGATCACCCTGAGTTAGTGATTAATTATGAACACACATGAGTTTGTAATCATCTACCTGTATTTGAGATTCTATATTTATAGGGATATCTATATGTACATGAGGTTCTCCATCAATGGCATCCTTTTATGGAATAATTAATGATTATCTAGTCATTTATTAGGGAAACACTGGTTTTAAGCCTTTTGGTGAGGCACTCTAATGTTTTTTGTCATCCAAGGAGATAGATGTTGTTTTGATGTCGATATCAAACCCTTATAATGGGATTTCTATGTATCATCATGAAAGGAATTAGAACCCACATAGTTCAGTGCCACTTAACAAGGATCATCACCTTTTAAGGTCATGTGAAAAGGACCCAAGAATACAATTTAGCATCATGTGTTAAGGACATATAGGTGAAATGTTTATAGACAAAGATGGTGTGGGACTTATACTAAGGCGGACCAAGGGATCCAGAGGAAATGTGGTATCCCAAGTGGATATGACCATATTGGGGATGTGGCCTAGAGAAAATTTGGGTGATAGGTTTGTACCTCAGGGAGGCTTTTTATGTATACTAGTTAGTTGGGAATCAAAGATCACATAGTTTGGTTAGTTGGCGATTAAACCTCATAAGAGGCCTAGAGGAGCATGTGGTTGGGGATTATGCATGGGAGCTTCCCATTTGATTTGAGGTTGGAAATTTCATCCTTGGAGACATACCATTTGAGTGGATATGATCAGGGATTATACCATATAAGAGGGCCATGGTTCAGAATCATGCAGATAACATGATCACTGCTAACTTCTATGCCCACCTAAGTCATGATCGGTGTGAGAAAAAAGAAGAAGCGGTGGATTTGAAGATCACATGATCCATACTATCCGATGATGGATGAGACGCTAAAGAACTAAGAGAGAGAGAGAGAGAGGGACATGAGTGTGCCTATATCCTATTTTATTTTGGTAACTAGGATAATTACATATGGAGATCTATTAGACTATATCCTAGGATAAGGTAAAGAGGAGTAAGAGTTCCAACTCTAACTAGAAAGGATAGGGGCTTACTAAAGGAGGGATGACCAAAAATTGGTTTCAGGGGCAGAACTCCTTCCATACAAAAGGGAAATGAAAGTGTGATCCTCACCATCCCCGCCTAGAACCAAGAGTTTCATGTGATCACCTCCATGGTCAGAACCCTCATTACCATAGGAATATTGATCCAAATACATTTCATGGTTCTTCCTTGTTGTGTAGGTTACACAAGAGACTCCACCAACCACGAGTATATAGACATTAGAGGACATGATGATGTTCCTGATGATATGATTATACATGAAAGGTGGATTTGGAAGAGTCCTCAACCTGATGTTGTTGGAATGGATCGTGGAGGAGACAATATGGAGATTGATGAGATGATAGAAGGGAGTGATGGGAGATGGAGTGAATAGAATCCTTGGAGGCTCTACTCTATATAGAATTTTCTTATGTGGGATGGGGTTCCCTCCGCGTAGCATGTTTCTAAGAGGGTAAGAGTACCATCCACATAGCAAGGTGTTACACGTGGCTAGGTTCAACCCATGTAGCGTTTTTCTATTCAGCTCCATGTTCCACTTGCCTATCATTTTTCTATGTGGGACAAGGTTAATCTAATGTAGATTCCTACTACATGGGGTAGGGTTCCACCCATATAGTTTTTTTCTATGTGGGGGTGCTGGTCTACAAAGGGGTCATCCATTTATTCCCCACGAGATGGTGTTTTCAAAGTATTTCAAGTTCATGGTTGTCCAGATGTTCTTTTATTTCACCCTTAATTATATGCGGTGATTTTTTACCGTCCAGGAAAATAGATATCCATGATTTTTATTTAATTTGGGCTTTCCTCCTATGATATTTTCTTTTTTTATTGTTTTGTGGTGTCCCTTTCCTTGGTTCCCCATAGGGGTCTTTTATAGAGGAATGGAGAGACCGTGTACTTGTATATCTGGACATCTGTGGTGGTCTAGAAGACTTATTTTGTGGGATCATAGGAGGATTAACCAAATAGAAAAACATTTTTATTATGGGGGAGGACATTTGTGGGTGGTGGAAATCACCACCCAGACCTGTAAACAACCCTGTTTAATTTGTGGGTGTTGACGATACCGCCTCATCCCACGAAAAATTTCATTTTTAGGGGATGGTTGTTCATGGGGGAGGAAATCACTATATGGACCGGAAAACAACTTTGTTTCATATTCGGGCATCGGTGGTACCACCACATGCTGTAAACTATTTTTTCACAAGGGATGGTCATTTTTAGGGACAAAAATCACCATCCATCCCACAAATGACTTTGTTTTGTTTGCAGGAACTGGAAGCACCGTCTTGACCCATGATCAATTTTTTTTGTGGGGTGCTTCGTGTTGCAATAGAATTCCATATGGAGTGGTGGTCTATGAAGTGATTTTAACTTCATGGTATCAATCATCCCTTCATGTTTTCATCCTGTTTTGAACCTTTTTCTTCAGTATTCTTCGGGGTTTACTTCTAACCTTTTCTGATTTCATTGGAATTATCTTATTCTTGTATGAGGAATTTTTAGGACCCAAAAAAGAGTAAAATTTAAATGAAACTTTAATAATCATGAATAAATTTTTATTCATTTAAAATATATCCAAGGGGAAGTATATACACCATATAAAATTAATTAGGTTCATAATTCAAAATATGTCTCAATAGGGTGAAAATTGCAACAAAATACCTTACTTTACGATTCACTTTAGTTGAATTTGACTTAATCTAATGTATAATGGTTTTCAAAATGTTATTAATTTATTAAAAATATATATTCATATTTATAAAATCATATATTATCGTCTTGAAACATATTATCACCCATTCATTAACAATTTTTCATTATTATCATTTGTTCGGTTGTTAACTAATTTGTTTTTCCCACTTGTTTTGTCATAAAAGCTATAATTATTATGAGTAGGATATAGTTTCATCATATAAATAAGGATAATAATGTTATAAATATAATATTCATTAATTCGATAAATTTTTATAACCATTCTTCAATGTTCGACTTGGAAAAAGAATCTCATCGCTTCATGGATATGGTAGGCCATACACATGCACACATGATGTCATCGTTTATTAATGGGTGGAAGTGTAAATAAGTGTATGATATAATAAATTTAAAGGATCAAAATTATTTCATAACTATAATATATATTAATGGGTTCCTTAATTATGACTATCCATGTGATTCTGTGAAGGAAAACAAATTTCAACATTTGATGAGGCGGTAGTTTTCCTTACACATGAGCGATGATTTTGATTCCCATTTTATAAAGAAGAATATGAATAAATATTATTCCATAAAAAAAATAACATCTCAATATATTTATGGTATTTGTGTTATTATATTTTAATTTTAAGACATGATTGTTGGTGATAAAATAATAATTAAAAAGAAAGAGTTTCATTAACACGATTACCTTCCCTTAGAGAAACCTCCTTTTTATAACTTATTAATGATCATATGGTTTGAATTTTGGTAAGAAAGTACCTATAAAACATGGATAAGGATGTTTGGGAGATAACCTTGTAGGATTTTTTGAGATAAATAGCTCAATAAGTGTAATGAAGTAAGGAGAGGATGTGCCCTTTTATAATTGAGGTGACTAGAACACTTGTGATTTTTTAATGTTTTAAAACATTATTAAGAAAATTTCATGAAAAATGGTTGAAAATAACTCATATTAGATTTTTATAAGGTTAAGGTATAAATAAATCCAAACAAAGAGTTTTAATTTAGTTTTTAGGACATTTCAACCCTTATCTTTTTAGATTAACCCCCCAGTAAACTTGTTTTGACCTTAAGTCTGGTAACTAATTTTTACTATTTTTACAATTCATTATAAAAAGAATTATTTTAAGTTATTAAAAAAATATTATCTATGATTATTCCAAATATTGAATCCATTTTAACAAATTTAATTCATATATATAGCAGAATTTTATTTAAAAATAAAACAATAAAATTTGACAAAAAATAGTTTTTTTAAGAAATGTATTTTTAGAGAAGAAGATGCTATTACATTAACTATATGAATAGAAATAATCATTATATGGATTTGAATTCATATATTTAGATATATAATCTTTATATTTTATTTGAATCATTAATTATTATATCTTATCTTAATTAATTAAAATGGAAAGACATTATACATTTAAAAATAGTTTTCATAAAAATATCCCTTTTTACCTCCAAATAATCTTTTAATTATTTATATCAAATTGATAATTAATAATTGGTTAATTATAAAAAATTATTATAAATAAAATGTTAAATAGTTAAATAATTCATTTATCAATTATTCAAAAAGTATTATTTCTAATTGAAAATTTCAAAAATAGATTCTAGGCTTATTTTGACTTCGTAAGTTCAAAATCAATATACATCATATTAAATAAGTTTTTTTTTCACCATGAAATATTAAAATGTTTATTTTATTATATATTTATTAAAATATAATGTTATATTACTACAATTAAATCTCATATGTTACATTCTTCCCTCCTAAAAAAATTATTCCTTGAGATTTTCATGGATATTACTTTATTAAAAAATGAGGGCGGTTCTTATTCATAACATCCTTAGGTTCCCATATTTATTCATCCATTTTATGATTTATCCAAAGTATATTAAAAAATAACTTGTTCTATTTCAAAATAACTTTTTTCTAGTGTCAATAATCTAGATAGACACTTCACAGTAAGATAAACCATGTTCCAATTCTATTTCTTTATAGTTGATCACATGCGTTGGGTCTAGAATATAGTTTCTTAACAGGGAGATATAGAAAACATAATGTAATTTAGAAAGGATATGTTTAATTTTCAAATGGTAAGCTATATATATAATTTTTTATAGAATTTTAAAGGGTAATATTTTCCTAGGGTTTGGTTTCCCTTTCTTACCAGACCTTACAACACACTTTCCTGGAGACACATTCAAGAATAAATGACCTCCCAATTAAAATTCCAATCTTTCATTCAGTTATCAGCATAACTCATTTTCCTTTCAGTTTTATTAATATGATCCTGTATATTCTTTGACTTTCTCATGGTCTCCTAAAAAAGTTTTGAGCCTAAAACCTTCATTTCACTAACTTAATCCCAATAAGTTGGACTACGAAATATCATTTCATATAAGGCTTCATAGGGTGATATTTGAATACATGGATGGAATTTTTTATTATCGGTAAACTCTACCAAAGTTAAATAATAATACCATATATCTTTAAAGTCAAGTGATAATGATCTCAAAATTTATTATAATGTTTGAATAGTTCTTTTGGACTATCCCTCAGTTTTAGGATAATATGTAGTGCTCAAATGAAGCTCAGTATTAAGATAATTCTACAGACTTTTCCATAATTTTGTTGTAAACCATGGATCATGATTATACACAATTAAATGTGGTTCACCATGAAGTCTTATGAATTTATTAATATATATTTTTATAAGGTTATCAAGAGTAAATATTCTCTTATAGCAAGGAAATTGGAAGATTTGGTAAAATGATCAACAAAAACCCATATTAAATCATAATTTCTTGCAGTCTTTGGTAATATAGAGAAAAAGTCTATTGTAATGTCATCCCTTCTCCGAATATGAATTGGTAGAGGATACATGAATCATATAGGATTGTATCTAAAAATTCATCTACTAAAAAACCAATAATATTAATACATAATCAATAATATTCCGCATCATATTATTCCACAAAAATGTTTCTACAAATCTATGTACATCATGGTGCTACATTAATGAATTGAGAAATTAAAGATATGATCATAATATAATAATTACATTCTTAACTCAGGTGTAGATGAAACACATATCCTATTTCTAAATTTCATAATTCCATATTTATACACAAAGTTTTCTAAATTCCAATTATTTATGACTTTAATTTTCTTTTGAAAATTCTCATCATCAGGAAGATAAATTTTATCTTTTCTAATAAATATGGGTTGGAAATAATTTTAAAAATGATTTAGGTATCCCCTTCCTTAATAATTACAATATCTATATTCACTAAATTCATGAACACATGATCCATTTTAATCCTCATTTTGGTTAGGACTCCATGATATTTTTTACTCAATGGACTATCTACATTATTTTACTTCCCTAGGTTGTAGTATGTTGAGAAATCATAATCCTTGAGTAGTTAAATCAATATCCTTTTCCTCATATTAATCACTTTTTGTGAAAATATATATTTTAGATTCTTATGATCTATGTATATCTGACATATTTTACCATAGTTATAATGTCTCAATATCTTCAAAAAAAAGATATTACAACTGCAAATTCAATATCATTGGTTGGATAGTTCTATTCGTGAGTATTTAACTACCTTGATGCACATGCAATAACTTTATCATTCTACATAAGGACACAATCAAGTCCCTTATTTTGTGCATCAATATATATCAAAGTTCCATTATTTCTTGAAGGTAGAGTCAAAATTAGAGCATTGAAAAATATTCTCTTCAATTCATCAAAACATTCTTCATATTTCTTTTTCAATGTGAACTTAAACCCTTTACAAAAAATCTTGGTTAACATGTTATGAATTAATGATTTTTTAAACAAATTTGTGATAGTAACATTCCAAACCAATGAAAATACATACCAAGGCTACCTTCATTGGTTTAGGATATTCTTTTACTACCTTTATCTTCTTAATATTAACTAAGATTCCATCATTAGAGACAATTTAGCCAAGAAAGGAAAATTTATGAAGCCAAAATTCATTCTTTATAAATTCCCCATATAACGCTTTCATTCTAAGAGTATCAAGAATTATCCTTGAATTATTCTTATAGTCCTCATAGTTTTTATATTATACTAATATATCCTTAATAAATACTAGAAAAGATTAAGATGTCCCTTGAATACTTTGTTCATTATAAAAATAAAAACAAAGGGTGCATTAGTTAATCCAAAAGGCATTACTTTATACTCATAATGTCCATACCACATACAAAATTCTTTCTATGAAATATATCCCTTATTTACTCACAAGTGATGATACCATAAATGAAGGTCAATCATTGAAAATTATTGATCTCCATGAATTTGATCGAATAAGTCATCAATGAAAGGTATAAGATACTTGTTCTTCATTGAAATAAAATTGATTTACCTATAGTTAATGCAGTGCCTCACAAATCCACATTTATTCTTAACAAAAAGAACAAGGTCTCCCCAAGGTGAAACATTAGGACCTATAAATCCCTTATCACACAACTCCACTAGTTGTTTCTTCAAATACACTAATTCTAAAGTGTCTATTCTATAGTGATTATTTGATTTAAGTCTTTTACAAGGGATTAAACCATTGAAAAACTTAATTTTGTTCTCTGGTGTATGTTCAAGTAATTACTCAAGAAATACATTAATGTATTCTTATACAATAGGTATATACTCAATTATAAGATTACCCTTTTCATTTGTATATTGTGTATAATATTATTCTCTAGGAATATCTTTTATAATAGATACTAGATGTGGATCAATACATGACCAAAATGATGAAGTATCGACTCTAAAGATAAGGAATTCCACATCTTCATCACAAATAAAAAATTTCTTCCCTTTGAAATAGAAATTTTCATTATATTTTGAAATCTAGTCCATACTAATTATTATATCAAAGTAAACTATAGGTATAATAATAAATTCAATAAAAGGGAATGTTTATGTGTCTTAATGGGAATTGAATGAAACATCCTTATTATAGTGATATTTAAACTAGATGTATTTAAAGAAAACTTCTATCATAAGATTCTATGAAAATATCATATTTTCTTGTAAAACATGGAAGATATAAAAGGGTGTGAAGACCCAAAATCAAATAAAGCATTAGATAAATTTGAGGAAATGATTAAATTACTTCCCACTATATCTTTAGGAACATTAAATTTAGCTGTAGTGATCAAATAAGCCTGTACCTCTTCTCTTATCCCCTTCTGTGGTTATTTACCTTGATTCTTCGGACATTGGTTTGAATAATGACACATTTATTTAGAGTTGAATCACTAAATAATAAGTTTATATTTATTTCCCTTACACTCAGTAGCTAGATGAACCTTATCTTCAAACATATAACAAAATACCATGCCCTTCAGGTATTTTATACGGTATTTCTTTCCACAATTTTCATATGATGGAATTTACTTCATTCTATTCTTCTTCTTTAATGTGTTCTATTTTTCCCAGTGTTCATGAAACCTCTTATTTTCCTGATTTACATTGAAGATATATTATCTATATTTTTTTAATTTTGATGGAACATAATACAATTTCATTATATGATCAAAAAATTTCAGAATCTAGTTTCCTTTAGATACGTGGATTAATCCCTTTAAATAAATGGTCAATATTACTTTCCATATTACTTATGTAATCCATACCATACCTAGATAGTCTTGTAAAATATCTTCATTCCATATGTTATATTTGTTATTAAACCCTAATATCCTGGATTAATGGACACCATTGATCAAAATCACCATTAAGACAATCCACTACCATTATAACCTTTTCTATTTCATCATATTCCAATGATATAAATATCTTTTCAAGGGACTCAATCCATTTACCATCTACCACTATATTAATAGTTCCATTAAGTGATGGGAGATTATATCATATGAAATTATCCAATATTGGTATATCTTATTATGTAACATCATGTTTCACTATATGGGAAAGTTTATTAGTCATAACCTAGGTTATCTTCTCTAATATGGCCATGATATGCTCATCTCCAACATTGGTTGTATTGGATTTCTAATTAGGAAAATTTCAACATTGGCCATGAGTATTGATACAATTATTCTTACCAAAAACTATTTCTAAAAATAATAATTATACTGGATTATCTGAAAAAATTATGAATATTAAATCATTATATATAATTCTAAATTTGATATAGCAGATAACATAAATTATTTTTTTTTGAAATTGTTAATCTTAGTATCATAATCCTGGTTTCTTTGGGAATATATTTAAATCATAAATATATTTTCAAATATTTCATAATGGTTTGTAAAGAAAATGTGAATCAACTCAAAAATATCACTCATCAGTGTCCAACCTTGTGTGCATTAAGGGCCCATTCACTATGCATCAGAACGATGGTCGAGATATACTCGACCAAATTTTTTTGAGGTATTACCCAAGGATGCATCTGTACCAAAACCATTACCACTGGTAGTATCCTCATAAGGATTTATTTCTCAGAAAACCACATAATCACAATATTATATTTTTTTTATATTTTTATACAATTATACATATACCCAAATATTCTCATAGGGTTATGTTCCCTAATATATCTTTTCTAGAATCTAGTTCCCAAGGTTTCTACTAAAATTATTGTGATACCAATTATAAGAACCCCATCTCTTGTAACCCAAGGTTGCTGGATACTTTATTACATTATCATAATACACAAGGGATCATATCACTAATGATAAAAAATATTGGTATTCTTGAATAACTAGATAAAAACATTGTTCCCTTATTACATTTAAAATAAAATACCAAAATAATAGTGAATTAAAATATTCTACATACTTAAACTTATTCAAATGTTCCTTATACTTATCCCAGGAAAAGAAGAAAATAAGGGTGAGATCAAATGCTAAGTAAGGGTTATGTAAAAATGAACCTATCATGAGTAAATATAGAATAATTAATACAGCATGGTAGAAAATATAATACACATTCCATTTAATCAATAACTTGATAATGAAATTCATCCATGGACAATTTTAATGTAATAATCACAAATATAATAATAACTAAATTTTCAATATATGAAATGAATAATATTTTAGGTCATGATATCATATATAATGATATCTTTACCATCAATTCAATGTTCCAAGAGAGTTTATTTGTTGGGTAAGTATATGATAAAAACCTATTTAATAAATTTGGCCAAATGGTTTATCTCATGAGACTTATCAATGTATCAAGGGGTTATCTGTAACCCAAAACCACCCATAAATTCATATTAAATGCATTTATTATATATTTAATGATCAATTTAATTCATAAAAATTACTTATTAATAAATATATGTATTGGGAAAAGAATATAGAATATTAACATTTTCCTAGTCAATCAGAAATCATTTATAATAAAAAACTATATGTAAAAATCATATATGTTTTAGGAAATAATAGTATCCATGTTAAAAAAGAATAATTATATTTAAGAAAAAAATTAATTTCCAATTTAAAATTTTTCTAATAAAGTGAATGTTTGAATATAAAGTTAACGACCACAAAATTAATAAGAGATAAAATATGACCATCGAATCATCATAAATATCAGTTTTGTAATAAAATCATGTCATTTATAGAATAAAGAAAAATTAAATAAAAATATTAATATAATATCTCATTAAATATGTTTCCTTTTATAACCTTTTAAATCTTTTAAAATAATATAAAAGAGAATAAACTTTTTTTGGCGGTGGGAAAATATGTCAATAATGTATATGTTAAACAAAACATTCCTTTTGACTTTCTGTAAAGAAAGTAAAAAATGATACTTTAAAAAAAATGACTTTAAAACCGTTTAAAAATTCAAGGATAACATAAAATTTCCTTAATAAATCATCTGGGTAAATAAAAAGGACTTTTGAAAAATAATTTAAAAAAATATAGACATGGAAAAAAATATACGTAATTGAAAAGAGGAATAAGATTAGATTTTTTAAATTTAATTATTTGATTCAAGTAAAAAATAAAGGAAAAAATGTGAAAAAAATATTTAAACTCTATAAATGTTTATAGGATAATAGAATATATGGAGTTTATGAAGGATAGATTGCAATATTCCTTTAATGAAAATTAGATCCATCCAAAAAATGATATTGTAAAATAAATTATTACCTCTTTGGTAACTTTTCAATTGGTACCCTAGGAAAGATTAAACCTTAATTAAATCCTTATTCATAATGAATATATATAATTTCTTATTAAATATATCAATGTGGAATTATATTCCCCACATAAAATTAAATAGGTTTATATTATGAAATATGTCTCAACGAAGTGGAAATTGAGATGAAATCCCTTACCTCACACTTCCCTTTAGTTGAACATGATTTAACCTTTTATATAAGCATTTTTTTAATTAATTTATAACAGAACTATATTAATATCTACAAAATCATATAGTATCCACTTATAAGAACTTATCACCCATTCAAAAATATTTTTTTCATTATTATCATTATTTTTGTTGTTAATTGCTTTGTTTTCTCACCCATGTTTTTCATGGAAGTTACATTTCGTGTGAATAGGATATAATTAATTATATTTATAATTATATTAATTTTATAAATATAATATTTATTCATAAGATATATTTTTGTAATCATTCTTGAATGCTAGACATGGAAAATTAATTACATCACTTCGTGGAGATGGGAGTTCATACGTACACATGAGCAACATCATCATTTATAAATTGATGGAAAATTAAGGGGGTAGATGATAAATTAAATTTCCAGGATAAATATAATTTTATAATTATACTATATATTCATTTTTCCATCTTATTACTTTCCATGTGAGTCGGTGATGGAAAACAAATTACATCGGTTCTTGAGGCAGTAGTCTTCCGTACACACGAGCAATGGTTTTGTTACCCATTTCATAGAGGTGGACATAGATAAATATTATTTAATAAACATAATAATATCTAAATATATGGTAAATTATGGTGTTTTTAATTTTTAATTTTTAGGAAATAATAGATGGTGGTAAAAGAATAAGTAAAAAGAAAGAGCTTCGTTACGATGACTACCATCTATTAGAGAAACCCCCTATGGATCACATCATAAGGACACCAAGGTTTCTTTTTCAGGAATATAATCACCTATATAACATGTATAATGATTTTTTGAAGATAATTTTCAGGATATTGTGGAGATAAATTTCTTAATAGGAGTGATAAAGTGAGGGGAGGAAGTTCTCTTTTATAATTGATGTGAGTGGCACACTTGTAAATTTTCAATGAGTTAAAATATTATTAACTCAAATTATTGAAAAAATGGCTATAAAACATCTCATAATATATTTTTATAAGTTTATGTCATAAATCCATGAAACCGATGATGTTTACAAAAGTTTTATGGTCATTTTAACTCTTATCTTTTTAGATTAACCCCTGATAAACCCATTTTGACCTTAATCGTGGTAACCATTTTTTGACATTAATTATGAAAAAAAATTATTTTACCTTATTAAATAATATTATTTATGATTATTATACATATTTAATCCATTTTATAAAATTAAATTTATATAATTTGTATTATTCAATTAAAAATATACCTGTAAAACGTGATGAAAATACTATTTTTAAGAAATTCCTTTTTTCCAGCATAAGATAACATTACGTTTACTATATGACTAGTAATTATCATTAAATGGATTTAAATCCACATATATATATAATCTATAAATTTTATTTAAATTATTAATTATTAATGACTATTTTAATTAATTAAAATGGAAATACATTATGCATTTAAAAAAAGATTTCTAAAAAATATCCCGTTTTACATCTAAATTTTCTTGTATATATTTATATCAAAATGATAATAAATACATGGTTAATTATAAAACATATTATATATAAAATGAGTGATAGTTAAATAAAAAATTTTCAATTATTTATAAAATTTTACTTATAAGGGTAGATTTCAAATACTCATTCATGGATTATTTTGACCTACAAATTTCAAAATAAATATTCATCCTATCAAATACGAATTTTTTACCAAGAAATTTTAAAATTTTCATTGTATTATAGTTTTATTAAAATTGAATGTTCACTTAATATAATTGAATCTTGGGTTTTATGCGTATAAGGATACATAATTTTCATACATAAATATTACATCATTTCAGATGAGTATTTAATACATTTCACAATATTACATGCATATAAACCATATAGGCTGAGTGTCTCTATAAACTTGGATACATAAACAACTTATACATAAAATATACACATCATATCTAATTAATTTATCCACAATTATCACCCATATTAGACATATCATACCTAAATCCTTTCTTTATACCTCGAGGAAGGTAAGGATAATAAAGGGTGATATCAGATGTTCAGTAAGGGTTAACATAAGATATATCAATCAATGATCATAATTGAGAATATGATTAGAATAAGGGTATGATAACAAGATCAAGAATTACAATGATAAAACCTAATCAGCCATTGATCTTTAATTATGAAACAGGGTATAAGGTTTTGTAAAATAAATGACATAAGACATATGATCAAGGAATCATAAATAACCAATCATTATCCAAGAAAACATATCATAAGAATAAGAAATTAGTTTTTGGCATGCACATAATCATAGAAAATACTTTTCTTAGTTAAGGATCACCTCCAAGAATATCATAGCTGATGAGGTTCACTCCACATTCCATCATTTACTTAGTCAAGGTTCACTCCCAAGACTCTCTTATTGGATAAATTCTCTTATTGAACTGGGTTCATTCCCCATTATAGTCCTTATTATCTTATAATATTTCTATCTTTACCCAAAACATTAAAGGGATAAAATAGGCCCACCCAACCTTGGTTTATAATGTGGTTACATTATGCATGCTACAAGATGATAAAACATTCATCATATCATCATATCATAACCCATGTAAAGGATATAGTTTCGATAAAAATTTTATAATAAAAATCATAAACCATCCATATATTTAATGAAAATGGTAAAATTGGACTACATCCCCACTAAATCACAAGAAACATCAAATGATGTTGAAATAAATGAAATTTCATTTAAAAGGTATCTAGAATATTTATTGAGTTAAATTAGTTATTTATTTGAATAAAATTATATACACTCTAAAGGTTTCTAAAATATTAAGATCAAAATTTTCATTCAAAAGAAAAAAGGAAAATTATTAAATCAGTTTCAAAATAAAAGTGTATTCATGATGGTGGGTAAATCCGTTCATGGGGTATATGTTAAAAAATAATTCCGTTCACATTTTTGATAAAAAGTCAAAAGTACCAAATTTGGAAAAAGATGATAAGTTTACATTTAAGCCTTGTGAAATAAAGTAAAATATAGTTAATAAAAATATTTTAAATATTTTTTTATAATAGTAAAAACATTCTTGAAAAATTTTTAATGAAAACATGGACTTGGAAGAAAAGATTCCTAATAAAATGTAAAAATAAGTTTCATTTTCCTTATTTTTTTGGGATATTTAGTACTTAAAGAGAGGAAAATATAAGGGGAAAGTTAAATATCTAGAAATAAATAAAGGATAAGAAAATATATAAGATTTTGGAGAGATTTAAAATGATATTTCATCATCAAAAAATTTAAGCATAAAAAATCCGAATGAAATTGATACTGTAACATAAAACCCTTACCTCAAGTCAGTATTTCTTCATTAACACTCTATCCTACAATATAATAAATAAAAATTTTATTATAATTATAAAACAGAACAATAATTATTCCTATAATACTTTATATGGTTTACTTATAACATCTTATCACCTGTTCATTAATAACCTTTCATTATTACCATTATTTTGGGTGTTAAATACTTCCTTTTCATGTATGTTTTGGTGTAGAAGTCAAGGTCCTTCCTATTTAATCATGCCCATTCATATCCAAAATAATAATAATGATATAAATATCATATATGTTAATTATATAAATAATTATAATCATTCATATAAATTTTTAATGAAAAATGTTTTATATCACTACGTGGAGACGGTAGTATGTACGTACACATGAGTGATGTTTCCATTTTTTAAAGGATGTAACAAAATAAAGGTAAATATTAATTAACCTTTACAAAATCATTAATATAGCATAAAAATCATATAAAAATATGGAAATCTCTCTCCCCTTTTCACTACTTTGGATCCACTAACCAGTGTCAACTTCCTCTCTCTCTTTCCATAGGGTTCCCCTCAGTAGCGAGCTCAAGGGGGGACGTTTTTTCGGTCTTTCCAAATCCCTTCACCATCACCCTTTATCATTTTATATTTGTCTACTAATATCATTTCCCTCTTCTTTAGACTATCTTTGAGTCTAATCTCTCTCTCTGTCTCCAGTTTCTTTGTGGGTTCTCTGTGGATAGGGTCATTGTCTTCTTATAAGTGGTTCCATTCTTCTACTAGGATGTTTCATAGGTTTCGATGAATTTAGATTGAAATCCTTGGATGATTCAACCCTGCCTTGACCTAGAGTTCCTCCACACCTCCCCAGGTCAGATCTGGTATGGGGGTAACATGGTGGTTTTGTGTTTTGGGGTTTGAAAGTCGACGATTTCTACTCATAAGTTGGATTCCTCTTTTTTGGATTCTAGTTTCAGTGATGCCATCATTTAGAACCTATGGATCTTAAATACCTATCTGACCCCAAGTTCCTATACTCCTCTCATAGTTAGATCTGGATTAGTGATAGCTAAGTGGTTTTGGGATGTGATATTTGGAAGCCGATGGGGCTCCTTGTGAGATTAGAGTAGATTATCTCGTTTGAACACGTTTGAGTCTCTTCCTCTTCATCTACGGTGACTTTCATAAGTGGAAACGATAATTTCATTGAATATTTTTTAAGTTTAAATTTTTTTTGGTGATCATTGGTGATGTTTTGGATGTTCTTTTATGGTGCTATTTCAGTGGCAATGATGGTGTTCTTTGAAGGTGACCTGAATGATGGTGAATTTTTCATCATCAACGTGGTTGACAGTTATGAATTATGATTTTTACAATAATTAGTCCTAGATGATGGCTAGAAAAACATTATGTTGTACTAATGATAATTATGGAAGAATTATGGCAAGGAAACCTCAGCCAATGTGGGTGTCCCATGGAATGAGGCGATGGGCTTGATGTTTGTGATTTTGAATTTTCAATTTTGTTCTGGATTTGGTACTTTGGAATCCCACTATGGTTACCAATCAACCTCAAAAAGGAATTTTGAAAATAAAAAAAATAGAATTTTTAGTCATATAAAAATATTAAATCTATCATAATAACGAACCATGAATGATGGAAATAGAAAATTAATTGTAAATCTATGTGGAGGCGGTAGTCCATGCATATATAAGAGTGATACTTTAATATACTATTTGAATAAGAAGAGGTGGTAAGTGGTAGTTAAAGAAATATAAAAAAATATCAATATATTGATCATACTATATTCATAATGTTTTTATGGAAAACACATTTTTATAGGAAGTATAATAAGAAATAAAATTGAAAGAGTTTGGTTAAGATCTTTACCTCTTATTTGAGAGTTATCCTTTGGCTTACACCTTAATCCTCAAAGGATTGACCATAGGAGAATAAAATAAGATCTAGTATGAAGGTAAGGATTATATAATGGTTTAGGAGGTATTTTACAATATTTAATGCTTAAACGGTTTTAATAATGGATGAGAATAGGTTCACTTTTATAAACAAGGGAGCCACACACAAGAACTTTTTAAAATATTTAAATGATTTAAGGTCGCCTTCATAGTAAATTGGCTCAAAATGGATAGATATTATAATTTAGGATAAAATAATGTTGAGATATATTTAATAAATAATAATTTGGTAGGCATGGGTGGAAATCCTATACTAATATTACTATTTAACCCAATGTAAACCTATTTTAACCAAAACCATGGTAACCAAAATTTACTATTTGTACTATTCACTATGACAAAAAATTAAGTTGAAGATATTAAATTATTTTAATTATGATAATAAAATATATGAAATCCATTTTACTAGATTAAATTTCTATAATTAGAATAATTAATTTTAATTAAGCTTGTAAACGACGATGATAACCTAGTATCAAGGAATAGATTTTTAAGTGTAAAACTAAATTTACTTCCATTTATTACATTATAAAAACCAAAAAATGAATATTATAATATTATATATAATATATAATCAATAAATTTAATTAAAACCATTAATAAAGATAAATTGTATTAATTTATTTAGTTAAAAACACATTACATGCATAAAATAGTTTTTAGAAAAATGTGTTTTTAACCCTAAAAATCAACTTATACAAAAATAAAGTATATTGAAGGTCAATAAGTTATTAATTATATTATTTATAATTAAAAGTGTATTAGTTTAATTTTATATCTATTTTAAAACATAATGGGATATTTAATTGAAAAGAAATGACACGTTTTTCAAAAATTAGTATTTTTTTACTATTCACTGAAAAATATATATTTTTATAAAAATCTTAAAAAGTTACCCTAAGATAATATTTAGATTCTGATTTCAAAAATGATATTAATTTCATAAAAATAAATATTATAAAAATGTTATAAAATAATTATAATGTTCAAGTGAAAAAATGTGATAAAAACCATTTTTAAGGAAATCATATTTTTAAAGTTTAAAACGACTTTACTGAAAATTGAGTAATTATTTATTATGAATAAATTAAAAAAATTTTATTTAAAAAATTTATTCATATTTTTCATAAATTGGTTATTAATAATCATATATACCAATTTAATGCTTATTTTATAGTGATTTACTATATCATGGTTCACATAGACTTAGGGTTGTGTGTAAGGAAAGCTATCAAATACTTCAAGTTTTATTTCAATGGAAGGACATATAAAATATTATAGTGTTAAATTATAACCACTTAAAATGATTTTATCACTTAAAATTCCATCACTTTGGTATAAAAAATAAATATATTTCTACTTCATCACATCCTTAGGTTTCTATATAGTTTCTTTAAATTTCTGATTCCTCTAAAGAACTTTATATAGGTGAGTAGTCTTATTCCATTGAAATTTATCTATATGGTTGAATATTTATATTAGTTTTTATTCATAATAATGATAATTATGTAGTATTAAAACCTAATATTTTAGTACATGTGAAGGATCATGTATATATATCTTTAAGAGAGATAAATAGAACACATTTTTGAACTTGAGAGAGGTTTGGTGGGAGTGAGAAGAAATAAGCTACAAACAGTAATCAGTCAATAATCTCCAAGGGATCAATACACCTAGTTCTCATATTTACATTATTTCTTAATCTCATAACCTTATTCAATAGATAAATTTATATGAAAAATTTCTCACTAACTATGAATTCCATATTTAACTAATGATTGTTAGCATAACTATTATTTTGACTTTGAGATGCCTTGATCTGCTACTGAATGGATATAATTTTTTCTTCTATTTCCTTAGATAGATCATGTTATAATAGATTTTCTTCTCTAAATTAATCCTATTATAAATTATTTATACACTTCTTTGCATAGATGAATTTATAAGGTTCCATATGAATTCTCAAGTGAAAGTTATTTTTATAGGAAAACCCAACTAGAGGAAAGTGTTGATCCCAAAGTGTTTTGTGTTATATAGAATAATATCTTAATATATTCTCCATGGTTTTAATGATCCTCCCAGATTGACCATTTTTCTGACGAAGATAAATAGTAATAAAGCACAAATTGGTATCTTCATCTTTCTGAATACTTCTCTAAAACATTGAGGTAAAACTCAAATCTTGATCAAATATATTAGAATTTGGTACCCCATTAATCCTTAAAAAATCAATCAACTATATTCTAGAAATATAATAAAGAGAGAATTATTATTTAAATTTAATAAAGTGTGTTGACTTATTAAGGTGATAACTTACTGATATACCAAGAAATTAGACACATACTCCGCAATACCTCTCTTCATGTTTTCTCTATAAAAATACTCTTTTAGAACTCTATACATCAATGTAAATTTAGAATTATTAGAGAATGATGAGATATGATCTTCTTACAAAACTTCCTTCTTTAGGTCTTGTATTGATGGGAAACATACTTAGTTAATAAACCTTATCTTTCCATCACAATTTACTTCAAACTTAGGAATATTTCTCACCATATTTTATAGCTCCACATCATCTTTTTTTACCACTTTAATAATTACATGGATATATGGTTAAAAACTAATCTGATAAAGATAATATTTCTCTCATTCCTTCAAGATTTCATGGTCAATACTTTTTAAATCCATAAATATTATATCTTTTGGGATCCTCATCATAGATAAGCTAGCATAATCCTTTTGACTCAAAGCATTAGCCACAAAATTCTCATTCCTAGGGTGGTAGTATATTGATATATCATAATATTTAATCAAATCTCACCATATTATTTATAACTCATTAAACTCTATCTAGGTGAATATGTACTTTAAGATTTTCTAATCAGTATATACATCACACCTTTCCCCATAAAGATTATTCCTCAAGATTCTAAATGCAAAGATTACCGCTACTAACTCCAAATCATAAAGTGGGTAATTTTATACACAAAATATTAATTGGAATGAGGCATACAATTTCAGAATAAAATAATATATAAGAACAAAACATTACCCCTTCTTTAATGCATCACTATAAATTAAAAAACCTTTTCACAATATGGTAGTTTGTTCATAGGTTCAGTGACTAACCTTCTATTCAATTACATGAAATTTCCATCACATTCATTAGTCCAAAGGAACCGTACTACCTTTTGAGTTAACATTGTGATTGGATTAGATCGTCATGAGAAATACTTCAAAAATAATCTATAATATTCATCCAATTAAAGAAAACTATGGATCTATTCCAGTGTGGTTAATATGGGTAAATTTTCAATAACTTCCATATTTGATGGATCCACCGATATACCCTTTTGTAAAATTGTATAACCTAAAAATGAAACTTTATGTATCCAAAATTCACACATGGTAATTATTTCAAAAAAACACTCCTTAGGGACTTTAATAAAATCCCCAACTGATCTTCATGCTCTTCCTTGATCTTGGAATATATAATAAAATCATATATAAAGGATACCGAAACCATATCAATATAATCTCTAAAGAATATATTCATTAAATACATTAAGATAATGGGGGAATTAGTAAGAAACAATGGCATGAATATAAATTCATATTGACCATACCTTGATTAGAATGATATCTTGGGTATGTATTGAATTTTTATCCTTAACTAACAGTATCTAGTTCTAAGATAAATATTGGAAAAATATTGAGCTCCAAAAAATCATCAATATAGGGTAAATGGTACTTATTCTTTATGATGATCTTGTTAAATTACCAATGAATAATATAAAGTAACATTGATCCATATTTCTTCTTAACAAAATTTATAGGTGTTCCCTATAATGATGCATTTGAAAAAATTAACCCCTTATCAGGATTTTCCTAGAGTTACTTCTTTAATTCCTATAACTCAATCTGGGCCATTCTATATGGATTTATTAAAATAGGATTAGTACTGAGTATAAGTTCTCTTGAAAACTAAATTTCATGATTTGGAGGAAGACTAGAAAACCCTTTTAGAAATATATCAACAAACTCACCTATAATAGGCATATATTAAATGTTGAGTTTCTCCATGACTAAATGAGATAAATACCCATTTTCAATTGGAATAAGGATCAATATAATTAATTTAACTTCCATTGTAAGAAAAAATTTATCCTTACACTGATTGAAAATCATAGGTTGGTTCATAATATAAAATTTAACTTCTCTTCCATAGTAATTTATATGGGTTTTATATAAATAAATCCAATCCATGCCTAAAATAACATCAAATTCAACTAAAGGATGACTAAAAAGATTTTCAGGAAGTATATTCCCATAAAATTTAATTGGGAAATAATCATTGAATTGAGAAACAGTCATCATACCATTGGTAGTTTTTATTTTTATTTTAACATAATGTCATTAAGGATATTAATTAAAATTACTTTACACTTTTTTTAATATAAAGGAATTAATAAAAGTAATTTCAAATATGGTACTTATATTTGATTATAATTGTAAACACATGAACTTTAACATTCTATTTTAAATAGATTACTAAAACCAAAATAGTTAGTATGGCCATAAAGTATCATTAACCAGAATGAAAATTCATATAATCATGAAAATTATTTATATGATATCCAAATTTTGATAAATTCTTTTCAATCTATGACTCTCTTGGTTTAACCTAGGCCATACATGGTCATTATATATTGCCATACATCATAATAGATATTAAATAAAATATGAATTAACCTAAGAATATTCCTTGGGGTGTTATACTAGGTTCACAGTAAGGGTCTATTCAACATGAACCAGAACGATGACTGAGATATACTCAACCAACTCTTTTTGGGGTTATTACCCATATATGCATCATTTCCAAAACCAATTACACATAGAGCATCTTTACATGGATGTATTTTCTTAGTTAAACCACACTCCTTTACTTACTATAAATTAATATGTTATCCTATAATTTGTCTTATCCTAAGGGTTCTCACTAAAGTTTCCTCATCATAATTTACAAAAGTTACTAAACTTTTCATATGATACCAACTATAGAGACCCATAATTTTCATAAATAAATATTACATTATTTTAGATTAATATTAAATACATTTTACAATAATAATTTCCGAAGGACCATAGAGTTTTTTTCTATTTTGAAAACTTATATGCATAAAAAACTGGTACATAAAATATCTACATCATTTCTGATTAAGTTATTCAAAACTAGAACCCTTATTAGACATATCACACTTAAAACCTTTCTTCATAACATGGGTAAGGGAAAAATAATAAAGGGTGAGATCATATATTTAGTAAGGGTAAATATAAGAGATATTTATCTATAATTATAAGTGATTATATGATAAGTATAAGGGTACGATAACATGAAAAATACTTGGAATAATCATACCCAATAATTCAGACACCTTTAAACATGAAACCCTATATAAGGTTTTGTAAAACAAATACCATAACACAGAAGAGTGTGAAATCATCAATAATCAATCATGATCCATGAAATCATGTCATAATAATAAGATATATGTTTTTTGGCATGAAAATAAACATATAAAATCATTTCATTTGTCAAGGATCACTACTAAGACTATCATAGTGGATTGGGGTCACTCCCCATTGCATCATTTCCTTAGTCAAAGTTCACCCCCAAGACTATATTATTGGAAAAAGTCCCTTAATAAACTGGGTCCACTTCCCATTATTGTCTTTATCATCTCACGAGATATCCCCCCAAATGAAACATTTTGGAGGGATATAATGGAACCACACAACCTTGGTTTATAATGTAACCAACCATACTTTGTTTATAATGGAAACACTCATCACATAATAAAAACCATATATATATATATATATATGTGTGTGTGTGTGTGTGTGTGTGTTTGTGTGTGTGTTTTCCATATGATCATAAAACATTTATCATATCATTATATCATAACCCGTGGAAAGGGTACGAGTTTCATAAACATCACATAACAAAAATCATAAAACATATATAGAATGAATAAATATGGTAACATTAGATTTCATCCCTATAAAATAATTTGAAACATCAAATGATATTTTTGTAGATAGAAATTACATAAACATATAACTAGAATATTTATTGGTTAAAATAACATTTTTATTTGAAAAAAATAATTTAGAATCTAATAATTTATAAAATATTAAGGAAACAATTTTCTTCAAAAAGAAAAAAGTAAAATTATAAGGTAGTCTATAAATAAAATATTATTTATCATGGTGGGGGAATCCATTCATGTAGTGTATGTTTAAATAAAAACTCCTTTCACAGTTTCAGTAAAAAGACAAAATTACCAAATTTAGAAAATGATAAGAAGGTTTATTTTAAAACTTTGTAAGGAAAGTAAAATATATTTAATAAAATGAATCTAGAAAATATTATTTATATTAGTACATACATTATTGAAAACATTTTAAATAAAATATGTATGTGGACTAAAATATTCCCAACTGAAGGGAAAACCACGCTAGTTTTCCTTTAAAATATTCTTTTAGTCTCTTGAGTACTTAAAGAGAGTGAAATGAAAGAAATACATGAAATATCAAAAAAAGCTATAGGGTAATAAAATATATTATATTATAGAGAAATTTATCATATTATTTCATCATTAGAAAAAGTAAGCATAAATAAACATGGTGAAAATGAGATTGTAATATAAAACCCTCACCTGAAGTCCATCTTACTTTGTATGTGATCTAACCTCCAATATAAAAAATTTATATTTTACTATAATTCTATAACATAACCATAATAATAACTATAAAAACATATATGGTTTACTTATATCATCTTATAACCTATTCATTAACAATCATTAATAATTATCATCATTTTGGGTGTTAATCGCTCCATTTTTCATGTATGTTTTGTTTCAGCAGTTGTGGTTCTTTAACATTGATCATGGTACCTTTATGTATCAAAATTTAATAATGATATAAATATAATATATATTCAGTATATAACAAATTATAACAATTCATATAAATCGGCGATGAAAAATGAGTTACATCACTATGTGGAGATAGTAGTCTATACCTACGCTAGAGTGATGTTTCCATTTTTTGATAGACGTAATGAAATAATAGTAAATATTAATTTAAATTTTAAAAATAATTATTATAACATAAATATCATATAAAAACATTAAATCTGTCATAATAACTAACCATGAATGATAGTGGTGGAAATTAAATCGTATCGTTATATGGAGGCGATAGTCCACACATACATATAGGCGATACATTCATCTCCTATTATATTGAAAAGAGGTGATAAATGGTTTTTAAATCACCATAATAAAATATCAGTATATTTCTGATACAATATTCATCAATTTTTATTTATAAAAAATGTTTAGAGGAAGTATAAGAAGAAATAAAATTGGAAGAGCTTGGTTAAGATATATTCCTTTTCTTTCATAATCCTTAATTCTCAAGGGATTGGTCATAGAAAAATACCAAAAGATATAGGATGAAGGTAAGGATTACATAAATGTTTTATATTAGGGTTCTTATCTATAAGGATCAAAATTTATGAATATGGGGGGATAGGAGGTGATATATTATAAGTGAGGGGAGGGTCAAAAATAGAATTTCTTAAAATATTTCAATGATTTAAGGTCACTTTCCTAGGAAAGTTTCTCAAAATGGATAGATATTTAAATATAAGATAATATAATATTGAAATTTCTTAAAAAATAATAATTTTATAGGAATTGGTGGAAATTCTAACCTTATCTCATGGTTCTACTCCCCGATAAACCCATTTTAACCTTAATTATGGTCACCAAAATTTATTATTTTTACTATTAAGTATGAAAAAAATAATTTGACTCTATTAAATTATATTAATTATTATGATTCATAATATGGATTAAATTTTACCATATTAATTTTCTATAAGTGCCACAATTTAATTTTAATTAAGCACAAAATCACAACGAAAACCTATTTTAAAAAAACACATTTTTTAGCGTTAACCTTAATTTACTTGAATTACCTTCCTTTTAAAAACTATAAAATGAATTTTAAAATATTAAATTGAATATATAATCAATAAATTTCATTTAAAACATTAATAAATAGTGATTAAATTATTTTATTAAGATAAAAACCCATTGTGCCCCAAAAATAGTTTTTAGAGAAATGTGGTTTTAAGTCCAAAAATTAACTTATACCAAAATGAAGTAAAATTATGATAACTATGTAATTAATTATATTATATAAAATTAAATTATACTTAGGTTAATTTAGGTTCAAATTTAAAACATAATGTGACATTTACTAGAAAAGAAATGATAATTGTTACAAAAATTGGTATTTTCTACTATTTTCTGAAAAATAAATCTTTGCAAAAAATCATAAAAATTCTCCCAAATATAATATTGAAATGAAGATTTTAAAAATTATATTAATTCAATCAAAAAAAAATCTATAAATATCATAAATTAATTATAATTTTGATAAGAAAAAATGTGATAAAACCCATTTTTGAAGTGTAAAATTAATTTTATAAATGTTAAGTAATTATTTATTATGATTTAATCAATAAATATTTATTAAAAAAATTTATAAATATTTTTCATTAGTTCTTTTTTACTCTTCATACCTACCTATTTAACAGCTACATTATAACAATTTAATATATCACGGTTCGTGTAGACTTAGGGTTGTGTGTAAGGAAAGACATTGAATACTTCATGATTTATTTCAAAAGAAATACTTATAATATATTTTTATATTAAACAGCTTATTTAATGGTTTATATTCTATTTATAATGAATCTAGTGTACATGATGAAAGTTTCTAGTAATGAGTAGAAGGTGATGATCCTCTCCTCTAAGAAACATGTGAATGTTCAAGAGTATTAGAGAAGGGTAACCTAGATATCCTTTATTTTTACCTCTTTAGTCCTCAAGAGGGTGAGGAAAAGTATGTTATCTAACTCACATTTCCTTATGATGTCAGAATATATATATGGTTGTCATCTTTGAATCAATTAGCCTATGAGTATAGAAGATATCCTTTATTTTTGAGGTCATGTTGTGGTTTTTGTGAGTATGTGTGAGGATTTGATATGTTTTTCAGATACCTCAATATTGGTTATTCACCTAGGTATTACCAAGATTGTTGATAGAATCTATAGGTAATATCAATGGTCTAGTATGAAGAAGGGCATGGGGGGGGGGGGGGTCATTTCATAATGCTTCACCCATTAGTCTATGAAGGACAACAATTAGTGACCTAGAGTCATTTTTCAGTCATTACCCATTTTCGAGTGAATGTGGGATGATGTGATGATAGAATTCATGATGAGAGTTTCAAGGGAATCTCATAGTTGTGATTTGGTATATATTATCATCATCTAATTAATAATGTTCATGAATTTCCAACTATTCCAGGAGATGTATTCCATCGATGAGCTTGGAATGATATATTTATGGCTAATAGTTCATCTCCATGTGGTTCTTATGAGAATTAGTTTTGATCAAGATGTTTAATTTTGATCATTCTTTTGGATTGTCTTGCATAAAGTGTTTGATAAGTATGTGAATTAAAGAAAAACCTATAATCCTTATAAAAATTGATAGTCTGAGCATGCCATATGGGTGTTTGAGTACATGACATGGGCATGTGTGCCTGATTTTTTTTCATGTCAGAACCATCTTGCACATATAGATTTCTTTATAATAAAATTATTTAGGCATTGATTTATATGGAGTAATTTGAGGTTAGCTATAATATTCCTTGTTAATTTATTTAGTTATGTCTAATCGTAGCGGTGTCTGTGGTTATCAGGATGATCCTTCTATTGGATATATCAAAGCATATCAATTTGATCAAGAAGTGTGTAGAGGCCTCTCAGAGTGGAAAAATATTGTTTGATGAACAAAAATTCCATACTCTTGAATTTGACTTGGTTTACCATGTATTATTATGATTGTCACCTTAGTGGGGACATCATAATATTTTGATATAGGGAAAGTTAGTTCCCAAGATCATTGGTCTATTTGAGGTTGTTGAGAGGATCAAAGCTATGGAATATCAATCAACACTTCCTCAGAAGTTCAGTTCTATGTATGGTGTATTCCCTATATCCTATCTTTGTAGATAACATCCCAAACCATCTAATATGATTAGTGTCAACAAGCTCAATATGGAGTCTGATTTTTCATTCTAGGAATGAGTAGTTCAGAATCTGGATTAGAGTGATAAGTCTTTTTGTGGAAAGGCAGTTCATTTTGTATGAGTGTGGTGGAAACACATGCATATCCAAGAGGGGAGTGGCTAACTCAGGAATGCTTTTCTATTTGATGGAGAGGTTGTAACATCTTATGTATTTTAATGTATGTTTTTAATCTAATTTTCTTAAAATATCATGTATTTTAATTAATTGTGGATATTAGAGGTGTTGGTTGGTGATCAAGGGTTTGTTTTGGAGAATGAACTAGGTTTCAGGTCATTTATCTTTTTAAAAAATTCCACTAGGCACCCGATGGTTGAATATCATGTAACTGATGGATATGGGTAGAGGGTTAGTGGTTTATGGTTTATCATTGAGTGCTTAAGGACCTTGGAGAGGGTTTTAGGTACCTGCTGGTTGGTTTGTAGGTAGTCAGTGTGTGCCTACTGGGATTTTTTAATTTATTTTAATTATTAAATTAATTTTTTATAATTTATTAATTGATACCCACACCTCATTTTTCCTATCCTACTACATGAAACTTCCCCATTCTCTCCCTCATTATTATTTTAAAATTGGTGTATATCCTTCAACTAGTCCCATAAATCATGATCTGTATATCGTAGGAGGTTTCCTCATGTAAGGCTATCTATCCCATCCCCTTTATTCTATCCATAACTTGATTATTATCCATTAATTGTCGATTAATCCCTAATGTGTGTGTGTATGGGGGGGGGTCATTTTTTTATTCTTACTGATTGAATATAATTCAGATGATGATATCCATTGAGTATTACACTACAAGGCATAATTAGGTGGTACCTAGATTTCCAATTAATTTTCTATATGCGTTGCATGTGTCATATGAATTGCGGGAATTGAAAGATTATATGCATGCACTATAAATCAATTTAAATGATATTATAATCTTACTATGTTATAAATTATAATTTTCAGATGTGTGATTTATCCCTTGAGTGATGGGTTTTAATTCAATAGTCATTGTGGACCTTTGGATCAAGAATTTTGTTACTGAACCTTGAATTTACACCTATGATGGGTGATTTATGCTTGATATGTGACTCCATAATCTTTGTGTGGTGTTATAAACTATACCTTATAAATTAATGGATTTAAAATATTAGAGGACATGGATGTGATTACATATTCATGAAACATTGATTGGGTTAGTGGATTGAATTATTGACTCTTTATGTGTTTAATTATCATGAATGCAAAATATTGGTTAAAAATGATGAACTGTTCCTTGAAATGAATTCTTTGTGGTGTATCATCCACCCCATAAAAACTGGTGATCCATTTGTAACCATTATATTGATTCATTGGTGATAATTTATCCACCTATATATGGTTAGTGGTGGTGTATCATCCATCCTTGGTAAGTTAATGGTATCTTATCCACCTTGAGTTTGTTGGTGGTATCTTGACCACCCATAATAAGACAATGATATATTATTCAACATGAGGCATATGTAAAGAAGGATCCTCATCCACATTGTGATATCATGTGGGTGGTATATCATACCCCTAATGATTTATATTGGTGGTGCATCATCCACTTATATAAGTTGTCTTTGTGGTGTGTTATCTACTAGGAGACTTGTATCAATGTTATATCATCAAAATAAGAATCAACATCAGTGGTATATAAAACACCCATGGAGTGTTATCATTGGAGTATCATATACCTATAAGAGTTTTATTGGTGGCAAATAATCCATTTAAATACCTAACATAATCATTTATCATCCCCATAGAGAGTTATACCGGTGCTGCATCATCCACCTGGATTAATTATCTTAGTGCTGCATTGTCTACTTAGAGACCAGTCTGGGTGGTGCCTCATAGACCAATGAGAGGATTTTATCGATGATACACCATCCAAATAGGATTTTTGATACCCTTCTCACAAGGATATGCCTCTTTTTTTACATGATATTGGATTAGTGATGGATCATTCAGTTGTTTGGATAATGGTAGTGAAGCATCGTTCACCCAGTATAGTTAATGGTTATAGTTTTTTCACCACTATTATGATATGAGTGATATATTATTAATCCTTGAGGTATTTTTAGAAAATTGATATACTATCCCATACTTGAACTTTCCAAAATGGTATGGTCACATGTGGCCAGACTATTGAGCATTCCATTATTATTGTTTACTCCAATAGCATTTCATATCGATCAAGTACTTGTATTTACTAGAATTCTAGGAACACCATTAAATATGTAATTATTATTTATACTCACACCCTACTCCAACTCTCTTTTAATTAATCATAAATCATGTTTGATGACCCAATTAAGGCTAGGCCCCTACAGCTATAGATAGGTGAGCTAGTGGAGATGGGTTGGAGTTGAGAGATTAGACTGGGACATGGCCCATGTCTATTTTTTTGATATATATATTTTTGTTTGATTAGACAACATTATATAGGATATATCCACAAAAGAACTTTTTAAAGTTGTATAACTGGTAATTCATTTATAATATATAACTATTTTAAATCATTTTGCTCTTATTAACTTTTTTCTTGAATTTGGTTATAATCTTTGTATTATATTGTTATTATATTATGATGATTGGTTCATTATATTTTCTTTAACTATGATATATTATTTTCTATACAAGAGGGTATATCCTCCCCATTGGTTCTAGACTAACCCTAACCACTAATTTGTATCCTCTTCTATACGGTTAGGAATGCTTGAGGTGTGTGGCATAAAGTTTGGTAATGATGGAGATGAACTGGATTAGGGATAATAATACATCATTAATTTTAACTAGATTTTTTCTCACTCGTGCTACACCCAATATTATATTGACCACCTACACTAGAATCTATATTCTCACACTCAAGACTATGCTCACAACATGAATCCTTACTTCGTTGAATGGATTATCATACTCTTATACAAGTACCAATATTGATAATCCTGATTCTGAAACCTATCTAATTCTATAGTATCCATCCATTCTGTTATCAAACATAATGAATATGTATACTCACTTGAAATAAATATCCAAATCTTTAATCACCCTCTAACCAAATTTATTTAGACCATATACATAAAAGGTCAAAGACAAAACCTCATCCAATTCTAGTCTAAACCATCTATATACATTAGTGTCAATGTTCCCTAAAATTATCCTTGTATAAGAGTTTAAAATAATGAAAATTGTAACATATCAATATACTAGTATATGAACACTCTAAGATCAACATCAATATGATAGGGTCTAGTGACCCGTGTTGAGGTATCCATTGAAATGATGGGAGGCATTACCTTTAAAAAACATGTCACTAACTATCATAATTATTCATAAAAAATTATATAAATGAATAAAAAACAATGAGGTATAACACATGAATATATAGAAAAATATCTATAATATAGTGTAAGATAACTAAATGTACCACCCGATATAATAAGAAATCCCAAATAGGTTTCATCATGAATACTGAGGACATGAGAGTGGCCTTTATAATGAGAACTCCATGCTATCAATTAACACATCTACCACTCATCTCCAAACTCAAATATCATCCACCAAATGAATCATATAATCTACATGGAAATTATGAAAAAAATTCACCTGTATTAATAAAAGGATGAATAATAATACTTAGTATGTTTATCATAGTTAGCGAGCCGACCCCAAGAAAAGCTCATGTCAAAATGATTTAAATAACAATAATGTGTAAATAAATTAATGACACCAGATATCTTCATCACCCAAAAAAATTCATGATCAAGCCTAATCATACAAAAAATAGCTCACCATCATTTTTATATCTAAATAAGAACATTTATATAAGTATAATCACACTTAAAAGTTTCATAAGAATTGTACAGGGGTCCCTATAGACCATGTCTTTCTAGGGTGTAATAAAAATATCATCTCAATCTGATAACCCTATTATTAGAGAGATGACCTTGGGTGTAACACTAAGAATTAACTTCCAATACATCTTGGATGTTTTAACCCATAAAAACACATTATTTCAGGATTCATGAAATACAATTAACATCAAAACATAATAATTATCTCTGAAACACCTTTTTAGTTTTTTGGATAGATAATTAACCCTACGTTAAATAATTAGGATGTTTGAATAAATACATATCTCAAACTATATCTAAAATACTAGAATAAATACACATATCTATAACTTAAATATATACATATCTAGATAGAGTATGAAATACACATTTTAAGGGATACAACATTATATATGGAAACTAAAGGGAATACACTTTTCCAAGGATAAAACTATATATCTAGTTATCCTAATACCTATGTTATGGGTATGATATGAGATAACATTTTTTAAATCATCATCCACCTTAATCAAATAGATATAGGAGATAAAGAGTTTAAAAAATAAAGTAAATTATTGACCATCATATTTTGGTGTTAGATTGATGGAGGTATTAAACATCTCCACAAATCCCATACAAGAGAAACTAGAGTAATTACACATCTACATAAATATCATAATAGATACATGATCAACCTCAACCAAGACCTATGGGTAAGTTGGAAAAAACACACACATATATCATCATTAGTCTATACCTTTGTCGGTGGGTGATAAGGATAAATTCCATCACTATCCTAATTTAATATTATCCAATGGGTGATTTTATGGGAAGACACCATAATAATCCATCACCACTGAAATATACCGATCACTAAAATACATCGCATATCAATGTAGATAATAATAAAAATAAGACACTACACTCAAATAAAGGATCCTTTAATCAGTCATAAGAGACCATATAATTTCTAAACCAAATCTTTCAAATCATACTTAAAAGGTCTCCACTATCCCAACCAATAGAAAGATAATACCTATAATTGAATAATAATTAAATGTTTTTTTAATTATCCCACTATTCACAACACAACTTAGTTGATAACAACTTCTATCTTATAAGTAACATTCACTCCATCAAGGGTGATACACAATTTTTTCACTAATTTATTAAATGTTCTCATAGATCAAATTATTTTTTAATAGAATACTCTTCTACTTTAAATAAAACATTTATTGTCATCATTATTAATTGTAATTTATTAATTATTATATATCAATTATAAACACTTAATTTCATCATGAATGTACTCCCTCATTCAGGGGATAATATTTTATAGGAGCTATGAATATTATTTCATTCCCATTAATAATTTATAACATTAGTTATAATTACATGCTTTATAATTCACTATCTTTAATCTCATTTATTAGTTTAAATAAATTTCACACCTTGATATATAAACAGACACTGAAACACACACAAATATATATATATATATATCATCTAGAAAATTATATTGGGATTCGTCCTTAAAAACACATTTAGAGTAACCTCTTATTCTTTTATAGAATAATCTTTCATGTTAGTTGTTGATTAAAATTAATCATACATTATTTACTATTATCATTTATCCCATTATATTACAATTTCATTCCTTTAATTAGTAATAAAATCTAATTATTTTCAATTTAGTAAATCTACATTCCATTTTCATTTCAGAGAACAATTAACTATGATTAATTTTTTCATAATGAATTTTTTAAATTCTTTTAGTTCCATCAAGAATCACTTGGAAGTCTCACTAATTATTTTTCAATAATTAATTCTCTTTCACTATTAATAAGACTCTATACCACATTACATTGTTTTATCATTTAATATAAATTATTCCTTTACCTCTTTGGTTAGTTAACTTATTACATTAATTAATCCAAGCTCCTTATTTGATTTCAAAAACTTCTCATTATATAATATTATTTATTAAAAATAATATTTTACATAATAAACCCAAATTAAATTTGACATAGCAGTTTAGAAATTCACATCACATAGAGTTCATTCCTATCATTAAGTCAATTATTAATGATTAAAAGTAGTCATTCACATAATCAATTATTTTATAAATATTTAATTATTATATACTTATAATAATGATTTTCAAATATATTTAATCATTGTAATAATAATTTATCCATAGAATGTCTCCAAAATAACAAAAAATTGGTTCAAAAAAGATTTTGATCATGAGAGGAGTCCAACATAGTTTTCAGTGTCCAAAAATTATACCTCAAACATCCCCATGTTCCCCATGTGTATTTTGATAATGTGGGGGTTCCATGTGGTAGCATCACATATGATTCCTAGCCACATCACTATAATTTACCATTCTATTCCCTTTTGAACCAGTGGCTCTTGGATGTTGGATCAATTATCAGGTGATCTAATCTCTATTAGGTTTTGTGTGAGAATACATTTTTATTTCTAGGTATTTAATATTTTATAATGGAGAAAATTTTAGAATATTATGACAATTAAAATATATTGGTAGAATGGAACCAAAATATAAAATAAAAATCAATGGAATTTTTTGAAAGTGTGGATTCAAAAGGATGGGATCTGGATAAATTCTCTATTCATTAGGAGAATAGGTGAATTTTATGTTCAAGATAGGATTATTTTGGTGGTCATGATCAATCAATAGTTATCTGTAAATATCAAATGGTCGTGGAAATAATGGTTCCATCTAGATGGTGATGATCACATCTATAAATCAATATATGGGGTTACTTTCACAATTCATGAAACTTTCATCATAAATATTATGAAATATTTATACTTGGATGTGACAGTAATGTATTGTTAAATTTATATTGAATAGTTTCCTATATTTGGGACACTTTTATCTATCTAGAGTATTGTAATTATATTATTTATCTTCTATTAAAGTTTCTTATTCAATGTCGAGTAACAATTGTTTCAGACTCTGTAAATCCCTATGTTATTTATTAATTTATTTACTTTTATTTTTATTTCTTAAATTTTTTTTGATATAAGTGATTATTGAAGGATTGGGGATGGTTCACAAATTATTAGTTTTGGATATACTTATTCACAATGCCATGTGTTTCAGACCTTTAAAATATTAGCCTTTTCTTTTTTGGGTTTTAGAGGATTGTTTGTTCTGAAACATTGATAAAAGTGTAATAATCTCCTTGGATTGGATCCATCTGAGCCATGGAATCATGTGTAATCATAACTACATGGGATGATATTTGATATTAGTGATTAAGTAACCTTACATTATTGGGGTACATGTCTGTAAAGTGTTGTGAGACCATGTGATAACCACCCAATAAAATTTATTGGATAATTTCATGAGGTATGTGACACACCACAGCTCCCAAAAATGCATATTTTGTGATAAAACTACCATTTAATCAAGGATCAGATGTCCCTCATTTCTCTACCCCTTACCAACATCGAATATTGACACTAATGATGTAACATCCATGGACCGATTCTCCCTTATGTAGCTGAGTCAATTCATTATGATAGCTCAAGTGCTCCACCCTGTATACTAGAGGATTCTCACTAGTAGTGATGGTGTATATAATTTAGTGGAGATACCGTGCCCTATGGTAAAAAGTTTTAATAAGAGTGAAAATAGGATAAATGAAACAAAAAAGTAAATCATAAAATAACTAGACACATCCAACTCAAACTAGAGATATTTAAATAACCAATAATCTAATTAAAAATAATAAACCATGATATTCCATATTGTATGCCAATCTAATGTCATCCGAAAGTCATCCAAGTAGAATATTAAATAGACTCATAATAAAAGTATCCAAATACATGGTCCAAAACTCCTTATGTAGTCCATTCTCCAAGCTCCAATCCCATTTAGTAAATTAATCAATCATGAACAGGACCCTGTGACCTTGTCCATACAAGCATCCAGTTGGTCTTCCGAAGTACCAAACGACACCCAAATAGGGTGTGAGTAAAACTTAGTAAGACGACACCCATTATGTCTAAAAAAATATATTATGAATATATTATTCATATAACATTATGATAAAGAGGGGAAATAATTCATAAATTAATGTATAACATGAAATAAGATTGTTGAACCTTGAGCTTCAGGTTGACACTCGGGGTCAACCAAACCTAATTTGACACAATGCTGTATATCTATTCCTATTGGTGGATTCTAATTCCTAGGAATAATCACCCATACTATTGGTGGATTATCCTCTAACACCCCAATATTCCATGGTATGCTTCTCTTTGAATAATACAATAGTGTGTGTTGTACGCAACTTCGAGTTCTAACACACCACAACCAATCAAACTAGCCGTTATGAATAGTAATACCCACTTTTTGAAATTTTATAAATTTTATATTTCAAAATTTATTTCATTTTTGTATTAGGAGTATCGAAATTAGCATAGGGTGAATTTTTGGTATTTTTCTAAAAACTTTCAATTTTTGACGAATAGTGAAAAACACTGAGTTATAGTTTAAAATCAAATTTTTCTTTAAATAATTATTTATTTTATTTATATTTGTTTTAGGTAAAACTTTATATATAATACCTATATAATATCAATGTAATTCATTGGATTCAGTTTATAATAATGTAAATATTTAAAAATTTTATTGAACTTTTTATCACCTTTAACCCACATCCTAGGAGCATTTAGAAATTTACATAAAACTTAATTTTACTGCTTCTGTGAGTTGAATTTAAAAAATATGAGAGACATGTTTGATATTAGTAAGAAAAATGTTGTTCAATAAGATGAAAATAATTTTTTCTAAATTTTAACTTTTTACTTTTATTTACCACGGTTAAAAGTAAATAGGGTATTTAATGGTAAAAATGATATTATTATTACCCTAACACATGTCCTAATTCTATTGGATGATTGTAATTCGACCAAAACCAACCTTAGGAATAAAATATGATCCTTTAGGTCCACTTGTATTAGATTATAACATTTATTATTATTTAATTCGAAGAAGAGTTAAAAGTGTTAAATGCAAAGATTAATAACTAAACAATTTTTAATATAGGGTTACACATAAGATAAATTCGACTATAAATATTCATTAGAAACATAAAAATATTTCCTATATAATTGTATTTTATTTATATTTTTTAGACAATAAATAAGTTAATTTATTTATGACACAATGATGATGCAGTAATTACCTACTTAATGAAATATTAAAATAATTGAAACTATAAATATCCAAATAAAAGTAATTTGAGACTTTTTGTGAATTAGAATAATTTTTTAGGTTAATATTACATGTTAGTGTTAGTTATATGATTTTTTTTGAAGTAATAATTCTGTTATGAATTTAGAAAAAACAAAATACCAAATATTGTAAAAATTGACATAAAAGAGTTTTTAAAACAAATATTATATTATTAATTGATATTATATTCCTAAAAATATAAGGTTAAGCCAAAGGTCTTAAATAATTTTATATATGTCATTAATGAACCACTTTAGGTTCTCTTGGAAGTTTATATTACGTTTATTAACCATATAATATAAAAATACAAAGAGACATGGTAAATGTCAAACTATTTAATTAAGAGTTAAATCTAAAAGATAAGGTTAATATAGTGACCCAAACCTATCTAAAACCTATTGGTTGAGTGGTTTTCGACCCATATCCATCTTATACTTTAAATAATTCATTTTTAATCCATTGGAAACATAAAATTATTTTATTATAAAATAATATTTCAAGCGTTTCCTAAGGTTCCCCTCACCCCTCTTATAAAAGGGAACTCCCCCTTCTCTCTAATTAACACCTTCAAAGCCATTTGGATTGGACAAACCCTGCTCAAATACCCTATAAACTTTCCTAAAATCATACTAAATGCCTTCCTTTAGCCATAAATCCAACCTAAGTATCCATTTTGATCAAATCAAAAGGAAGAACCTGAAGAAGAGGTAAATATTTCATCACCTCTTTCAAGTTCCTTTCTTCTTCCACTTCCTCTTTCTTTTTTGTTTACATTCTAAAATAATAACTCCAATATATTCTATATACTGTTATCTTATTATAAATATGGTACAACCATATTCATTATTATATACATCCTTTTAATGACATGTCACCATACGTGCGTACGTATGACTTACCGTCTCCACGTCGTGGTGTAATTGTTATTCAATACATTATTATTTGGATGGGTATAATAATGATGTGTAATTGATATAAATAATAAATATAACATGATAATTATTATGTATATATGATATAACATCCAATTATATATTATTTTAATATCAAAATAATGATATTATCTCTCGTGCGTACATACTGATTATCGTCTCCACGAACGCGATGAGATTCATTTTTCATCATATCCATTCAAGACTAATTTTCATTAGATGATTAAAAATAATGTTTAAAGACTTAATATAATTCTGAATATGAATAAGATACATACCATACATAAAAACATTACATATGTAACGAAGCATATAAAGGAAAACGAATCAGTTAACACTCAAAATGACGATAATAATAAAATATTATTCACAATGCAATATTAAAAGATCATATATGATATCATATTAATTGATATGATTATTTTATAATTTAATAACAAATATTTCACCATTATACAAGAGTTTAATCTACCCTCGACCATGGAAAAGTACAAGCTAAGGGTTAATTCTACAACCTCTTCATTATTCAAGGTTGTTTTTATATAATTATCTACTGGGACCTCTTTATTATCCAAATCCTTGTTTTCTTAAAAATGTATTAAAAAAAATATTTAATACTAACTAGACTATGGGTTAAAGTCATTTATAACATTATTTGACCTTATACATTTTGAAATAAATCTTTCCGTTGTTTTCCAAACAAGGTAATTTTTGACCTTTTCGACCAATTTAAGGTAAGAATGTTTTTTAACTTATATGGTGGGTGAAACTATTTTCCACCATTATAACATCTTTGAGACTTACCTTACAAGATTATAAGAATATTTTCAAATTTTTTTTTCTTAAATTATTTTAAAATATAAAGAGATATTTCTCTAAATTTTTTTTTGATTTCATCTATGTCGACATACATTGATGGATTTTAAGCTTATTTGAAGTTGATTTATTATTATACAAAACTTCCATATTATATTGAAGGTTTTCTGATATGTTTGACTATGGATGTGTTATTTTTACACCACTGGTGGTTTATGGATAAATTATTGACATTTCGTATGCTATTTTTAATATGAATGTTTATGTTATGTTTAAACCTTTTTATATGAGAAATGCATTGGAATTAGTAAGTGACGGGTGGAGCCCGCTATAGCTCCTCAATGCATCGGTAGGTCTCATGAGACAAACTAGTGTCTTGGCACAAGGTCTTGAAAAAATCTTATTTGTAGTCTTGGCACAAGGCCATGACTATGTGGTTATGAATGTCTGACATTATGTATTCAATCATTATGAAAGTGGATATTGATATTTCATGTGATTATTTGACTAGTAGAATATCCATGTGAGTAAGTAAATGACATTATTATGATTTATATTTTCCATATTATGGTGAATTTTATGTTGAAAAGGAATTTTTTTAGTTTTATACATTGCATTAAATGTTTATGCTTATTTATGGAAGTTTCTACTATATTGTTATCCTTACTGAGAATTTGATCTCAACCATTTATATTTTTTATTTTTCCTAGGATGCGAAGAAGTATATTATGACTGACCTGCAGGGATATTCTATGGGATCTCATTATTGTCCATGGAAACAATTTTGTTGTATTTTTCCATTTTATGATGTAATGTAAACCTTATGAATGTATCTAGTACTTCCAAGGCTACTAAACTAATCAGTCTTCGAGACTTGATATTTTGTGATCATTCCAATGATACGTAATAATGCACCGACTTTGGGATTCTGGGTCCAGGTAATTATATCTCTTGTTGAGGATTAATCACCCCTACCATGAATCAGTAACATTATATATCACCCTCATGCATTAGGTAATCAAGCATCTCACCCTCAGGTAATAAGTACACATATATCAATCCCTAAGGAAGTATATTCCCTTGCATATGTCCCTTACGAAGAATGTACCCATGCGTAAAACCCTTATGTGGTATGTAGCTGTGAATCTATCCCTCAGGAAGTACATTTACATGCATATATCCCTCAGGTGGTAAGTGACCATGCACCTAGAACTCATTTGGTAGGTAACCTGGCATATTTCCCCTATAAAATACAATTAATCAAGAGTCATGAAAAGACAACACAACTAGAAGATCATGTATAATACCAACACAAAAAATTCCAAACATGATTTCAAAATCCGTATCATTTATTATAAAAATATCCAATTATGATGGAATTTATTCCATTTAACAATTCATGCCAATAACCAAATTTAAGAACACTATCAATTTAATCCATGTGACTAATTATCCTAGTAATTTAGTCATTCCCATTTTAATTATGATTTAATAAAAATTAAAAATACAAATATTTTCATACAAAATATTTAATCATTCCTTTACACCAATTCAAATTACATGCCAATATACCTTTTTTAAGCCATATAATTCATTCTCAAGCCTATTATCACAATTACTAAGTTATTACAAATCCATTTTAATATAATTTTTTAATTCAAATGCTAAATTAATTCACATTGTTAAGTAAAATAATAAAAAACTTCCAATTAACCAAGAAATCTAAGTTCATTCAATTCAATTCCAACCTAGATTCAAAGGTTAGCGCATCCCTCAAGTGACTGTAAGTTCCGGTATCAATACCAATATATCCAATGGGATTCAAGGGTGTAACGCCCCAACCCTAATTACCTAGAGTCGGTGCATTATTACATAACATTGGCATGATCATGAGAAAGATCAAGTCTCGAAAGACCGATTAGTTTAGTAGCCTTGGAATAACTAGATACATCCATAAATTTTTACATTACATCAAAAAAAACATCTTGTCTTCATATCCCCTCATACTATCCTTGCAGGTCATTCATAAATTACTTCTTCATAATCCTGGGAAAAATAAAACATTGAAAGGGGTGAGCTCGGATGCTCAGTAAGGATAACATTATAGCAGAAGCTTTCATAAATAAGCATAAACACTTAAGGCAATTTATAACTAAAACAAAAGCCTTTTAAATTTAAACTTCAGCATAAAATGGCGAAGGTAAAATGAAATAATGCCATTTACTTACTCACATGGATATTCTACTAGTCGAATGATCACATGCAATATCAATAACCACTTTCATAATGATGGAATGCATAATGCCAGACTATCATAACCACATATCCAAGGCCTCGTGCCAAGACTACAAATAAGATTTTTCTAAGGCCTTGTGCCAAGACACTAGTTTGTCTCATGAGACCTACCGATGCATCTAGGAGCTATAGCGGGCTCCACCCGTCACTTATTAAGTCCAATGCATTCCTCATATGAACATGTTTAAACGTAACATAAACATTCGTATTAAAACTAGCATACGAAATGTCAATACTTTAACCACAAACCATGAATGGTATAAAAATAGCACATCCATAGTCAAACATAACTCATTCGATACAATATGGAAGATTGTATTGTATCACATTAACCTCAATCAAGAATAATGAAGGATGTTGACATAGATGAAATTAATCATCAAAACTATTTGATAGAAATATCCCCCTTTTTCTTGAAATCATTTAAAAGTCACACTATTTGTCAAGAAGCCATTTAAAAATAGATTTTTGAATCAAAGTGTCCCATACCACTTTGAAACTTTTTTAAAAGGAGTTTTAATTTCTAAACTTTAATGTCCATATAAATAAATCCTTGAAACCATTTTTAAAACATGGACATTATGAATAAGTCTTTAAAACATTTAAAAATGGTATTTTAGTTAGAGATTCTAACCAAAAGAGAGACAATTGAATACAAATAGTTAAGGTAATCAGAACTTTGTAATATCATGAGAATAAAGGGATTCATGATATACTACTTCAAAGTACATTATATACACCACATAAAAGTGATTTGGTGTATATCAACAAAGAAGTCTCAATGGAATGTAAATTGAGATGAAATCTCTCATAAAGGCTATATCCTTAGGTTAAGGATAAATCAACGATATAATTATGTGTGACAAATATAAATACACTAAATATGATTGGATATTCAGTGTAAAACAATCAAAGGATATTCACACATATTCTTGTAAAAATAACACCAACGAATTGGATGTTTAACTCAACAAATGGAGAATGAGTTAAAATTACTCTTATCAAATTCATATCAATGAATTGAGAATTATCAATGGAGTGATTATGTGTATCAAACTTATATCCACAGGAAGGGGAGTGGAAATTATGACATAATCAAATGAATAGTGATTCCACACATAATCTTGGGGTAATATAATCAATGAAATATGCGTAAAGCCAAATGAGTGGAAATTGAAATCTCAAATTCCCTTATTGATTAGGTAACTTAAGAAACAAACACCCATGAAAGAAATATCATACCATGATGATGTAAATACCCATAAAATAAAGTATATTACACAATGAATACAATCATGGGTAGTACACATACACCACATGCAATAATTAAGTGGTGATCAATGGAATTCTCACGGAATTAAAAGTGAGACAAGAAACCCCTTACCACGTTAATCAACTGAGTCGCATGACCAAAAGTTAATAACCACCAAATGATTTACAGAATAACATGAATATAAAGTGAATCATGATAATATATATCAAATGGAAGTACACAATACACCACTTTCAATAATTTAGTAGCGAACAATGGAAATCTCACGGAATTGAAAGTGAGATAAGAGAATCCCTTACTTTGTACTTTTTCCTTGGTCGATGGTAGGTTTACCTCCTGTATAATGGTGAAATAATTGTTATTGAATAATACAAGAATCATTTACTTTAATATGATATCATATATGATCTTTTAACATTGATTTGTTAATAATATCTTAGTATTAACGTCGTTTTGGGTGTTAACTTACTCATTTTCTTTTATATGTTTTGTTACATAAGTCATGTTTGTTGTATCTTATTCATATCCAGAATGATATCAAGTCCTTAAACATCATTTTTAAATCATTAAATGATAATTATACTTGAATGGATACGATGGATAATGAATCTCATCGCGTTCGTGGAGACGGTAGTCCGTACGTACGCATGAACGCTACTTCCATTTAATTTTTTTATTTTAAAAGAATCGAATCCAAATGATACATAGGTATATTACTATTCCAGTATAATATAATATTTTATATATGTTACTTGAGTTCATTAACACCATCCTTTATACGTTCCACGAGTGGTATGAACGAGTCATATCATTTTAAGGGGGCGATAGTCCACACTTCCTCAAATGAAATTATCGTATGTATATACGACATGAAACGAATAATGGTATGAAATAAAATGGAATTACAGAAGCTTATATATAAAATATATATCATTAATATCATATTTAATTACAGTGCCATCATAATGGCCACCATGAGAGGCGGTAAGATGTTTTTGAACAATCATCGTTTCGTGAGGCGTTAGTTTGCCATCCACAGAAACATTATGTTCATCATCCATTAGATGGAGTTGTGTGTATGTGTAGTTTGAATACTTCTTATAACAACATCCTAGTATATTGAGGATACTGGTGTTGTTACAAAAGAAGGGAAATAAAAAGAGTTTGGGGGTCGAAGAAGCAAAATAAATGAAAATAATTTAAGAGAAATCGTTACCTTTAATTTAGGTAACTCACTTTGGTTGGAACCAAAGGACTTGTTGAAATGCTTTCTACCTAAGGGGAAGCTTCAAGGAGGAGGAGAGGGATGTGGGGAGATTAGTTGGGCAGAGTTTGGACGAGCCAAGTGGCTTGAGAGGTGTGAGGAAATGAGAAGGAGGAGTGCCCTTTTATAAGAGGGGTGAGGGGCACCTTTGGAAAAGCTAGAAAAATTAATTTATAATAAATTCATATTCGGTTTCCAATGGCTCCAAAGTTGACTATTCAAAGGTTGAGGTGGGGATAGGTCGAAAACAACTCATCCAATAGAATTTAGACAGGTTTGGGTACTTATAGTAACCTTATCTTTAAGTATTAACTCTAAGTTAATTAGTTTCACTTTTACAATGTCTCTTTGTATTTTTATATAATATGGTTAATAAACTTACTATATACATCCAAAAGACCCCCAAGTGGTCCATTAATGATTAACCTATCATAATATAAGTCTCTTGGACGAACCTTATATTTTTAGGAATTTAATATCAATTAATAATATAATATTTGTTTTAAGAACTCTTTTATGTCAATTTTGACACTATTCACTAGTTGATTTTTGTGAAACTCATAAAAGATTGATTACTTCGAACAAAGTCAAATAAATCAATCCTAATATATCATATTATCCTAGAAAATTTTTTTAATTCATTAAAAGTTTCATATTATAATTATTTTGGTATTTATAATATCAATTATGTTAATTTTTTACTATTTTAGTAATTACTGCATCATCATTGTGTCATAAATAAAATAAATTTTTTAATGTCAAAAAATTATAAATAAAATATAATTATGTAGGAAATCGTTTTAGGTTTCTAATGAATATTTATAATCTAAAATCCAGCATATATAACCCTATGTAACAATTGTTTTTCTAAAAGATATATGCTTGTGTCATTTTTGTATTCATTTTAACTTAATTAATATAAAGTGTCATTATCACTTACAAGTGGATCCATGGGGTCCCCAAATTGACCCAAAGATGCCCCTGGTCGACCATGTATCAACCAATAGGGTTACGACACATTTTAGGGTAATTTAGTATTATTATAATATAATTTTTTTTAACCCTTATTTACCGGATTTACCCTTAACCATAAAATATTTACCGCAGTAATTATTCAAAATGTCTAAAAATAAAAGTTACCTATTTACACAATTTGGACATACTGAATCCAAATATGGAATCCATTTTTCTAAATTCAAAACACAGAAGTGGCAGAAATTAATTTAAAATTAATTCCCGCTGTCAAAACAAAAAGCGTGTTTTTAAGAGATAATAACTATCAAAAGATTGACACTTGTTTATGTTCGGTTTAATTGTAAAATTATGTCCAATGACCAACATTATATTAAATGGTAAAAATATATTCTAAATATACTTTAAAACCACTCAAATTCACAATTTATCACTATTAATTATTTTGATTAAAAAAGTTGTTTTTAATTAAAATTTAGTAATTTTCACTATTCATCAAAATATGAAAGTTATCCGAAAAGTACCAAAATTTCACCTTAGGATAAATTCGATATTCCGAATCCAAAAAATGAAGTCCATTTTGAAATATAAAATATATATAATTTCAAAAAGTAGGTATTACTATTCATAACGGCTAGTTTGATTGGTTGTGGTGTGTTAAAATCTCGAAGTTGCGTACAATGCACGTCATTGAATTATTCGAAAGGAAACATACCGAGGAAGCTTGGGGTGTTACATTCTCCCCTCCTTCAATAAATTGCGTCCTCGCAATTTTTAAAATTTTGCTTGGGAATATAATGGAAAGTCCCACATCGGAAAAAAAGTCAATAAAACTATCACTTTAAAAGAAAGAAAGAGAGGTATAAGGGTCATCCAAGATAACCCATACTAGGATTCCATGTAAGAAAACATGGATATGGATGATAAACTAAGTGTCAAGTTCTGATGGAGAGGGATAGAAATCATGATCAGGAGAAAGTTAACAATGAGAAAACCACAAACTTGTGTTGGGACAAACGACCATTAGTCTCCTAGTAGGAAAGTAAACGGACAACATTTTTTTTTAAGTTACATTACATAAGGAAGAGTAATTCATTTATGATATTGACTAAGAACATTATGAGATATACTTACATTTTAAGTAGATTTTCATTCTTTAATAAATTTCCACCACAAACTCATTTTTTTTTAAACGATGAGTATTCAAGAAGACTTGGTCACACTGGAAGAGATAGAATAAACTTCTATAGAATCACATGATCCATGAAGGATAAACCATATATTTACATTGTCTTTGAAGATTAATCAAAACCAAAATGGTCAGTGAATGATCTAAGGATCCCCCAAAAGGATATTCATTGAGATAAATATGCACTAATCTTAATTTCTAAAATTAAACCAACAATACCCCAAAGTTAAATAGATACCATTCAATAACCAATTGTCCTTAAAATCCTTTAATATAATCCAAACTAATATTGAAACCCAAAACATAGAAGAATTTGATTATGTAGTCTCCCATGTTAAATTGTATCTCCAAATGACATCAGATACTCTTAAAGTCACATACTCAAAAGTAATTAACCTAATCACATATTCTCTATTGTAGGTTAATCATTTCCATAAATAACCCAAATCACTATAAATCCACAATAAAAACGTAGATAAAAATCTATCATTACTCCAAAAATGAAACCCCATAGTATTCTATTTTCCTTGGGCATATAGTGTTCCCAACAAAGCGAACATCTTCCAAAATAACATTTATCACTTAATCACCAAATCATTTTCCTATACCAAGGGTATTCTTTTGATATGAAATAAGGACCCAAATCAACTTATTATTGATCAATAAAATCATTTAACTAAAAAAAAGTCACACTAACCAGGGACTTCACGTAGTCCAGTGGTAGGCGATAAATCCCAATCGCACTTTGGTTGTGGGTTCGATTCCCATAGCTTTGTCCGACGCGACGGGTTGTCACACGGTCTACGTGTTGTCCTTTTTCAAAAATTATATTTTATAATATTGCCAAAATGAGATAAATTCCTCCAAATACTATATCATAAATTTAACCACAAATGTTATATCATACCTTGAATCTTCATCCCAAATTAGAATAACTTATAATTCTCTCAAACCCCAATGATCATATAAATCCAAATGGTTATTTATACCCATATCCACAAGAGAAGAGACAATTCTTCCTCAAATATCATTCTCACATGGCAAACTGCGGGGTTAAAAATACAAGAGAAAATTATTCCATAGTAAACCCATCAACAAGGAGTGGTAATACTTTTTAAACATTTCTCCAACCATTTATTCCCACATAGATTCTTCTTTGACCAAGAAAATATCTTATAGAATAGGACATTCACTCGGGTAATGTCCAGGTCCCCTACATTTACGGCAAATGACTGTAAATGGACTCTTGGGACCATTTTTATCTTCTTCCATAGTACTCTTCATTTTTCTTCGGCAATTCTTTACTTTATGTCCTTCCTTCCCGCACGTAAAACATTTCGTTGTCCCATTGAGACACTTTCCTGGGTGTCTCTTTCCACATTTCCTGCATGATGAAAATTGAGGGTTCTTTTCTCCATGGTCTCCATTGCTGGAGCTCTTATCATTTATCACCTTTCTCTTCCTTGTTGAGTCTGGGAGTTGGTTAATATATATGTTGTTGATCATATTTTTGGAAAACTGATTTGGCATAAAGACGATATCTTTTACGCCTATCAACATTCCATTTTGTTGCTCATTGCCACCACCGTTCCCATCTTGTACATCATTCTCAAAGTCACTATGACTTCCTTGGAATCCATCCATTGACTAAAACCATAAAGCATTATGTGAGTAATAGTAGTCGTAAAATCATTTAGAGATTAAAATGTCACCATATTCTCAATTTGAAACATATTAGGATTAACCAAGGTCATTTACTCTCATCTTATATATATATTACTTAAATTGGTTTGTAAAGAAAATGTAAATTATCCTAAGCATATCCCCCGGGAGTGTCGTAACCAAGAGTGCAGCAAGGCCCGTTGTCGTGCACCAGTTCCCGTTCGAGTCTAGCTCAAAGCGGTGTTTTCGGGTTTTACCCCTAGGTACATCTGTGCCAGAGCCGCCTCTACCTGCTCGTATCCAGACAGGGATGTATTGCTTGGAAAACTCACAAAATCTCTACAATACCAAAATTCTAGGAAGTTCTTTTATACTAATCCTCAAAGTTCATCTTAGGTCTTCGTGCTCTAATCAGAGTTTATCTAAATCTAGCTACCAAGGTTTGTACTAAACTCCCTCTGATACCAACTGTAACGCCCCGACCCTAATTACCTAGAGTCGGTGCATTATTACATAACATTGGCATGATCATGAGAAAGATCAAGTCTCGAAAGACCGATTAGTTTAGTAGCCTTGGAATAACTAGATACATCCATAAATTTTTACATTACATCAAAAAAAAACATCTTGTCTTCATATCCCCTCATACTATCCTTGCAGGTCATTCATAAATTACTTCTTCATAATCCTGGGAAAAATAAAACATTGAAAGGGGTGAGCTCGGATGCTCAGTAAGGATAACATTATAGCAGAAGCTTTCATAAATAAGCATAAACACTTAAGGCAATTTATAACTAAAACAAAAGCCTTTTAAATTTAAACTTCAGCATAAAATGGCGAAGGTAAAATGAAATAATGCCATTTACTTACTCACATGGATATTCTACTAGTCGAATGATCACATGCAATATCAATAACCACTTTCATAATGATGGAATGCATAATGCCAGACTATCATAACCACATATCCAAGGCCTCGTGCCAAGACTACAAATAAGATTTTGCCAAGGCCTTGTGCCAAGACACTAGTTTGTCTCATGAGACCTACCGATGCATCGAGGAGCTATAGCGGGCTCCACCCGTCACTTATTAAGTCCAATTCATTCCTCATATGAACATGTTTAAACGTAACATAAACATTCGTATTAAAACTAGCATACGAAATGTCAATACTTTAACCACAAACCATGAATGGTATAAAAATAGCACATCCATAGTCAAACATAACTCATTCGATACAATATGGAAGATTGTATTGTATCACATTAACCTCAATCAAGAATAATGAAGGATGTTGACATAGATGAAATTAATCATCAAAACTATTTGATAGAAATATCCCCCTTTTTCTTGAAATCATTTAAAAGTCACACTATTTGTCAAGAAGCCATTTAAAAATAGATTTTTGAATCAAAGTGTCCCATACCACTTTGAAACTTTTTTAAAAGGAGTTTTAATTTCTAAACTTTAATGTCCATATAAATAAATCCTTGAAACCATTTTTAAAACATGGACATTATGAATAAGTCTTTAAAACATTTAAAAATGGTATTTTAGTTTCGAGATTCTAACCAAAAGAGAGACAATTGAATACAAATAATTAAGGTAATCAGAACTTTGTAATATCATGAGAATAAAGGGATTCATGATATACTACTTCAAAGTACATTATATACACCACATAAAAGTGATTTGGTGTATATCAACAAAGAAGTCTCAATGGAATGTAAATTGAGATGAAATCTCTCATAAAGGCTATATCCTTAGGTTAAGGATAAATCAACGACATAATTATGTGTGACAAATATAAATACACTAAATATGATTGGATATTCAGTGTAAAACAATCAAAGGATATTCACACATATTCTTGTAAAAATAACACCAACGAATTGGATGTTTAACTCAACAAATGGAGAATGAGTTAAAATTACTCTTATCAAATTCATATCAATGAATTGAGAATTATCAATGGAGTGATTATGTGTATCAAACTTATATCCACAGGAAGGGGAGTGGAAATTATGACATAATCAAATGAATAGTGATTCCACACATAATCTTGGGGTAATATAATCAATGAAATATGCGTAAAGCCAAATGAGTGGAAATTGAAATCTCAAATTCCCTTATTGATTAGGTAACTTAAGAAACAAACACCCATGAAAGAAATATCATACCATGATGATGTAAATACCCATAAAATAAAGTATATTACACAATGAATACAATCATGGGTAGTACACATACACCACATGCAATAATTAAGTGGTGATCAATGGAATTCTCACGGAATTAAAAGTGAGACAAGAAACCCCTTACCACGTTAATCAACTGAGTCGCATGACCAAAAGTTAATAACCACCAAATGATTTACAGAATAACATGAATATAAAGTGAATCATGATAATATATATCAAATGGAAGTACACAATACACCACTTTCAATAATTTAGTAGCGAACAATGGAAATCTCACGGAATTGAAAGTGAGATAAGAGAATCCCTTACTTTGTACTTTTTCCTTGGTCGATGGTAGGTTTACCTCCTGTATAATGGTGAAATAATTGTTATTGAATAATACAAGAATCATTTACTTTAATATGATATCATATATGATCTTTTAACATTGATTTGTTAATAATATCTTAGTATTAACGTCGTTTTGGGTGTTAACTTACTCATTTTCTTTTATATGTTTTGTTACATAAGTCATGTTTGTTGTATCTTATTCATATCCAGAATGATATCAAGTCCTTAAACATCATTTTTAAATCATTAAATGATAATTATACTTGAATGGATACGATGGATAATGAATCTCATCGCGTTCGTGGAGACGGTAGTCCGTACGTACGCATGAACGCTACTTCCATTTAATTTTTTTATTTTAAAAGAATCGAATCCAAATGATACATAGGTATATTACTATTCCAGTATAATATAATATTTTATATATGTTACTTAAGTTCATTAACACCATCCTTTATACGTTCCATGAGTGGTATGAACGAGTCATATCATTTTAAGGGGGCGGTAGTCCGCACTTCCTCAAATGAAATTATCGTATGTATATACGACATGAAACGAATAATGGTATGAAATAAAATGGAATTACAGAAGCTTATATATAAAATATATATCATTAATATCATATTTAATTACAGTGCCATCATAATGGCCACCATGAGAGGCGGTAAGATGTTTTTGAACAATCATCGTTTCGTGAGGCGTTAGTTTGCCATCCACAGAAACATTATGTTCATCATCCATTAGATGGAGTTGTGTGTATGTGTAGTTTGAATACTTCTTATAACAACATCCTAGTATATTGAGGATACTGGTTTTGTTACAAAAGAAGGGAAATAAAAAGAGTTTGGGGGTTGAAGAAGCAAAATAAATGAAAATAATTTAAGAGAAATCGTTACCTTTAATTTAGGTAACTCACTTTGGTTGGAACCAAAGGACTTGTTGAAATGCTTTCTGCCTAAGGGGAAGCTTAAAGGAGGAGGAGAGGGATGTGGGGAGCTTAGTTGGGCAGAGTTTGGACGAGCCAAGTGGCTTGAGAGGTGTGAGGAAATGAGAAGGAGGAGTGCCCTTTTATAAGAGGGGTGAGGGGCACCTTTGGAAAAGCTAGAAATATTAATTTATAATAAATTCATATTCGGTTTCCAATGGCTCCAAAGTTGACTATTCAAAGGTTGAGGTGGAGATAGGTCGAAAACAACTCATCCAATAGAATTTAGACAGGTTTGGGTACTTATAGTAACCTTATCTTTAAGTATTAACTCTAAGTTAATTAGTTTCACTTTTACAATGTCTCTTTGTATTTTTATATAATATGGTTAATAAACTTACTATATACATCCAAAAGACCCCCAAGTGGTCCATTAATGATTAACCTATCATAATATAAGTCTCTTGGACGAACCTTAGATTTTTAGGAATTTAATATCAATTAATAATATAATATTTGTTTTAAGAACTCTTTTATGTCAATTTTGACACTATTCACTAGTTGATTTTTGTGAAACTCATAAAAGATTGATTACTTCGAAAAAAGTCAAATAAATCAATCCTAATATATCATATTATCCTAGAAAATTTGTTTAATTCATTAAAAGTTTCATATTATAATTATTTTGGTATTTATAATATCAATTATGTTAATTTTTTACTATTTTAGTAATTACTTCATCATCATTGTGTCATAAATAAAATAAATTTTTTAATGTCAAAAAATTATAAATAAAATATAATTATGTAGGAAATCGTTTTAGCTTTCTAATTAATATTTATAATCTAAAATCCAGCATATATAACCCTATGTAACAATTGTTTTTCTAAAAGATATATGCTTGTGTTATTTTTGTATTCATTTTAACTTAATTAATATAAAGTGTCATTATCACTTACAAGTGGATCCATGGGGTCCCCAAATTGACCCAAAGATGCCCCTGGTCGACCATGTATCAACCAATAGGGTTAAGACACATTTTAGGGTAATTTAGTATTATTATAATATAATTTTTTTAACCCTTATTTACCGGATTTACCCTTAACCATAAAATATTTACCGCAGTAATTATTCAAAATGTCTAAAAATAAAAGTTACCTATTTACACAATTTGGACATACTGAATCCAAATATGGAATCCATTTTTATAAATTCAAAACACAGAAGTGGCAGAAATTAATTTAAAATTAATTCCCGCTGTCAAAACAAAAAGCGTGTTTTTAAGAGATAATAACTATCAAAAGATTGACACTTGTTTATGTTCGGTTTAATTGTAAAATTATGTCCAATGACCAACATTATATTAAATGGTAAAAATATATTCTAAATATAATTTAAAACCACTCAAATTCACAATTTATCACTATTAATTATTTTGATTAAAAAAGTTGTTTTTAATTAAAATTTAGTAATTTTCACTATTCATCAAAATATGAAAGTTATCCGAAAAGTACCAAAATTTCACCTTAGGATAAATTCGATATTCCGAATCCAAAAAATGAAGTCCATTTTGAAATATAAAATATATATAATTTCAAAAAGTAGGTATTACTATTCATAACGGCTAGTTTGATTGGTTGTGGTGTGTTAAAATCTCGAAGTTGCGTACAATGCACGTCATTGAATTATTCGAAAGGAAACATACCGAGGAAGCTTGGGGTGTTACAAAGGGTGGTAAAAAAATGGTTTGATAAAAATAGTGATTTAATAATTAGGATAGGTAATATGAATGGAATGCCAGTGTGATCACACATGTTTAACATACAAGAAATATGAAATAGACATTAGAGAGTTGTTCTAGACCACCGACTTCAAGAAGAAAAAAATAGGAGATTGAAGTTCAAGATTTGGATCAACATGAAACATAATGATCTACCATGGAAAACATTTGAAACACCTCATAAAGGATGGAATAAGAGTATCATAGGAGGAAATAATTGGAATACATCAAATATAATAGAGACTTACTAATTTAGGATAATTGGATTGAATAATGGATCAACAAGGGAAGAAACAACATTTGGGAAGCCTTGGGATCCCTCAAGAACCTTAAATTTTTTAAATCTTGTATTAGTGGAGAAATAAGGAATTAAATTTTGATTAAAAAGAGTTGGGGGGGGAGGAGGGGTAAAAAGACATTATATCCCCTCACTTATGTGGACCATCTTGAAACGACTAGGTAGCCAGTGGTGTCCTTTGGATTTTTTGTATGGTTGGGAACCCAACCAGCAAGCTAGTGGGTTCCCACGTGGTGGATAGTGATTCTATTGTATCATACCCATACTGACTAGTTACCAATGGTTGGATTATGGGTCTCATTGGAAAGCTATTTGGGCTCCAATAGTCTTACTAAGCTATTGAGAAACCCCTTGGCTAGCCAGTGCTTTTGTAGTTTCTCCATCCATGTAAACCAATTATATCAATTTTTATACTTTATTAGTATGGATTCTATACTCCACCGAACACCTCTGAAGAAATTTTTTAATCCATGAACATGGATCATAATTTAAGTCTTAAATGGTTCAACAAAACTCAAAGATGTTCAATAGAAAACTTAAAGATTAATAATCTAAGGAAGAAGGAAAGTATCTTACAACTCTCACTATATAATAGCTCATCCCTGACCTGTGCTCCCAAGAATCATTGAGAGGTATCAATGAAAAATTTGGGCCACTAATCCCACATATCATACTCCCACTCTTAAGTATCATTTTGAAAATTCCCATGCTTCCAGAACACTTATAGCAGAGGCATAATATTCCCCTGAAGATTCTTCTCACTACTATCCATGATATAGATCTAGTTATCCTCAAATTATGAATTAATATAAATATCAACCTCAATCTCAACATCATAAAAATATATCACATAAGAAGGGACAAGGTGATATATCTATATATAGGACATGCGAAACACATCATTCATGGAATTATAGAGTTATTGAAGGGACAATCAGTACACTAATGGATTAACCCTATCTACTATCTCAAATGGCCCAAAAAACATGGGTGAGACCTTTTTAAATTTGTTGATATGAAATTTCCCATCTAAGGAAACATATAAACAAAAAAACCTATCACCAACCTTAAAATCTAGAGGTTATCTCCAAGGGATAGTGTATGATTTCTATAGACTCAATGTGATTACCAAACAATTTATGATCAAATGAACATGAATAGATATATCATACATGATACTAGGCCTAACAATCATCGATTAACCCACCTATAACTAGAAAAAATGAAAACTAAATGAACTTCCATATAAGGACATTAAAGGAACCATCTAGATTGATTATTAAAAGTTGTTATTTTAACCAAACTCCACGTGTTCTAGATTATTCTCCGAAGAACCACCAAAATATAAAAAACTAGATTATAACATATCCTATAGAATCTAAATCGCCTATCCAGATTTTTCTTTAGTTTCAGGATGTTAGGCTGTACTCAAGAGAACCTAAAATCCCAAGGCCTTTTGAAGGGACTTCCAGAATAATGTTGTTTAATGGAAATCTTGATAAAAAATAATATCCTTTGAATAATGTGAAATCACACTATCTCTTTCATATAGATATTACCTAGATCATCAATGGTTAATGTCTCCCGGATAAGAAAGATGTTTTCCATCTTCATCAGTCGATCCACGATAACCCATGATGCATCATTTTTTCAAGGATTCCTATGTAATATTATCATAAAATATATTTTTTACATTATCCCATGTTAATTTTGGAATGTTAAAGTGCTATAATATCCCATTAAGCTTCTGGTGCTTAACCTTAATCTAATGATAAGTGAAACATCCCACCATAAATCCCGCTATCTACTTCTTTATCCCTAGCCACCACCACTGCCTATGGAGCATATGATACACCATTTTCCGACCTAGATGTACCACTCAATTATAAATATAAAGCTCACACATTAGTTTCTCACAAAATACAATAGTAACCCATATATAGAAAAGGATAATAATAACATCAACATTTCCAAGAGACCACACTGATGGCAGATCTCCACCATATATGGCATCCCTCAGAGTTAAGACATCATGATCTGATACTTTCTATATCTTGATCCAGTCAAGAATAATGGGTGTACTAGATGTAAAAAGGCAGATATTCTAATCCCCAAGACTCTTTAACATCTAGATTTATCTCTAAGAAGTGTTTCATTTACCACCACTTATCATAATAATCCCACAAAACATATCTATACCATACATACTCAAGTAATCTGCAATGGAATTTCCATTTCCTATAGTATATTCCAACTTGATGCTGAAAGGCTATAGATAATCGACCCACCTCTTCCACCAATGGTTTAATGAACACAATGAAAATATATAATTGAGGATATTTTGATCAAATCATACCACAAAACTCTCACCCAAAATATAATTTTTCCAGAATCTCAGGGTGTGTACCACTACAACCAACTATACACCATGAGTAGGATAAGATCTCTAATAAGTCCCCAACTGTTTGGAGCTATAATTTACCACTTGTTCATCCTACATCAGGTGGGATCTGACTCTAATGTCAAATGAATTTTAGTACACAACATACTCCTTACCCATCTCAGGTATGATGAGAATTGGTATTGAGGTCAACTTGATGTTCTTCTCCTAGAAATCTCTCACATAACTATGAGACCAACAAAACTTCACCCCTTTCTTGTTATCCTAGATATTAGTGCTTTAAAATTGGGTAATTCCTAGATTAAATAATGGAAATAGTCTTCTAGACCCAAAGAGATATGAATCTCAATGAAATTATTAGGCCACTTCAAAATAACATAACTTAAAACTCTTCTAGGTTCACTAACACTACTACCTTTGATATGATGTGACCTCAGAAGTTCACTTTGATAATCTAGAGACTGTATTAGATAACATGGAATATACATTATTACCTGTTAGAGTATTTAGTATCCTATCAAGATTTTTGGAATGAACATATCAATATTAGGAGTACACAAAGATGTCAATGATGAAAACACTAGAAAAGAATCCATAAATGAATAGAAGATCCAATTCATCAAGTCCATGAATACTTCTGGTGAATTTTTTAGATTCAATGAAATCACAAAAAACTAGCACAATATATAACTACTCTAAAAAGTTAGCCATGGTAAGTTAGATATTCTCACCCTCAACGGATGAAACCGTAATCTCAAGTCAATATTGGAGAAAATATAAGAACAAAAAAAATGATTGAAGATATATTCAATGAATGGAAAGGGACAATGGTTTTAGACCATTATCTATTTTAATATCTAAAAATACACGCAAAATCACAAATTACCATTAGCCTTATGAGTGAAAAGTTTAGGAGAACCTAAAAGTGAAGTACTGGGTCATTTAAAAACCTTAACTTCTAGATCTTCCAACTCCCAAATATCAACTGGTTCCATCTTGTATGATGAAATAGAAACTGGATCATCTCCTAGTGCCAACTCGTTAGTGAACTTGATCTCCCACTCGGGTGGTAATAAAAATAATTATTTAAAAAGGAATATAGAGAATAGTATAACTCGATCAATCGAGGGGTAATCTTACATAGTGAAAAACCTTGCCCAAAATAAAGGCCATTTCACACATGACTAGGTTGATGGTCCCCACCACAAGAGTATCATTATTGTCACCTCATAACACTTACTTCAGTCTACCTGTACCCTAACTAAACCATCTCTAAAAATAATTAATAACTATGAATGTTAATTTATATATGATTTTAAAGAATGAAACAAGTTCTACTCACACATGGAAACTATTTTTTTGATCTTTTTATGATTTTAAAATCAATATTGTTCATCCTAGGCATGGGTTATGACTTCTGACCTGGATAGGTCTCATCCCCTCACATAAACTACAAAATCAAACAATGAAATTACTATCAGTTGACATCCTTGGGTTAACCACACAATGATACCTATATCTAATTCCAATGTCTTCTTCCACAACAGAGATATATTTGAACACACAATCGTTTGGGATGCTAAGCCCTGTGATATTCTCTCCAAAGAAGGTTTCTAACTTCATGGGTAACTCTGAACCAAATTAATTAGTGATCTACCATTAATAGAATTTTTGGGTTTATCCACAAAACCAGCAACATTACCAATGTCCATATCACCACCATACTTATACTAGTTCAACCAGCCTTAAGAAACCCTGCATGTTCTCTCACACATCAAGGATTCCCAGTAAGGAATGAAAACACAAATATTTACTCAAATAGAGTGATTTCTACACGAGTCACATAACTAAAATCCCAAAATCACTCAACTTTCTAGTTTTACACATAAAAATGTAAAAGTACCACAAACGCTAGCAATTACAATGCTCTTCCTTAGAAGGATAACCTCCTTTCTATTAATATTTAAAGTGCACCACCTAACACATCGGTTCTAGTTCAAGCCTCTGAGCATCCACCCATGATCTAACTTTCCTAGGTATGACCACATAGGATATTAAAGGATAAAAAATCTTCTAAGATCATAGGATATAAAATAATATCAACTCAAGAGGTTAGTACATCAATAGAGAACCACTGACACAATCCTACTCCACAACATGACTTAATATTTTAATTGTCTTTCCATAACAGTTACAATTATTCCTTTTTATCAAATATATCAAGGGAATACATGTTATAAATATGTCCCTAGAATTAATAATGAATGTCAATATACTACCCTATGTGCTTGTTAGGATGTATGAATACACACACCATGCTATACCATACCATGAGTAAAACCTTTTAAAACATTCACATCACACAACAAGTGAACCACCCAATGTGGAATAACATAAAAACTGTAAAAAAGTGAAAATCAATAAAAATAATCCCATCCTTGGGTACTTGGGTTTTCCACCACACATGGGTTAAATACTCCCATGCATGAGATAATTACCTATCCTTGACACATTATATTCAACTACCTACCTTTCCCAAATAATAAAGAAACAAAAAAAATACCTGAGCATTGATACCACATTGTAACATCCCCTGTTGGTTCCCCCTTATGTGATTGAGTTGAGTCGTTAGGATACCTTAGTAATACCTCCACATTTGAAATATTATAATAATTAGTAGCAAAGGTGTATGGAATATAGTGGGGAGACTATACCCTCAGGTATAATGTTGCAATAATAGAGGAAATTAGATAAAAAAACAAATCAATAGAAGATAAGAAAACATAACCAACTAAAACTAGATATATATATATAAATGACCAAAAATATTGTTAGAAAGTAAAAACCATGTCATTCCATAATGTATAATAATATAATGTCAGGCTGAAGCTATACAAGTAAATGACTAGATATAATAATAATAAAAGATTCGAAAACCATGGTCCCAAACCCCATGCCTGATCCTATCACCAAGATCCATTCCAATCAAAAAATGTAATCAATCATGAAAAAGGTACCTTTCCCTTTTCTATACCTACATATATAAAGTCTTACCACGTACCAAATGATATCCTTATACGATGTGAGTACAACTCATTATGTATACACCCATGCTGTCTAATAAAATATTATCTGAATATATAGTGTATGAAATACTTTGATAAATAGGTGAAATAATTCTAAAATTAATACAAAACATCAAATATCCTCATCAAAACTCAAGATCTGGGTTCATACATAGGGTTAGCCAAACCTAATTTTGCATAATTCTAGATATCTATACCCATTAGTGGATTTTACTACCTAGGATTAATCACCCATACTATTGGTGGATTCAATAGTTAAGGATAATTTTCCACAACCATGAGTCAAGAACAACATATCTCTCCCTAAGGAAACAAGTAATCAATAATCTCTCCCTCATTAAATAAGTACCCATGAATCTATCCATTAGGCTATATATACCCATGAATATGGACCTCAAGAAGATTGTACCCATGCATAAATCCCTTAACTAGTATATAACCATGCATTTATCCCATAGGTGGAATATATATTTGCATCCAACCCTCAGGAAGTATTTCACCATGAACCTAGCCCTTATGTGGTACGTAACATTTTATCTGGCCCTCAGGAATAATTTTTTTTTCAAGAGTTAAGACAAGAAAATATACCAAGCATTCCACGTATAATACCAACACCAAACATTCTAAACATGTTTTCAAAATACATATTGGTAAATTCATCAAATAAAAAATTATCAGGCCATTTATTACATTTAACAATTCATGCCAACAACCAAATTTTACAAAATTATCAATTTAAGAAAATTTACCAATTATACCAATAATTGTAACCATTCCCATTACACTTATCCTTAAAGTGCAACTAATAAAACACATATCATCATAGCCATATTATAGAATGCCATTATTTTAATTCCAATTACATGAAAATTCACCTCTTTTAAGCTATGTAATTCATTCTCAATCCTATTAACATAATTAAAAAGTTATTTCCAGTCCATGTTAAGCCAAATTGTCAATTCACATGCTAAAACAATTGACATTATTAAGACAAACCATAACAAATTTCATATTAAACAAGGGATCTAGGTTCATTCCACTCAAATTTTATTCCAGATTCAATGGTTGGAAAACCCCTCAAGTGGATAAAGTATTTTATCGATGCTAAGAAATAAAAATTTGATCCAAGGGATGTCAAAGAATAAGGTTTTATCAAAAGAGTGGGTTAATAATTAGGGTAGGTTACATGCATGGCATGAAGACACGATCACACATGTTTCACATACTAAGAAGAAAAGAAAGACATTAGAGAGTTATTCTCGAGCACCCGCCTCATGAAATGAAGAAGTGGAGATCCAAGTTTGTGTTCCGAATCAAAATGAAACACAATGATATCCTTTGAACAATTTTTGAAATACCATTTCAAGGATAGAAGAAGAGAATAAAACGAAGAAACAAAAGTAATTAATCAAATTAAAGGGAGGCTTACCGATTTAGGATCACTGGATTAAATAATGAATTAAGAGGAGAAGAAAATCGGTTTTCAATCCTTTATAACATTGGAGAACCGTAAAAATTCACAAATCAAATATTAATGTCAGAATAGGGGATTGAAAGGTAATTAAAAATGGTTTTTCGGGGTAAAACAACATCACAACCCCTCACTTATTCAATCGATCCTGATACCATCAAGTAGCTGGGGGTGTCCTCCAACATGCCTGTATGGATGGAAACACTACAGATTAGTCGACAGGTTCCCACCAGATGGATGGTGGCTATCCTCTATAATACCCTTAATATCCAATTCCCACTAGCAATATGGTGGTTCTAGAGTTTCTATGAACTTGAAAACCCCAACTAGCCACTAATATCCTTTTCCAATCTAGTTTCTCTAAACATACAAACACCTCTAAAGAAAAATTTTAAGTGATGAATGAGGCTCAAAATAAAAGGCTTATACATTTTAATAAAACTAAAATACATTTAAACAAAAACATTGTGCACCTAGAAAGAAGTAAATGATCTTATAGATGACCAACTATAATGATTTTCAAGAGGTATAAAATGTATAATGATCACCAAAATCCACCATTTGTTTTGATATATGGGGTTAGAATATGGTATTTCTTTTTAGAATTATTTATTTTTTATTTAGCTTATTCAAAGAGATAATTTGGTTATGAAACAATACTAACTATATTTTGTCTTAAATTATTTGTTTGATCTATGTGATTCAAAATCCATTAGGAGAATCGCTTCAAGTAATTTCCAATGGTATATTAATTCAAATGAAATAACTATCTTAAAATTATTAATAATATTTTTAAATGTCCGCTCTAGGTTTTCTTAAAATCAATGTGTAAGATATCAATTAATCCAAAGATATTAGATTCTATTATCATATAGAACTAGAATATTGGAGGATCATTTATAAAAAAATTATATTATTTGTATTGAAGAGTTAAATTTTATACTGTAAAATTTATCTTAACAATATCTCATAATCCATACATCATATTACTATGATTATTGATCTATTAGAATATATGGGATAAAAAATTAATGATATAAAATTTATTCTCATGATTTGATGGTTATGTTATAGATACCAAAGATATAATTTAATGTTGTTGGAAAAAATTGATTATAATCACCTTGAGAGGGGGAAGATTAGGGTGCATAACAAATAATATTTCTTCTTTGAATCCCACTTTCCTATATGGATATTTCTCCCTCATTTTAATTAACATATTCAATCTCTTTTTGTCCTATCCATGATCAAATTGAATATTAAATATTAATGTAGAAAGTAAATAACAATAACACAAATGGATTTTACTTGGTTCACCACTATGTTTAAATCCAAGGAGTATATACACAATGACATGTTACTAAATTATAATCCATTATCACAAACTTTTTAGTGGATAAAACTTTTAAGTGACAGCTAATCATAGCCACGGAACACTTCCCATAAAAGGTTTAGAAAATAATCACTATTGATCCAAGGGTCAATCCCTATTATTCTTCTACATACAAAAATTTATTGATAGAAAATTTATTTAATATACATGAGGTTATATTAAATAATTTATAGACAAGAGGTTCTATCTATGTTCAACATTATACTCTACTTGAATAATAACTCTAAATTTATTGATTCATTGAATTAAACATTCACTAATCTTTAAATCCACAAAAGCATGATGAGAATAACAAATAAATGTTAGTGTTATCTAGTTTTCTTTCACATAACCAAAAAGTTAAAAATTATTCCTCTAGATAAAGATAATTCCACACTAGAATAATCTAGTTTCACTCTTTCAAAAGTTTGATGTAACAATGTAACTCCTTCTACTTCATTAAGACTTATCTCTTGAATTGAACTAGATATTATAATTTAAATCATATATAGATCCTATATATTATTTTTCTTCTTATTATTAGAACCATATATAACAACATGTTTAGCATTATTTTTATAAAATTCAATAATAATTTTTATAAATCTTCTTCAACTCTTCATCTCTTTATTCAACGGTTGATATCAATTTTCCACTTCTAATCCTTTGATATTATATCAGCTGTTACACACATTTTAATGTGATCATATCATTCTAATTAACCCAAGTCAACTAATGGGGATGGGGGAATAATTTATGATCATCCAAAGTTCCATATTTTTATTCTCTAACACAATAAAATATCAGCCATTGGAAGAAACTCATATTCTTATTGAATCATCCCCACAACCTATAAAACTATTACTAGGAAGTTAGGCATGTCAGTCACTAGGTTAATTCATCCTCCACCACTATATGGTTTTGATAACCTCATTATCTTCCTTTTAGATAACGTACATGCAAAAAATCATTCAATATACACACATGCAATCCCAAAGTACAAAAAACAATGAAAAAGACACAAGGGGATTACATTATTCAAAAATTATGTCATATATCCATGTGAAAAAAGAATCATCACTTTAATTCCCTTAGAAATAGATTTATTATGAGTTATAATGGAAAACCCATCCTCTGGTGACCTTACATAAGAGAATAGAATAAGTCTAAACAATTACATGTTTTATCCATTGTATTCTCCCTCTACTTATTTTGGAATATGACCTTCTTGGATTTGATCTCCACCATTATAACTTCAACCCCTAACACTTAGATGTTCCTAGGTGTTATAAATTTGGAGCCACCTCCTCCTTCACTTAATCATGCTATCTCATATATGTTAATCATAATTTCTAAGTAGACTAATCCCAAATTTTATAGCATTCCTAACAAATCATCCAGTTATCACCACCTTACGTTATTTATTAGAATCCTTCCATTGATATGAGAAACATATGATGCCCTATAGTATCCATTCCTTTGACTGCCAAATCTTGGTGAATAGTTCATGTCATATCAATATAACTCTATATATTTTTAGGAATATAACTTTATCAAATTTTTATGGGAATAATTCCACACCCCATTATCATAGTTCATGGAACTCGTAAACTTTTACACAGTCATCACCTCCTCCAAAACTTCATTTAGAATCTAAAAGCTACCCATTCCACAATATCCATTTCATATTATAGAAACATAAAGGATTCATAGGGAACATACATAATAATATCATACTCATCATTCTTACACTCTAAATTCACTATGATCCATTTATTAGATGCAGTCAGGGCCTCTCACTAAACATATAGTGAATACACCATCCAATATGATCATCCACTGATTTTACATCCATAATCTTCTATCAAAATTCTATACAATTAAATATTTTTCATATAGTGAACTGAATCATCCTCCTACAAAACTTTTATTAAAATAAATTATGCTAGATAATCCCCGAATTTCATGGTTCATATGTAATGCTTTATCTAGGTTGTCCCAACTATTAGTTCCAATGATTGATCTTTCAGAGCTCTTAAAAGTATCCTAGATTGTATTTCCCACAATAAAACCTAACAATATACCACTCAAATATTATTCTCATTCTTAGATCAAAGTACCACCTACCATATTCTTCCCACCCTTGTAGAGTCCTCATGGTTTTCCAATCCATTAATTTCACACCATCCATGATCCTGGTTAATATGTTCTTTCATAGTTATATAGAACCATAATCAACGATTCTACTGAATCCTTGAAGTCATATAAATACCTAAATGGAAAACCTATAAATATAACAAGAATAGGTTTAAATCCTCTAACCTTGTTGAAAAACATAAAAAATATATTCCATTAAATGGGTCCATGGTTCTACTCTTTTTAGACTTCTACAATTCCTATAGAATTTGATACTAATTTTCCACCATACTTGAGTTTTTTAGTAAAATGAACTCTCGTGACACCATTAGAAACTGATCCTCCATCGAGAAATACATTATATATGATGAAATCCCGATAAATATTTACTCAGTGGAACTAATAAATTCATTGAACTCTATTCCTACTATTTCGTTTAATATTGAATCTAAAAGATTACATCCCATTATACATATCCTAATTTCAATCTACCAATATTTCAATGATTGTTGACACAATGTTAGAATAACATTGAAAATAAATTCACACCAATAATTGGGGTTTTACTTTTTATTGATTTAGCATGGACGGAGTCTACATATTTCATAAATATTTTAGATATGAGATAAAATTTTCTAACTTATGTTTAGAGTATCCTCTAGAAGATTCTTCCCTAAATAGAAAAGGAACCACCCTTCCTCTTGTCTCATACAAACATAAAATTTTTGTAATTAAATTTAGGGAACCCACCACTTGAATTATCCATGAAGAATACTTTGAATGAAAAAAACCCATGTATTTTACACATTATTAGGGTAAACTAACATAAAATACTCGATACCCTCATTATAGTGCTCAATGTCAGGATTCTAAAACTATAAGAAAAAAACAACTAAAAGTCTTACAAAACACCATACTTACTCTATAACCTCTCATATTCCATACAAAATTATAGTCCATCCACATCACAAGTATTTTATTTTCTTTAAAGGTATATTAAAGTATAGTGACTTCTAAGAGATATAGTTCATTCTAACCTTACATGTTCTTATTCATGTGAACACCGACATTTGGATCTTGAACACTAGTCACTACCAAAAAAGATTTAATTCACTAAAATTAAGTTTTAGAAATTCTTTTAATGACTCTAGATTCACATCCTTTCATGTATTCTCACTCCTATGAGGTCATGATAACCATTCCTGAAACATTATATTCCAGTAATTTGATCCCTAACATACCAATAATCCCTTTTAACATCTTCTCATGGAGTATGAAACCTATCCAAATAATCTATAACCTTGAATCCCCCAATGTAAAATACTTCATCCTTCCAAAATATCTCTTTTTTCCACTTAACCATATTCTGATAAACGTGAACTATGCCTACCTTCTTCCAATCCCTGTAAGGATGAAACAACACATCTGAGAGATTCTCTAGAACATTACACCTACTCCCACTCAATATGTTTTGATCGATGAAACCCTAAATCCAAAATCATAACTCAAAACATGGGCTCATTGAATAGTTTGTAACATTTATTAACCACATATTAGCAATTTTTTTGTAGATCCACCTAAATTTAAACTTTTTATGAATAGAAATTCTGAACACCAGCCAAAATTCACCAACTTGAACTAACATTTCAACAAATTTACTAAAAAATCCTTCCAAAAAAATGAATAATATATTACCTAACTTAAACATTTAGAACAATACCACTATATAAAATCACAACCTTCTAGATCACTGTCCTCTCCGACTGACTATTCCATCCAACAAAACATATAAAACCGCTTATAGTTACATATTCTATATTCTAAAAACTTTAAAACCTCCACTATTAGATAATTAAACCATGAATAGACCATTAGACACCATACTCTAGAAATAAAAATCCCACTAAATCTGAATAGAATAACGGATTATCAGATTCTTCCTAAAAGTATCTTTTAATATTCTACCAATCTAAAAAATAAAACGTAATAAATAGAACATGATACATGAATTCTACTGATCAATTGGACTTTCAATATTCCAAAAAACCCTACTGGTACTGATACCATATTCTAGTGACATTATTGATATATCTGATAGAATACCTGAATATGAAGAACCCCACATTCTTCTAACTGAGCTGGAACTATAACCTTGACAAAAAAAAACAAGACCTAAGACTTATTTTTGTCAAGATAACTTTCAATATCCTAGAATACCTCTAGTACCATCACTAAATTAGAGTGACATTCCCTTGAGACTTGATAATATAATCCCAAATAACCTTACATCTATGTTATATCACCGAACACAAAAACCAAGATATGAAACTTATTAGTACCATACATCAGAATGAGAACCTGCTCAAATACCACTTGAAAGGGATTCATGAATAATTTCTTATCAATAAAAGTTTTATCTTTTGTTTCTCCAGTGAAATGAAACATCAACTTCTAGAAGTATCTTATATTCTAATCTAATCATCCCCCATAACTTCTATGAAAATAATTGGGATGACTGGGTACCCTTAACATCAAAACAAGTCATCATACACCATTTTCTAGTTCCGTTCACCTCATATTATTACTTTTTACAATATATAAGAAAAAAGTGGTTGGCATACCAACCTAAAAAAAAGTATAAATAATAATTCACATGACACATGGGGATTAAATTGTTCAGATATTATGTCCTACAACTATGTGAGAATGAAAAAATCAATTTCATTTAATTGGAAATAGATTAAATATGAGTTATAAGGGAATACCAAAATCTTCTAGGAACCATGCTTTTATTAATATAAGAAGAATCACCAGTACCATCTTCTAGTCATTTAATCCCCCCACTACAAATACTAGTCTCACCCATCCCGACTTCGACCTCTACTATCAAAACCTCATTCTTCAATACCAAGATATTTCTAGGTGTGATCAATCTAAAGAAACCTCTACCATTTCTATATCATATCTTCTAATCTCATTTCTTTATCCTTACACAAGTAGACCAAACCCACTTTTTAGGGTGGTACCAACTAGTCAAACAATAAGTACCTCCTTCCATCATTTATAGGCATCCTTCCATTATGTTGAGTGTAACACCCCAACCTCATAAGCCCAGAGTCGGTGCATTATTACATATAATTCGCATGATCACAAAAGATCATGTCTCGAAAGATCGATTAGTTTAGTATCCTTGGAAGTACTAGATACATTCTTAAGGTTTACATTACATCATAAAATGGAAAACTACAACAACATTGTTTCCATAGACAACACTGAGATCCCAGATACTATCCTTTCATGTCAGTCATAATATACTTCTTCACATCTTGGGAAAAATAAAATTTAGAAAGGGGTGAGCTCAGATGCTCAGTAAGGATAACAATATAGCAAAATATTTCATAAATAAGCATAAACATTTAAGAAAATGTATAAGACTAAAACAAAAGCCTTTTAAACTTTAACTTCAACATAATATGGAAAAGATAAAAATCAAATAATTCTATTTACTTATTCATATGGATATTCTACGAGTCGAACAATCACATGCAATATCAATAGCCACTTTCATAATGATGGAATGCATAATGCCAGACTTTCATAAAAACATAGTCAAGGCCTTATGCCAAGACTAAAAATAAGATTTTGTCAAGGCCTTGTGCCAAGACACTATTATGTCTCATGATACCTATCGATGCATCGATGAGCTATAGCGGGCTCCACCCATCACTTACTAAGTCCAATGCATTCCTCATATGAAAATGTTTAAACATAAAATAAACATTCATATTAAAACTAGCATAAGAAATATCAATAATTTATCCATAAACCATGAATGGTGTAAAAATAACACATCCACAGTCAAACATATCAAAAAACTTTCAATAAAATATGGAAGTATTGTACCATATTAAATCAACATCAAATAAGCTTAAAATCCATCAAAGGATGTTGACATCTATAAAATCAAAAACTTTTTTCGAGAAATATCACTTTCTATTTTGAAATCATTTAAGAGTCACATAATTATAAAGAAGACATTTATTTTTAATATATTATTATAAGCTTGTAATGGAAGCTTCGACGATGTTATAATGGCGGAAAATAGCCGCACCTGCAGTATAAGTTAAAAAACATTCTTACCTTAATTTTGTCAAAAAGGTCATAAAGTACCTTGTTTGGAAAATGACGGAAAGATTCCTTTAATTTTTTTTTATAAAAAGTAAAATAAGGGTATAAATGACTTCAACCCATAATTTATAAAATAGTAATAATATTTTGAAATGTATTTTTAAGAAACATGGATGTGGATGATAAAGAGGTACCAATATATAATTACTATAAAAAACCTCGGATAATGAAAAGATTGTGAAATTAACCCTTACCTTGTACTTTTCCTTGGTCGAGGGTAGGTTAAACTACTTTATATTGGTGAATTAATTGTTATTAACTTATAAAATAATCCTATATATTAATATGATATCATATATGATCTTTTTACATTTCTTTGTTAATAATATCTTAGTATTATCATCGTTTCAGGTGTTAATAGATTCATTTTCCTTTATATTATTTATTATGAGATTCATATTTGTTATGAATGGGATGTATCTGATTCATATACAGAATTATATAATGTCTTTAAATATTATTTTTAATCATAAAATTAAAATTAGTCTTGAATGGATACGATGGGGAATGAATCTCATCACGTTCGTGGAGATGGTAATCCGTACGTACGCATGAGCGACAATATCATTCTTTTGATATTAAAATAACATATAATTGGATGGTATATCATATATACAGAATCATTATCATGTTATATTTATTATTTACATCAATTACACATCATTATTATACCCATCCAAATAATAATGTATTGAATAACAATTACACCGAGACGTGGAGACGGTAAGCCGTACGTACGCACGTATGGTGACATGTCATTAAAAGGATGGATAGAATAATGAATATAGTTGTACCATATTTATAATAATATCACAGTATATAGAAAATACTAGATTTATTATTTTAGAATGGAAACAACAAAGAAAGATGAAGTGGAAGAAGAAAGGAACTTGAAATAGGTGATGAAATATATACCTCTTCTTCGGGTTCTTCCTTTTGATTTGATAAAAATGGCTCCATAGGTTAGGTTTCTGACTAAAGGAAGGCCTATATGATGAATGTAGGACAGTTTAGAGGGTACTTGGGCAGGTATTGTCTGATCCAAAGGACTTTGATGGTGTGAATTAGAGAGAAGGGGGAGTGCCGTTTTATAAGAGGGGTGAGGGGAACCTTAGGAAAAGCTAGAAATATTATTTTATAATAAAATCATTTTCGGTTTCTAGTGGCTCTAAAATGGATTATTTAAAGGATAATGTGTTTATGGGTCTAAAAAAACTTAAAACAATATGTTTTAGATAGGTTTGGGTCACTATATTAACTTTATATCTTAGATTTAACTCTTAGTTAAATAGTTTGACATTTACCATGTCTCTTTGTATTTTTATATTATATGGTTAATAAACTAACTATATACTTATATTAGCACCCCAATTAGTTCATTAATGATACACCTATCATTATATAAGTACTTTTTTCTGAACATTAGATTATTAGGAATAGAATATCAATTAATAATATAATATTTGTTTTAAAAACTCTTTTATGTCAATTTTGACACTATTTGGTATCATGTTTATGATAAATTTATAACAACATTATTACTTAAATAAAATCCATATAACAAACCCTAATATGTCATATTAACCTATAAAATTAGTGGAATTAATAAAATGTCTCAAATTACATTTATTTGGATATTTAGAATATCAATTATTTTAATATTTAATCAATTAGGTAATTACTGCCTCATCATTGTGTCATAAATAAATTAAATTATTTAATGTCTAAAAAATATAAATAAAATACCATTATGTAGGAAATAATTTTATATTTATAATTAATATTTATAGTTGAATTTATCTTATGTGTATCTATATATTAAAAATGATTTACTTATTAATATTTGATTTTAACTCTTTTAACTCTTCTTTGAATTAAATAATAATAAATGTCCTAATCTAATTCAAGTGGACCTAAAGGATCATATTTTATTGCTAAGGTTATTTTTGGTCGAATTAAACTTATCCAATAAAAATTATGACATGTGTTAGGGTAATAATAATATCATTTTTACCCTTAATAACACTATTTACTTTTAACAGTGGTAAATAAAAGAAAAAAGTTACTATTCACCAAAAATTATTTTCATCTTATTAAACCAAATTTTACATAATGATATCAACCATGTATCTCGTATTTTTGAAATTAAACTCACAGAAGTGGTAAAATTATGTTTTATATAAATTTTCAAATTATCCTAGGAGGTGGGTAAAGACGGTAAAAAGTTCAATAAAATTTTTATATATCCGAAATTATTATAAACCGAATCCAATGAATTACATTGAACATATATTGGTATTATGTATCTATTTTTACATAAAATAAGTTTAAATAAAATAACTTATTATTTAAATAAAAATTCAGTTTTAAACTATAACTCAGTGTTTTTCACTATTCATCAAAAATTGAAAGTTTTCAAAAAAAAACAGTTCACCCTAAGATAATTTTGGTTTTCCGAATCCAAAAATGAAGCCCATTTTGAAAGATAAAATTTATAAAATTTCAAAAAGTAGGTATTACAATTCATAACGGCTAGTTTGATTGGTTGTGGTGTGTTAAAACTCGAAGTTGCCTACAGTAGACCCTATTGTATTATTCAAAGAGAAGCGTACCGTGGAAGTTGAGGTGTTACATTCTCCACTCCTTTAAATAATTTCTTCCTCGAAATTTCTAGAATATTACTGCATAAAAAGACTCGGGTGGTTCCTCAAAATAAATTTCTCGGGTTCCCACGTTGCCTCTTCCATCTTATGGTTTCTCTATAGAACTTTTACCAGATGAGTCATCCGGTTTCTCAGCACTTGTTCACTTGTATCAAGAACCTTGACAGACTCTTTGCAATAAGACAGATCAAATTCCAGATCTAATTCCTTATAGGTGAGTACATGTATTTGGTCAGGGATGTATTTTCTCAACAATGATATGTGGAACACATTGTGATCTTTGGAGAGACTTGGCAGCATTGCCAACCGGTAAGAGACAACCCCAATTCTTTCTAGAATTTTGAAAGGTCATATGTACCTCAGACTTAATTTTCCCTTTTTATCGAAACGTATAACACCCTTCCAGGGAGATAACTTCATGAAAACATGATCTCCTACTTGAAATTCAAAATCCTTCCTTCGGTTATAGGCATAGATCTTCTGCCTACTTTGAGCTGCTTTGATTTGGTTTTAGATTACCTTCACCTTTTCCATCGTTTCCTCCACCAATTCTGGGCCTATGAGTTTTCTTTCACCAACATCATGGCAACAGGTTGGTGTGTGACATCTCTTTCCATATAACACTTCATAGGGTTCCATCTGAATACTTGAATGGAAGCAATTGTTATAGGAAAATTCTACCAAAGGTAAATATTGATCCCACATACCTTGAATGTAAATTGAGCATGATCTCAACATGTCTTCTAATTTTTGAATTGTCTATTCTGATTGTCCATCAGTTTGGGGGTGGTAGGAAGTGCTCAAACAAATTTCAGTATCTAGGGCTTTATGAAGACATTTCCAGAATCTTGATGTAAAACGGGGATCATGATAAAAAAAAATTGATAGTGGTACTCTATTAAGTCTTACAACATAATTAATATATAGTCTTACTAATCGTTCAAGTGGTAAATCTTCTCTTATAACAAGAAAATGTGATAACTTGGTAAGAAAATCAGCAATGACCCATATTGCATCATTCCTTATAAGAGTCTTTGGTAGTCCCATGAAAAATTCTATCATAATATTATCCCATTTCCACTTAGGTATGGGAAGAGGTTCAAAGACTTCTCCAAGTTGTTGCCTTCCACCTTTCACTTTGTTGAAAAACCATACATCTTGACACAAAATCAACAATCTCCCTCTTCATGTTGTCCCACAAAAAATGTTCCTTCAAATCTCTATAAATTTTGGTGCTCACAGGTTGTATAGAGAAATTGGAACTATGAACATCATCCAACAATTCCCTTTTTAGATCAGGTATATCAGGAACACAAAATATCTTCTGAAATTTTAAAATTCCATCTTCACACATAAAGTCACTCAATCTCTTATCATTCACTGCTTTAATATTCTTTTGAAACTTTTCATCATCGTTATAATAAATCTTTATACTTTCTAGTAAAGATGATTTGGCAACCATTTGAAGAAGTATTTATGTTTCACCTTCCATGGTGATTCCTATATCCATCTTCACCAGATCTATGTATATAGGATCCTTTTCAACTCTCATCTTGTTCAACACACCGCAATATTTTCTGCTCAAAGCATCTTCCACCTTATTTGACTTCCCCAGGTGGTAGTGCATAGTGAAATCACAATCCTTGAGTAGTTCAGGCCATATCTTTTGCCTCATGTTGAGTTATTTCTATGAGAAAATATACTTCAAACTCTTGTGATCGGTATATATCTCACATTTTTTACCATAGAGATAGTGTCTCCAAATCTTCAAAGCAAAGATTACAGCTAATAACTCAAGATCATGAGTAGGATAGTTTTTCTCATGAATCTTTGGCTTTCGTGATGCATAGGAAATAACCCTATCATTCTACATAAGGACACAACCAAGTCCCTTCTTTAATACATCACTATAAATAACAAACCCATTATTCCATGATGGTAGAGTCAATATAAAAGCATTGACTAGTCTTCTCTTTAGTTCTTCAAAACATTATTCATACTCTTTTGTACAAAAAAATTTATCCCCTTTACATGGGAGCTTGGTTAATAGGTTAGCCAATCTGTAAAAATTCTGGACGATACACCGATAATAACATGCTAAACAAATAAAACTACATAACTCAGTTATACTCATTAGTGGTGGCCATTCTTGGATTGGCTTGGTCCTAGAAGGATCAACAAATATTCCATCCTTGGAGAAAATATGGCCTAGAAAAGAAATCTTCTAAAGATAGAATTCACACTTGCTAAACATCCCATATAATTCATGTCTTCTCAGAGTCTTCAGGATAATGCACAAGTGGTTTTCATGATCTTCATATATTTTGGAGTATACCAAGATATCATCAATAAATACCACTACAAATACATCAAGATATTCCTTTAAAACTCTATTAATTATATCCATGAAGACAGAGGGTGAATTAGTCCATCCAAAAGGCATTACTGTAAAATTTTAATGCCCGTACCTAGTTCGAAATTCTATTTTCGGAATGTATTCCTTATTCACACACAACTGATGATATCCAGATCAAATTTCAATCTTTGAAAATTATTGATATCCATGAAGTTGATCAAATAAATAATCAATCTGAGGTAGGGCATACTTGTTCATTATTGTTATAGAGTTGATCTCCCTGTAGTCAATGCACAACCTCATAGATCCATCTTTCTTCTTAACAAAAAGGACAAGGGCTCCCCATAGAGAAATGCTAAGGTGAATAAATCCCTTTTTAATCAATCTCTCTAGTTTTTTCTTTAGTTCCACTAATTCCATAGTGTCCATTCTATAAGGGGTCTTCGATATGAGCCATGAACCATGAATTAAATCAATGAAAAACTCAATTTCTCATTCTTGAGGATGTCCATGTAAATCTTCTGGAAACACATCAACATATTCTTTCATAATAGGTACATCCTCTATTAGAACATTATTTTCCTCACCCATAGTTATTTCATTCTCTTCCTCCCCAATAATTGAATTTAGTTGAGCTACTTGGGGTGGATCAAGATAAGAATTAGGTGCTGACAAATCTTTTCTAAAGATAAGGTGTTCTTTTTCATCATGATCAAAAATAGTAACCTTATTCTTCTTACAATAAATTTTTGCATCATGGTCCGAAAGCCAATCCATACTGAGGATTATATCAAGTTCAGTCATTGGTATGACGATGAGATCAGTAGATAAAGAACATTTATATTCCCTAATGGGGACTTATTCACAATTTTTTTTTGCAATGATACTTTCCTTAGAAGTTTTGACTAAAACTCCCTTGTTAAATCAAATTGGAAATATCAAATTTTCATAGCAAACTAGGAAGATATGAAATAATGTGATGATCTAGGATCAAACAATGAATTTTATAAACTTGAGAACACCATTAAATTACCTTCCACTACGTCTTTCGGAGCTTCAACCTCAGTAGTAGTGATAGCATAAGCTTGTCCTTGATCATTTGGCCTTTTCCGAGGTAAGTTCCCCTGATGGGTTGGACATTCATTCTCATAATTCCTCCTTTATCTGCAATTGTAGCATTCAAAATCAACAACCACTTTCTTCCCCTTGCAATCACAAACTTGGTGGTCTTTTTCACCACACTTGTAACAGAATCCCATTCTCGTCAGGAAAGTACCATGGTGTTTCTTCCCACATTTTTCATAGGATGGATATTCAAGTTTTCCCTTCTTCCCCTTATTTCTATTACCAGAGTGTTCAAAAGATCTCTTTTTCTCTTTATTTTCTTTAAAGTAGTAAGACTTAGAGAATTAGTTTTCTATCTTGATAGCACATGAGACAATATCTTCATATGATAAGAAGGATTGTGAGAATAATGCTCGATAGAGAAATGGTTTTAACCCATCAAAGAAACAACCAATATTACTCCTTGGGTTATGTATATAATCTACAGCATGCCTCACTAGCCTTGTAAATATAGCTTCATACTTTGGGACATTCTCATCCTCATTTTTCCTCAGACTTAGAAATTTCCTTTCCATATCTGCTCGATGGTCATGAGGAAAGTATTTTTCTAATAAAAGCTCTTTAAACTCCCTCTATTCCATATTTTTTACTTCATCATATTCATTTGTTTTTTGAATCAATGACCACCATTGATCAGTATCTCCAATGAGGTGGTAAACTGCCATGAAAACATTTTCCCTTTCACTACTCCCCAAGGAATGGAATATTTTCTCTATGGAATTTATCCATTACTCAACTACTAATGGATTTTTACTCCCATTTAATGTTGGTGGTTGTTTCCTCATGAAGCGTTCTAACATTGATCCTCTACATTGTGGATCAGGGTGCTCCATACGGGTAAGGTTATTATTCATAACCTGAGTGAGTTGTCCCAATATGGTGATTAGCTGATCAGCACCAATTGCATCACCAGATCCACTATAATTATCTTGAGCAGGAGGGAAATCCCTACATGGAGTGCGTGCATTGATACAGTTTCCATTCCTTCCACTAGGTTATTTTTCTATACAATGGAATAAACTAGATTATTTTATGAATCAAAATACATTATTCCAAACTTGTAAAACACTTAACAAAAATTGAACAGTTTATGGATATAATACATAATCATAGAAAATGTTTCCTTTGAAGAAGTATATACTCATAAACCCTTCATAATGTTTTGTAATGAAAATGAGAATTATCCTATGTATATCCCCTAGGAGTGTCATAACCAAGAGTGCAGCAAGGCCCACTGTCGTGCACTAGTTCCCATTTGAGTCTAGCTAAAAGCGGTGTTTTTGGGTTTTTTTCTTAGGTACATCTATTCTAGAGCCACCTCTACCTAATCATATCCAGAAAGGGATGAATTTCTTGGAAAAATCACAAAGCTATACAATACCAAAATTCTAGGAAGTTCTTCTATACTAATCCTCAACGTCTATCTTAGGGCTATGTGTTCTAATCAGAGTTTATATAAATCCAGTCCCCAAGGTTTGTACTATGCTTCCTCTAATACCAACTGTAACACCCTGACCCCAGAAACTCAGAGTTGGAGCATTATTACGTATCATTGGAATGATCACAAAAGATCAAGTCTCGAATGATCTATTAGTTTAGTATCCTTAGAAGTACTAAATATATTCATAAGGTTTACAATACATCATCAAATGGAAAACTACAACAACATTGTTTCCATAGACAACACTGAGATCCCATAGACTATCCCTGCAGGTCAGTCATAATATACTTATTCGCATCCTGGGAAAAATAAAACATAGAAAGGGGTGATCTCAGATGCTCAGTAAGGATAACAATATAGAGGAAGCCTTCATAAATAAGAATAAACATTTAAGGCAAAATATAAGACTAAAACAAAATCCTTTTAAACATGAACTTTAGTATAATTTGGGAATTATAAAAATCAAATAATTCTATTTAATTATTCACATGGACATTCTACTAGTCGAATAATCACATGCAATATCAATAGCCACTTTCATAATTACGAAATGCATAATGCCAGACTTTCACAACCACATAGTCAATGCCTTTTTCCAAGACTACGAATAATATTTTGTCAAGGCCTTGTGCCAAGACACTAGTTTCTCTCATGAGACCAATAGATGCATCGAGGAGCTATAGTGAGAACCACCCATCACTTACTAATTCCAATACATTCCTTATATGAAAAGGATTAAACATAACATAAAAATTCTTATTAAAACTATCATACGAAATGTCAATAATTTATCTATAAACCATGAATGGTGTAAAAATAACACATCCACAGTCAAACATGTCACAAAACCTTCAATACAATATGGAATTTTTTTACCATAACAAATCAACTTAAAATAATCTCAAAATCCATCAAAGGATGTTGACATAGATGAAATAAAAACTTCTTTTAGAGAAATATCTCTTTCTATTTTAAAATCATTTAGGAGTCACGTAATTATAAATAAGACATTTATTTTGAAAATATTCTTATAATATTGTAAGGGAAGCTTCGACAATGTTATAACGTCGGAAAATAGACACACCCACTGTATAAGTTAAAAAACATTCTTACCTTAATTTTGTCAAAAAGGTCATAAAGTACCTTGTTTGGAAAACAAAAGAAATATTCCTTTCAAAACATTTTATAAAAAGTCAAATAAGGGTATAAATGAATTTAACATATAGTCTATAAAATATTATGAATGTTTTGAAATACATTTTTAAGAAACATGGATGTGGATGATAAAGAGGCCCCAGTAGATAATTATGTATAAACAACCTCGAATAATGTAGAGATTGTGAAATTAACCCTTAAATTTTATGTTTCGTTGGTTGAGGGTAGGTTAAACACATTTATAATGGTGAAATAATTGTTATTAAATTATACAGGAATCATATACATTAATATGATATCATATATGATCTTTTAACATTGCTTTGTTAATAATATCTTAGAATTATTGTCGTTTCGGGTGTTAACAGATTCATTTTACTTTATATTATTTTTTATGTGAGTCATATTGTTTTTGGATGAGATGTATATTATTAATATCCAAAATTATATCAAGTATTTAAACATTATTTTTAATCATCAAATGAAAATTAGTCTTGAATGGATACGATGGGGAATGAATCTCATCGTGTTCGTGGAGATGGTAATCCGTACGTACGCATGAGCGACAATATAATTCTTTTGATATTAAAATAATATATAATTAGATGGTATATCATATATACATAATCATTATCATGTTATATTTATTATTTACATCAATTACACATCATTATTATACCCATCCATATGACAATGTATTGAATAACAATTACACCGCGACGTGGAGACGGTAAGCCGTACGTACGCACGTATGGTGACATGTCATTCAAAGGATGGATAGAATAATGAATATGATTGTACCATATTTATAATAAAATAACAGTATGTAGAAGATACTGAAGTTATTATTTTATAATTGAAACAACAAATAAAGAGGAAGTGGAAGGAGAAAGGAACTTGAAAGATGTGATGAAATATTTACCTCTTTTTCGAGTTCTTCCTTTTGATTTGATCAAAAGGGCTCCTTAGGTTGGCTTTATGACTAAATTAAGGCCTATAGGATAAAGGTAGGATATTTTAGAGGGTATTTGGGCGTGTTTTGTCTGAGCCAAATGGCTCTGAAGGTGTGAATTAGAGATAAGGCGGGGTGACCTTTTATAAGAGGGGTGAGGGGCACCTTAGGTGAAGCTAGAAATATTATTTTATAATAAAATCATTTTCGGTTTATAGTGTCTCCAAAATAAATTTTTTAAAGGATAATGTGTTTATGGGTCAAAAAACACTCAACCAATAGGTTTTATATAGGTTTGGGTCACTATATTAACTTTATCTTTTAGATTTAACTCTTAGTTAAATAGTTTGACATTTACCACGTCTCTTTGTATTTTTATATTTAATGGTTAATAAACATACTATATACTTACCAGAGAACCCCAAGTGGTTAATTAATGATACACCTATCATTATATAAGTCTTTTGGACGAAAATTATATTTTTATGAAAAAATATCAATTAATAATATAATATTTGTTTTAAAAACTCTTTTATGTCAATTTTGACACTATTTGGTATTTTGTTTTTTCTAAATTTACAAAAGAATTATTACTTCTAAAAAAATTCATCTAACCAACCCTAATATGTCATATTAACCTGGAAAATTAGTGGAATTCATAAAAAGTCTCAAATTACATTTTTTTGGATATTTATAATATCAATTATTTTAATATTTTATTAATTAGGTAATTACTGCATCATCATTGTGTCATAAATAAATTAAATTATTTAATTTCTAACAAATAAAAATAAAATACCCTTATGTAGGAAATATTTTTATATTTCTAATGAATATTTATAGTCAAATTTATCTCATGTGTAACTCTATATTAAAAGTTTTTTAGTTATTAAACTTTAATTTTAACTCTTTTAACTCTTCTTTGAATTAAATAATAATAAATGTCCAAATCTAATACAAGTAGATCTAAAGGATAATATTTTATTCCTATGGTTGTTTTTGGTCGAATTACACTTATCCAATAGAATTAGGACATGTGTTAGGGTAATAATAATATCATTTTTACCCTTAATTACCCTATTTATTTTTAACTGTGGTAAATAAAAGTAAAAAGTCACTATTCACCAAAAAAATATTTTTAGCTTATTGAACCACATTTTACTTACTGATATCAACTGTTTCTCTCGTATTTTTGAAATTCAACTCACAAAAGTTGTAAAATTAAGTTTTATGAAAATTTTTAAATGCTCATAGGAGGTGGGTAAAAGACGGTAAAAAGTTCAATAACATTTTATATATCTAAAATTATTATGAACTGACTCCAATGAACATATATAGGTATTATGTATCTATTTTTTCCTAAAATAAATTTAAATTAAATAAATAATTATTTAAATAAAATTTTATTTTTAAACTATAACTTAGTGGTTTTCACTATTCATCAAAAATTGAAAGTTTTCAGAAAAATAACAAAAATTCACCCTAAGATAATTTTGATATTCCAAATCCAAAAATGAAGTCCATTTTGAAAGATAAAATTTATAAAATTTCAAAAAGTGGGTATTACTATTGATAATGGCTAGGTTGATTGGTTGTGGTGTGTTAGAACTCGATGTTGCGTACAACACACGCTATTGTATTATTCAAAGTGAAGCATATCGTGGAAGCTTGGGGTGTTACAATGAGTAATATCTTATTTCCTAAAATGTCTATTTATTTGAATACCAATTTCTATTGAATATTATAAATCATATACACTTATCTATAATAAATTTTATGAATCATGATTTTCCGTATATATGAGGAAATGTTTCCACATCCTATAATTAGAGTTCACTGAACTCATGAACTTTCAAAAAACCATAACCTCCTTCGCAAATTCATTCATCATATAGATATTGTATATTCAATTAGATTGAAATTATTTTTTGAATAAATGGTTTCTTCCCAGATTACAAGAATCTAAGGATCATCCTATACATTCATACACTCTGAATTGACTATACTCCATTAAATAGACTCACTCAGTGAATCCCACTAAACTTCAGGTGAAAATACCATCAATCTTCATCTTATACTAATTTGACATCTTGAGGTTTCTTCTAAAATTCCATTCCACTCACACTACTGTATATGTTTAAATGACTTATTTACCATCTAAACATATAGAGAACATAATTATACTTCTTGATCGTAGAATTCTAGGGTTCGGGTGTACCAATATTATCCAGGTTCTCTCATGTGTTACTTCTAGTGACTAAACTTTTGGAGCTCCAAAAATTGACCTAGAAAATCATCCTGACACTGAACTCAAAAATCAACTTATTGATATATAAGTTATATATTCTAATTTTTACATTTTAACTTAATCTACCTAATATTTTTGAAATCTACATTTCACAACATAATACCATGAATTGTAGTATAAAATACCCCAACTATCGCTAATTTATGGTGTGATGTCCTTTAATATGGAGTGGTATGATACTTCCATAGTTTGATAATGATTTGATAACATTATTCACATAATGATTATTAATCAAGAACAATATCCAATTGGTTTCATTGTATATTATATTTAAATCCTCTAAATATCATGACATTCTCCTATAACTCTTATCAATCCGGAAACATATTGTGGTTTGACACACCATCTCACGAAACATTTCCTAGGATCCTAGAATCACATTTATATTACCTTATTTATTTGTGTGGGAATATAAAAATAGTTAGAACCACTAAAATTCACATAAAACTATTCACAATATAGATACTATGTCATGACACAATTTAAAATGGATTACCCTTATGTGTTAATATTTATGGCTATGGAACACCTACACATACCTTTTTTCTATGTGATAACTCTTACATATCAAGGTTATCATTTGAGAAACCCTTTCATTTTATAATTTTATATATCTTGAAAGTACAATTCACATACATATCCAGGGTCCTAGAAGTTTTAACCTAACATATCATCCAAATCTACCCTTACATATAATCCAAATCAATCCTTATTTATCAAATAGTTTTATATTAGTTTGATCCTATATTGGTAACCCTTATATAAAATAGGGAATGTTTCACCTAAGGTTATACAAATATCCTGTCAGATTCATAAAAAAAACCACCCTATGGTTGGGTTAGATCTGCTTGTAAAATAGGAGTCCCATATTGGGAAAGGGGTTATTTATTATGAAATTAATATATCAATTTGGATATCCCCTATCACATGAGTCGTTTTATAGAAGGTTGGGACAACCATGAAAGAAAAACTATGTGGGGTGGTTCCTAGAGAAGATAAAATCATGTACAATAGTATGGGTGGGTGTCACAACCCCCTCCCACCAAAGATGCCCCTCCGGAGCTGGCAATGGTGAAAGAGAGATAATAACCCCCGGGTCCCGCCTCCAGTAGGCCCCGGGGTGGCAACTAGCACCAAGGGTATGAGTTTTCACAAATATGGGAGGCATTACCCTTTTTTATTATATAGGATCGGGAAATAGGACAAGTCAACCACCAAAAGGAAAAGAACCAGTGTTTATAAATAAACCCAACCCAAGCCCACATGCATGTTTAAATAATTTTATAACAAGGTACAAGTACAAGAAAGCTCAAAGTACAATACCAAATGAAAACAAGGTACAACAATAGCAACAACTCCAACTGTCCGACTAGTAGGGTCCCGCACGGCCCTGGTAGTCCTCCTAGATACCTGAAAGTAAACGTAGGGTGAGCATACAAGTATACTCAGTAGGGAAACCTAAAGCTATCATGTAAAAGGGAGGGGACATACTAATGTCCCATGAGAAAAACAAAAGAAACCTAGCAAGGAATTCTATCCACCCACCCTCACCAGTGAAACTTACCAAAAACACAAGCACAACAGGTAGTAGTATATAAGAAATAAGAGTATTGGGTACCCCACACCATTTCCCTTTTTTTAGCTGCTCTTCCTAACGGCGAACGTCCTGACGCTGCCACACTCTCCCCGCACGCACACACCTGGGCCTCACTACCATTTATCCCACCCGCACACACCTGGGCCTCACAACCACGCATCCCGCCCGCACACACCTGGGCCTCACAACCACGTATCCCGCCCACACACACCTAGGCCTCATCCGGAAGATTCTTGGGAAATAGTAGAACCTGCCCGAAGAGTCGTGGGATAAAACCACCCCAATCGAAACCTACCCGAAGAGTCTTAGGTTTAAGGTCGCCTGAAGCCATCACAACATAGGGGAGAAGGAGCAGGAAGGAGCTAGTAACTAAGGGAAAACACCCTCTCCCATGAAATGGGAGTGTTTGGCACTAAGTGCTCAACATGGGTGGGGTACGATAAAACACAAAAGATACATACATATATATATATATATATATATACCAACCACACAAACTAACCTATGGATTCTAAATAGAGAAACTGAGCACGTGCCTCGACACTGCTACTACGAAGCATGCATACAACAAACAACCCGAACCCCATTTAGGTTTTCACATTTCAGCAGAATTAGTTTATTTAGTTCCTTAACTACTGGGAAACTATCCACAACCAACCACATCGATCGTTTGTAAAACATAACCCTGGCATCCACAAATCAAGTTAGGAAAACACAAGAAACACAACCAAGTCCTCTTATTAACCAACCTACCCCATTGATTATTAAACCTATTCCATTACCATGACCCACCATTCATTAACTCTTCCAATTTTTATTTAATAATCACAACCTGTAGCCCGTTCACAATAAAACCCATCCCTACAGCCCCACTTCCAACCACCATAACCACGACCACACCAACCCGCACATCATCATCCATTTAATACCATTTATCACAGCCCCGCTGCCCACCCTATCCACAAAACCCCCAAAACTCCCCCATCACATGCCACGTAACCAAGACAACACCCACATGTTCATTATTCCATTTTTTTTAACCAGGGTTATCACACAAGGGTTCCAGATTTTAACAGCCAACTTTATGTGATTAACCAATTTCCACATTCCACAAAGTTCCATCCATAAGAAAATCCAGAAGGAGAGGGAAACATTTAATTGCGTAAGAAAAGTCCCCCAATGATCGTGATTTTACGTAGGCAGAAGCTCATTCAATTCACAACATAATATCACAGGATATAAAGTAACAACGATCACAACTTCCCATCCCCGTTCTTTAACCAGTTATTATTTTTATTTAATGGTTAAACTATTACTCTTGAAAATAAGAGGATACCCACCCTGTATGATGCACAAATAAGAGAGACGAAGGTAAGATCCCTACCTCAACAGGTTTCTTATCGCAACGCTCCCCCGGATCAACCTTAGAAGACATCCGTCGGTGTCCGTCACTTCTGTCGGGTCCCGAAAAAACCTCCTCAAGTGGAGGTCGGAAAGGAAAGGCAGAAGAAAAGACAACAGATCCAAACTCGGAAGCTCTGCCTCATTGTTACGATCTCGTGGCCGCTGACGGATCGTAAATCGGAGCTTGGACGTCGAAGTTATGGAAGGAAGAGCCTTCGAGTCTCTTAAGAGAGATCTACTCAGAGGAGAGGGGAGGAGATGTGTGTGTTGAAAAGGAGGAGGGGACCCCTGCTTTTATAGGTGTAAAAAGAAAAAGTACACGGCATGTACTTTATGGTACACGGCTTGTACTCGGTTCTTTCACACGGTCTCTACGCGGCTTCCAACACGGCTCTGCGGCCATTGACTGGTCAACACACGATTTATGGGTAACACATACGCAGGGAAGGACTACACGTCGTGTAGTTTAGACACACGGCATGTACTAATTTATTGCACACGGCAAGGACACGACTCCAACACGGAACACAGCTGTTGACTGGTAAGGCGTACATGGGGAGGGACTACACGGCGTGTAGAACTGGTCACACGGCGTGCACCCATTATTCCACACAGCAAGGACACGACTTACAACACGGGGTATGCCCAGAAAGGTATTACACGATGTGTAATCAAACTACATGGCGTGTAGTTTCAAAATTATGGAAAGTGTTGGAAAAGTCCATCTTACCCTCTAGAACACTTATTGACCTTCTTTTTGACAAAGGAAAGGGCCGGAGAGGTCCGAGACATTACATCAGATACCTCTTAAAACATTCTCATCCCCGAGAATTCAAAAACCAACACAGAGGAACCCACCAAGATACCTCTTAGGGTTCTCGTTATAACAGGAACCCAACCAACATCCCTAATTATATGTGTTAGGAATTCCTTTTCCTATGTCGAGATATTATCTGCTTTAGGAAGCATTGACTCGCCTTCACAGGTTTAATCGCATCCTCATTAATGCGTCTCGATTAAGAATTGGGTCTTCCCACTTTCATACATTAGGATTTTTCAACTCGCACTAACCCCAACACCACACAACAAATACACTGCCCGAACACATGGGTTTGGGAAATTCCTTCACCTATGTCGAGATATTATCCTCTTTAGGCGGCACTGACTCACCCGCATGGGTTCAATTGCATCCGCATTAATGCATCTCGATTAAGGGTCAGGTTTTTCCCTTTCTCACACATCCGGAAATGTTACACATTACAAGGGAAGAAAGAAACAAAAGGTCTCACAACTGACAAGACAAGCATTCCATATATCAAAGGTACAGAGTACAACATCAACACAAAGCTCAGAAGAACAAGGGAAATACACAAGTCAAACAACTCCGGGTACTGAGCGTGCATCTAGGTCTCCCGCTCCCATGTGCTCTCCTCGAGGCCGCCATGCCTCCACAACACACGAACCAAGGGAATGGCTCGTCCACGAAGCACCTTCTCTTTATGATCTTCGATTCTGACTGGTCGTTCCTTGAAGGTCGCGTCGTCTCCCATATCTAACTCTCCCCAGTCGATAACGTGGGAGTCTTCTTGTAAGTACCGACGAAGCTGGGAGACATGGAAGGCGTCATGAACCTTATCCAACTGAGGTGGTAGGGCCAGCTGATATGCCACCTTGCCGACTCACCTCAGCACCTCAATAGGTCCAATGAACCTAGGTGAGAGCTTGCTCCCTTTCCCAAACCTCCGCTTCCCCCGTCAAGGGGAAACCTTCAAGAACACATGATCTCCCACCTCGAACTCCAATGGCCTCCTCTGATGATCAGTATAAGACTTATATCGGTCCTGAGCCGCTTTCATCCTCTCACATACAAGCTGGACTTTCTCTATGGTGCTATGCACTACCTTTGGCCCAAGAGCACCTGTCTCACTAACCTCTACCCAGAAAATGGGTGAACAACATGGCCTTCCATACAAAGCTTCAAACGACAACATGCAAATAGTAGAGTGGAAGCTGTTGTTGTAGGAAAACTCTACTAAAGGCAAGTGTCATATCCATGATCCTCCGAAATCCAGAATGCATGCTTGCAGCATGTCCTCCAACGTCTGGATAGTCTGCTCTATCTGCCCATCGGTCTGGGGGTGGAAAGCAGTTCTAAGGAATAGCTGGGTGCCAAAAGCATGCTGTAACCCCCTCCAGACTCGTGAGGTAAACCAAGTATCCCGAAATAAGATGGTAGTCTTCGGAACTCCATGCAAATATACCACCTTGTCTATGTACATCTGTGCTAAGGTACTCATCGGGCCTGACTCCTTAATTACTAAGAAGTGAGACGATTTCATCAGTTGATCCATCACCACCCTGATAGCATCATAACCACCCTGAGCACTGGGTAGTCCTGTGATGAAGTCCATTGAGATGTCATCCCACTTCCACTCGGGGACATCTAAAGGATGCAACAAACCACCGGGAACACGGTGTTCAGCCTTCACTTGCTGACACACTAGGAATTTAGCCACAAACTCCGCCACTTCCCGTTTCATCCCGGGCCACCAAAACTGATACCTCAGGCCTCGGTACATTTTTGAAACTCCTGGATGTACTTCCAAGGCTGAGATATGGAACTCATGGAGAACTCCCTCACGCATTGCCTCCGGAACAAACAAACTTCCATGGAAAAGAATCTGATGTCGGCTGTCCTCTGACCATCCTTCTGGAGTGTTCCCCTAATCGACACGATCCCGCATCACTTCCGCCTCGGAGTCCCCCCACTGAGACTCTTCCACCTTCTGCAACAAGGAGGATTGCACCGTCATCTGAAACAAATAGCCTCTAACACCTTCTACCCTTGCATCCAAGTGTAGGGAAGCCAACTCTCCCATCACCTTCCAAGCATCAGTGGATTCCCAAACTACTTCCTGATGCGACTTCCTACTCAGGGCATCAGCCACAACTTTTCTCTTACCTTCAGTGTATGAGATCTCAAAGTCATAGTCTTGGAGAAACTTGACCCATCTCAACTACCATAAGTTCTGGTCACGCTGGGAGAAGATATAATGCAGGCTCCTATGATCTGAGAAGACCACAATGTGCTCCCCAAAGAGGTAATGTCACCACAACTTCAGTGAAAACAGTACTACTGCAATCTCCAGGTCATGGGTGGCATAGTTACTCTCGTGAGGGTGAAACTGCCTAGACCCATAACAAATCACTCCCTTCTTCTGAATAAGCACGCACCCCAGAACAAGGCCAGAAAAATCACAAAACACCTCATACAACAACCCTTCCTCTAGAAACCTGAGTACGGGAGCACTGACCAACTTCTCATTCAGGTAGTCAAAAGTTTGCTGGCAATGATCTCTTTATAGGAAGACCTGGTTCTTCCTCTTCAAAGCTGTCAAAGGAGCAGCGACTCAAGAGAAGTCCGAAACGAACCTCTGATAGTAACCTACTAACCCCAGGAATCTATGAACTTCTTCCGTGCTCTTGGGTGTTGTCCAAGAAACAACTGCCTCCACCTTCGACGGGTCCAACAATACTCCATGCTGAGACAACACATTCCCCAGGAAGTGTACTTCTTTCATTAAGATCTTACACTTCGACAATTTCCCGTAAAGCTGGTGGTGTCGAAGGACTTCCAAGACTGCCCTGAGATGCTCAACGTTCTCCTCCTCTGACCTTGAGTAGATCAAGATGTCATCGATAAACACAACGACGAACCGGTCCAGAAACTCTCAGAAGACAAAGTTCAAAAGTCCCATGAACACAGCTGGTGCATTCGTAACTCCAAACGACATCACTAAAAACTCGAAATGCCTATACCTGTACCTGAAAGCCGTCTTCAAGATGTCACTTTCCTTTACCCTCAGCTGATGATATCCCAATCGCAGATCAATCTTAGAGAACCAACCTGTTCCCCTCAGCTGGTCGAAGAGATCATCTATCCTTGGAAGGGGGTAGCGGTTCTTGACCATTACCTGGTTCAACCTTCAGTAGTCTATCAATAGCCTGAGACCACCATCTGCCGTCTTCACGAACAAAACTGGAGCACCCCATGGCGACACGCTAGGTTGAACAAAACCCTTCTCCATCAGACCGTCAATCTGAATCCGCAAATCCCGCAACTCCGAAGGTTCCATCCGATAAGGGGACATCGAAATTAGATGGGCACCAGGCTGTAAGTCTATCCTGAACTCAACGTCATGTCGGGGGGGGGGGGGGGGGTAGAGTCATAACCACCTCAAGAAAAACATCGAGGAAATCCCCAAAAACATCCGAGACATCCATCATCTCTGTATCAGCTGGAACCACTGATAACCCGCCTAACAAGGAAAGGAGAGGCTGCACACGCCAGATTCCCACCTAATAGCTCCTCTGGAAAACAAAAGATACGCACTGCCCATCCACGTCGGAGAACACGACTCTTCTCTAAAATCATTTGATAACGGCACTAACAGAAAAAAAACAGTCGATGCCTAGGATGACATCGTCTGGCTACATCTGTAACAGAAGAAGGTCAACACTAGATCGATGTGGTCCCAACATCAGCCCACATCCCCAGCAAACACAAGATACACTGTTCTAGGCTCCAACTGGTGTACTCAGCACCAGTGGTACGAAATGTCTCTCTATGTCTAGTCCCAAAGCATGGGCTAGACCAGGTGCAACAAAGGAGTGAGAGGCTCCTGAATCAAACAAAGCATAAAAAAGAGTGCTGAACAAACAAATCGTACCTCACACCACCTCTGGTCCTGCTGGAGCTATCAACTCTGCTATATGCAACTGTCCACGCCCAGATCCTCTACCTCTCTGATGTCATCCACCTCCCCGACCACGCCCTGGTCAAGGTCCCTGAGGAGCACCCTGAGGTCGGCCTCCTCCTGAAAAGTCTTCCCTCGGAGGAGCATGGTCCTGCTGCTGCTGGAAGGTCCTTGCTGGAAACTGGTGCTGCTGAGGTGGGCGCTGAACCTGCCCACCTCCACCGTACTGATCTTGGGTCGAGCACCGACTCTGAACATGCCCGAAACCTCCACAAGAAAAACACTTCGATTCTGGGCTTGTGAAAAAAGGACGAGGACCCGAAGATCTTAACTGTAACTGCTGGGGCCTGCTCCCCACTGGCCTGAACCTGGAAGGTCCTGTCGCATGAGACCTACTACTGACTGCCTTCCCCTTCGATGAACCTGGCTAGATCCCCTCTCAGGGTGCACCTCCCAGCAAGTGCATCCTCTCTACAACCTCTGCCTTCTTCTGTACTTCCAAGTACGTTAGAAGGGTGAAGGGGGTGACAACATACTGGAGCGAAGGACGAAACACCTCCTCCAAACGTCTCGCTCAAGAATCCTCATCTGGAAAGAGATCCGGAGCAAAGCGCAGGAGATCCTTGAACTTGATCCCCAGCTCTCATATCGACATACTCCCCTGCTGAACAGAGAGTAACTCCTTCCACTTCTCTTCCATGATCATGGAAGAAAGGAATTCCTCTAGGAATTCCTTCTCAAAGTCAGCCCATGGAACCTCTGCCTCTATCCTCTCTCTTAGGTAGAGTGTCCACCACTATCGCGCCGCAGCTCTCAGCTGACTGACTGCTAGGGGAACGCAGTACTCCCTCGGAGCACAGATCAAGGAAAAAGCGATCCCTAGCTCCTCAAGCCACCCCTCCGTCTCCGTATCCAAAGTACTACCCACGTACTTCTTGAGGGTCTGCCACTGGAAAGAACAGAGAGTCTTCTGCCACTGGCTATCTTCCTCCTCTCGGTCAATCCTCAACTGATCGACCGACTGAATTTGCTAGGCCTCGGCCGTCTGAGCCACCCGGGGATGACGTCCAGGTTCCATAGCTGTACGGTAAACAAGGATCTCTTAAGCCCAAGTAGTAAGGAAAAACTCAAGGTTTCATTTTATCATTTTATTTCAATTTATTTCCCAAAACACCCAAATCAAGTAAAACACAATCCTGATGATGCATGTACCTTCACTAGGGTCTCTACCATGCAATCAATGTAGTCTCACTTGGTCATTCGGTAGGCTCAGAGTCCTTGCATCGGATCACGAGGGGCCCTAAAATCCTATGTCCTAGCCGGTCTTCCCTGGCCTATGTCACACACCAAGATTAACTAACACTATTTCCATACCATCCCATGTAATCCTCACTATTCCTAACTCCAGACTCCATCCTATCTCTCAACCATCACCTCTGATACCATTCTGTCACGACCCCCCTCCCACAAAAGATGCCCCTCCTGAGCTGGAAATAGTGAAAGGGAGATAATGACCCCCGAGTCCCGCCTCCAGTAGGCCCCGGGGTGGCGACTAGCACCAAGGGTAAGAGTTTTCACAAATATGGGAGGCATTACCCTTTTTTATTATTTAGGATCGGGAAATAGGACAAGTCAACCACCAAAAGGAAAAGAACCACTGTATATAAATAAACCCAAACCAAGCCCACATGCATGTTTAAATAATTTTATAACAAGGTACAAGTAAAAGAAAGCTCAAAGTACAATACCAAAAGAAAACATGGTACAAAAACAGCAAAAACTCCAACTGTCCGACTAGTAGGGTCCTGCACTGCCCTGGTAGTCCTCCTAGAAATCTGAAAGTAAACGTAGGGTGAGAATACAAGTATACTCAGAAGGGAATCCTTAAGCTCTTGTGCACAAGTGGGGAGACATCCTAATGACCCGTGAGAACAACAGAAGGAACCTAACAAGGAATTCTATCCACCCATCCTCACCAGCGACACTTACCAAAAACACAAGCACAATAGGTAGTAGTATATAAGAAACAAGAGTATTGGGTACCCCACACCATTTCCCTTTTTGTTAGCTACTCTTCCTAACGGCGAACGTCCTGACGCTGCCACACTCTCCCCGCCTGCACACACCTGGGCCTCACTACCACGTATCTCGCCCGCACACACCTGGGCCTCATAACCACGTATCCCGCCTGCACACACCTAGGCCTCACAACCACGTATCCCGCCCGCACACACCTGGGCCTCATCCAGAATATTCTTAGGAAACAGTAGAACCTGCCCGAAGAGTCTTGGGCTAAAACCACCCCAATGAAAACCTACCCGAAGAGTCTTAGGTGTAAGGTCGCCTGAAGCCATTAAAACAAAGGGGAGAAGGAGCAGGAAGGAGCTAGTAACTAAGGGAAAAACACCCTCTCCAATGAAATGGGAGTGTTTGGCACTAAGTGCTCAACATGGGTGGGGTGCGATAAGACACAAAAGATACAGATATATATATATATATATATATATATATATATATATATATATATATATATTTAACAACCACACAACCCAACCTATGGCTTCTAAATAGAGAAACTCATCACGTGCCTCGGCACTGCTACTACGAAGCATGCATACAACAAATAACCCCAACCCCATTTAGGTTTTCACGTTTCAGCAGAATTAGTTTATTTAGTTCCTTAACTACTGGGAAACTATCCACAACCAACCACATCGATCATTCATAAAACATAACCCTGCCATCCACAAATCAAGTTAGCAAAACACAAGAAACACAACCAGGTACTCTGATTAACCAACCAACCCCACTGATTATTAAACCTGTTCCATTACCATGACCCACCATTCATTAACTCTTCCAAATTTTATTTAATAATCACAACCTATAGCACATTCACATTCAAACCCATCCCTATAGCCCCACTGACAACCACCATAACCACGACCACACCAACCCGCACATTGTCATCCCTTTAATACCATTTATCGTAGCCCCGCTGCCCACCCTATCCACAACAACCCCCAAAACACCCCCATCACATTCCACGTAACCAAGCCAACACCCACATGTTCATTATTCCATTTTTTTTAAACGGGGTGATCACACAAGGGTTCCATATTTTAACAGCTAACTTTACGTGATTAACCAATTTCCACATTCCACAAAGTTCCATCCATAAGAAAATCTAGAAGGAGAGGTCAACATTTAATTGCGTAAGCAAAGGCCCCCAACGACCATGATTTTACGTAGGCAGAATCTCATTCAATTCACAACATAATATCACAGGATATAAAGTAACAACAATCACAACTTCCCATCCCCGTTCTTTAACCAGTTATTATCTTTATTTAATGGTTCAACTGTTCCTCATGAAAACAAGAGGATACCCACCCTTTATGATGCAAAAATTAGATAGACGAAGGTAAGATCCCTACCTCAATAGGTTCCTTATCGCAAAGCTCCCTCGAATCAACCTTAGAAGATGTCCGTCGGCATCCGTCATTTCTGTCGGGTCTCAAAAAAACCTCCTCAGGTGGAGGTCAGAAAGGAAAGGCCGAAGGAAAGACAACGGATCCAAGCTCGGAAGCTCCGCCTCATCGTTATGATCCCATGGCCGCTGACGGATCACAAATCGGAGCTTGGACGAAGAAGTTATGGAAGGAAGAGCCTTCGAGTCTCTTAAGAGAGATCTACTCAGAGGAGAGGGGAGGAGAGGTGTGTGTTGAAAAGGAGGAGGGGACCCCTGCTTTTATAGGCGTGAAAAGAAAAAGTACACGGTGTGTACTTTATGGTACACAGCGTGTACTCGGTTCTTTCACACAGTCTCCACGCGGCTTCCAACACGGCTCCGCGACCGTTGACTGGTCAACACACGGTTTGAGGGTAATGCATACGCGGGGAAGGACTACACTATGTGTAGTTTGGACACACGGGGTGTACTCATTTATTGCACACGACAAGTACACGGCTCCAACATGACATAAAACTGTTGAAGGGTAACACGTACGTGGGGAGGGACTATACGGCGTGTATAACTGGTCACACGGCGTGCACCCATTATTCCACACAGCAAGGACACGACTTACAACACAGGGTATGCCCAGAAAGGGGGTACACGACGTGTAATCAAACTACATGGAATGTAGTTTCAAAATTCTGGAAAGTGTGGGAAAATTCCATCTTACCCTCTAGAACACTTCTTGACCTTCTTTTTGACAATGGAAAGGGCCGGAGAGGTATGGGACATTACATCAGATACCTCTTAAAACATTATCGTCCCCGAGAATTCAAAAACCAACCCAGAGGAACCCAACAAGATACCTCTTAGGGTTCTCGTTATAACAGGAACCCAACCAACAACCCTAATCATATGTGTTAGGAATTCCTTCTCCTATGTCGAGATATTATCTGCTTTAGGCGGCATTGACTTGCCTGCACGGGTTTAATCGCATCCTCATTAATGCATCTCGATTAAGAATTGGGTCTTCCCACTTTCATACATTAGGATTTTTCAACTTGCACTAACCCCAACACCACACAACCAATACACTACCCGAACACGTGGTTTTGGGAAATTCCTTCACCTATGTCGAGATATTATCCGCTTTAGGCGGCACTGACTCACCCGCATGGGTTCAATCACATCCGAATTAATGCATCTCAATTAAGGGTCAGGTTTTTCCCTTCCCCACACATCCGGACATGTTACACATTACCAGGGAAGAAAGAAACAAAAGGTCTCACAACTAACAAGGCAAGAATTTCATATATCAAAGGTACATAGTACAACATCAACACAAAGCTCAGAAGAACAAGGGAAAAACACAATTCAAAACAACTCCGGGTACTGAGCGTGTATCTAGGTCTCCTGCTCCCAAGTGCTCTGCTCGAGGCCGCCATGCCTCCACAACACACGAACCAAGGGAATGGTTTGTCCACATAGCACCTTCTCTTTACGATCTTCGATTCTGACTGGTCGTTCCTTGAAGGTCACGTCGTCTCCCATATCTATCTCTCCCTAGTCGATAATGTGGGAGTCGTCATGTAAGTACCGACGAAGCTGGGAGATGTGGAAGATATCATGAACCTTCTCCAACTGAGGTTGTAGGGCCAGCTGATATGCCACCTCGCTGACTCGCCTCAGCACCTCAAAAGGTCCGATGAACCTAGGTGAGAGATTGCTCCCTTTCCCAAACCTCCGCTACCCCGTCAAGGGGAAAACGTCAAGAACACATGATCTCCCACCTCCAACTCCAAGGGCCTCCTCCGACGATCAATATAAGACTTCTGTCAGTCCTGATCCACTTTCATCCTCTCACGTACAAGCTGGACTTTCTCTGTGGTGCTCTGCACTACCTTTGGCCCAAGAGCACCTGTCTCACCAACCTTTTCCCAGCAAATGGGTGAACGACATGGCATTCCATACAAATCCTCAAACGGTGCCATGCCAATAGTAGATTGTAAGCTGTTGTTGTTGGAAAACTCTACTAAAGGCAAGTGTCGTACCCATGATCATCTGAAATCCAGAACGCATGCTCGCAGCATGTACTCCAATGTCTAGATAGTCCACTCCGTCTGCCCATCGGTCTGGGGGTGGAAAGTAGTGCTAAGGCATAGCTGGGTTCCAAAAGCATGTTGTAGCCCATTCCAAACTCGTGAGGTAAACCAAGTATCCCGATCTGAGACGATAGTCTTCGAGACTCCATGAAAACATACCACCTCATCTACGTACCTCTGTGATAAGGTACTCACCGACCCTGACTCCTTAATTGCTAAGAAGTGAGACGATTTATTCAGTTGATCCACCACCACCCAGATAGCATCATAACCACCCTGAGCTCTGGGTAGTCCTGTGATGAAGTCCATTGAGATGTCATCCCACTTCCACTCGGGGACATCTAAAGGATGAAACAAACCACCGGGAACACGATGTTCATCCTTCACTTGCTGACACACTAGGCATTTAGCCACAAACTCCGCCACTTCCCGTTTCACCCCGGGCCACCAAAACTGATCCCTCACGCCTCGGTACATTTTTGAAACTCCTGGATATACCACCAAGGCTAAGATATGGAACTCATGGAGAACTCCCTCACGCATTGCCTCCGGAACAAACAAACTTCCATGGAAAAGAATCGGATGTCAGCTGTCCTCTGACCATCCTTCTAGAGTGTTCCCCTGATCGACACGATCCCGCATCACTTCCACCTCGGAGTCCCCCCACTGAGACTCTTCCACCTACTGCAACAAGGAGGACTGCACCGTCATCTGAAACAAACAGCCTCTAACACCTTCTACCCTTGCATCCAAGTGTAAGGCAGCCAACTCTCACATCGCCTTCCAAGCATCAGTGGATTCCCGAACTACTTCCTGATGCGACTTCCTGCTCAGGGTATCAGCCACAACGTTGCACTTACCTTCAGTGTAAGAGATCTCAAAGTCATAGTCTTGGAGAAACTCGACCCATCTCCGCTGCCGTAAGTTCAGGTCACACTGGGAGAAGATATAATGCAAGCTCTTGTGTTCTGAGAAGACCACAAAGCACTCCCCAAAGAGGTAATATCACCAAAACTTCAGTGCGAACACTACTGCTGCAAGCTCCAAGTCATGGGTGGCATAGTTACGCTCGTGGGGGCGCAACTTCCTAGACCCATAACAAATCACTCCCTTATTCTGCACCAGCACGCACCCCAGACCAAGGCCAGAAGAATCACAAAAAACCTCATACAACAACCCTTCCTCTGGAAACCTGACTACGGGAGCACTGACCAACTTCTCATTCAGGTAGTCAAAAGCTTTCTGGCACTGATCGCTCCATAGGAAGACCTGGTGCTTCCTTTTCAAAGCTGTAAAAGGAACAAAAACTCAAGAGAAGTCTGAAACGAACCTCCGATAGTAACCTGATAACCCCAGGAAACTATGAACTTCTGCCACGCTCTTGGGTGCTGCCCAAGAAACAACTGCCTCCACCTTCGACGGGTCCACTGATACTCTATGCTGAGACACCACATTCCCAAGGAAGTTTACTTCTTGCGTCAAGAACTTACCCTTCGATAATTTCCCATAAATATGGTTGTGTTGAATGAATTCCAAGACTGCCCTGAGATACTCAACGTGCTCCTCCTCTGACCTTGAGTATATCAGGATGTCATCGATAAACACAACGACGAACCGGTCCAGAAACTCTCAGAATAAAAAGTTCAAAAGTCCCATGAACACAGCTGGTGCATTTGTAACTCCAAACGGCATCAATACAAACTCAAAATGCCCATTCCTACACCTGAAAGCCGTCTTCGAGATTTCACTGTCCTTTACCCTCAACTGATGATATCCCAATCGCAGATCAATCTTAGAGAAACAACCTGCTCCCCTCAGCTGGTCGAATAGATCATCTATCCTTGGAAGGGGGTAGCGGTTCTTAACTGTTGCCTAGTTCAACCTTCGGTAGTCTATGAATAGCCTGAGACCACCATCTTCCTTCATCACAAACAAAACTAGAGCACCCCATGGCGACACGCTGGGTCGAACAAAACCCTTCTCCATTAGATCGTCAATCTGAATCCGCAACTCCCGGAACACCGAAGGTTCCATCTGATAAGGGGACATCGAAATCGGACGGGCACTAGGCTATAAGTCTATCCTGAACTCAACGTCACATCGGGGGGGGGGGGGGGGTAGAGTCACAACCTCCTCAAGAAAAACATCGAGGAACTCCCCAAAAACTTCTGGGACATCCATCATCTATGTATCAGTTGGAACCACTGATAACCCGCCTAACAAAGAATGGAGAGGCTCCACACACTGGCTTCCCACCTGATAGCTCCTCTGGCCAACAAAAGATACGCGCTGCCCATCCACGACGGAGAACATGACTCTTCTCTGGAAGCAGTCGATAATGGAACTAACAGAAAACAACCAGTCGATTCCTAGGATGAAATCGTATGGCTGCATCTGTAACAGAAGAAGGTCCCCACTAGATCGATGTGGTCCCAACATCAGCCCACATCCCTAGCAAACACAAGATACGCTGGTCTGGACTCCAACTGGTGTACTCAGCACCAGTGGTACGGAAAGTCTCTCTACGTCTAGTCCCAAATCATGGGCTAGACCAGGTGAAACAAAGGAGTGAGAGGCTCCTGAATTGAACAAAGAAGAAAAAATAGTGCTGAACAAACAAATTGTACCTCGCACCACCTCTGGTACTGCTGGAGCTGTCAACTCTACTGTGTGCAATTGTCCACGCCCAGCTCCTCTACCTCTATGATGTCATTCACCTCCCCGACCACACCCTGATTGAGGTCCTTGAGGAGCACCCTGAGGTCAGCCTCCTCCTACAAAGTCTACCCTCGGAGGAGCATGGTCCTGCTGCTGCTGGAAGGGCCTCACTGGAAACTGGTGCTGCTGAGGTGGGCGCTGAACCTGCCCACCTCCACCGTACTGAGCTTGGGTCGGGCACCGACTCTGAATGGGCCCGAAACCTCCACAAGAAAAACACTTCGGTCTTGGGCTCGTGAAAAAAGGGCGAGGACCCGAAGATCTGAACTGGAACTGCTGAGGCCTACTCCCCACTGGCATGAACCTGGAAGGTCCCGTCACAGGAGACCTGCTACTGAATGCCTTCCCCTTTGACAAACCTGGCTGGATCCCCTCTCAGTTTGCACCTCCCAGTGAGTGCATCCTCTCTACCACCTATTCCTTCTTTTGTACTGCCAAGTAAGTCGGAAGGGTGAAGGGGGTGACAACATACTGGAGCGAAGTACGAAGCGCCTCCTCCAAACGTCTCGCACAATACTCCTCATCTGAAAAGAGATCTGGAGCAAAGTGCATGAGATCCTTGAACTTGATCCCCAACTCTCGTACTGACATACTCCTCTGCTAAACGGAGAGTAACTCCTTCCACTTCTCTGCCTTGATCATGGAAGAAAGGAATTCCTCTCGGAATTCCTTCTCAAAGTTATCCCATGGAACCTCTGCCGGAAAATTTGCTGTTGGGGGGCATTTTTTTTTATCAAAATGGGTTACCCATTTTTTTATTTAAGAAAATGGGTCACTTTAGCGCCACTTCAGGTGGCGCTAATGGAAAAAAATGCCATAGCACAACTTGAAGTGGCGCTAACCGGGAAACCGGTAATTATGCATCAGCGCCACTTGAAGTGGCGCTGATCTTTCATCACCCCTATAAAACCCCTCTCCCCCCTCTTCCTCTCCTCATTCCCTCCACTCCACTCCCCTCCTCTTTCTCCCTCTTCACTCTCTTCATCCCCTCTCCCTCATCCTCATCCTCCCCCTCTCCCTCATCCTCATCCAACCCCTCTCCCTCATCCTCATTCTCATCCAACCGAGGAGTTTTTTGGGGATTCGAAGTTCTGCAAATTCGAGGTAAGTTTTTATTTACATTTGTTTAATATTTTAAATTGTTTATTTAATTGTTTAGTTAATGTCATTAGATTATTGAATTTATTTATTAATTTATTTGTTTACTTTATAGAATTAGTTTTATATTTAATTATAATAATTAGTTAATTAATCAATTTTAATTAGTTAATTAATAGTAAGTAGTTAAGTACTTGTAATTATTTAATTGTAATTAGTTAAATGTAATTAGTTAAATGTAATTAGTTAAATGTAATTAGTAATTACTTAATTGTAATTGGTTAATTTTAATTAGTAATAAGTTAATTGTAATTAGTAATTAGTTAATTGTAATTAGTAATTATTTAATTGTAATTAGTAATTATTTAATAGTAATTAGTAATTAGTTAATTCTAATTAGTTAATTAATGATTTGTAATTAGTCAATTAATGATTTGTAATTAGTCAATTAATGATTTGTAATTAGTCAATTAATGATTTTTAATTAGTTAATTGAGTAATTATAATTAGTAAATTAAGTAATTATAATTAGTGAAGTAATGATTTCTAATTAGTGAAGTAATGATTTCTAATTAGTAATTAATGATTTCTAATTAGTTAATTAATGATTTCTAATTAGGTAATTAGTGACTTCGAATTAGTGAATTAATTAAATCTAATTAGTGAATTAATTAATTCTAATTAGTCAATTAATTAATTCTAATTAGTGTATTAATTAATTCTAATTAGTGTATTAATTAATTCTAATTACTGAATTAATGATTTGTAATTAGTGAAGTAATGATTTGTAATTAGTGAATTAATGATTTGTAATTATAATTAGTGAAGTAATTAATTATAATTAGTGAATTAATTATTTATAAATAGTGAATTAATGATGTCTAATTAGTGAATTAATGATGTGTAATTAGTGAATTAATGATTGGTAATTAGTGAATTAATGATTTGTAATTAGTGAATTAATGATTTGTAATTTGTGAATTAATGATTTGTAATTAGTGAATTAATGATTTGTAAATAGTGATTGCTCATTTGCTAGTTAATTAATTATAATTAGCTACTTAATGATTTCTAATTAGTGAGTTAATTAATTGTAATTAGTGAGTTAATTAATTGTAATTAGTGAGTTAATTAATTATAATTAGTGAGTTAATTAATTGTAATTAGTGAGTTAATTAATTTTAATTAGCTGGTTAATTAATTGTAATTAGCTGGTTAATTAATTGTAATTAGCTGGTTAATTAATTGTAATTAGCTGGTGAATTAATTTTAATTAGCTCGTTAATGAATTGTAATTAGGGAGTTAATTAATTGTAATTAGGGAGTTAATGAACTGTAATTAGGGAGTTAATGAACTATAATTAGGGAGTTAATGAAATGTAATTAGGGAGTTAATGAAATGTAATTCGGGAGTTAATGAAATGTAATTAGGTAGTTAATGAACTGTAATTAGGTAGTTAATGAACTGTAATTAGGTAGTTAATGAACTGTAATTAGGGAGTTAATTAACTGTAATTAGGGAGTTAATTAATTGTAATTAGGGAGTTAATTAATTGTAATTAGAGAGTCAATTAATTGTAATTAGGGAGTTAATTAATTATAATTAGGGAGTTAATTAATTGTAATTAGGGAGTAAATTAATTGTAATTAGGGAGTAAATTAATTGTAATTAGGGAGTAAATTAATTGTAATTAGGGAGTTCATTAATTGTAATTAGGGAGTTCATTAATTGTAATTAGCTACTTAATGAATTCTAATTAGCTACATAATGACTTCTAATTAGCTACATAATGACTTCTAATTGGCTACTTAATGATTTCTAATTAGCTAATTTAACTTAAATAATAAATTATATTTCAACTTAAGCAATCAATTCTAATTAGTTAATTATGTAATTTTAATTAGGAAATTAATGAACACTAATTAGGTAATTAACTAAATTTAAGTAGGTAGTTAATTAAATATACTTAGTTAATGAAATCTAATTAGTTAATTAATGAAATATTATTAGTTAAGTAATGAAGTATAACTAGTGAAGTAGTTACAGTAATTAGCAAAGTAGTTACAGTAAATAGCGAAGTAGTTACAGTAAATAGTGAAGTAGTTACAGTAATTAGCAAAGTAGTTACAGTAATTAGCAAAGTAGTTATAATAAGAATTGTTTATATAATATATGTTTGCATTCCATTCTAAGTATGATAATTTATTTAGTTTTTCACATACCTTGACCTCAGTTTGTAATTATAGTTATGAACTTGAATTTAGTAGTTTAATATATTTTTACATATTAAGTGTTAGAGTTGTCATGAACTGAAATTCTTTCTTGAGTAATGTATCCCCGGATAGAGGGGCTTTGGGTCGGACCACCTACTTTCCTAGAGGCTTGCCTTTTCTAGAAAAGTGAATGGGGTTAGCTATCTGTCGCTCCGGGCTTATTCATGTTGAGTTTTTCAAGTTCAGATAACTCTATGCTTTTACATGACATGTTCATGTACCTCATCCATATGATGGATGTGGATATGTATGAATATGTTTGACTTACTATTTTTGGGTAAATAACACAAACTTGTGGGTTGTGTAAAGCGAGTTACACATCAATATGGTTTGAACATATTGATTTGGTGGAGGGACTGGGAGTCCAACATAAATTACATAAATTCTAAAATCATGCAGACATAATTAGATTGTTTGATCATATGTGATTAATAACGAAGGTTTATTTTAGATAAAAAAGATGGCTGCTTATATTTATTGCAACAGACAAATAATTGAGATGGAACAAGGATGTAGTTATAGTATACAACCAGAAGCTATTGTAATGCTTGGAGGCTGTACAACTTTGGGAACTCTTCAAAGGAAAATTCATCGAAAGTTGAAACTGAAAAGTAACCAAGCGATAGAATCTATCATATACAGACATCTACAATATGTTGATAGATTTTGGCATGTGTCCTATCCGATAACTGATGATGAAGAATGGTAATACGTACTGTCATTGGTTAAGTTTCTACATGCCAATCAAATGATGGAGATGTATGTGACCATATCTACAATGGAGATCCCATCGACATTGGAATTTGGGTCATCACAATTTCAAGAGACAATGTCATCTGTTCCTTTTAGAACACATCAAGAAGTTCCATCAGCATTGGTACCATCATTTACCTCGGCCACAATTTCAATAGATAGTCCCCCACATACTATAGATGCGTTGGTTGATAATTTTGAGGACGATGAAAATTTAGAAGAAGAAGATGAAGAGGAAGCTGAAGATGAAGAGGAAGCACATGCGGAAGAACAATCAGTGCCTACTCATGTGAGGTTTAACCGACCATTGAACCACCCCCACCATCGAGTTCATGTTCGATGGAAGGCATGAATCGCTTGCCAGAATTCAATTGGTCAGTTATTACTCCTACTTCAGAATTTCCAGGAATTATTGGAGGCAAAGATCGAGTGGAAGATGAAGGTGTTCTGTATATTGGAAGAGAGTTTGACAGTAAAGATGCAATAAAAAATGTGATAAAACAATATCACATTGACAGAAATTACTCTTATGTTGTAGAAGAGTCGAAAAGATCTTATTATTTGATCCGTTGCGACAAATATGATTCGAACTGTCAAATGCGTATGCGAGCTATAATTGATAACACTTTTCACAGCTAGCGCATCACAAGATTTACTCCACACACATGTGTGAACCCAAGCTTGTCACAGGAACATTCTTCATTAGATGTTGACTTTGTTTCAACAGTTATTGTTGAAATGATTAGAGCTTGTCAAGAAGTTCCTGTTGTTCTTGTGATGGAGCGAATCAAACAACATTTTGGGTATCAAATCTCATATTGGAAGGCATGGGAAGCACGTCAAAAGGCTATTGTCAAGGTGTATGGTGATTGGGATGACTCTTATCGAGTTTTACCACAACTTCTGGAGATTTTACGCCACAACAATCAAGTGATCTATCAGTTAAATACTATTGAATATGTTAACCAATACAACCAAGTTGACCAGTCAATGGTTGTTTTTGATAGATTGTTTTGGACATTTTTACCATGTGTGGCTACTTTTAGGCATTGAAAGCAGTTTATACAAATAGATGGCACATTTCTGTATGGAAAGTATACAAGAAATTTATTGATTGCTTCCACACAAGATGGAAATAGAGCCCCTCTACCTTTGGCATTTGCAATTGTGGAGAAAGAGAACTTCTCATCATGGAGTTGGTTTCTCGCATGTCTTCGTGAGTTTGTTATAGGAGAGGAAGGGATTTGCCTTATCTCAGATCGTCACCGTGCAATCAAAGAGTTAGTACAATCTGAGGGACTTTCATGGAGACCACCTTATGCTCATCATCGATACTGTATTCGACACATTGCTAGAAATATACGAAAGAGATTCAAGAATGAGTCGATGAAGAAAGCAATCTTGAAAATTGGTATGAAAATCATTTTTTGTATTAACAAATCCTATCATAGTTATGATCATTATTTGTTCAGATTTTTTCTTGTATGATAGCATATGAGCCTCAACAACAAAGAATGGAGGAGCGTCTTCAAGATATTCAAAGAGTTAATCCGGAAGTTTATGATTATATGATGAAAATTCCAAAACAGAAATGGTTGTTGGCATATGATGATGGGAGGAGATATGGTCATATGACTACCAACATCGTAGAATGCATAAGTGGGGTTTTCAAGGGAGTTCGAAAATTACCAATCACAGGTAAATTTGAATATTTAATTATATGTTGATCAGAAAAACATAATTATAATATACTATTAGTATAATGACTTAAATCTAAATTGTAGGTTTGGTAAAAGAGACCATCTATCGTAGTGTCAAGTATTTTCTGGAACAAGGAAAGCAAGCTGAAGAGGGCTTGAACAGAGGGATGCATTATGGACACCATTTCCAACACGATTTAGATACAGTTCTTCAGGAAGCTGAAACTTATCGTGTCACCGCATTTAATCGTCCAGAGCATTGATTTGAGGTCGCTGAGCCTGGTGATGCTGTGGCTTGTAGCAATGGTCGGATCCGAATTGTTTTACTGGAGAAGCGTTACTGTGAATGTGGAAAGTTTCAAGCATTGAGATATCCTTGTGGCCATGTGATTGCAGCCTGCGGTTACGTACACGTATCTTGGGAGCAGTTTATTGATCCAGTTTATCGACTTGACAGTATCAACTCATGCTACAATACTCCCTGGATGCCAATCAGAGAATATCATAATTTTCATCTCTCTGATGACACACCCACGCTTCTACTGAACATCAGTAGACTTCGACCTAAAGGGAGGCCAAAGTCGACTCGTATTCGGAATGAGATGGATTGGCCTACTGAACAGGCACCTGGACGAAGGTGCAACATATGCCTCCAGGAGGGTCATACGAAGACGCGTTTCCCTAGACACATAGGGCAATCATCTAATGGTTAAAATTATTTTTGTACTCCATCAATTACTGTAAATATATTGTACATGTAATCAATATTTTTCCATCGATGAGTTTTGAATGCATTCATAGTGAATATATCATCATCATTTAAATAAGTGGTTGTTGTTTTAGAAAAATAACAAGAAATTTTAAAATATATAAAATATAAGATCGAGAATTTAACAAAATCTGAGAATTATCTAGAGTGAATAATAGTGAAGAATAAATTGAGGATATAACAGAATATGAGACTACTAGACTAGAAAATGACAAATAAAGATATTCAAACAATATGACCCTCTCATTCGTTTCTTTATAATTGTTAAATAGAATGATGAACATAAATAATTGATATTCTTGAAAATTATTAAAACATTATGCCCCTCATTTTCAACCATGAGAATGGGTTTTCTCCAAAAAAACATTGATTCATTCTGCAACATTGGCATTTCCCCTCTTTAGTCGACCCAGTGAAGAACCAACTGTCATATATTCATTCGGAGGTCGTGAATATGTGACAGTTGGTTTTTTACTGGGTCGACTAAATATATGATGCAGAAGGAGGATGTTTTTTCATGTCAACCGTACATGGATCAAAGGTTTTTTCATATTCCTTCTAAACGATGTTGACCAAGCATATTGAGTTGGAGAATCAATCCAAAACATTATATGTTGAACATATCATTAATTACTTTAATAATTTTGGTCAATTATTGTGACATCGACATCATTCAAAATCCAATGTCATCGTTGAATTTTGAAATCATCCAAAGTGAATATATCATCAACTTTATATGTTGAACATATCATAAATTCCCTTATATATTGAACATATCCTAAATTACTTACACACTTCTTTCATACATTACATGATAAATTTCATACCTTAAATGATAAATGTGATGACTAACATGAAATTAATTTTTTACTATTTTTATAATCAGATGGAGCAGCCACTATTATCTGGTCAGGAGACGCATGTGTCGCGTCTTGTGTTGGTGTGATGACCTGTTCGACAGCTTGCTGTTCGAAGAGCACATCATTTTCATCACGATGCGCCCCCTACACCTATTTCTCCATACCTTAGACGTGCGGGATTTTATGGAGTCACTATGTGTGACTTCAAGACTATTGATCATCATTTGATTGAAACTGTAACACCCTGACCCCAAAAACTCAGAGTTGGTGCATAGAAAACTACAACAACATTGTTTCCATAGACAACACTGAGATCCCATAGACTATCCCTGCAGGTCAGTCATAATATACTTATTCGCATCCTGGGAAAAATAAAACATAGAAAGGGGTGATCTCAAATGCTCAGTAAGGATAACAATATAGAGGAAGCCTTCATAACTAAGAATAAACATTTAAGGCAATATATAAGACTAAAACAAAAGCCTTTTAAACATGAAGTTTAGTATAATTTGGGAAATATAAAAATAAAATAATTTTATTTAATTATTCACATGGATATTCTACTAGTCGAATAATCACATGCAATATCAATAGCCACATTCATAATTACGGAATGCATAATTCCAGACTTTCACAACCACATAGTCAATGCCTTTTTCCAAGACTACAAATAATATTTTGTCAAGGCCTTGTGCCAAGACACTAGTTTGTCTCATGAGACCAATAGATGCATCGAGTAGCTATAGTGAGAACCACCCATCACTTACTAATTCTAATGCATTCCTTATATGAAAAGGATTAAACATAACATAAAAATTCTTATTAAAACTAGCATACGAAATTTCAATAATTTATCTATAAACCATGAATGGTGTAAAAATAACACATCCACAGTCAAACATATCACAAAACCTTCAATACAATATGTAAATTTTTTACCATAACAAATCAACTTAAAATAATCTCAAAATCCATCAAAGGATGTTGACATAGATGAACTAAAAACTTCTTTTAGAGAAATATCTCTTTCTATTTTAAAATCATTTAGGAGTCAGGTAATTATAAATAAGACATTTATTTTGAAAATATTCTTATAATATTGTAAGGGAAGCTTCGACAATGTTATAACGTCGGAAATAGCCACACCCACTGTATAAGTTAAAAAACATTCTTACCTTAATTTTGTCAAAAAGGTCATAAAGTACCTTGTTTGGAAAACAAAAGAATGATTCCTTTCAAAGCATTTTATAAAAAGTCAAATAAGGGTATAAATGAATTTAACATATAGTCTATAAAATATTATGAATGTTTTGAAATACATTTTTAAGAAACATGGATGTGGATGATAAAGAGGCCCCAGTAGATAATTATGTATAAACAACCTCGAATAATGTAGAGATTGTGAAATTAACCCTTAAATTGTATGTTTCGTTGGTTGAGGGTAGGTTAAACACATTTATAATGGTGAAATAATTGTTATTAAATTATACAGGAATCTTATACATTAATATGATATCATATATGATCTTTTAACATTGCTTTGTTAATAATATCTTAGAATTATTGTCGTTTCGGGTGTTAACAGATTCATTTTACTTTATATTATTTGTTATGTGAGTCATATTGTTTTTGGATGAGATTTATATTATTAATATCCAAAATTATATCAAGTCTTTAAACATTATTTTTAATCATCAAATGAAAATTAGTCTTGAATGGATACGATGGGGAATGAATCTCATCGCGTTCGTGGAGATGGTAATCCATACGTACGCATGAGCGACAATATAATTCTTTTGATATTAAAATAATATATAATTAGATGGTATATCATATATACAGAATCATTATCATGTTATATTTATTATTTACATCAATTACACATCATTATTATACCCATCCATATGATAATGTATTGAATAACAATTACACCACGACATGGAGACGGTAAGCCGTACGCACACACGTATGGTGACATGTCATTCAAAGGATGGATAGAATAATGAATATGATTGTACCATATTTATAATAAAATAACAGTATATAGAAGATACTGAAGTTATTATTTTATAATTGAAACAACAAATAAAGAGAAAGTGGAAGAAGAAAGGAACTTGAAAGATGTGATGAAATATTTACCTCTTTTTCGAGTTCTTCCTTTTGATTTGATCAAAAGGGCTCCTTAGGTTGGATTTATGACTAAATTAAGGCCTATAGGATAAAGGTAGGATATTTTAGAGGGTATTTGGGCAGGTTTTGTCTGAGCCAAATGGCTTTGATGGTGTGAATTAGAGATAAGGCGGGGTGACCTTTTATAAGAGGGGTGAGGGGCACCTTAGGTGAAGCTAGAAATATTATTTTATAATAAAATCATTTTCGGTTTATAGTGTCTCCAAAATAAATTTTTTAAAGGATAAGGTGTTTATGGGTCAAAAAACACTCAACCAATAGGTTTTATATAGGTTTGGGTCACTATATTAACTTTATCTTTTAGATTTAACTCTTAGTTAAATAGTTTGACATTTACCACGTCTCTTTGTATTTTTATATTATATGGTTAATAAACATACTATATACTTACCAGAGAACCCCAAGTGGTTAATTAATGATACACCTATCATTATATAAGTCTTTTGGACGAAAATTATATTTTTATGAAAAAAATATCAATTAATAATATAATATTTGTTTTAAAAACTCTTTTATGTCAATTTTGACACTATTTGGTATTTTGTTTTTTCAAAATTTACAAAAGAATTATTACTTCTAAAAAAATTCATCTAACCAACCCTAATATGTCATATTAACCTGGAAAATTAGTGGAATTCATAAAAAGTCTCAAATTACATTTTTTTGGATATTTATAATATCAATTATTTTAATATTTTATTAATTAGGTAATTACTGCATCATCATTGTGTCATAAATAAATTAAATTATTTAATGTCTAAAAAATAAAAATAAAATACCCTTATGTAGGAAATATTTTTATATTTCTAATGAATATTTATAGTCAAATTTATCTCATGTGTAACTCTATATTAAATGTTTTTTAGTTATTAAACTTTCATTTTAACTCTTTTAACTCTTCTTTGAATTAAATAATAATAAATGTCCAAATCTAATACAAGTGGATCTAAAGGATAATATTTTATTCCTATGGTTGTTTTTGGTCGAATTACACTTATCCAATAGAATTAGGACATGTGTTAGGGTAATAATAATATCATTTTTACCCTTAATTACCCTATTTATTTTTAACTGTGGTAAATAAAAGTAAAAAGTTACTATTCACCAAAAAAATATTTTTAGCTTATTGAACCACATTTTACTTACTGATATCAACTGTTTCTCTCGGATTTTTGAAATTCAACTCACAAAAGTTGTAAAATTAAGTTTTATGAAAATTTTTAAATGCTCATAGGAGGAGGGTAAAAGACGGTAAAAAGTTCAATAACATTTTATATGTCTAAAATTATTATGAACTGACTCCAATGAACATATATAGGTATTATGTATCTATTTTTTTCCTAAAATAAATTTAAATTAAATAAATAATTATTTAAATAAAATTTTATTTTTAAACTATAACTTAGTGGTTTTCACTATTCTTCAAAAATTGAAAGTTTTCAGAAAAATAACAAAAATTCACCCTAAGATAATTTTGATATTACAAATCCAAAAATGAAGTCCATTTTGAAAGATAAAATTTATAAAATTTCAAAAAGTGGGTATTACTATTGATAACGGCTAGGTTGATTGGTTGTGGTGTGTTAGAACTCGATGTTGCGTACAACACACGCTATTGTATTATTCAAAGTGAAGCATATCGTGGAAGCTTGGGGTGTTACAATGAGTAATATCTTATTTCCTAAAATGTCTATTTATTTGAATACCAATTTCTATTGAATATTATAAATCATATACACTTATCTATAATAAATTTTATGAATCATGATTTTCCGTATATATGAGGAAATGTTTCCACATCCTATAATTAGAGTTCACTGAACTCATGAACTTTCAAAAAACCATAACCTCCTTCGCAAATTCATTCATCATATAGATATTGTATATTCAATTAGATTGAAATTATTTTTTGAATAAATGGTTTCTTCCCAGATTACAAGAATCTAAGGATCATCCTATACATTCATACACTCTGAATTGACTATACTCCATTAAATAGACTCACTCAGTGAATCCCACTAAACTTCAGGTGAAAATACCATCAATCATCATCTTATACTAATTTGACATCTTGAGGTTTCTTCTAAAATTCCATTCCACTCACACTACTGTATATGTTTAAATGACTTATTTACCATCTAAACATATAGAGAACATAATTCTACTTCTTGATCGTAGAATTCTAGGGTTCGGGTGTACCACTATTATCCAGGTTCTCTCATGTGTTACTTCTAGTGACTAAACTTTTGGAGCTCCAAAAATTGACCTAGAAAATCATCCTGACACTGAACTCAAAAATCAACTTATTGATATATAAGTTATATATTCTAATTTTTACATTTTAACTTAATCTACCTAATATTTTTGAAATCTACATTTCACAACATAATACCATGAATTGTAGTATAAAATACCCCAACTATTGCTAATTTATGGCGTGATGTCCTTTAATATGGAGTGGTATGATACTTCCATAGTTTGATAATGATTTGATAACATTATTCACATAATGATTATTAATCAAGAACAATATCCAATTGGTTTCACTGTATATTATATTTAAATCCTCTAAATATAATGACATTCTCCTATAACTCTTATCAATCCTGAAACATATTGTGGTTTGACACACCATCTCACGAAACATTTCCTAGGATCCTAGAATCACATTTATATTACCTTATTTATTTGTGTGGGAATATAAAAATAGTTAGAACCACTAAAATTCACATAAAACTATTCACAATATAGATACTATGTCATGACACAATTTAAAATGGATTACCCTTATGTGTTAATATTTATGGCTATGGAACACCTACACATACCTTTTTTCTATGGGATAACTCTTACATATCAAGGTTATCATTTGAGAAACCCTTCCATTTTATAATTTTATATCTCTTGAAAGTACAATTCACATACATATCCAGGGTCCTAGAAGTTTTAACCTAACATATCATCCAAATCTACCCTTACATATCATCCAAATCAATCCTTATTTATCAAATAGTTTTATATTAGTTTGATCCAATATTGGTAACCCTTATATAAAATAGGGAATGTTTCACCTAAGGTTATACAAATATCCTGTCAGATTCATAAAAAAAACCACCCTATGGTTGGGTTAGATCTGCTTGTAAAATAGGAGTCCCATATTGGGAAATGGGTTATTTATTATGAAATTAATATATCAATTTTGATATCCCCTATCACATGAGTCGTTTTATAGATGGGTGGGACACCCATGAATGAAAAACTATGTGGGGTGGTTCCTAGAGAAGATAAAATCATGTACAATAGTATGGGTGGGTGTCACAACCCCCTCCCACCAAAGATGCCCCTCCGGAGCTGGCAATGGTGAAAGAGAGATAATAACCCCCGAGTCCCGCCTCCAGTAGGCCCCGGGGTGGCAACTAGCACCAAGGGTATGAGTTTTCACAAATATGGTAGGCATTACCCTTTTTTATTATATAGGATCGGGAAATAGGACAAGTCAACCACCAAAAGGAAAAGAACCAGTGTTTATAAATAAACCCAACCCAAGCCCACATGCATGTTTAAATAATTTTATAACAAGGTACAAGTACAAGAAAACTCAAAGTACAATACCAAATGAAAACAAGGTACAAAAATAGCAACAACTCCAACTGTCCGACTAGTAGGGTCCCGCACGGCCCTGGTAGTCCTCCTAGATACCTGAAAGTAAACGTAGGGTGAGCATACAAGTATACTCAGTAGGGAAACCTAAAGCTATCATGTAAAAGGGAGGAGACATACTAATGTCCCATGAGAAAAACAAAAGAAACCTAGAAAGGAATTCTATCCACCCACCCTCACCAGTGAAACTTACCAAAAACACAAGCACAACAGGTAGTAGTATATAAGAAATAAGAGTATTGGGTACCCCGCACCATTTCCCTTTTTTTAGCTGCTCTTCCAAACGGCGAACGTCCTGACGCTGCCACACTCTCCCCGCACGCACACACCTGGGCCTCACTACCATTTATCCCACCCGCACACACCTGGGCCTCACAATCACGCATCCCGCCCGCACACACCTGAGCCTCACAACCACGTATCCCGCCCACACACACCTAGGCCTCATCCGGAATATTGTTGGGAAATAGTAGAACCTACCCGAAGAGTCGTGAGATAAAACCACCACAATCGAAACCTACCCGAAGAGTCTTAGGTTTAAGGTCGCCTGAAACCATCACAACATAGGGGAGAAGGAGCAGGAAAGAGCTAGTAACTAAGGGAAAACACCCTCTCCCATGAAATGGGAGTGTTTGGCACTAAGTGCTCAACATGGGTGGGGTACGATAGAACACAAAAGATACATATTTATATATATATATACCAACCACACAACCCAACCTATGGCTTCTAAATAGAGAAACTGAGCACGTGCCTCGACACTGCTACTACGAAGCATGCATACAACAAACAACCCGAACCCCATTTAGGTTTTCACATTTCAGCAGAATTAGTTTATTTAGTTCCTTAACTACTGGGAAACTATCCACAACTAACCACATCGATCGTTCGTAAAACATAACCCTGGCATCTACAAATCAAGTTAGGAAAACACAAGAAACACAACCAAGTCCTCTTATTAACCAACCAACCCCATTGATTATTAAACCTATTCCATTACCATGACCCCCCATTCATTAAATCTTCCAATTTTTATTTAATAATCACAACCTATAGCCCGTTCACATTAAAACCCATCCCTACAGCCCCACTGCCAACCACCATAACCACGACCACACCAACCCGCACATCGTCATCCATTTAATACCATTTATCACAGCCCCACTGCCCACCCTATCCAAAAAAACCCCCAAAAAACCCCCATCACATTCCACGTAACCAAGACAACACCCACATGTTCATTATTCCATTTTGTTTAACTAGGGTTATCACACAAGGGTTCCATATTTTAACAGCCAACTTTATGTGATTAACCAATTTCCACATTCCACAAAGTTCCATCCATAAGAAAATCCAGAAGGAGAGGGAAACATTTAATTGCATAAGAAAAGTCCCCCAATGATCGTGATTTTACGTAGGCAGAAGCTCATTCAATTCACAACATAATATCACAGGATATAAAGTAACAACAATCACAACTTCCCATCCCCGTTCTTTAACCAGTTATTATTTTTATTTAATGGTTCAACTATTACTCTTGAAAATAAGAGGATACCCACCCTGTATGATGCACAAATTAGAGAGATGAAGGTAAGATCCCTACCTCAACAGGTTCCTTATCGCAACGCTCCCCCGGATCAACCGTAGAAGACATCCGTCGGTGTCCGTCACTTCTGTCGGGTCCCGACAAAACCTCCTCAAGTGGAGTTCGGAAAGGAAAGGCTGAAGAAAAGACAACGGATCCAAACTCGGAAGCTCTGCCTCATTGTTACGATCTCGTGGCTGCTGACGGATCGTAAATCAGAGCTTGGACGACGAAGTTATGGAAGGAAGAGACTTCGAGTTTCTTAAGAGAGCTCTACTCAGAGGAGAGGGGAGGAGATGTGTGTGTTGAAAAGGAGGAGGGGACCCCTACTTTTATAGGTGTAAAAAGAAAAAGTACACGGCATGTACTTTATGGTACACGGCTTGTACTCGGTTCTTTCACACGGTCTCTACGCGGCTTCCAAAACGGCTCTGCGGCCATTGACTGGTCAACACACGGTTTATGGGTAACACATACGCAGGGAAGGACTACACGTCGTGTAGTTTGGACACACGGCATGTACTAATTTATTGCACACGGCAAGGACACGACTCCAACACGGAACACAGCTGTTGACTGGTAACGCGTACACGGGGAGGGACTACACGGCGTGTAGAACTGGTCACACGGCGTGCACCCATTATTCCACACAGCAAGGACATGACTTACAACACGGGGTATGCCCAGAATGGTATTACACGATGTGTAATCAAACTACATGGCGTTGTAGTTTCAAAATTCTGTAAAGTGTTGGAAAAGTCCATATTACCCTCTAGAACACTTATTGACCTTATTTTTGACAAAGGAAAGGGCCGGAGAGGTCCGAGACATTACATCAGATACCTATTAAAACATTCTCATCCCCGAGAATTCAAAAACCAACATAGAGGAACCCACCAAGATACCTCTTAGGGTTCTCGTTATAACAGGAACCCAACCAACATCCCTAATTATATGTGTTAGGAATTCCTTATCCTATGTCAAGATATTATATGCTTTAGGAAGCATTGACTCGCCTGCACAGGTTTAATCGCATCCTCATTAATGCGTCTCGATTAAGAATTGGGTCTTCCCACTTTCATACATTAGGATTTTTCAACTCGCACTAACCCCAACACCACACAACAAATACACTGCCCGAACACATGGGTTTGGGAATTCCTTCACCTATGTCGAGATATTATCCGCTTTAGGCGGCACTGACTCACCCGCATGGGTTCAATCGCATCCACATTAATGCATCTCGATTAAGGGTAATGTTTTTCCCATTCTCACACATCCGGAAATGTTACACATTACCAGGGAAGAAAGAAACAAAAGGTCTCACAACTGACAAGCCAAGCATTCCATATATCAAAGGTACAGAGTACAACATCAACACAAAGCTTAGAAGAACAAGGGAAATACACAAGTCAAACAACTCTGGGTACTGAGCGTGCATCCAGGTCTCCCACTCCCATGTGCTCTCCATGAGGCCGCCATGCCTCCACAACACACGAACCAAGGGAATGGCTCATCCACGAAGCACCTTCTCTTTACGATCTTCGATTCTGACTGGTCGTTCCTTGAAGGTCGCGTCATCTCCCATATCTAACTCTCCCCAGTAGATAATGTGGGAGTCTTCTTGTAAGTACCGACGAAGCTGAGAGACGTGGAAGACGTCATGAACCTTATCCAGCTGAGGTGGTAGGGCCAGCTGATATGCCACCTCGCTGACTCACCTCAGCACCTCAAAAGGTCCAATGAACCTAGGTGATAGCTTGCTCCCTTTCCCAAACCTCCGCTACCCCCGTCAAGGGGAAACCTTCAAGAACACATGATCTCCCACCTCTAACTCCAATGGCCTCCTCTGATGATCAGTATAAGACTTATATCGGTCCTGAGCCGCTTTCATCCTCTCACGTACAAGCTGGACTTTCTCTGTGGTGATATGCACTACCTTTGGCCCAAGAGCACCTGTCTCACTAACCTCTGCCAAGAAAATGGGTGAACAACATGGCCTTCCATACAAAGCTTCAAACGGAGACATGCAAATAGTAGAGTGGAAGCTGTTGTTGTAGGAAAACTCTACTAAAGGCAAGTGTCATACCCATGATCCTCCGAAATCCAGAATGCATGCTTGCAGCATGTCCTCCAACGTCTGGATAGTCTGCTCTGTCTGCCCATTGGTCTGGGGGTGGAAAGCAGTGCTAAGGCATAGCTGGGTGCCAAAAGCATGCTGTAACCCCCTCCAGACTCATGAGGTAAACCAAGTATCCCGAAATAAGATGGTAGTCTTCGGAACTCCATGCAAACATACAACCTTGTCTACGTACATCTGTGCTAAGGTACTCATCGGGCCTGACTCCTTAATTACTAAGAAGTGATACGATTTCATCAGTTGATCCATCACCACAATGATAGCATCATAACCAGCCTGAGCTCTGGGTAGTCCTGTGACGAAGTCCATTGAGATGTCATCCCACTTCCACTCGGGGACATCTAAAGGATGCAACAAACCACCGGGAACACGGTGTTCAGCCTTCACTTGCTGACACACTAGGAATTTATCCACAAACTCCGCCACTTCCCATTTCATCCCGGGCCACCAAAACTGATACCTCAGGCCTCGGTACATTTTTGACACTCTTGGATGTACTGCCAAGGCTGAGATATGGAACTCACGGAGAACTCCCTCACGCATTGCCTCCGGAACAAACAAACTTCCATGGAAAAGAATCCGATGTCGGCTGTCCTCTGACCATCCTTCTGGAGTGTTCCCCTAATCGACACGATCCCGCATCACTTACGCCTCGGAGTCCCCCCCACTGAGACTCTTCCACCTACTACAACAAGGAGGATTGCACCGTCATCTGAAACAAATAGCCTCTAACACCTTCTACCCTTGCATCCAAGTGTAGGGCAACCAACTCTCCCATTGTAACAGCCCAAGATTTTATAAAAAATATTCTTTTTAATTTTATTAATGTATTGTGTTGTACGCTACACCAAAAGGAGCTTGCACAACACACATCCTTGACTTGACTTGCATTACACGCAATCGCGACCTTCCTCGATAGCGTGTGTAGTACGCAATACCGAGTTTCACTAAACAACGATATGCTATAAAAATATTATTAAAACTAGCTGTTATGAATAGTAATAACCACTTTTTGAAATCCAGTAAATCTTATTTTTCAAAATGAACTTTATTTTTGGATTCGGAGTATCGAATTTAGCCTAAGGTGAAATTTTGGTACTTTTCGGATAACTTTCATATTCTGATGAATAGTGAAAATTACTAAATTATAATTAAAAACAACTTTTTTAATCGAAATAATTAATAGTGATAAATCATTAATTTGAGTGGTTTTAAAGTATATTTAGAATATATTTTTACAATTTAATACAATGTTGGTCATTGGATGTAATTTCACATTTAAACTAGACATAAACAAGTGTCAATCTTTTGATAGATATTGTTTCTTAAAAACACGCTATTTGTTTTAACAGCGGGATTTAATTATAAAATTAATTAATTCAACTTTTATGTTATGAATTTGGTAAAATAGACTTCATTTTTGAATTCGGAATATGAAATATAGCTTAGGATGAAATTTTGGCATTTTTCTGAAAACTTTCAATTTTTGATGAATAGTGAAACCACTAAGTGGTAGGTTAAAAACGGAATTTTGCATAAAACTTAATTTTACCGCTTCTGTGAATGGAATTTCGAAAATCCGAGAGACACGGTTAATATCAAGGACTAAAATGTGGTTCAATGAGATGAAAATAATTTTTTGGTGAATAGTAACTTTTTACTTTTTTTACCACGGTTAATAGTAAATAGGGTAACTAAGGGTAAATATGATATTACTATTACCCTAACACATGTCCTAATTCTATTGGACAAGTGTAATTCGACCAAAAACAAACTTAGGAATAAAATATGACCATTTAGGCCCACTTGGATTAGATTAGGACATTTATTATTAATTTATTTAAAGAAGGGTTAAAATAGTTAAAATCAAAGTTTAATAAGTAAATCATTTTTAATATGGGGTTATACATAAGATAAATTCGATTTTAAATATTCATTAGAAAGATAAAACAATTTACTACATAATGGTATTTTATTTGTAATTTTTAAACATCAAATAAGTTAATTTATTTATGACACAAAGATGATGCAGTAATTATCTTATTAATGAAATATTGACATAATTGATGTTATAAACACCAAACTAAATATAATTTGAGACTTTTTATGAATTCCACTAATTTTCTAGGTTACTATGATATATTAGTGTTGATTTAATCAACTTGGTTCGAACATATAATTCTGTTATGACTTTCACAAAAATCATATATCAAATAGTGTCAAAATTGACAAAAAATAGTTTTTAAATAAAATATTATATTATTAATTGTTATTTTATTCATAAAAATCTAAGGTTCGGCCAAATGACTTAGATAAGGATATATGTATTAATAATATACAATTTGGGGTTCTTTTGGCATGTTATAGTAAGTTTATTAACCATATAGTGAAAGAAAACAAAAAGACACAGTAAAAGTTAAATTATTTAACTTAGAGTTAAATCTAATTGATAAGGTTAAAATAATACCCTAAACTTGTCTAAATCCTATTGGTTGATAGGATTTCGACCCATCCCCACTTTAGCTTCGAAATAAGACCCTTTGGAACCATTATAAACCGATTTTGACTTTAATATAAAATAATATTTTGAGATATTCCTAAGGTGCCCCTCTCCTCCCCTATAAAAGGACACCTCCTCCCCCTCCTCCTCACACCAAATTGAGCACTCAAGCTCGGCTAACCCCTGCCAATTTATCCTCTCCACTTCCCTAGCAACATCCTAGAGGTTCTGGTCTTCCTCAAAGACCAATTCTAGTGCCCTAAGAGGAGGTCTCAAAGAGGCACTTCAAAGAAGAGGTAATTACCGTTACCAATTCTTTCATCTTTATTTCTTCTTCCACTTCTTCTTCTTAGGTTGTTTAATTATGAAGTAATAACATCAGTATCACTCATATACTGATATGTTATTATAAGTATGAAACAACCCTATTTCATCATCTATCCATCCTACGGAAAAAGAAATCATCGCGCGTGCGTACGTACGGAATACCGTCTCCACGCCGTGGTGTAATCTATTTTCCACCACCACCTTACATGGATGGGTATAATGGTGTAAAGAATAACTATACATAGTTATTACAACATCATATTGATTCTGATATATTGTATAATCCACTCCAATTCAATTCAATATTTATAGAAATGATATCATCGCTCATGCGTACGTACGGAATACCGTCTCCACGACGCGATGAGATTCATTCTCCATGTTAACCATTTAAGAATGATTATAATGTATATATAAGAAATAATAATGAAATATATGACATTATAAAGCTACTGGATTTATGTATATATATACATATGTATGTCATCTACTTACTTCCATTTCAAGACAATAAGGAAAGGAAAACAGCGTTCATGCGTACGTACGGACTACCGTCTCCATGAACGGTGTTTTTCATTTTATTATATATATATATATACTGAATATATATGATATATAAATCATATTTTATATTCTGGAAGTAAGTAAATCATGATATAAGTAATAATGATGTCAAGAACAACAAGTCAAAACACCTACGATAAATGAAACGATTTTACCCAAAACGCTTCTTTAACATGGAATTTACAAAAGAACGGGTAATATAATGTCATAAGTGAACCATATATGATATCATAACAATGAATATTATTATGTAATAAGTCAATAACATTATTTAAACCATTATACAGGAGCTTCGGACACGAACAAAGCAAATCGGACCTAAGGTAAGGGAAATATCACAATCTCATTTTTATCCGAGATTGTTTATTCGTAAGTATTTACTGGGGTGTATTTTATCATCCACATCCATGTTCCTTCAATATGTAATATTGTTTCCATCCACTTACAATAGTTTAAATCCAATTTTACTCTTCGGTGAGTTTTTTGTAAAGAATATGAAAGGAATCTTTTGTCGCTTTTTCATACGAGGTACTTTTTGACTTTTCCGACAAAAGTACGAAGAATGTTTTTTTTAACTTATACGGCACGAACGGATTTCTATTGTTTTATAAAGCCTTATTTTCATGAAGCTTACTCCAAAAGATTTCATGGCTATTTTTAATAAAATCTCTTTCTTTTAAAATTGCATGATGTTTTGTGAAAAGAAATTGATTTTGAAGAAGAAAGGATATTTTCCTCAAGAATTCATTTCAAGTGTTTTATCAAAATTATTTTCCATATAAGATAATAAAGGGTTCTGTTTCTATCCATATTTTTACATTGATTTGACTATGTTGTGATGAAATTATGTTTATGAATTCCTTTATCTTATATGAATGGTGTTATGATGTCATGTTGTTTAAGAATCCCATTTTTATTACATGGGTTATGCAATGATGTATGATTTATGATTTTGTGGCACACATAAGAAAGGATTCATTAAGAGATGGGTGGGACCTATATCTCCCTCCAATGCATTGGGTAAAGATTTAATATCTCATGAGATAGACATGGCTGGAATGGTAGGTTATACCGGTTCAGTGAAACAGGACTGAAACGAGGATTACTCGATTCAGAAAGGGACTTTGTCCACTAAGATAGTCTTGGCAATGAGTCTTGACTAACAAGAAATGATTCTCTATGATTATGTGTGTATGCCACAATGAGTAATGTTTTAAGTAAGGGTTTCATTTTCACTTCTATGATTTGTTCCATGTTAAGATATTATGATCTCTTTTGCAGGTTATGATTTTCAAAAAGATATGATATGATTTTTATTTCTTTTGTATACCCTTACTGAGCATTTGAGCTCACCCTTTTATGTTTTCTTTTCCCCAGGATATAAAGAAATGTTTTAGGTAAAAAAAAGGAAGATCTTTATGGGAGATATTGAAGATCTTTCACCACGATTAGAAGATTATGTTCCGAGTTTCCAAAGACACTAAACTATTACGATCCTTGTGTGTGTGTTTTTGTTATGTACTAAGTATTCCGCAAAAGTAATGTAATATCCATGTACGTCAGGCTTCGGGTCTCTACAGTTGGTATCAGAGGAAAGGTTTAGTCAACCTTTGGAAACTAGGATGCGAATACGTTTGTGAGATCCCTAGAGATATTTCTAAGGTATGTCTAGGGATGTCCCTAGGGATAAGTATACGTATAGGTTATAGTAATAGAATTACGCTAACGATCATAGAATTAAACCTAAGATGTTGGATATTGAAGGTACTCCCCCTTTATTATGTTGTTTTCCCTAGCATGATTTTTGCCTCTCACACAATTCTTTTGGGGTTTTAGACGATGGCTGGAACCCGAAGGAACCGTGTTAATGCGGAATGTGATGGGCAATGCAATGATTGTACCCCTGAGCAACCAAACGATATAGGAGCTGGAATGCAAAATCTTGTAGCCATGCTCACACAACTTTCTCAAGCTATGAATCATGCAGGAATTCCAAACGAGCAAAGGAAGGAGCAACATTCTGTTGAATCCTTCATGAGGCAGCGTCCACCTTCTTTCAGTGGGTCTACTGATCCATTAGTTGCTGAACAATGGATTAGTACTACTGAAAAGATATTTTCAGTTCTTCAATGTTCTGAACATGATAAAGTCATCCTAGCAGTGTATCGTTTGGAAGGAGATGCTGATCAATGGTGGAATCTTATTAAGAATACAAGGCAAAGGGATGAAATTGAGTCTATGGAATGGGACGAGTTCAAGAACTTATTTTTCAATAAGTACTTCCCTCGTATTCTTCGAACAAAGATGGAGAAAGAGTTTCTTGAACTGAAGCAAAGGGACGATGAATCTGTTGGTACCTATGAATCAAATTTTACAAGACTTGAAAGGTATGCTTCTGGAATTATCATCCAACCTGAAAGTAAAGTTGATCGATTTTTCAGTGGCTTAAAACCAAGTCTTCGAAGGGCATTAGCTATAAGAGACTTCAGTATCTATGAAGAAATTGTGCGTTGTGCTATCAAGGTAGAAATGGAAGTTGGTGTTACATATCCATCTCATGGTTTTGACAAGAAACGAAAGATGGAGTTCAAGGAGAAATCTCATAATAATGTTGAAAAGAAGATGAATGTTTCCTTATGCACAAAGTGTGGAAAGAAGCATGGTGGAGATTGTCTAAAAGGGACTAGAAAATGTTTTAAGTGTGGAAAAGAAGGTCATCGAGCAGCTGAGTGTCGAAGTAATGGAAAAAGGGTTTCTAATGATAAAGCAAACACTGCAGAGAACGCACCGCCAACACTTCAATGCTTCAAGTGCAAGGAAATGGGGCATTATGCTAATAATTGCCCTAATCCAAGGGTTAGTGATGATAAACATGAGCAACCACTGAAGGCAAAGGACAAAGGGAAATCACATGCGATCACTATTGGCAATGTTGAATATGACAACGATGTGGTGGAATGATTAAGTGTTTATGTAATGGGATTCCAAAATAATGTTGTATCATTGAGTATTGCAATATTTATTGATGTGGTATTCAAAGTGATTGAGATATTTTTTTTGGAAATAAGATGATATGCGAGAAAATGAAATGTTTAATAGTATTCATGAGCTCATGATTGATATAAGGACTAAGTGATATCATGGTTTGAGTATATAGAATTTTGAGGATTTTGGTATGTGGAAAGTGTTAACTTTTAACTGCACTCATGTTTTCACTAAGGTATTCAAGAGAATACACGATTAAGGACTTTGAATGTTTGGAATGTGACCAACAAGACATATCTTATGATATGTGGGGATCAACGACAGTATTAAATCTCTGGTGATCGTTGTCACTATATTATGAGAGTGGACTGCAGTATTATGTATAAGCCTAAAGATTAGACTGGATTATATTGGACATAAGTTAGTATTGTTTAAGGATAGAAGATTTTCGATATTATTGATGGGATGTTATAGTAACGTAGTTTTAGAAAAAGGGACAACCTGCAGGACGGGCGACAACCCATCGCTTCGGACAAGGCTGTAGGAATCGAACCCACAACCAAAGTGCGACTGGCCTTTATCGCCTACCACTGACCTACAGGAAGTCCCTGTTTAGTAGAAACTAGTTTTATTATATTAAGCAGTATGATATATGAAGTATAAGTCCATTTTAGGAACCATATATGATTAATCTCACTATAGATCTATTTATGCATATAATTTTTGCTAATCTTTTGTTTGAGACAGATGGAATGACCCGTCATTCTATCACATGATCTGCTAACACTTCACGAATAACAAATTCAACTTCATTTATTTAAGAGATGAAGTGGAAATTGTACAAGTCATGAACAATAGTGAGATTGTACCAAAATAAAGTAAGTATTTATTAAAATTCAAATTTTCTACTTTAGGGGAAATGATCTTGAAAACCAAAAATGTTGTCCTAGTGATCTTATACCTGATGAATCAGATGGTACCTTATATCATCACAAATCAATGGATTTGTGATTACTGGATTTCCCATAGCCATGTTCTCTACCACTCACCATCAGAACATGATGGTTAGATTTTTCTTCCATATCCATATTTTCACCTATGTGGAAACCCAGTGATTAGTTTATTTGGGTAATCGTTACATTTCATACTTTAGTTTTTAAAGCCAAGTTTTGGTATTCTCTTTTACGATGTGGGTTTATATTAAAGAAACTTTCGAATAGTAAACCATTTATAACCCCGATGAATTTCGAGGGCGAAATTCATTTTAAGGGGGGTAGAATGTAACAGCCCAAGATTTTATAAAAAATATTCTTTTTAATTTTATTAATGTCTTGTGTTGTACGCTACACCAAAAGGAGCTTGCACAACACACATCCTTGACTTGACTTGCATTACACGCAATCACGACCTTCCTCGATAGCGTGTGTAGTACGCAATACCGAGTTTCACTAAACAACGATATGCTATAAAAATATTATTAAAACTAGCTGTTATGAATAGTAATAACCACTTTTTGAAATCCAGTAAATCTTATTTTTCAAAATGAACTTTATTTTTGGATTCGGAGTATCGAATTTAGCCTAAGGTGAAATTTTGGTACTTTTCGGATAACTTTCATATTCTGATGAATAGTGAAAATTACTAAATTATAATTAAAAACAACTTTTTTAATCGAAATAATTAATAGTGATAAATCATTAATTTGAGTGGTTTTAAAGTATATTTAGAATATATTTTTACAATTTAATACAATGTTGGTCATTGGATGTAATTTCACATTTAAACTAGACATAAACAAGTGTCAATCTTTTGATAGATATTGTTTCTTAAAAACACGCTATTTGTTTTAACAGCGGGATTTAATTATAAAATTAATTAATTCAACTTTTATGTTATGAATTTGGTAAAATAGACTTCATTTTTGAATTCGGAATATGAAATATAGCTTAGGATGAAATTTTGGCATTTTTCTGAAAACTTTCAATTTTTGATGAATAGTGAAACCACTAAGTGGTAGGTTAAAAACGGAATTTTGCATAAAACTTAATTTTACCGCTTCTGTGAATGGAATTTCGAAAATCCGAGAGACACGGTTAATATCAAGGACTAAAATGTGGTTCAATGAGATGAAAATAATTTTTTGGTGAATAGTAACTTTTTACTTTTTTTACCACGGTTAATAGTAAATAGGGTAACTAAGGGTAAATATGATATTACTATTACCCTAACACATGTCCTAATTCTATTGGACAAGTGTAATTCGACCAAAAACAAACTTAGGAATAAAATATGACCATTTAGGCCCACTTGGATTAGATTAGGACATTTATTATTAATTTATTTAAAGAAGGGTTAAAATAGTTAAAATCAAAGTTTAATAAGTAAATCATTTTTAATATGGGGTTATACATAAGATAAATTCGATTGTAAATATTCATTAGAAAGCTAAAACAATTTCCTACATAATGGTATTTTATTTGTAATTTTTAAACATCAAATAAGTTAATTTATTTATGACACAAAGATGATGCAGTAATTATCTTATTAATGAAATATTGACATAATTGATGTTATAAACACCAAACTAAATATAATTTGAGACTTTTTATGAATTCCACTAATTTTCTAGGTTACTATGATATATTAGTGTTGATTTAATAAACTTGGTTCGAACATATAATTCTGTTATGACTTTCACAAAAATCATATATCAAATAGTGTCAAAATTGACACAAAATAGTTTTTAAATAAAATATTATATTATTAATTGTTATTTTATTCCTAAAAATCTAAGGTTCGGCCAAATGACTTAGATAAGGATATATGTATTAATAATATACAATTTGGGGTTCTTTTGGCATGTTATAGTAAGTTTATTAACCATATAGTGAAAGAAAACAAAAAGACACAGTAAAAGTTAAATTATTTAACTTAGAGTTAAATCTAATTGATAAGGTTAAAATAATACCCTAAACTTGTCTAAATCCTATTGGTTGATAGTATTTTGACCCATCCCCACTTTAGCTTCGAAATAAGACCCTTTGGAACCATTATAAACCGATTTTGACTTTAATATAAAATAATATTTTGAGATATTTCTAAGGTGCCCCTCTCCTCCCCTATAAAAGGACACCTCCTCCCCCTCCTCCTCACACCAAATTGAGCACTCAAGCTCGGCCAACCCCTGCCAATTTATCCTCTCCACTTCCCTAGAAACATCCTAGAGGTTCTGGTCTTCCTCAAAGACCAATTCTAGTGCCCTAAGAGGAGGTCTCAAAGAGGCACTTCAAAGAAGAGGTAATTACCGTTACCAATTCTTTCATCTTTATTTCTTCTTCCACTTCTTCTTCTTAGGTTGTTTCATTATGAAGTAATAACATCAGTATCACTCATATACTGATATGTTATTATAAGTATGAAACAACCCTATTTCATCATCTATCCATCCTACGGAAAAAGAAATCACCGCGCGTGCGTACGTACGGAATACCGTCTCCACGCCGTGGTGTAATCTATTTTCCACCACCACCTTACATGGATGGGTATAATGGTGTAAAGAATAACTATACATAGTTATTACAACATCATATTGATTCTGATATATTGTATAATCCACTCCAATTCAATTCAATATTTATAGAAATGATATCATCGCTCATGCGTACGTACGGAATACCGTCTCCACGACGCGATGAGATTCATTCTCCATGTTAACCATTTAAGAATGATTATAATGTATATATAAGAAATAATAATGAAATATATGACATTATAAAGCTACTGGATTTATGTATATATATACATATGTATGTCATCTACTTACTTCCATTTCAAGACAATAAGGAAAGGAAAACAGCGTTCATGCGTACGTACGGACTACCGTCTCCATGAACGGTGTTTTTCATTTTATTATATATATATATATACTGAATATATATGATATATAAATCATATTTTATATTCTGGAAGTAAGTAAATCATGATATAAGTAATAATGATGTCAAGAACAACAAGTCAAAACACCTACGATAAATGAAACGATTTTACCCAAAACGCTTCTTTAACATGGAATTTACAAAAGAACGGGTAATATAATGTCATAAGTGAACCATGTATGATATCATAACAATGAATATGATTCTGTAATAAGTCAATAACATTATTTAAACCATTATACAGGAGCTTCGGACACGAACAAAGCAAATCGGACCTAAGGTAAGGGAAATATCACAATCTCATTTTTATCCGAGATTGTTTATTCGTAAGTATTTACTGGGGTGTATTTTATCATCCACATCCATGTTCCTTCAATATGTAATATTGTTTCCATCCACTTACAATAGTTTAAATCCAATTTTACTCTTCGGTGAGTTTTTTGTAAAGAATATGAAAGGAATCTTTTGTCGCTTTTTCATACGAGGTACTTTTTGACTTTTCCGACAAAAGTACGAAGAATGTTTTTTTTAACTTATACGGCACGAACGGATTTCTATTGTTTTATAAAGCCTTATTTTCATGAAGCTTACTCCAAAAGATTTCATGACTATTTTTAATAAAATCTCTTTCTTTTAAAATTGCATGATGTTTTGTGAAAAGAAATTGATTTTGAAGAAGAAAGGATATTTTCCTCAAGAATTCATTTCAAGTGTTTTATCAAAATTATTTTCCAAATAAGATAATAAAGGGTTCTGTTTCTATCCATATTTTTACATTGATTTGACTATGTTGTCATGAAATTATGTTTATGAATTCCTTTATCTTATATGAATGGTTTTATGATGTCATGTTGTTTAAGAATCCCATTTTTATTACATGGGTTATGCAATGATGTATGATTTATGATTTTGTGGCACACATAAGAAAGGATTCATTAAGAGATGGGTGGGACCTATATCTCCCTCCAATGCATTGGGTAAAGATTTAATATCTCATGAGATAGACATGGCTGGAATGGTAGGTTATACCGGTTCAGTGAAACAGGACTGAAACGAGGATTACTCGATTCAGAAAGGGACTTTGTCCACTAAGATAGTCTTGGCAATGAGTCTTGACTAACAAGAAATGATTCTCTATGATTATGTGTGTATTCCACAATGAGTAATGTTTTAAGTAAGGGTTTCATTTTCACTTCTATGATTTGTTCCATGTTAAGATATTATGATCTCTTTTGCAGGTTATGATTTTCAAAAAGATATGATATGATTTTTATTTCTTTTGTATACCCTTACTGAGCATTTGAGCTCACCCTTTTATGTTTTCTTTTCCCCAGGATATAAAGAAATGTTTTAGGTAAAAAAAAAGGAAGATCTTTATGGGAGATATTGAAGATCTTTCACCACGATTAGAAGATTATGTTCCGAGTTTCCAAAGACACTAAACTATTACGATCCTTGTGTGTGTGTTTTTGTTATGTACTAAGTATTCCGCAAAAGTAATGTAATATCCATGTACGTCAGGCTTCGGGTCTCTACACCCATCACCTTCCAATCATCAGTGGATTCCCGAACTACTTCCTAATGTGACTTCCTACTCAGGGCATCAGCCACAACTTTGCCCTTACCTTCAGTGTATGAGATCTCAAAGTCATAGTCTTGGAGAAACTTGACCCATCTCAACTACCGTAAGTTATGGTCACGCTGGGAGAAGATATAACGCAGGGTCCTGTGATCTGAGAAGACCACAAAGTTCTCCCCAAAGAGGTAATGTCACCACAACTTCAGTGAAAACACTACTACTGCAATCTACAGGTCATGGGTGGCATAGTTACTCTCGTGAGGGTGCAACTGCCTAGACCCATAACAAATCACTCCCTTCTTCTGAATCAGCACGCACCCCATAACAAGGCCAGAAAAATCACAAAACACCTCATACAACAACCCTTCCTCTAGAAGCCTGAGTACGGGAGCACTGACCAACTTCTCATTCAGGTAGTCAAAAGTTTGCTGGCAATGATCGCTTTATAGGAAGACCTGGTTCTTCCTCTTCAAAGCTGTCAAAGGAGCAGCGACTCAAGAGAAGTCCGAAACGAACCTCTGATAGTAACCTACTAACCCCAGGAATCTATGAACTTCTGCCGTGCTCTTGGGTGCTATCCAAGAAACAACTGCCTCCACCTTCGACGGGTCCAACAATACTCCATGCTGAGACAACACATGCCCCAGGAAGTGTACTTCTTGCATTAAGATCTTACACTTCGACAATTTCCCGTAAAGCTGGTGGTGTCGAAGGACTTCCAAGACTGCCCTGAGATGCTCAACGTTCTCCTCCTCTGACCTTGAGTAGATCAGGATGTCTTCGATAAACACAACGACGAACCGGTCCAGAAACTCTCAGAAGACAAAGTTCAAAAGTCCCATGAACACAGCTGGTGCATTCGTAACTCCAAACGACATCACTAAAAACTCGAAATGCCTATACCTGTACCTGAAAGCCGTCTTTGAGATGTCACTGTCCTTTACCCTCAGCTGATGATATCCCAATCGTAGATCAATCTTAGAGAACCAACCTGTTCCCCTCAGCTGGTGGAAGAGATCATCTATCCTTGGAAGGGGGTAGCGGTTCTTGAACATTACCTGGTTCAACCTTCAGTAGTCTATCAATATCCTGAGACCACCATCTGCCTTCTTCACGAAAAAAACTGGAGCACCCCATGGCGACACGCTAGGTCGAAAAAAACCCTTCTCCATCAGATCGTCAATCTGAATCCGAAAATCCCGCAACTCCGAAGGTTCCATCCGATAAGGGGACATCGAAATCAGATGGGCACCAGGATGTAAGTCTATCCTGAACTCAACGTCATGTCGGGGGGGGGGGGGGGGTAGAGTCATAACCACCTCAAGAAAAACATCGAGGAAATCCCCAAAAACTTCCGAGACATCCATCATCTCTGTATCAGCTGGAACCACTGATAACCCGCCTAACAAGGAAAGGAGAGGCTGCACACGCCAGATTCCCACCTAATAGCTCCTCTGGAAAACAAAAGATACACACTGCCCATCCACGTCGGAGAACACGACTCTTTTCCGGAATCAGTCGATAATGGCACTAACAGAAAACAAACAGTCGATGCCTAGGATGACATTGTATGGCTACATCTGTAACAGAAGAAGGTCCCCACTAGATCGATGTGGTCCCAACATCAGCCCACATACCCAGCAAACACAAGATACACTGTTCTGGCCTCCAACTGGTGTACTCAGCACCAGTGGTACGGAATGTCTCTCTATGTCTAGTCCCAAAGCATGGGCTAGACCAGGTGCAACAAAGGAGTGAGAGGCTCCTGAATCGAACAAAGCATAAAAAAGAGTGCTGAACAAACAAATCGTACCTCACACCACCTCTGGTCCTGCCGGAGCTATCAACTCTGCTATATGCAACTGTCCACGCCCAGATCCTCTGCCTCTCTGATGTCATCCACCTCCCCGACCACGCCCTGGTCGAGGTCCCTGAGGAGCACCCTGAGGTCGGCCTCCTCCTGAAAAGTCTTCCCTCGGAGGAGCATGGTCCTGCTGCTGCTGGAAGGTCCTTGCTAGAAACTGGTGCTGCTGAGGTGGGCGCTGAACCTCCCCACCTCCACCGTACTGATCTTGGGTCGAGCACCGACTCTGAACATGCCCGAAACCTCCACAAGAAAAACACTTCGATTCTGGGCTTGTGAAAAAAGGACGAGGACCCGAAGATCTGAACTGGAACTGCTGGGGCCTGCTCCCCACTGGCCTGAACCTGGAAGGTCCTATCGCAGGAGACCTACTACTGACTTCCTTCCCCTTCGACGAACCTGGCTAGATCCCCTCTCAGGGTGCACCTCCCAGCAAGTGCATCCTCTCTACAACCTCTGCCTTCTTCTGTACTTCCAAGTACGTTAGAAGGGTGAAGGGGGTGACAACATACTGGAGCGAAGGACGAAACACCTCCTCCAAACATCTCGCTCAAGAATCCACATCTGGAAAGAGATCTGGAGCAAAGCGCAAGAGATCCTTGAACTTGATCCCCAGCTCTCATATTGACATAATCCCCTGCTGAACAGAGAGTAACTCCTTCCACTTCTCTTCCTTGATCATGGAAGAAAGGAATTCCTCTAGGAATTCCTTCTCAAAGTTAGCCCATGGAACCTCTGCCTTTATCCTCTCTCTGAGGTAGTGTGTCCACCACTATCGCACCGCAGCTCTCAGCTGACTGACTGCTAGGGGAACGCAGTACTCCCTCGGAGCACAGATCAAGGAAAAAGCGATCCCTAGCTCTTCAAGCCACCCCTCCGTCTCCGTATCCAAAGTACTACCCACATACTTTTTGAGGGCCTGCCACTGGAAAGAACATAGAGTCTTCTGCCACTGGCTATCTTCCTCCTCTCGGTCAATCCTCAACTGATCGACCGCCTGAATTTGCCAGGCCTCGGCCGTCTGAGCCACCCGGGGATGACTTCCAGGTGCCATAGCTGTACGGTAAACAAGGATCTCTTAAGCCCAAGTAGTAAGGAAAAACTCAAGGTTTCATTTTATCATTTTATTTCAATTTATTTCCCAAAACACCCAAATCAAGTAAAACACAATCCTTATGATGCATGTACCTTCCCTAGGGTCTCTACCATGCAATCAATGTAGTCTCACTTAGTCATTCAGTAGGCTCAGAGTCCTTGCATCGGATCAAGAGGCGCCCTAAAATCCTATGTCCTAGCCGGTCTTCACTGGCCTATGTCACGCACCAAGATTAACTAACACTATTTCCATACCATCCCATGTAATCCTCACTATTCCTAACTCCAGACTCCATCCTATCTCTCAACCATCACCTCTGATACAATTCTGTCACGACCCCCCTCCCACAAAAGATGCCCCTCCTGAGCTGGAAATGGTGAAAGGGAGATAATGACCCCCGAGTCCCGCCTCCCATAGGCCCCGGGGTGGCGACTAGCACCAAGGGTATGCGTTTTCACAAATATGGGAGGCATTACCCTTTTTTATTATTTAGGATCGGGAAATAGGACAAGTCAACCACCAAAAGGAAAAGAACCACTGTATATAAATAAACCCAAACCAAGCCCACATGCATGTTTAAATAATTTTATAAAAAGGTACAAGTAAAAGAAAGCTCAAAGTACAATACCAAAAGAAAACATGGTACAAAAACAGAAAAAACTCCAACTGTCCGACTAGTAGGGTCCTGCACTGCCCTGGTAGTCCTCCTAGAAATCTGAAAGTAAACGTAGGGTGAGAATACAAGTATACTCAAAAGGGAAACCTTAAGCTCTCGAGCACAAGTGGGGAGACATCTTAATGACCCATGAGAACAACAGAAGGAACCTAGCAAGGAATTCTATCCACCCATCCTCACCAGTGACACTTACCAAAAACACAAGCACAACAGGTAGTAGTATATAAGAAACAAGAGTATTGGGTACCCCACACCATTTCCCTTTTTGTTAGCTACTCTTCCTAACGGCGAACGTCCTGACGCTTCCACACTCTCCCCGCCCGCACACACCTGGGCCTCACTACCACGTATCTCGCCCGCACACACCTAGGCCTCATAACCACGTATCCCGCCGACACACACCTAGGCCTCACAACCATGTATCCCGCCCGCACACACCTGGGCCCCATCCGAAAGATTCTTAGAAAACAGTAGAACCTGCCCGAAGAGTCTTGGGCTAAAACCACCCCAATTAAAACCTACCCGAAGAGTCTTAGGTGTAAGGTCGCCTCAAGAAATTACAAAAAAGGGGAGAAGGAGCAGGAAGGAGCTAGTAACTAAGGGAAAAACACCCTCTCCAATGAAATGGGAGTGTTTGGAACTAAGTGCTCAACATGGGTGGGGTGCGATAAGACACAAAAGATACAGATATATATATATATATATATAGATATATATATATATTTACCAACCAAACAACCCAACCTATGGCTTCTAAATAGAGAAACTCATCACGTGCCTCGACACTGCTACTACGAAGCATGCATACAACAAATAACCCCAACCCCATTTAGGTTTTCACGTTTCAGCAGAACTAGTTTATTTAGTTCCTTAACTACTGGGAAACTATCCACAACCAACCACATCGATCATTCATAAAACATAACCCTGCCATCCACAAATCAAGTTAGCAAAACACAAGAAACAAGACCAAGTCCTCTGATTAACCAACCAACCCCATTGATTATTAAACCTGTTCCATTACCATGACCCACCATTCATTAACTCTTCCAATTTTTATTTAATAATCACAACCTATAGCACATTCACATTCAAACCCATCCCTATAGCCCCGCTGCCAACCACCATAACCACGACCACACCAACCCGCACATCGTCATCCCTTTAATACCATTTATCGTAGCCCCGCTGCCCACCCTATCCACAACAATCCCCAAAACACCCCCATCACATTCCACGTAACCAAGCCAACACCCACATGTTCATTATTCCATTTTTTTAAACGGGGTGATCACACAAGGGTTCCAGATTTTAACAGCCAAATTTACGTGATTAACCAATTTCCACATTCCACAAAGTTCCATCCATAAGAAAATCTAGAAGGAGAGGTCAACATTTAATTGCGTAAGAAAAGGCCCCCAACGACCATGATTTTCCGTAGGCAAAAGCTCATTCAATTCACAACATAATATCACAGGATATAAAGTAACAACTATCACAACTTCCCATCCCCGTTATTTAACCAGTTATTATCTTTATTTAATGGTTCAACTGTTCCTCATGAAAACAAGAGGATACCCACCCTTTATGATGCAAAAAATAGATAGACGAAGGTAAGATCCCTACCTCAACAGGTTCCTTATCGCAACGCTCCCTCGAATCAACCTTAGAAGATGTCCGTCGGCATCCGTCATTTCTGTCGGGTCTCGAAAAAACCTCCTCAGGTGGAGGTCAGAAAGGAAAGGCCGAAGGAAATACAACGGATCCAAGCTCGGAAGCTCCGCCTCATCGTTATGATCCCATGGCTGCTGACGGATCACAAATCGGAGCTCGGACGAAGAAGTTATGGAAGGAAGAGCCTTCGAGTCTCTTAAGAGAGATCTACTCAGAGGAGAGGGGAGGAGAGGTGTGTGTTGAAAAGGAGGAGGGGACCCCTTCTTTTATAGGCGTGAAAATCAAAAGTACACGGTGTGTACTTTATGGTACACAGCGTGTACTCAGTTCTTTCACACAGTCTCCACGCGGCTTCCAACACGGCTCCACGACCGTTGACTGGTCAACACACGGTTTGAGGGTAATGCATACGCGGGGAAGGACTACACTATGTGTAGTTTGGACACACGGCGTGTACTCATTTATTGCAGACGGAAAGTACACAGCTCCAACATGACACAAAACTGTTGAAGGGTAACACGTACGTGGGGAGGGACTATACGGCGTGTAGAACTGGTCACACGGCGTGCACCCATTATTCCACACAACAAGGACACGACTTACAACACAGGGTATGCCCAGAAAGGGGGTACACGATGTGTAATCAAACTACATGGCATGTAGTTTCAAAATTCTGGAAAGTGTGGGAAAATTCCATCTTACCCTATAGAACACTTCTTGACCTTCTTTTTGACAATAGAAAGGGCCGGAGAGGTCTGGGACATTACATCAGATACCTCTTAAAACATTATCATCCCCGAGAATTCAAAAACCAACCCAGAGGAACCCAACAAGATACCTCTTAGGGTTCTCGTTATAACAGGAACCCAACCAACAACCCTAATCATATGTGTTAGGAATTCCTTCTCCTATGTCGAGATATTATCTGCTTTAGGGGGCATTGACTCGCCTGCACGGGTTTAATCGCATCCTCATTAATGCATCTCGATTAAGAATTGGGTCTTCCCACCTTCATACATTTGGATTTTTCAACTCGCACTAACCCCAACACCACACAACCAATACACTACCCGAACACGTGGTTTTGGGAAATTCCTTCACCTATGTCGAGATATTATCCGCTTTAGGCGGCACTGACTCACCCGCATGGGTTCAATCACATCCGAATTAATGCATCTCAATTAAGGGTCAAGTTTTTCCCATCCCCACACATCCGGACATGTTACACATTACCAGGGAAGAAAGAAACAAAAGGTCTCACAACTAACAAGGCAAACATTTAATATATCAAAGGTACATAGTACAACATCAACACAAAGCTCAGAAGAACAAGGGAAAAACACAAGTCAAAACAACTCCGGGTACTGAGCGTGCATCTAGGTCTCCCGCTCCCAAGTGCTCTGCTCGAGGCCGCCATGCCTCCACAACACACAAACCAAGGGAATGGTTTGTCCACAGAGCACCTTCTATTTACGATCTTAGATTCTGACTGGTCGTTCCTTGAAGGTCACGTCGTCTACCATATCTATCTCTCCCCAGTCGATAATGTGGGAGTCGTCATGTAAGTACCGACAAAGCTGGGAGACGTGGAAGACATCATGAACCTTCTCCAACTGAGGTGGTAGGGCCAGCTGATATTCCACCTCACTGACTCGCCTCAGCACCTCAAAAGGTCCGATGAACCTAGGTGAGAGATTTCTCCCTTTCCCAAACCTCCGCTACCCCGTCAAGGGGAAAACTTCAAGAACACATGATCTCCCACCTCCAACTCCAAGGGCCTCCTCCAACGATCAATATAAGACTTCTATCGGTCCTGATCCACTTTCATCCTCTCACATACAAGCTGGACTTTCTTTGTGGTGCTCTGCACTACCTTTGGCCCAAGAGCACCAGTCTCACCAACCTCTGCCCAGCAAATGGGTGAAAGACATGGCATTCCATACAAATCCTCAAACGGTGCCATGCCAATAGTAGAGTGTAAGCTGTTGTTGTTGGAAAACTCTACTAAAGGCAAGTGTCGTACCCATGATCATCTGAAATCCAGAACGCATGCTCGCAACATTTACTCCAATGTTTAGATAGTCCGCTCCGTCTGCCCATCAGTCTGGGGGTGGAAAGCAGTTCTAAGGCATAGCTGGGTTCCAAAAGCATGTTGTAACCCATTCCAAACTCGTGAGGTAAACCAAGTATCCCGATCTGAGACGATAGTCTTCGAGACTCCATGAAAACATACAACCTCATCTACGTACCTCTGTGCTAAGGTACTCACCGTCCCTGACTCCTTAATTGCTAAGAAGTGAGACGATTTCTTTAGTTGATCCACCACCACCCAGATAGCATCATAACCACCCTGAGCTCTGGGTAGTCCTGTGATGAAGTCCATTGAGATGTCATCCCACTTCCACTCGGGGACATCTAAAGTGTTGGGCAAAAATCCCTCAAGGTAACATTGCAGCATTTTTGGGTTGATTGTGTTTGTTGACAAAGCAGGTTTCCATGGAGAATTGTCGAGTTCCCGAGAAGTTGTTGACATTCCATGTTGACAAAGAACTTTGACAAAGGAAAGGACGATCTGGAGGCGATACAAAAGAGCAGTACAATGTGGCGCCGTTTTCCAGTGTTTGCCAAATTTTTGGGCCTGAAAATCGCCAATGGAAAATGGAGTGATATGTTGTTGGCGAAGGTTGAGGAGAGAGAAATGAAGGAGGTGTGCGGAAAAATCAAGCGTGGTGCGCAAAACTAGCGGGTTGCGCGAAATCTTGAAGTGTGGCGCGCAAAACAGCGGGTTGCGCGAAATTGTATTTCGCGCAAAAGATGTTTCAAGGCCGAAAGCTTGAAAATCGGTAAAGGCATGAGGCGCGCGAAATTTTGGAGGCGTGCGCGGAAAATTGAAGTGGCGCGCGAAATAGCGGATGAAGTATTTCGCGCAAGAGGTGTTACGAGGTCCGAAGCTCGTAAAATGGAAAAGGCATGAGGTGCGCGAAATTATGGAGCAGTGCGCGGAAAATGTTTGTGCGCGGAAGATCAAAGCGGATTACGCGCTCAAGGAGGGTTTTTCGCGCGGGGTCGATTTTGCCTATAAATATGAAGTGACCCTCCACCATTCAGTAGAGTTCAAGACATAGAAAATACCTGAGCTCTGGTGCGCGAAATTGAAGTTTGAAAGGGTGTTGCGCGTAAACTTAAAGTTTGCACGTAAAGTCAGATTGCGCGAAAAGCAAAGGCTGCGCAGAAAGTTTGAGTTGGCGCGTAAAAGGAAGGTTGCGCGAAAAGTGGATTTCGCGCAAAGGCAGTGAATTGCGCGCAAGGCAGTTTCCAGGTTGCGCGTAAAATTTGGAGGTTGCGCGAAAAAGGAATTTCGCGCAAAGCATAGAAATTGCGCGCAAGACACCGTAAGGGTTGCGCGTAAAAATTGAGGTTGCCCGGTACATCCGGTGCAAAGTGAGATTCATCTGCGGGTGAAAGTTGGACTTCAACAGAGCATCTACATACAGAGGAAGATGCATTCCTTCATGGAAATGAAGAGACCTACAGGTCTATAAACTGTGAGTGAATCCCTTCCAAGAGCAGTGAGCTTAGGAAGAGGAAGAAGGTGATCCTCTCCACCGGCAGTGAGCCAGAGAGAGAGAAACAGGGAGTGACCCTTGGGAAAGCAGTGAGCTGACCCTAAACATTGTAAAGGCAGTGAGCCTGGGCATAGAAGTGATCTAGCCCGAACATTGTAAACCACAGCTAGTGAAGTTAGTGGATCTTGGTACGAACCGGCAACTTGTCGGCGTATGCTCCTTGGACGTAGCCCTTAGTGGTGAACCAAGTAAAAATCGCTGTGTCTGCCTGGTCGCTTCTCTGCATTGCACTCAAAGCATTATCATCAGATAAACTTGAAAAGAACTGAGCATAGTATACACACAAGAGCAAACAAAGTGACCCTTGTAACAAAGAGGTCAAGATCCAGTGGGGCAGGAAGTATTTTGAAAAGAATATCCATACCCTGATTCACCCCCCCTCTCAGGGTACATAGGCCCCTATTGGCCCTAACAATTGGTATCAGAGGGACTGGTTGCTTTTATCAGATTTGTTTGCTTCAACTTTGTGTAGTCGATCTGTGTTGTTGAAGATATTGTTTGCGCTTATCTCGGTCTACCATGGGAAAAAGAAAATCTTCAAAGAAGAATCAGAAGTCAGGTGGTATCCCTCAGTGTGGAAGTGTTTTTGGAAAAAGTGTGATTCAAATAAAAGAATCAAATAGCTTACTGAAGGAATCATGTAGTGAACAGAAAAATGATTTGGATAAATCATACAACAAAAATACTTACTCATTCAAAGATGTTGATGGAATGAGTGAAGAACCTGACTTTCCAAGTGACGTTGGAACCACTGACGATGAAGAAGAAGAAATTGAAGGAAGAATTGATATGCGAGCTGAGTTGGAGGCTGCTCTGGAAGAGATAGATGTTTGGAGGGCCAAAACCAAGAAAGCTAACAAAATTGTTCGCGATGCCAAACTCTATATGCAGCAGCAGGAAGAAGAGAAATCTGAGCTGATGGAAGAAATTCAGAAACTTAATTTATCAACATCAGAGAACTCAGAATCCGTTAGTAAGTATAAGCTGAAGGTTGAAGAACAGAAAAGAGAGATCGATGGCCTGAACAAAAAGGTGGAAGTTGTCCATGGGACTAAAGAATTGGATCAGAAATCCACTGAAGAAATTAATTCTAAAGGCATACAGATCAATGCTCTGGAAACTGAGGTCAACAAGCTAAGAGGCTTAAATCAAAGGCTTATCGATATAGTTATTGACCTAACAAAGAAGAATGATTCTCAAGGTGAGGTATTACAGAAGCTGGCTAAAATGAAAGGAAAACAAAAGGCTGATGATTATGAAGAGAATCAAAAGTCAGATGAAGTACAGAATCTGAAAGCTAGAAATGATGATCTAGCAGCACAGTTGTCTGAAGAAGTTCAGAACAATCGAAGCCTTCAACAAGAGAATGAATCTGTCTCTAAATCTGTTTCTGAGGAAAAATTAAAAGTAGTGAAGAAAAGTGCAATGGTGGAAAAGCTCACACAGGAACTAGAAGATGAGGTGAGTAATGGGAAGCTTCTCAAGAAAGAACTGGATGTCCAACTTGAATCAAGGGAGACGAAGATTAAAAAGTTGGAAGAGGATCTAGAATTAGTAAAGAAGGGTGTGGAAAAATCTAATGCTAAAGGAATGCCAAAAATGAAGGATGGCTTACACTTGCTATTTGATCATCCTTCGACAAGTGATGATAAAATGAAGAATAGGTATGCTATTTCTGAAGAGAAACAACAGAATATTTTCTCAGCTCAAAGACCAGCATGTTTCGGAAAATCTGGTATCGGATTTGATGAATCCCCTCCCGTGCAAGATAGAAAGAGAGCTATGAACAGTTCTAGATGGGAAAGAAATCCTATAGGTGCTGGAGATAGGCCTAAAAGGACAGATACAAAAAGCAGTGATGACATGTGCTATTTTTGTGGGATTCATGGCCACACATCAAGCTTCTGTTCAGAGGCTCTGGAATACATCTCAGGGTGTGAAAATAGAGACATTACTAAATCTGAGAATAAGAAGAAGCATCATGAGAAATCAGAGAGAGGAGTCTCTCAGAGGAAAGCATATGTTAGATGCTATTACTGCGGAAGAATGGGACACACAATGAGTATGTGTCAGGAAGCTCAGGAGCCCAATATCAAAAGAAGAAATAAAGGGGCATCAACATCTCAGCAGAGAGATGATGAAATGAGGTATGTCTTTGAGGGAAAATGTTTTATATGTTCTCACTATGGGCACATGGCGAGACATTGCAGTAAGAAGAAAGCAGGAAAGGGAAAGGAACAAGAAAAGAGATCTCCACCACAAGAAGTGTACAAGAAAGAAGCCTGTACTGGGAGACAAAGTGGTAAGGAGAAGAATAGGCTTAAAGCCTCGGGGAAATCACATGGAGCTGAACGAAAGTTGTATCAGTCACCTCCTCTAGCGTGCTCACAACAACTCTCAAGGAGGGAATGTGAACAAACCTGGAAGATTAAGGGGAGATCTACTCCAGTTGTGATAAAGAAGAATGAACGTTCAATGGAGGACCCACCACCAATGCAAAATAGGGTGGCGACTCATAAATCTGATAAAAGGAAGATAAGCAAAGAATGCATTGCAAAATTCGCCCCGCAACGAGAAGTGGAAGAAAAAGGCAGATCCCTGCAATGGACAAAGAAGACGGGGAAGATGACAAGAAAGGAGATTCCTGCACCGAGAAACAATCAAGGGAAATGGAATTTCAGTAGAACATCAAAGACCAAAATGTGTACCAGTTGGTCTAAACCTCAGAATGTGAGAAAAGAATGCCTAGTCATATGGCCAGAACAGTTGAAGTTGGCTAGGCAGCTAGAAGAAGCAAGGAAAGAGTGTGATACTCTTCAAGAAAGAATCAAATGGTTGACCCATCAGGATCAACCACAATCCTCATCTTGAGGAATTTGGAAGAAACCCCTCTCCTTATGTATATAAATGCTATTAACTGGTGATTCTTGTGTTTCAGATTTTAGGGAGATACAATCCAAGGGGAAGTGGAATCTAAGGATGCGAAGTGGAGAAATGATATGCTCTAGAGTTTCAATTGATTCAAATCAGATACTAGAGTTGAAGAAGAAGGAGAGCAACAGAGCACAATAGGAAGTGATTGTGTTATTAACTTTATCTCTTGTTTCCTACACCGAGTTTCATCTCCGTAGGCTTAGAGATTTTGCTAGTGGCTCAAATCTGATTGGAAGATGAGAACGAATGATGCAGGAGGAAAATAGGTGTTATGGGTCTAAACTGTTGGGCCTAACCCCAGGAAGTGTTGCATAACATAGGGGGAGCATTCAACAACAAAATCAGATGCCAGATCCATCAAGGAAATAATTGGATGACCCAGCTCAAGAGTTGTCTATCGAGAGAAGACATACTATGAGAGAAGCAGCAGTGATCAAGCATTTCATGCTTATTTATTTTGATCTAACATTGTGGTATCAGCTGACTGTTTTTCAGGATACCAAGAAGCTGCGAAAAGTAGCTGAAAGAAATGAAGCCACTGAAAAATGAGTCAGTGAACAATTTCCTGACGAAAGTGTTGAGGAAGAAAGCAACACAGGGGGAGAAGAAGTGGCTGAGTGTGACTCAGAATAAGATACTGATGATGAGTACAAGGATGTAAAATCCTTATCTGCACAAAATACAACGAATCGAGCTGAAATTGACAGGCAGACTATCATCAGTGATCAGTGAGATCCAGTTCAGACAAAGAGAATGAAATCACTACAGCAGAAATCATTACTATCTCAGGCTGAGTCGAAATTCTTTGCTGATGCAGCTGAAGATGAAAACTGGGATCATGCCATGAATGAAGAGATAGGTCAGAATTGAGAAGAATCAGACCTGGGAAATTGTTTCGAGGCCAGATGATAAAAACATCATCAGGACAAAATGGGTCTATTTAGACAAGATGAACGAAGATGGCACAATGATTCTAAACAAAGCACGACTGGTGTGCAAAGCATACACCCCAAGAGAATGGTACTGAAGGCTATATCAGTATTTGAAGAAGATTGGTTTTCAGTGTGGGGGATTTGATTACAATCTTTATTTCAACAACAATAGTAATCAAAGGATGGTGAGGCTGGTCAAGGAAGAAGACATAATATTTGGAAGATCAGATGAAGCATAGTTACACAAGGCAGGAATAGAACATTCATTTCTGAATCTGAGTATGCCAAGGATGCTTTGGAATGATTTGGAATGGAAAATTCCAAGGAGATGAAGACTCCGGTTTCTACCCGGATGAAATCATCAAAAGATGACAGTGGCAGGGCAGTTAATATCACAGAATACAGGCAAATCATTGGAAGTCTGTTGTACTTAACCGCAACAAGGCCTGATATTGTTTTCGCCACATGCCAAGCAGTGAGATATCAGAGTAATCCCAAGGAAAGTCACATGCTTGCAGTGAAAAGAATACTTCGGTATATCAAGGGCACGGTGGACTTCGGCTTGACCTACAACGACAAATCTCAGACAGAGTTATTGGGATATACTGATGCAGACAGGGCCGGTTCAGCCGATGATAGAAAATCAACGTCAGGTGGTGCATTCTATCTTGGTGGATTGTGTATTTCTTGGCTAAGCAAGAAACAAGATTGCATTTCATTGAGCACCGCAGAAGCTGAGTATATTGCGGCCACTCAAGCATGCACACAGTTATTGTGGATGAAGCAGCAGCTTGAAGATATGGGAGTTGAAGTGAAGTCTCCGATCGGAATCCAGTGTGACAACTCAAGTGCTATAAATCTTAGCAAAAATCCCGTCCATCATTCAAGGACAAAGCACATTGAGATTAAGTATCATTTTATCAAGGAGAAGGTTGAGCAGGGAATTGTAAAGTTAGAGTACGTGCCTACAGAACTACAGGTTGCAGACATTCTGACAAAGGCCTTACCCAAGAAAGCTTTTGAGAGGCATCGACTGGCTCTGGGAGTTCAGTCGATTCCCCACACTTGAAATAGAGTGGATGTGGGACCACCCCCCCTCTCCCCGAGGTATGGTGTGTTTTTCCCTAATGCGCTGATATGTGTTCTCTACTATGTTACAGACTACAAAGGCGTGACCTTTGGGTTCGTTGACAAAGGGGGAGAAAAGTGCTTGACAAGTGCTTGACAAAGGGGGAGAAAAGTGTTAGTTCAAGAGAGAAAATAGTGCGAAGATTTGATAAATCATAATTGATACGGGGAGAAGCTGACAGGTGGAGCAGCCAGAAAGGGGGATCAATGAGAAAGGGGGAGAGATTTTTAAATCTGACGATGCTAGAAGTGATCGATCAAATCATAGATATCACGACAATTGAGGATCGTGATAAAAGCAGAACAGTGGTGTTGGAATGGTGTGAGACGGTGTCCAGCTATCAACAATTGGTATCAACTTAAGAATTCACCAATTGGTATCAGTGTGGTTCAACAACTGGTTTTATTTTAAGAATTGGTATCAGGGTGGAATCGACAATTGGGGTCTGACATGAAGTGATTCATTGATGAACTTTTCATACTACTCTTGTTTCTCACGCCGAGCATTGCTCATGTGGGCTTAGAGTACATGTTAAGTGAATCCTTGAACGCTATCATAATCGCAAGAGGCGAATGGTGGTAGCAGCTGGAAGAAGACTCAGTGAGGTATCAAAGTGCAGAAAATATTTCTGAGCAGAGTTGTGAAGAGTTGTCAACAAACCCAAAGGGGGAGATTGTTGGGCAAAAATCCCTCAAGGTAACATTGCAGCATTTTTGGGTTGATTGTGTTTGTTGACAAAGCAGGTTTCCATGGAGAATTGTCGAGTTCCCGAGAAGTTGTTGACATTCCATGTTGACAAAGAACTTTGACAAAGGAAAGGACGATCTGGAGGCGATACAAAAGAGCAGTACAAGGTGGCGCCGTTTTCCAGTGTTTGCCAAATTTTTGGGCCTGAAAATCGCCAATGGAAAATGGAGTGATATGTTGTTGGCGAAGGTTGAGGAGAGAGAAATGAAGGAGGTGTGCGGAAAAATCAAGCGTGGCGCGCAAAACTAGCGGGTTGCGCGAAATCTTGAAGTGTGGCGCGCAAAACAGCGGGTTGCGCGAAATTGTATTTCGCGCAAAAGATGTTTCAAGGCCGAAAGCTTGAAAATCGGTAAAGGCATGAGGCGCGCGAAATTTTGGAGGCGTGCGCGGAAAATTGAAGTGGCGCGCGAAATAGCGGATGAATTATTTCGCGCAAGAGGTGTTACGAGGTCCGAAGCTCGTAAAATGGCAAAGGCATGAGGTGCGTGAAATTATGGAGCAGTGCGCGGAAAATGTTTGTGCGCGGAAGATCAAAGCGGATTACGCGCTCAAGGAGGGTTTTTCGCGCGGGGTCGATTTTGCCTATAAATATGAAGTGACCCTCCTCCATTCAGTAGAGTTCAAGACATAGAAAATACCTGAGCTCTGGTGCGCGAAATTGAAGTTTGAAAGGGTGTTGCGCGTAAACTTAAAGTTTGCGCGTAAAGTCAGATTGCGCGAAAAGCAAAGGCTGCGCAGAAAGTTTGAGTTGGCGCGTAAAAGGAAGGTTCCGCGAAAAGTGGATTTCGCGCAAAGGCAGTGAATTGCGCGCAAGGCAGTTTCCAGGCTGCGCGTAAAATTTGGAGGTTGCGCGAAAAAGGAATTTCGCACAAAGCATATAAATTGCGCGCAAGACACCGTAAGGGTTGCGCGTAAAAATTGAGGTTGCCCGGTACATCCGGTGCAAAGTGAGATTCATCTGCGGGTGAAAGTTGGACTTCAACAGAGCATCTACATACAGAGGAAGATGCATTCCTTCATGGAAATGAAGAGACCTACAGGTCTATAAACTGTGAGTGAATCCCTTCCAAGAGCAGTGAGCTTAGGAAGAGGAAGAAGGTGATCCTCTCCACCGGCAGTGAGCCAGAGAGAGAGAAACAGGGAGTGACCCTTGGGAAAGCAGTGAGCTGACCCTAAACATTGTAAAGGCAGTGAGCCTAGGCATAGAAGTGATCTAGCCCGAACATTGTAAACCACAGCTAGTGAAGTTAGTGGATCTTGGTACGAACCGGCAACTTGTCGGCGTATGCTCCTTGGACGTAGCCCTTAGTGGTGAACCAAGTAAAAATCGCTGTGTCTGCCTGGTCGCTTCTCTGCATTGCACTCAAAGCATTATCATCAGATAAACTTGAAAAGAACTGAGCATAGTATACACACAAGAGCAAACAAAGTGACCCTTGTAACAAAGAGGTCAAGATCCAGTGGGGCAGGAAGTATTTTGAAAAGAATATCCATACCCTGATTCACCCCCCCTCTCAGGGTACATAGGCCCCTATTGGCCCTAACATAAAGGATGAAACAAACCACCGGGAACACGATGTTCAGCCTTCACTTGCTGACACACTAGGCATTTAGCCACAAACTCCGCCACTTCCCATTTCACCCCGGGCCACCAAAACTGATCCCTTACGCCTTGGTACATTTTTGAAACTCCTGGATATACCACCAAGGCTGAGATATGGAACTCATGGAGAACTCCCTCACGCATTGCCTTCGGAACAAACAAACTTCCATGGAAAAGAATCTGATGTCAGCTGTCCTCTGACCATCCTTCTAGAGTGTTCCCCTGATCGACACGATCCCGCATCACTTCCACCTCGGAGTCCCCCCACTGAGACTCTTCCACCTACTGCAACAAGGAGGACTGCACCGTCATATGAAACAAACAGCCTCTAACACCTTCTACCCTTGCATCCAAGTGTAAGGCAGCCAACTCTCACATCACTTTCCAAGCATCAGTGGATTCCCGAACTACTTCCTGATGCGACTTCCTGCTCAGGGCATCAGCCACAACGTTGCCCTTACCTTCAGTGTAAGAGATCTCAAAGTCATAGTCTTGGAGAAACTCGACCCATCTCCGCTGCCGTAAGTTCAAGTCACACTGGGAGAAGATATAATGCAAGCTCTTGTGTTCTGAGAAGACCACAAAGCACTCCCCAAAGAGGTAATATCACCAAAACTTCAGTGCGAACACTACTGCTGCAAGCTCCAAGTCATGAGTGGCATAGTTACGCTCGTGAGGGCGCAACTTCCTAGACCCATAACAAATCACTCCCTTCTTCTGCACCAGCACGCACCCCAGACCAAGGCCAGAAGAATCACAAAAAACCTCATACAACAACCCTTCCTCTGGAAACCTGAGTACGGGAGCACTGACCAACTTCTCATTCAGGTAGTCAAATGCTTTCTGGCACTGATCGCTCCATAGGAAGACCTGGTGCTTCCTTTTCAAAGATGTAAAAGGAACAAAAACTCAGGAGAAGTCTGAAACAAACCTCTGATAGTAACCTGATAACCCCAGGAAACTATGAACTTCTGCCACGCTCTTGGGTGCTGCCCAAGAAACAACTGCCTCCACCTTCGACGGGTCCACTGATACTCTATGCTGAGACACCACATTCCCAAGGAAGTTTACTTCTTGCGTCAAGAACTTACCCTTCGATAATTTCCCATAAAAATGGTTGTGTTGAATGACTTCCAAGACTGCCCTGAGATACTCAACGTGCTCCTCCTCTGACCTTGAGTATATCAGGATGTCATCGATAAACACAACGGCGAACCGGTCCAGAAACTCTCAGAATAAAAAGTTCAAAAGTCCCATGAACACAGCTGGTTCATTTGTAACTCCAAACGGCATCAATACAAACTCAAAATGCCCATTCCTGCACCTGAAAGCCGTCTTTGAGATTTCACTGTCCTTTACCCTCAGCTGATGATATCCCAATCGCAGATCAATCTTAGAGAAACAACCTGCTCCCCTCAGCTGGTCGAATAGATCATCTATCCTTGGAAGGGGGTAGTGGTTCTTGACTGTTTCCTAGTTCAACCTTCGGTAGTCTATGAATAGCCTGAGACCACCATCTTCCTTCGTCACAAACAAAACTGGAGCACCCCATGGCGACACGCTGGGTCGAACAAAACCCTTCTCCATTAGATCGTCAATCTGAATCCGCAACTCCCGGAACACCGAAGGTTCCATCCGATAAGGGGACATCGAAATCGGACGGGCACTAAGCAATAAGCCTATCCTGAACTCAACGTCACATCGGGGGGGGGGGGGGGTAGAGTCACAACCTCCTCAAGAAAAACATCGAGGAACTCCCCAAAAACTTCTGGGACATCCATCATCTATGTATCAGTTGGAACCACTGATAACCCGCCTAACAAGGAATGGAGAGGCTCCACACACTGGCTTCCCACCTGATAGCTCCTCTGGCCAACAAAAGATACGCGCTGCCCATCCATGACGGAGAACATGACTCTTCTCTGGAAGCAGTCGATAATGGAACTAACAGAAAACAACCAGTCGATTCCTAGGATGACATCGTATGGATGCATCTGTAACAGAAGAAGGTCCCCACTAGATCGATGTGGTCCCAACATCAGCCCACATCCCCAGCAAACACAAGATACGCTGGTCTGGCCTCCAACTGGTGTACTCAGCACCAGTGGTACGGAAAGTCTCTCTACGTCTAGTCCCAAATCATGGGCTAGACCAGGTGAAACAAAGGAGTGAGAGGCTCCTGAATTGAACAAAGAAGAAAAAATAGTGCTGAACAAACAAATTGTACCTCGCACCACCTCTGGTACTGCTGGAGCTGTCAACTCTACTGTGTGCAATTATCCACGCCCAGCTCCTCTACCTCTATGATGTCATTCACCTCCCCGACCACACCCTGATTGAGGTCCCTGAGGAGCACCCTGAGGTCGGCCTCCTCCTGCAAAGTTTACCCTCGGAGGAGCATGGTCCTGCTGCTGCTGGAAGGGCCTCACTGGAAACTGGTGCTGCTGAGGTGGGCGCTGAACCTGCCCACCTCCACCGTACTGAGCTTGGGTCGGGCACCGACTCAGAATGGGCCCGAAACCTCCACAAGAAAAACACTTTGGTCTTGGGCTCGTGAAAAAAGGACGAGGACCCGAAGATCTGAACTGGAACTGCTGGGGCCTGCTCCCCACTGGCATGAACCTGGAAGGTCCCGTCACAGGAGACCTGCTACTGAATGCCTTCCCCTTTGACGAACCTGGCTGGATCCCCTCTCAGTTTGCACCTCCCAGCGAGTGCATCCTATCTACAACCTCTGCCTTCTTTTGTACTGCCAAGTAAGTCGGAAGGGTGAAGGGGGTGACAACATACTGGAGCGAAGGACGAAGCGCCTCCTCCAAACGTCTCGCCCAATACTCCTCATCCGAAAAGAGATCTGGAGCAAAGCACATGAGATCCTTGAACTTGATCCCCAGCTCTCGTACTGACATACTCCTCTGCTAAACGGAGAGTAACTCCTTCCACTTCTCTGCCTTGATCATGGAAGAAAGGAATTCCTCTCGAATTCCTTATCAAAGTTATCCCATGGAACCTCTGCCGGAAAATTTGCCGTTGGGGGGCATTTTTTTTATCAAAATGGATTACCCATTTTCTTATTTAAGAAAATGGGTCACTCTAGCGCCACTTCAGGTGGCGCTAATGGAAAAAAATGCCATAGCGCAACTTGAAGTGGAGCTAACTGGGAAACCGGTAATTATGCATCAGCGCCACTTGAAGTGGCGCTGATCCCTTATCCATATGCCTATCAGCGCCACTTCAAGTGGTGCTGATCTTTCCCCACCCCTATAAAACCCCTCTCCCCCCTCCTCCTCTCCTCATTCCCTCCACTCCACTCCCCTCCTCTTTCTCCCTCTTCACTCTCTTCATCCCCTCTCCCTCATCCTCATCCTCCCCCTCTCCCTCATCCTCATCCAACCCCTCTCCCTCATCCTCATTCTCATCCAACCGAGGAGTTTTTTGGGGATTCGAAGTTCTGCAAATTCGAGGTAAGTTTTTATTTACATTTGTTTAATATTTTAAATTGTTTATTTTATTGTTTAGTTAATGTCATTAGATTATTGAATTTATTTATTAATTTATTTGTTTACTTTATAGAATTAGTTTAATAATTAATTATAATAATTAGTTAATTAATCAATTTTAATTAGTTAATTAATAGTAAGTAGTTAAGTAATTGTAATTAGTTAATTGTAATTAGTTAAATTTAATTAGTTAAATGTAATTAGTTAAATGTAATTAGTAATTACTTAATTGTAATTAGTTAATTTTAATTAGTAATAAGTTAATTGTAATTAGCAATTAGTTAATTGTAATTAGTAATTATTTAATTGTAATTAGTAATTATTTAATTGTAATTAGTAATTAGTTAATTCTAATTAGTTAATTAATGATTTGCAATTAGTCAATTAATGATTTGTAATTAGTCAATTAATGATTTGTAATTAGTCAATTAATGATTTGTAATTAGTTAATTAAGTAATTATAATTAGTAAATTAAGTAATTATAATTAGTGAAGTAATGATTTCTAATTAGTGAAGTAATGATTTATAAATAGTAATTAATGATTTCTAATTAGTTAATTAATGATTTCTAATTAGGTAATTAGTGATTTCGAATTAGTGAATTAATTAAATCTAATTAGTGAATTAATTAATTCTAATTAGTCAATTAATTAATTCTAATTAGTGAATTAATTAATTCTAATTAGTGTATTAATTAATTCTAATTACTGAATTAATTATTTGTAATTAGTGAAGTAATGATTTGTAATTAGTGAATTAATGATTTGTAATTATAATTAGTGAAGTAATTAATTATAATTAGTGAATTAATTAATTATAAATAGTGAATTAATGATGTGTAATTAGTGAATTAATGATGTGTAATTAGTGAATTAATGATTTGTAATTGGTGAATTAATGATTTGTAATTAGAGAATTAATGATTTGTAATTAGTGAATTAATGATTTGTAATTAGTGAATTAATGATTTGTAATTAGTGATTTCTCATTTTCTTGTTAATTAATTATAATTAGCTACTTAATGATTTCTAATTAGTGAGTTAATTAATTGTAATTAGTGAGTTAGTTAATTGTAATTAGTGAGTTAATTAATTATAATTAGTGAGTTAATTAATTGTAATTAGTGAGTTAATTAATTTTAATTAGCTGGTTAATTAATTGTAATTAGCTGGTTAATTAATTGTAATTAGATGGTTAATTAATTGTAATTAGCTGGTGAATTAATTGTAATTAGCTCGTTAATGAATTGTAATTAGGGAGTTAATTAATTGTAATTAGGGAGTTAATGAACTGTAATTAGGGAGTTAATGAACTGTAATTAGGGAGTTAATGAAATGTAATTAGGGAGTTAATGAAATGTAATTCGGGAGTTAATGAACTGTAATTAGGTAGTTAATGAACTGTAATTAGGTAGTTAATGAACTGTAATTAGGTAGTTAATGAACTGTAATTAGGGAGTTAACTAACTGTAATTAGGGAGTTAATTAATTGTAATTAGGGAGTTAATTAATTGTAATTAGGGAGTTAATTAATTGTAATTAGGGAGTTAATTAATTATAATTAGGGAGTTAATTAATTGTAATTTGGGAGTTAATTAATTGTAATTAGGGAGTAAATTAATTGTAATTAGGGAGTAAATTAATTGTAATTAGGGAGTTCATTAATTGTAATTAGGGAGTTCATTAATTGTAATTAGCTACTTAATGACTTTTAATTAGCTACATAATGACTTCTAATTAGCTACATAATGACTTCTAATTGGCTACTTAATGATTTATAATTAGCTAATTCAACTTAAATAATCAATTATATTTCAACTTAAGCAATCAATTCTAATTAGTTAATTATGTAATTTTAATTAGGAAATTAATGAACACTAATTAGGTACTTAACTAAATTTAAGTAGGTAGTTAATTAAATATACTTAGTTAATGAAATATAATTAGTTAATTAATGAAATCTTATTAGTTAAGTAATGAAGTATAACTAGTGAAGTAGTTACAGTAATTAGCAAAGTAGTTACAGTAAATAGCGAAGTAGTTACAGTAAATAGTGAAGTAGTTACAGTAATTAGCAAAGTAGTTACAGTAATTAGGAAAGTAGTTATAATAAGAATTGTTTATATAATATATATTTGCATTCCATTCTAAGTATGATAATTTATTTAGTTTGTCATCTACCTTGACATCAGTTTGTAATTATAGTTATGAACTTGAATTTAGTAGTTTAATATATTTTTACATATTAAGTGTTAGAGTTGTCATGAACTGAAATTCTTTCTTGAGTAAAGTATCCCTGGATAGAGGGGTTTGGGTCGGACCACCTACTTTCCTAGAGGCTTGCCTTTTCTAGAAAAGTGAATGGGGTTAGCTATCTGTCGCTCCGGGCTTATTCATGTTGAGTTTTTCAAGTTCAGATAACTCTATGCTTTTACATGACATGTTCATGTACCTCATCCATATGATGGATGTGGATATGTATGAATATGTTTGACTTACTATTTTTGGGTAAATAACACAAACTTGTGGGTTGTGTAAAGCGAGTTACACATCAATATGGTTTGAACATATTGATTTGGTGGAGGGACTAGGAGTCCAACATAAATTACATAAATTCTAAAATCATGCAGACATAATTAGATTGTTTGATCATATGTGATTAATAATGAAGGTTTATTTTAGATAAAAAAGATGGCTGCTTATATTTATTGCAACGGAAAAATAATTGAGATGGAACAAGGATGTAGTTATAGTATACAACCAGAAGCTATTGTAATGCTTGGAGGCTGTACAACTTTGGGAACTCTTCAAAGGAAAATTCATCGAAAGTTGAAACTGAAAAGTAACCAAGCGATAGAATCTATCATATACAGACATCTACAATATGTTAATAGATTTTGGCATGTGGCCTATCCGATAACTGATGATAAAGAATGGGAATACGTACTGTCATTGGTTAAGTTTCTACATGCCAATCAAATGATGGAGTTGTATGTGACCATATCTACAATAGAGATCCCATCGACATTGGAAGTTGGGTCATCACAATTTCAAGAGACAATGTCGTCTGTTCCTTTTAGAACACATCAAGAAGTTCCATCAGCATTGGTACCATCATTTCCCTCGGCCACAATTTCAATAGATAGTCCCCCACATACTATAGATGCGTTGGTTGATAATTTTGAGGATGATGAAAATTTAGAAGAAGAAGATGAAGAGGAAGCTGAAGATGAAGAGGAAGCACATGCGGAAGAACAATCAGTGCCTACTCATGTGAGGTTTAACCGACCATTGAACCACCCCCCACCATTGAGTTCATGGTCGATGGAAGGCATGGATCGCTTGCCAGAATTCAATTGGTCAGTTATTACTCCTACTTCAGAATTTCCAGGAATTATTGGAGGCACAGATCGAGTGGCAGATGAAGGTGTTCTGTATATTGGAAGAGAGTTTGACAGTAAAGATGCAATAAAAAATGTGATAAAACAATATCACATTGACAGACATTACTCTTATGTTGTAGAAGAGTCGAAAAGATCTTATTATTTGATCCGTTGCGACAAATATGATTCGAACTGTCAAATGCGTATGCGAGCTATAATTGATAACACTTTTCATAGCTAGCGCATCACAAGATATACTCCACACACATGTGTGAACCCAAGCTTGTCACAGGAACATTCTTCATTAGATGTTGACTTTGTTTCAACAGTTATTGTTGAAATGATTAGAGCTTGTCAAGATGTTCCTGTTGTTCTTGTGATGGAGAGAATCAAACAACTTTTTGGGTATCAAATCTCATATTGGAAGGCATGGGCAGCACGTCAAAAGGCTATTGTGAAGGTGTATGGTGATTGGGATGACTCTTATCGAGTTTTACCACAACTTCTGGAGATTTTACACCACAACAATCAAGTGATCTATCAGTTAAATACTATTGAATATGTTAACCAATACAACCAAGTTGACCAGTCAATGGTTGTTTTTGATAGATTGTTTTGGACATTTTTACCATGTGTGGCTGCTTTTAGGCATTGCAAGCAGTTTATACAAATAGATGGCACATTTCTGTATGGAAAGTATACAAGAAATTTATTGATTGCTTCCACACAAGATGGAAATAGAGCCCCTCTACCTTTGGCATTTGCAATTGTGGAGAAAGAGAACTTCTCGTCATAGAGTTGGTTTCTCGCATGTCTTCGTGAGTTTGTTACGGGCGAGGAAGGGATTTGCCATATCTCAGATCGTCACCGTGCAATCAAAGAGGCAGTACAATCTGAGGGACTTTCATGGAGACCACCTTATGCTCATCATCGATACTGTATTCGACACATTGCTAGCAATTTACGAAAGAGATTCAAGAATGAGTCGATGAAGAAAGCAATCTTGAAAATTGGTATGAAAATCATTTTTTGTATTAACAAATCCTATCATAGTTATGATCATTATTTGTTCAGATTTTTTCTTGTATGATAGCATATGAGCCTCAACAACAAAGAATGGAGGAGTGTCTTCAAGATATTCAAAGAGTTAATCCGGAAGTTTATGATTATATGATGCAAATTCCAAAACATAAATGGTTGTTGGCATATGATGATGGGAGGAGATATGGTCATATGACTACCAACATAGTAGAATTCATAAATGGGGTTTTCAAGGGAGTTCGAAAATTACCAATCATAGGTAAATATGAATATTTAATTATATGTTGATTAGAAAAACATAATTATAATATAATATTAGTATAATGACTTAAATCTAAATTATAGGTTTGGTACAAGAGACCTTCTATCGTAGTGTCAAGTATTTTCTGGAACGAGGAAAGCAAGCTGAAGAGGGCTTGAACAGAGGGACGCGTTATGGACACCATTTCCAACGCGATTTAGATACAGTTCTTCAGGAAGCTGCAACTTATCGTGTCACCGCATTTAATCGTCCAGAGCATCGATTTGAGGTCGCTCAGCCCGGTGATGCTGTGGCTTGTAGCAATGGTCAGATCCGAATTGTTTTACTGGAGAAGCGTTACTGTGAATGTGGAAAGTTTCAAGCATTGAGATATCCTTGTGGCCATGTGATTACAGCCTGCGGTTATGTACACGTATCTTGGGAGCAGTTTATTGATCCAGTTTATCGACTTGACAGTATCAACTCATGCTACAATACTCCCTGGATGCCAATCAGAGAATATCATAATTTTCAGCTCTCTGATGACACACCCACGCTTCTACTGAACATCAGTAGACTTCGACCTAAAGGGAGGCCAAAGTCGACTCGTATTCGGAATGAGATGCATTGGCCTACTGAACAGGCACCTGGACGAAGGTGCAGCATATGCCGCCAGGAGGGTCATACGAAGACGCGTTGCCCTAGACACATAGGGCAATCATCTAATGGTTAAAATTATTTTTGTACTCCATCAGTTACTGTAAATATATTGTACATGTAATCAATATTTTTCCATCGATGAGTTTTGAATTCATTCATAGTGAATATATCATCATCATTTAAACAAGTGGTTGTTGTTTTAGAAAAATAACAAGAAATTTTAAAATATATAAAATATAAGATCGAGAATTTAACAAAATCTGAGAATTATCTAGAGTGAATAATAGTGAAGAATAAATTGAGGATATAACAGAATACGAGACTACTAGCCTTGAAAATGAAAAATAAAGATATTCAAACAATATGACCCTCTCATCCGTTTCTTTATAATTGGTAAATAGAATGATGAACATAAATAATTTATATTCTTGAAAATTATTAAAACATTATGCCCCTCATTTTCAACCATGAGAATGGGTTTTCTCCAAAATAAACATTGATTCATTCTGCAACATTGGCATTTCCCCTCTTTAGTCGACCCAGTGAAGAACCAACTGTCATATATTCATTCGGAGGTCGTGAATATGTGACAGTTGGTTTTTTACTGGGTCGACTAAAGCTATGATGCAGAAGGAGGATGTTTTTTCATGTCAGCCGTACATGGATCAAAGGTTTTTTCATATTCCTTCTAAACGATGTTGACCGAGCATATTGAGTTGGAGAATCAATCCAAAACTTTATATGTTGAACATATCATTAATTCCTTTAATAATTTTGGTCAATTATTGTGACGTCGACATCTTTCAAAATCCAATGTCATCGTTGAATTTTGAAATCATCTAAAGTGAATATATCATCAACTTTATATGTTGACCATATCATAAATTACCTTATATATTGAACATATCCTAAATTACTTACACACTTCTTTCATACATTACATGATAAATTTCATACCTTAAATGATAAATGTGACGACTAACATGAAATTAATGTTTTACTATTTGTATAATCAGATGGAGCAGCCACTATTATCTGGTCAGGAGACGCATGTGTCACGTCTTGTGTTGGCGTGATGACCTGTTCGACAGCTTGCTGTTCGGAGAGCACATCATTTTCATCACGATGCGCCCCTGACAGCTATTTCTCCATACCTTAGACGTGCAGGATTTTATGGAGTCGCTATGTGTGACTTCAAGACTATTGATCATCATTTGATTGCAGCATTGGTTGAGAGATGGAGGCCAGAGACACACACTTTTCATCTTCCAGAGGGGGAGATGACCATTACTTTAGAGGACGTCATATACATGCTTGGTTTGCCCATCCCTGGATAGGCAGTTACAGGTGCCACTAGTGGCAACTGGGCTGTCATCATACAGTGACTATTAGGTGTTGATGTCGTTGGCGTACGAGGTGTCCTCGTGGGTTCGCGATTGCGCATGACATGGCTTGATGAGCATTTCGCTGTCATTCCTGATGACGCAGACAAGGAGACACTCATTAGGCATACACGTGCATATATTTTGCAACTACTCGGAGGCATGTTATGCGTCGACTACTCCACCCTTTTGGTACACATGATGTACCTCTCATTACTTGAGGATCTTGATCATACAGCTACATACAGTTGGGGATCTTCTATATTAGCACATCTGTACAGATCCCTTTGTACCAGTTGTCAGCAAGATGCACATCAGATTGCTGGTTGTATGGATTTAGTACAGATGTGGGCCTAGGAGCATTTTCCGCGAATCGCTCCTTGAGCTATCGCACCTCTTGCAACAAATCTATTTCAGGATTGTCCTCGTGGACGATGGTATGTTTACTTCATTACTTTCAGTTATTTAGTACTTCTGTTTTTTTATCAACTTACAGTGTATTACTATTTTGTATTCAGGTGGAGTCAGTCTTAGAAGCATGCACACACACCGAGACATAGTGTGCACAACTTTCAACAGATATTCGATGCATTAGTGCCAGTTGATGTAAGTCAAACAGTAATTTTTTATATTTAGTTATCCCTATTTTAAGTTCTTACAATGTAATCTTACCAACATTATCTTGCTAATATGTCACTTACTTTTTGAGTTTACATTTCAGGTTTCGTGGACTCCATATACAGGTTATGTCTATGCATCACTTCCACCATACTGCACAGCTATGATTGGAGATCGTGCTGCAGTGGTGCCACTCATCCACTTCCATATCATTGAGTGGCACCAGCCCGATCGGGTCATGCACCAGTTCGGTTATATACAGCATATCCCGATGGCACCAGGACAGCCAGAGGGGTTGCATTCGATTGTACTTATAGGTAGACAGTCGACGAACTGGCGGTAGTTTCATGCATCTCATATTGAGCTGTGGGACGCGCATGCCCGATATGGTATTTCTCGATATGGATATCCCACAGCACAGTATCAGTTATCTGCCCAGGGGGATTATGCAGATTGGTATCGACGTCATACCATCATGCATCTTACACGTTAGGGGATTGGCATTCAGTAGATGGTAAACTTATTAAGTTATATTATATTTGTTTAACTCTTTTATGGTATTAATTTGAATGTCATTTCATTTTCAGACAGACAGCATTGATCATCTTGCACATATCACACATCCTCAGGAGGAGGCATATATTAGACGTGATGTAGTCCATCAAGATGTGTTGGCTCTCTACGACCATCTCCGGATGATACGAGACAGTTTTTATGACGAGGAGCCACAGGTATATCCAGATCCATATCCTCCAGCTGGAGCTCCTGAGGGTGGGGGTGATGATGTGCCTGCTATGCCTGCTGATGATGATGTACCGCCACCACCGCCGCCAGTTGAGAGACGGAGACGAGTATCTCGGGAGGGGTAGAGGCGGCGAGATAGAAATCCGAGAGCACCTCCTGCAGATGTGGCAGCACCACATAGAGATGATCATGCCCAACTTATTGACGAGGTTGCACAGCAGGGAGACGTTTATAGACCACATCTATCATCTCCGATGACTACTATGGACTACGAGCTGGATCAGGTGACACAGCTTGTGGCAGCCCCCTCTCCTCCCGGCGAGGACTTCTTCAGTATGCCATTTCTACCATTTTTAGGAGCCTTAGGACCATATGGCTCGACGCATGATTATGGGCAGTCATCCACGTATGATTTTGGGCAGTCATCCATGCATGATTTTGGTCAGCCCTCTACACAACATCATAAGGAGGCATCAGATGCACCATTAGTAGAGGATCCCGTTGATAGGACACCGGAGCAACACATACGCCGAACACGGGAAGGACGTGAGATTCAGATGCCACATTGTGGTACCGGGGGGTATCGACATTGATTTTTTCAGATGCCATGATATATATGTTAAAAACCCTCTTTATTTAGAGAAATGAATGTTATTTAGACATATAATTAGAAAATAAAATAGATAGTATATTCAAAATAATATAAATGAAACTTTTAACATTGATTAAACGTATAAGAAATACTCGAAAACAACATAAAACATGGATTAAACATATAATAAATAGTTGAAAACAAAAGGATTTTCCAAAAAAAATGTTAGTGAAAAGTAATCTATAAGCTTTCAAAACCGCTTACTTGAAACTTGAAAATGGTTCAAGTACGTGACTTTGAAAGACTATAAAATATATACTATGAAACGAATAAAAAATAGAAACTTTAAACATATAACAAATAGTTAAAAAAAGGAATTTCATAAAAAACGTCGACGAGAACTATTTTTTAGGAAATCAGACACTTATTTGAAACTTAAAAATGTTTCAAATACTTGTCTTTGAAATACTATAATAGATAAACTATAGCACCGATATAGATTAGACTTTAGTCATTGATTAAAAATATAATAAATATTTGAAAACATAATGAATTTAATGAAAAATGTTGAGAAAAAATAATTTATAATATTTCAATTTGAAATACTATAAAACATAAACTATTACACGGATATAACTGAAACTTTAAACATTGATGAAACATATAATAAATAGTTGAAAACGAAAGGAATTTCCAAAAAAATGTTAGTGAAAGATATCATTAATTATTAAATTTAAAATAGAGAACTTTAAAATAGTAGAAGGGTTTTAGATAAAACAGTAAGTGTGTCTTCCTCCACTCTCACTCAGAGGTTTACCATGGACCTCTCTCCTTCGTTGAACGGTACAAACCGAGGGGCGTCAGAATTGGGGGGTTAATTTGGATATGTGATTGATATTTCGGTAAAAATGGGGGTCTGTCTAGATTTAACGAAACTGAATTGAACAGTTAAGCTGCATGTAAGACACTGTGGTGGTGTTCCCCCCAAAACGAAAGGCGACTTCAACCTTTCTTGATATCCAGTATAGATTTTGATATCCAATTCACTGCAAAAAATACTAGAAATGGTGTGTTTATGTGGAGGTTCTGGTATTTGTTACAGTGAATTAGATGTCAAAATCTATACTGGATATCAAGAAAGGTTGAAGTCGCCTTTCGTTTTGGGGGGAACACCACCACAGTGTCTTACATGCAGCTTAACTGTTCAATTCAGTTTCATTAAATCTGGACAGCCCCTCATTTTAACGGAAATATCGGTCACATTTCCAAATTAACCCCCCAATTCTGACGCCCCTGGGTTCATACCGTTCAACGAAGGAGAGACGTCCGTGGTAAACCTCCGAGTGAGAGTGGAGGAAGACACACTTACTGTTTTATCTAAAACCCTTCTACTATTTTAAAGTTCTCTATTTTAAATTTAATAATTAATGATATCTTTCACTAACATTTTTTTTGTAAATTTCTTTTGTTTTAAACTATTTATTATATGTTTCATCAATGTTTAAAGTTTCAGTTATATCTGTGTAATAGTTTATGTTTTATAGTCTTTCAAATTGAAATCTTATAAATTATTTTCTCTCAACATTTTTCATTAAATTCATTATGTTTTCAAATATTTATTATATGTTTAATCAATGACTAAAGTCTAATATATATCGGTGTTATAGTTTATCTATTATAGTCTTTCAAAGACAAGTATTTGAAACATTTTTAAGTTTCAAATAAGTGTCTGATTTCTTTAAAAATAGTTCTCGTCGACGTTTTTTATGAAATTCCATTTTTTTAACTATTTGTTATATGTGTAAAATACAATTATTACAAATTATTATAAGTAATTATATTTGTAACTATTACAAATTATTATAATTGTATGTTATTATAATTATAAATTAGTTATAAATAATTAATTGTCATTAATTAAATTACAAATTATTTATTATTAATATTTGATTATTAAAAATTATTCTATCTTTATATATACATTATATATTTATTCTATTTATATTTATATAATTATAATAAATATATAATTATAATTATAAATATTATAAATACATACTTATAACTCTAAATATAATAAATATATAATTAAAATAAATAATTATTATAGGCATATATTAATTATAATTACATATTTTTTATAATTACATATTTATAATGTTAAAAATATATATAATGTATATATATAGAATTATATAATGTATACAAATATACTAATAACTCTAAATATAATAAATATATAATTAAAATAAATAATTATTCTAGGCATATGTTAATTATACATTATATATAATTAAAATTGCATATTTACAATGCGAAAATATATATGTAATGTATACATAAATATATAATTACATTTACACTACATTTATTATATTTATTATGTTTATAACTTTTATTATATTTATATAGTTATATTTTTGTATTTACTGTATTTATAATTATATAATTATTATATTTTTGTTTTTACTATATTTATATATTTATCATAATTATTATATTTACAATTATAAATTTATTATAATTCTATAATTAATATTATATTGAATATATAATAATTATAAATATAATAATTATAATAAATATAAAAATTATCTAATTATAGTAAATATAACATAATAAATATAAAAAAAACAAAAAAAAACAAAAAAAAAACAGTTTAGCGCCACTTGAAGTGGCGCTATTCATTTCTTTGAATAGAGCCACTTGAAGTGGCGCTAAAGGCACCCATTTCCCTAAATATTTTCTACCCTACCCCATTAAAAAAAAATGACCCCCCCCCCCGGCTAAATTTTCCAACCTCTGCCTCTATCCTCTCTCTGAGGTAGAGCGTCCACCACTGTCACGCTGCAGCTCTCAACAGACTAACTGCTAGGGGAACCCAGTAATCCCTCGGAGCACAGATCTTAGTAAAAGTGATCCCTATCTCCTCAAGCCACCCCTCCGTCTCTGTATCCGAAGTACTACCCTCGTACTTCTTGAGGGTCTTCCGCTGGAAAGAACGGAGAGTCTTCTGCCACTGGCTATCTTCCTCCACTCAGTCAATCCTCAACTGATCGACTGCCTGAATCTGCTGGGCCTCGGCCGTCTGAGCCACCCGGGGATGACGTCTAGGTGCCATAGCTGTACGGTAAACAAGGATCGCCTAAGACCAAGTAGTAAGGAAAAACTCAAGGTTTCATTTTATCATTTTATTTCAATTTCTTTCCCAGAACACCCAAATCAATTAAAACACAATCCTAATGATGTATGTACCTTCCCTAGGGTCTCTACCCTACAATCAATGTAGTCTCACTTGGTCATTCGGTAGGCTCAGAGTCCTTGCATCGGATCACGGGGGGCCCTAAAATCCTGTGTCCTAGCTGGTCTTCCCTGGCCTATGTCACGCACCAAGATTAACTAACACTGTTTTCCTACCATCCCATGCAATCCTCACTGTGCCTAACTTTAGACTCCATCTTATCTCTCAACCATCAGCTCTGATACCATTCTATCACGACCCCCCTCCAACCCAAGATGCCCCTCCTGAGCTGGCAATGGTGAAAGGGAGAAAATGACCCCCGAGTCCCGCCTCCAGTAGGCCCTGGGGTGGCGACTAGCACCAAGGGTATGAGTTTTCACAAATATGGGTGGCATTACCCTTTTTTATTATTTAGGATCGGGAAATAGGACAAGTCAACCACCAAAAGGAAAAGAACCATTGTATATAAATAAACCCAAACCCAACCCACATGCATGTTTAAATAATTTTATAACAAGGTACAAGTACAAGAAAGCTCAAAGTACAATACCAAAAGAAAACAAGGTACAAAAATAGAAAAACCTCCAACTGTCCGACTAGAAGGGTCCCGCACGACCCTGGTAGTCCTCCTGGAAACCTGAAAGTAAACGTAGGGTGAGCATACAAGTATACACAGTAGGGAAACCTAATGATCTCATGCACAAGTGGGGAGACATCCTAATGTCCCGTGAGAACAACAGAAGAAACCTAGCAAGGAATTCTATCCACCAAACCTCACCAGCCACACTCACCAAAAACACAAGGACAACAGGTAGTAGTATATAAGAAACAAGAGTATTGGGTACCCCACATCATTTCCCTTTTTGTTAGCTGCTCTTCCTAATGGGGAACATCCTAACGCTGCCACACTCTCCCCACCCGCACACACCTGGGCCTCACTACCATGTATCCCGCCCGCACAGACCTGGGCCTCACAACTACCTATCCAGCCTGCACACACTTGGGCCTCACAGCCACATATCCCACCCGCACACACCTAGGCCACATCCCGAAGATTCTTGGGAAACCATAGAACCTGCCCGAAGAGGCTTGGCATAAAACCACCCCGATCGAAACCTACCTGAATAGTCTTAGGTGTAAGGTCCCCTCAAGACATCACAACCTAGGGGAGAAGGAGCAGGAAGGAGCTAGTAACTAAAGGAAAACACCCTCTCCCATGAAATGGGAGTGTTTGGCACCAAGTGCTCAACATGGGAGGGGTGCGATAAAACACAAAAGATACAGATATATATATATTTAACAACCACACAACCCAACATATGGCTTCTAAACCGAGAAACTGAGCACGTGCCTCGGCACTGCTACTACGAAGTATGCATACAACAAACAACCCCAACCCCATTTAGGTTTTCACGTTTCAGCAGAATTAGTTTATTTAGTTCATTAACTACTGGGAAACTATCCACAACCAACCACATTGATCGTTTGTAAAACATAACCCTGCCATCCACAAATCAAGTTAGGAAAACACAAGTAACATAACCAAGTCCACTTATTAACCAACCAAATCCATTGATTATTAAACCCGTTCCGTTACCATGACCCACCATTCATTAGCTCTTCCACTTTTTATTTAATAATCACAACCCATAGCCCATTCACATTCAAACCCATCCCTGTAGCCCCACTGCCAACCACCATAACCACGACCACACCGAACCATCACATCATCATCCCTTTGATACCATTTATCGCAGCCCCACTGCCCACCCTATCCACAAAGACCCACAAAACACCCCCATCACATGCCACATAACCAAGCCCACACCCACATGTTCATTATTCCATTTTGTTTAACCGGGGTGATCACACAGGGGTTCCATATTTTAACAGCCAACTTTACGTGATTATCCAATTTCCACATTCCACAATGTTCCATCCATAAGAAAATACAGAAGGGGAGGGAAACATTTAATTGCGTAAGCAAAGGCCCCCAATGACTGTGATTTTCTGTAGGCAGAAGCTCATTCAATTCACAACATAATATCACATGATATAAAGTAATAGCAATCAAAACATCCCATCCCCGTTCTTTAACCAGTTATTATCTTTATTAAAAGGTTCAACTGTTCCTCATGAAATCAAGAGGATACCCACCCCTCATGATGCACAAATTAGAGAGACGAAGGTAAGATCCCTACCTCAACAGGTTCCTAATCGCAACGCTCCCCTGGATCAACCTTAGAAGAAGTCCATCGGCGTCCGTCACTTCTATTGGGTCCTGAAAAAACCTCCTCGGGTGGAGGTCGGAAAGGAAAGGCCGAAGGAAAGACAACATATCCAATCTCGGAAGCTCCACCTCGTCATTACTATCCTGTGACCACTGACGGACCATAAATCGGAGCTCGGAAGAAGAAGTTATGGAAGGAAGAGCCTTCAAGTCTCTTAAGAGAGCTCTGCTCAGAGGAGAGGGGAGGAGAGGTGTGTGTTGAAAAGGAGGAGGGGACGCCTCCTTTTATAGGCATGAAAAGCAAAAGTACATGGCGTGTACCTTATAGTACGTGGTGTGTACTCGGTTCTTTCACATGGTATCCACGCGACTTCCAACAAGACTCCGTGGCCGTTGACTGGTCAGCACACGGTTTGAGGGTAACACATATACGGGGAAGGACTACACGACAGGTAGTTTGGACACATGGAATGTACTCATTTAGTGCACACGGCAGGGACACAGCTCCAACACGGCACACAGCTATTGACTTGTAACGCGTACGCGGGGAGGGACAACACGACGTGTAGAACTGGTCACACGGCGTGCACCCATTATTCCACATAGCAAGGACACAGCTTGCAACACAAGGTATACCCAGAAAGGGAGTACATAGTGTGTACTCAAACTACATGGCGTGTAGTTTCAAAATTCTGGAAAGTGTGGGAAAAGTCCATCTTACGCTCTAGAACACTTCTTGACCTTCTTTTTGACAATGGAAAGGGCCGGAGTGGTCCGGGCCATTACAGTGGGAATATATACACTTTTCTAAATTAGTATTAGAGCCCAAGGGAAGATTCGAATCCCTCATATAACACCAATGAGAAGATTATTTCACCCATGGTCTTAAAATTCTCCCAAAAGATTAAAAATTGGGACTAACCATGCTACTATTATGTGAAATATTTTTACAAGATGTGATTCCCACATGGGGTGAGGGTGGTGTTTTTGATGTGATTAATATGTTTATTTATATCACCCCTGAAACAACCCCATTCCATATGGGTCATATTCCCAGGATATAAAAATACATACTTGGTGGTTTGTAGAGCTGAAAAAATTGTGAGCATCAGTGTTGAAGGTAATATTCAATATTTCTATAAAAGATCCTTAAGACCAAGAGGTTTTGAGCTGTTGGATTGGTGATGAAGCTGGTGAATAGTAAGTGTTATTTTTTGTGGTTTATCATTTTTTCCATCACATAAATTGGTAAGTAAAGGAATAAAGAGGTAAAAAAACTAAGGATGTAAAGTGAAGCGATTTTTTGTAGATCAAATATCATGATAAAGGTTATCATGATTCTTGAAATGGGTGATGAATACTGAGATTAGGTAGAAATAAGAACATGGATATTGTATGTTTTTTAAACAATTATAGAACAATGTATTAAAATATGAACATGTGCTCCATGTAAGGAAATATCCATGTATTTTTTTCTACATAGGTGAATTTCCATATTGTAATGTTCTACTCTATATACAAATATCCATAGGGGAAAATTTATTGATAAGTGATTTTGGATATTTGAATGGATTATATAGTCAAATATACCACATATGAAAATGATTCACACATAGGAATTGGCATTATAAGAGAATTTACATTCCAATCATAACATATTTAGTTTGATATCAAAGAATACCATGTAAGGATGATGAGTCACACTAGATTCTCAAGATAATTAAATTCAAATATAATTATAAATTGAATAAATGGAATGTTTTTTGAAGGAAATCAAGTCTATTATTTTAAATGGTGAGTCTACAAGAAACATTTTCAGGTTTTTTGAATTATAAAAAATATTAGAAATTAAAAATAATTGATTCATGCACTATTGTGAATATCAAGGAGATAGAAGAATATGAATAAAATTGAAACACTATGTTTTGAATATATACATTCATTACAGATCATGTGAAGTTGAGGGTGATATAGAATCATTAAAAGAAGAAAAAAGAAGAAACATGAAAAAATAAGAATAAGTACATTCTATTTACTATGAAACAAATAGAAGATGAATAAGAACCAACTTGTGGAAGTGAATGTGTGAATAATACTAGCATAACAATGATGAAATTTTGAATCATGGTTATAAAGGTATATTCCATTATTGAAAAATATTTATTATTATTTCAAATATGGGAGAAACACACACTTTCAAAAGACTATGGTGCAATAAAAGTGACGGATATACATTTATTTATATAAAACACAATGATTTTTTATAGTATAATGTGTGATCTTAGATAGTTTCTAGATAATTCCAAGGACTAGCTACTCCTATTGAGTTGTAAACCATATAAATTCATGTGCTCTTGTGGGTGTTCTTGTTTGAGTTGTTCAATAGATTCATTTATCTTAAACTGAATACAAAAGTTGTTATTTAAAATATGTAAACATAAAATTAGGCCACTAATTCACCACCAATATCAGTGGTCTCATAGATCCTTAGAGCATATAATTGGAATTACAGAGAAGTTCATTTATATACCCAAGTATGATTGAATTTTGAAGAGAACGTTTATCGTAGGTGTTCAAAATTTAGTGAATTTTAAGGGTATTATTGTATTTTATGGTAAGTATTATCATATCTATAAAGAAATAATTCTGACCTATCTAAATCCATTAGCTATGAATTTTTAGATCCTTTGAAAAAATATATTTTCTCTATGTGATGAGGGTGATACTTAAATATCCACTAAAAAGAAAACCCTAGAGATTAATAAATTTGTAACAAATTATATCCTTTCATATCTCTCTCTCTCTATCTTATCAAGTAAATTACAAAGGGTTAAAGGTACTGGGTTGACTAAAGGTATTTGAGATATGTTGAGAAATATATATAAAGGAAAAATGAAACTAAATATAGCTAAATTTAAAATTTAGAGATTGAATTTTTAAAATATGAAGATGATAAAGGATGAATTTATTGGAGAGTTCATTTTAATGGTTAATTATTTGTGAGCACTATTAAAATATTTGGTGAAAATTTGGATTATTATACTACTGTTGAGAAAATCTTATGAATTATTTTTGGATAAATTTGTTGTATAGGTATCATAATTGGAACATAGATAACTAGAAAATTTTTATTTTAACTATTTTTATAGTAATCTCATTACTTATGAAATTAGAAAATAAAATTATACTAGGAAGAAGGAAAATGTTGACAAAAGATCTCATTTAAGGCTTTAAAGCAAGAAAATTCAAAGAAAGTGGTAGAAAAAAAATACATTGATCCCGATTCATATGATTATGTGAGTGGTTAAATTTATGATCCCATGTATTTTTATCTAAATAAGTTAAGATAGGGACATGGAATTAAAATAGAAAATTTCTATTGAAATGTTTAATTATTGAGCCATTAAACATTTTATATAAAATTATCCAAGGGAATAAGAAGAAGAAGATAATTATGAAGAAGTTAGAAGACAATGTAGATCAATAAAAAATAAAGATGATAGATATTTTTTAAACAAAATGGGTTTAATATATTGTGTTTTAAATAAAATAAAAGAAACTATATATCTAAATTATGAGAAGGTGGTGACCATAAAGTAGAAGATGAAGGAGAGACTTCTAGTGGGGAAGGTTCTAAGAATATTCTCATCGCTAAAGTTAATAATGAGAGCTTCAACAGTGGTGAAAGTAGTAATTATATAGTGTAATAATAAGAAAATAAAATGGTGTTCATATTGAAGATATATTTTAAATAATGTCTCCTAGAAATTGAAAATCATGACAAAGAAAACAAGAGATTGATGAAAAATAACCAACCTAAAAAAAATTAAGAATCTGTCCATGTAGATAAAAAATATATATTTTTCATATAGATTTATGATCTGAATAATTTTATTTATTAAGAAATCTTTTTAGAAGTAAGATATTGGAAAAGATAAAGAATAAGATCAAAGTGCAAGATATTTTTTAATAAAAAACGTCTGAAGGTGATCAGGAAAGGTAATACTTTTAAAAATCAATTCTAGAGGTTATAAAATGATATATAAATGATGAAACTCAATTAAATTTTTAAATTTCATCCTAAAATAATTTTATCAAGGATGAGAATACTAGAAAATAATCTGAGTAGGAGAACAAAGATAAAGGGACAACATGTGTGGATAAAATTTTGTATATTAGAAATCATGACATTATGGGAAGTCAAACATTGGTGTAGAGACTACTAAACATGGTGTTTCTAAAGGGTTAAAGGAAATATATAATATAAAGAAGAATAAATTATTATTCTACCAAAAATTTGGTTCAAAAAAAGGATCTAATATTGATAGTTAGAAAGATATTGGAAGATAGATATTTAGTTATAGACAACATGAAATTTTCAAAGGAATATACTCTTTTTAGGGATATTGTTAGTAATGTGGTGGGTTTGAATATTTGTCGATTATATTATGGTTCAACAATCAAAACAAAAATGATTATAGGAGGTATTAAAGCTAGAGTTTGATGTGGAGTCATCCCACTCAAATAAGAAATATTCAAAATAAATCTAAAAAAATTAATTTAATGATTGATAATAGATTACAACTTCTTGAAACTCTATTTGAGTTGTGTGATCAGCCTAGAAACCATGTAATAGTTTTTATTATGATTCTAAAAAATAAAAAACAATTATGACAAAACTATAAATCATTTGGAGAAGGTATAAAACAGAAAAGAAAAAACTCTTATAGTTGAAACTACTATCAAGGATACATAGGAGAATGCCCATGGATATTATAAAGTGGTTATTATTCACACATGGATAAATATTTGAATATATTAAAAAATGTGATAGACTAAAATGAAGGTACTATTACATTTATGAATGATGAGACTCTTAGAAATAAAGGTACCATGACTTCTATTATTAAAAAAAATAAAATACTAGAGTACCTTATTTGTTGATGGGTTAAAACACAATTTTTTAAGTGTGTATATAATGAAACATAATTTCTATACATAGATATCACAACTTAATAGATGAATATTCATTAAAAAAACTTAACTTTCTATGCTATAATCATATAGGTCTAGTTCCATTGAAAACTTAGATGCATAAACTACTAGTTCACAAGTGAACTACATCATCTCCCACTATGTTCTTTATAACTAGAACCCTTCTTGTATATATCATACATAATACCATTATTCAAAACTTTTGGAAAGGAAACATAAAAAAGGGTGATATCTAATGCTTAATAAGGGAAATAATGTGAGATATCTATTATCACATAACCATAAAAGAGACTAAGGGTATGATAACTTGAGCAAAACATTTTAAAACTATACCTTACATATCATAAATTGTAATCTTTAATAATTTCATAATGCGTGGAAGTTTTAATACATAAATCATAAAGTGGTCAAAAAATATGATCTATGAGAGAATACCATTAGAATAATATATAATATCATGGAATACACATAATAATAAAATATCATTTACTTAATAGTCAAGGATTATTTACAAGACTATCATAGTTTATTGGTTTCACTCCCCATACCATTATATTAATCAAGGTTCACTCCCAAGAATTTCTTAGTGGACTGAGTCCCTTACTGAACTCAATTCAATCCCCATTCTTGTACAGTTTATCTCATGAGATATCTATACTTAACCAATTAATTAGAGGGGTATATAATTCTAGGACCACCCATCACATAGTGAAAATCATATAGATGTGTACCTCAAGATCATATAATATTCATCATAACTTAACCTCTAAAAAGAAATATTTTTGATAAGTAGTTCATCATGACATAACCCATGGAAAAGAAACAAGTTTCATAAACATATTTTCATCAGAATCATAAACCATAAAAAGAAAGAATAAGGATGATATCATTGAATAATATCCCCAATAAACATTAAAAAACATCAAATGATGTCATCTTAGATGGATTTTTTTAAATGATCACTTGGAACATTTCTTTGGGAAAATAAACTCTTCACTTTGAAATAACATATTTAAAATCTAAAAATCTACCAAATATTAATGAAGACATTTTATTTTAAAATAAACATGAAAAAATATAACGTAAAATTCAAACGGTTGAGTGGTTATGACAAAGGAAAATTTTGTTCATGACATATAATTTAAAAGAAAACATTCTTTTTACACTTTTATAAAAATTAAAAAAATTACATCCTTCAAATAATGAAAAAAATATTAATTTTAAACCATTTTTTAGAATGGTAAACATGGGTAAAAATTAATTTAAACAATAATATTATATTGTTAAAAAAATTCATGAAAACATTTTTAGAAAACTTAGATATGGAATAAAAAGTTTTTTCTACTGAAGAAAGAAATAAAGATGGTTTTCCATAAAAATATTCTTTCAGTCTCATGATATATTAAAGAGGAAATTTAAAGGAAAAATTTATTCTTAGAAAATAACTTCTGTATAAGAAATTTAATGAGTTTATTGATATGTATATCATGAAATTTCATCATAATATACTTAATCCGAAATAATTCTGATAAACAATGAGATTGTAACATAAAACCCTTACCACATGTCATAATTTCTTCATATGTGTTCAAGAATCATGTATAATAAATATATATTTATTATAAATATATTATAGAACCATAATAATATATATCATACCATATATTATTTAATTATAACATTTTATCACCAATTTATTAATATTTTTTATTAAATCCACTATTCTGGGTGATAACTGCTTTGTTTTTCACATATGTTTTGGTTTGGAATTTTTGGTCCTTACACTTTGATAACGATTAAATCACCTAAATAATGGAAATAATGATATAAATATCATATATATTACTTATTTACATATTTAGATTTATCCCTAAAATTTAGATTGAAAAATGAATATTACTGTTCATGGAGATGGTATGCCATACGTATGTATAAACATTATTTTCATTCATTAATGGATGGAAGAAAATAAATTTAAATTGAAATTAACATTTATAAAATAATTATTAAATCATATATATCATATTTAATTACTAAATATATTATTATTACCATCCATTTCAAAGTAAATTTAAAAATGATTCACACAACTTTGTGGAGGTGGTAGTCCACATGTACGCACTAGTGGCATTTTTATTTTCCAAAAGTAATAAGTTAAGAAGTGAGATATGATATTGTAATTCCAGAACTATAATTATGTCAAAAATAAAATATATATTCAATAAATAAATTATTATATCTATCCTTGATAGGAGGTGATGGAAAATGAATTGCATCGATTCGTGAGGCGGTAGTCTGCTGTACATACGATCAATAGTTTCATTTCCCATTTGATGGAATTGGTGACTGATATTGGTTATGAAATTAAAATAATAAAATAATAGTATATTTAATATATAGGTGTTATTTTATCATCATAGTTTAATATGTTTTTAAAGAGGTAGAAGAATAAATAAAATGAAAACACATGGTTAAGAAATATACCTATTCTTTTGACAACCTCTTTATGATTATACCTAAACCCTTTATAGGATGGTTTAATAATAAAAAAGGGACTCTAGGTCATGGGGAGGGTTTTTATGAAGGTTTTGTGGAATTATTGGATGAAAAAATGGCTCTTTAATTGTGTATAGGATAATAGAGTGAGTTTCCATTTATAAGTGGGAGAGAGGACCCACTTGGAATTTTTGAAACGAATAAAATATATTAATATATTATTCATAGGAAATGGATCCCAAATTAAAAATTCACAAATATTAGATGATATAGTTTATAAATATTTACATAAAATATAATTTATATATTTTTATAGGTCATTTTAACACTTATATATTTAGTTTAACCCCGAGTAAATCTCTTTTAACTATAATCACGGTAATTGATTTTTACTATTTTTATAATTGCATATGATCAAATATTAATTTGAATTTATCACAAAATATTAATTATTATATAAAAAAATATCTAATCTATTATACAAAATAAAATTCACATATGTGACAAAATTTATTATAAAATTAATCCCACAAACACAATTAATACCAGTTTCTAAAAAACAATATTTTTAAGTATAAAAATTTATTATATAAAAATTAAACATAAAACCAATTATAATGAAATAAATTGGATTAATAATAATATAATTTATATAATTTTACTTTTATAAAAATTTTAAAAAAATTAACTTTTTAAATTATTTAAACAAAAAGACAATTGTTAATAATAATCACTATTTTCACTATTCATCAAAAAGATAATCAATTTAGAAAATTCTCAAAAAATCACTCTATGATAATTTGGAAATTTATATTTAAAAAATTAAGTGTATTATTTCAAATAAATGTTCTAAAAGTGGGAAAAATTATTTTTAAATCAAGTTTGTAAAATGAGATGATTTTTTTAGAAAAACATACTATTTTAAGCATAAAACTGGATTTATTCTCATTCTAGGCCTCAAAACATATTATATGAATGATAAAAAAAATATATTGAATAAAAAATCATTAAAAAATAGTAATTAATTTAATTTATTAAGATAAATACACATTTCATGGATAAAAATAGTGTTTCATAAAAATATTATTTTATATTGATTTCATTTTCTTTTTCTTTTATAAACAATTTATTACCAATGAATTTATTTTAAAGATGTGTAAACCATATAATTTTAATAATTTATTTAGTCCTATTCATACTAACCAATTTAATGTATTGATTATATTCGTTTGATATATTACAATTAATTTAGATTCAGAGTTGTTTGTATCATAAGCTACCGAATATATTAAATTTATTTAAAAACAAATATGTCATAAAATCCCAATATGTTATATTTTAATCCCATTAAATGAATTTTAAACTAAAAATTACATTAATTTTATTGATAATGATGATATTTCTACCTCATCACATTCTCATGTTGCTAATAAGCTTCTTATAATTTATAATTCCCCCACATAACTTTAACCCGATGATTAGTATTTTTCCATAGATTTTAACTCTAATTCTAATATTTATTCCTATTTTTATTCATAGGAAAGATCATATTCTATTGGTATAACCTTTTAATAAAAGTTTTGTACTTCCTTAGGAGAGAAACATGGAACACATCATGAAATTGAGGGAGGTTTGTTGGAAGCACCAAGCGATAAGCTACCATCCCTAATCGATCAAGAATCTCAAAGTGACTAATATACCTAGGGTTTGGCTTTCATTTCTCTCAGATTGTAATAAAATTATTCCATGGATTAATTCATTGAAAAACTTTCTCACTAACTTTAATATTTTGATCTTATATATTATTATCATCATTACTTTTTTATTGACTCTAAGCATCTTTGATGTTCTATTTAATGGTTCAGCATTTTTATACCATTTACTTAGCTACCTCAGGTACCAATGGATTTATTTATATAATTTAATACTAGAAAATTTTAGTTATACACTTATTTTCATCAAGGTATTTATAAGTATCCTTCTGAATTCTCAAGTGAAATCTATTTTTGTATTAAAAAGTAACTAAGGGAAGGTGTTGTTCCCAAAAAACATTAAAATCCATAGAAAAAATATTAATATATCCTTTGGCGTTTGAATTGTTATCTAAGACTGAACATATGTCTAATGATGATAAGAAGTGATGAAACATAACTATATATCCTAAACCCACTAAATACTTCACTAGATCATTGAGGTAAACCTTAGATCTCGATCAGATATAATTAAATGTTGTACTCCTTGAAACCTTACCACTTCCTTAATTTATATTCTTGAAAGCAAATAAAGATAGAAATATTATCTAATATAAATAAAGTGTGATTAATTTATATGGTCATTGACATACACCCATATATAATTATGGAATTTAGACTTTTTGGGGAGTCCAATGACAAAATATATGGTTATATTTTCCCATTTCCACATGGTATTATTAATGGTTATACCACCCCTATAGAATTTTTCTTGTTAGCCTAAACTTACTGACATATAAAGCACTGAGAAACAATATTTGAAATATATCTCATCATGATTTACCACTAGAAATACGCTTTCATACCTCTATACATCATTATACTTATTGGATGAATAAATAATAAATAACTATGAGACTCCTCCATTAGATCCTTATTCAAATGTGGTACTGATGGAACACATACAAAGTTCTTAAATATTATCATTACATCATGTCCAAGGTTGAATTTAGGAACATTTTTTATCTTCTTATATAGTTACACATATTCCTTTTGTGCCTCACATGGATAGATGATTGAACACTCATTTGAAGAAGGTAATTTTTCCCTCTTCCCTCAATACTTATTGATAAATTATTTGAAAAAATATAAATATTTTATCTTTGTTGATCCTCATTATAGATAAGCTAGCATGATCCTTTCGACTCAAATCATTAGCAACCTTGTTCAATTTACTAAGGTGGTAATATATTGAGAATTCATAATGTTTATTTATATCCAACCATCATCTGTAGAACATATTTATCTCTTTTTGAGTGAATATATGATTTAAACTTATATGATCAGTATATATATCACACCTTTCTCTATAAAGATAATTCCTCCATATATTTAATGAAAAATTACCTCAAATAACTCCAAATAATGATTTGTTTAATTGTTTTCATGAACATTAAATCTTCATGATGCATAATATACAACTATATCATTTTTCATGAGAAAACATCCCAATAACTTCTTTGACACATAAATATAGATTATAATCCATTCTCCACTATAGGGGGATGTAAACACAGGTCCCCTAACTAACCTACTCTATAGTCCCTTGAAATTTTATTTACATTCATCTATCCAAAGGAACTTTTCCCTCTTTTAAGTTATCGTAGTTAGTGGATTAGATAGTTCTGGAAAATTCCCAAAATGGTTCTTATAATCTATAGAAAAGCCAAGAAAACAATGGATCTCAGTCATATTGGTTAGTTTGGGCTAACATTTATTAACTTTTTTCTTTGATGGATCCATATATATAGCCCATAAGAATATATGACCCAAAAATAGAACTTTTATAACCAAAATTCACACTTTATAATTTTTTCATACAATTTATCCTTCCTTATGGTCTTCAGTAAAATCCTTAAGTGATTTTAATTATCTTCGTACTCTTTGAATATATAAGAATATGTTTTATAAATACTACCACAAAATGATGAAGTTAATATCTAATGAATCTATTTATTAATTCCATGAAGATATCAAGGGAATTATTGTTTCCAAATAGAATCACAATGAATATATAGTGTCCATAACTTATACATAATAATGTATTAGGTATATCCACCATTTTGACTATGAATTTATAATATCCAAAATGAAGGTCAATCGTGGAAAAGTATTGAGCTTTACAGAGTTGATAAAAAATATCCTCAATATGTAGTAAAAGATACTTTTACTTGATTATTATCTTGTTTAGTTTATGATAATCAAAATATATTCAAATAAATACATCTTTCTTCTTAACAAAAAAATAATAGGTTCACCTCAAGGTGGCACACTTGTCGGAATAAATCCATTTTCAAGATTCTATTTTATTTGATTCTTTAACTCCAGAAACTAAATTGGGGATTTTCTATAAGGATTATTTTAAAGAGGTGTAGAACTAAGTATGAGTTTTATTGAGAAATTAACTTCAAAATTTGGTCAGATACTAGAAAAATACTCTTTAAAGGCATCCATAAACTTCTGCACAATAAGAATATCATTATTATCGATTTTCTCCCCATCCATCTGAGATAAACACCATTTTGAATAGGAATCAAGACCCATACACTGGGTGTGATTTCTATCAAAAGTTCATATTTATTATCTCACTAGTAGACAATGAAACTTTGGTTTAGAATATCAAATGTGACTTCTGTTCTTTAAAATTTTATGTGGTATTTATGTATAGAAATACAATTTATGCCTATGATAAAATAAAATTCAATTATATAGAGAATATAAATATTTTTTAGGAAGCACATTCACACAAACTTTGACTAGAGAAGAATCATAGACTTGGGTTGCAGTCATCATACCATTAGGGGGTTTCAATATAAATTCAATATCTAATTGTTGGGGTGTCATTTTTATACCCTTATAAAATTATATAGATATATAATAGGGAGTAGATATAGAGTCAAATTAGACATTAAAATTTCTAGAGTGGATAGTAAGTGTACCTTTCACTATTTCTTCATCATACCCCTAATCATAAATAGTGATCACATGATATTTTCATTTTCCTCTAGGATTAAGAGGTTATTGAAATCTATCATCATCATTAAAATTATAATTTTTTTCACTATATAGTATAATTACCTTAATTGAATTGGAAACTGTGGAGTGTGGGTGGTGAATTATATAGATATTTCTCTTTATTTGAATATTTAACTGACTTATTCCCATCACTTTGACATTCTATTGCATGATGACCATTTTTTCCACACTTAAATTTTTTTCCAGGACTCTTAAGACAATTTACTCCAGGTTTCCTTCCACTCTTTGATCATAAAGAAAGGATCATCATCATCTCTCTATGGTTTTTATAATTTCCTATAAATTACAAATTTCTTTTCTTTTCAAACCCATTAGATTAATAGCTGACTCTAATCTCCATTTCAACTTGATAGCACATTGAACTATTTATTCGTAGTTACTGAAGTCCCTTATGGTTAACAACCTTATGATTCTTGGTTTTAAGCTACAAAAGAATCGATCAACAATACATTAAAGATAAATGATAATATTATAAGAATATCACACTAGTATTTTAAAATTTTCCTCAAAGGTAACCACAAATCCATCATACTTATGATTTAGCTCAAGGAAGTATGTATCTATTTTCATAGGAATAATTTGAGTATAGTACTTATTGAAAAATAATATTTTTAAATCATCCAATTCCATAGAGTCAATTCCTTCCTATTTCATTATATTCTTTATAAGATTCACCCAATGACCTGATTCTACTTCTAAATGATAAATATCGGAAATAACCTTTTCATGTTTCAAATACTCAAGAATATAAAATAAATTTTTAGTGGTATTGATCCATTTCTCAGTGACCAAGGGATCATCAGAACCACTAAAATAATGTGGGTGTTTCCACATGAAGTACTGAAAAGAAAATTGTTACCTAATTTTATCATTTCGAATCTCAACATGATTCACAACTTGATAATGTTGAGTAATCATAACAATGTTATCAATGTTTTTTTTCATTCTAGTTCCCATAACATCTAGTTTCTCTGGTATACAATCATTCCATTGACCTTCATATTCAACATTAATATGGTCTCTTTAGGTTTCATCCATTGAATACAACTAAAATGAATAGTGTGAGAAATGATAATCATAGTGGAAAAACACATAATTATGAAAATAGTTTTTTAAGATGTATAAATCATGAAAAATTATTTTCAATCCGTGACACCTTAGGTTTAACCTTGGTCATTCATATTCACCATCTATTAAAATTCTTCACAATGGTTCATAAAAAAATTGTTATTTAACCAAATAATATTCGTTATAAGTGTCATATGATGTATACAATAAGGGATCACTCATCGTGTACCAGAATAATGAATGATATAAACTTAGATAAAACTTTTTATGGCTATTACCCCTAGATTCATATGTTCAAAAACCACACCCACTTGTATTATCCAAATAGAGATATTTTTATATGAAAACAATAATCCTTTATTTACAATAAATTAGTACATTCTCATATACTTCGGATTATCATAAGGGTTGTCACAAAATTTTTACCATCCTACTTTCCAAAGGTTAAATAAGCCTTACTTCGATACTAACTATAAATACCTATACTTATTATACATAGAAATCTCATCTTAATAGATGAATATTCATTATAATAAAATAAAAATTCGTGTTATAATCTTATAGATATAGTTCTTTTAGAAAGATAGATATTTTAAAAATAGTTTCATAAGTGAACTATATCATCTCCCACTATAGTATTCATAACTAGAAACCTTCATAGATAGATCATACTTAACACCCTTATTCAAAACCTAGGGAAAGAAAACATAAAAATGGGTGATCTATAATCCTCAATAAGGATAAAAAAGTGATATAACATTGAAAAATTAAACATAACATGAGAATAAGGTAATGATACCATTAACATAACATTTGAAAACCATACCCTGTATATCATAGATCATAATATTGAATCATGGCATAAATCATGGTTGTTTATAAGGTATGAATCTTAAAGGGACAAAAGAACATGAGACATGAGAGTATAACATTACCATAAGACATAACTTTATGGAATACTCATAAGCATATAAAATAATTTCCTTAGTATTCAAGGATCATTTATAAGAGTATCATAGCGGATTAGGTTTATTCCCCAGAACAATGTAGTAGTTAAAGTTCACTCCTAAGACTATCATAGTGGACATAGTCTCTTACTAAATGAGGTTCACGGCCCTTTATAGTCCTATTTATCTCATGAGATATATATATTTACCTAATTAATTAGAGGGAAATATAATTTTGATACCACCTATCCCATAATGAAAATCATATATATGTGTAACAAAATATCATAATATATTCATCATATGATAACATGTGAAAAGAAGTAGGTTTTATAAGTAGTTCATCATGACATAACCCATGGAAAAGAAATGGGTTTCATAAATATCTTATCATTATAATCATAAACCATCCAGAGAAAGAATAAAGATAGTTTCATTGAATCATATCCCCATTGAATATTAATAAATATAAATGATGTTAAATTAAAGATCATTTTGAACATTTCTTCAGGAAAATACAGTTTTCAATTTGAAATCACTTATTTAAAATCTAAAAATTTACCAAATATTAAATAAAATAATTTATTTGAAAAGAACCTAGGAAATATATAAAAGAATATTTAAAATATTGAGTGGTTGTAATAGTGGAAAATTATATTCATTTCATATATGATAAAAGAAAACATTCCTTTCTAACTTTTGTAAAAAGTCAAAAGTACCTCATTTACAAAATAAAAAAAATATTCCTTTTTAAAACGTGTAATAAAAATTATATCATGGTTAACCATGAATTTAAAAAATATTAATATAATGTTAAAAAAATTCTTTAATTTTTTTTAGAAAACATGTAAATGTAAGAAGATGGATTTTCTATTGATGAAAAAAATAAAGTCGGTTTTCCGTAAAAATGTTCTTTTGGTCTCTTGAGTACTTAAAGAGGGGAAAATAAAAGTAAAAAAAGAGAGAGATATATATATATTGGGTAAGAAATTTAATTATTTTATTTATAGCTAGAATATTAAATTTCATCAATTTAAAACATAATATTAAATAATCTTGATAAGAAATGACTTTGTAACAAAAAAACCTTACGTCAGGTATGAATTCTTTCATATGTGTTTGAATATCCTGTATAATAAATATAGATTTATTATAAAAAAATTTTAGAACCATAATATTATATATCATACCATAAATTATTTAATTATAACCATTTGTCACCGATTTATTATTAACTATTTATTAGAATCACTATTTAACATGATAACTACTCCGTTTTTCATGTATATTTTGGTTCAGTAGTTTTGGTCCTTGTACATTTTTCATGGTTCCATCACATCCAAAATGTTAATAATGATATAAATATAATATATATCCCTTATACATAAGTTTATAGTAAACTATAAAAGTTGGAGATATAAAAATTAATTTCATTATTCATGGAGATGATGGGACGTATCTATATATAAATATTTTTTTCATTTTTCAAAAGATGGAAAAAAAAAATTTAAAATGGAATTTACCTTTACAGAATCACTATTATGTCATATATATCATATATATTCATTAAATCTATCATTATTTCTATCCATTTTAAAATAAATTGAAAAAAAATCACATCACTTTATAGAGGTGGTAGTCCACATGTACATACGAGTGATGTTATCATTTTGCAACATTAAGAAGATAAGAAGGTATATGTGATATTGTAGTAGATTTGTTTTTTTCATAAATACCATTTATATAAATTATATCAATCATTATATGCATCTATGAGAGGTGGTGATGGAAAATAAATTATATCGGGTTGTGAGGTGGTAGTCCACCGTACACACAACCCACAGTTTCATTTCCCATTTGATGGAAGGGTAGATGGAAATGGGTTATTCCATAAACCTAAAAAAATTTAAGTATATTTATGAAAAATGTGTTATTTTTTCATAATATTCTAAGAATATTTAAAGGTGGTATAGTAATAAATAAAATGAAAGCACATTTTTAAGAACTATACCTCTTCTTCGAACAAAATTTTTAGGTTTGTAAGTAATGCCTTCTTAAGAGGCTTTTCTGATCAAAAAATGAATCTAGGGAATGGAGAGGGATATAAGTAATGGGTTTGGGTAGGTATTTTTGTAAAAAAATTATCTTGATGTGTAGATATTATAGGAGAGTTATCGTCCCTTTATAAGTGGGGGAGATGACCCATTTAGATTTTTTAGAAGGAATAAAATACATTAATTTCTTATTCACACAAAATGGGACCACAATATATCATTAATAGAGTATTATATTATAAAGGGTCAAAACATGTATATTAAATATAATTAATCAAGTTTTATGTCATTTTTACTCTCGTCTCTTTAGATTAACCCCATGGTAAAACTGTTTTAACCTTAACCGTGGAAACAAATTTTTTTATGGTTTTACTATTCATGATGAAAAAAATTAAGTTGAAATTATTAACTAATATTAATTATGATAAATCCAATTATGAAATCCATTTTACCAAATTAACTTCATATATGTGGAGTAATTAAATTTAAAATTCAACCCATAAACGTAATGAAAAAAGGTTTAAAAATGTTTTCTTTTGTATGAATTGTTTATATATCAAAATTCAATATAATGTCTATTAAAATGAACTAAATAGTATTTATAATCATATAATTTTAATAATTTTAATTTTAATAACATTTTAAAATAAAATATATCCCTTTTAAATTCTTTAAATGAATTGATTTTTTTTAAAAAAAATCTATATTTTTCACTATTCATAAAAAAATCAATATTTTTAGAAAATCAACAAAAATTCACTATAATATAATTTTGTTTTTTTTATTTAAAAAAATTTGATTTTTTAATTGTTTTTTCTAAATGTGTAATATCTTAGTTTTAAAATAATTTCGCAAAATGCGACGAAACAATTTTTTTAAGAAAAAATAAAGTTTTAAGCATAAAAAAATTATTTATTATTATCCCATTTCTTGAAAAAATATTAGTTGAATAATAAATAATTTTATTCAATATATTTAAATCATTCATCAATAGTTATTAATATAATTTATAAAGATGAAAACACGTTTTTGGCATAAAAAATAATATTTTCGTAAAACATTTCTTTTACTTTGAAATGTTTTTTTTCATTTGTAATCAATTGATAACCAAAGAATTTATTTTATACATGTGTAAAACATATAATTTTCATAATATAGTTATTATTATTCATACTTTCTATTATAATTGCTAGGTTATGACACTATAAAATATTATGGTTCACTTAGAAATGAGGTTGCGTGTATCGTAAGCTATTAAAGATATTAAATTTATTTAAGATGAAATATATCATAAAATTTTAGGTTGATATAGTTTATTAGGTATTTTGTGAATTAAATTAGGTATTGAGTTATAAAATTGGTGTATAATTAAACTTATTAAACATTGATAAGGTATGACTAGAGGAAAATTCCCAAAGGAAAATTATTTTTGGTAGGGGATGATGAAAATTCATTTTATCTGAGAAAGAAGGAAGAGAATCAATAGTTATATAGATTGTTTAAGAGTATATTACAGAGAAATTGGAATAAGTTGAATCCAAAAGAAAGTTTACATTATGTTCCAAATATTATGATAAGAATAGATTGGTGTTTCTCTATTTTATATAAGGGTATGTTCACAAATTATACAAATAAGAAGGTTTAGATACTTTCATATCACCATTTGGATATTGTTCATTTTGATATTTGTCAGCCCATTAAGATGCATTAAATAAAAAGAGGTAAGTATTTTATTTTATTTATAAATTAATTTTCATGAATTACATGAATTATGTTTATGAAACATAAATCAAATTCTCTTACATTGGTCAATAATTTTAGGAGAAGTGATGAAAATGATTCAGATTTAAAATGGTGTTGGAAACAAAAATGTAATGTTTGAAGGGAATCTTGAGAAGTGTGATATTTTTCATAAAATAATTGTACCATTTAAAATAAAAAAATGGTATGGCTAAAATAAATAATATAAGTCTGGTTGAGATGGCTCAAACCATGTTTATTGAACATGAAACATCTCTGTTCATTTTGAGACAAAATATTAGAGCTATAGTTCAAATAAAAAACCACTATTTCTCTGGAAAAAATTCATATATGTACCTATATGAGATTTAATTAAAAAAATACACAAGTTATAAGTACATGAGGGTATTTTTTATCAACTGTATTATCAAAGTTAAAATTGAAAATATTGTGAAATTTGGCCAAAGAGGTGTTTACAAAATATTTCTTGAAAACCATCCAAATGGTAGAGGATAAAAATCCTGAAATAAGTATATTGAAATTATAATTTATGTAGATGTTGTGATTGTAAATGAAAATTAAAAATGGGTAATTTCAAGAGAAAATAAATATTTAAAAAAAGGAGAAAAATAAAATGCTTCTATTATGCTACAAGTTTTCATTATTGACAGAGATGAAAGTTTTGATACTATTCAAGGAGTAGTGGAATACTCGACTATATCAAGTTAATAATAACAGACTCATTTATCATATTAAATAATAATAAAGTTGGTAAATATCCAAAAAATCATAAGAGATCAAGAAAAATAGGTTCAAAAAACAAGAGCACTGAGGTAATTTTCATATACCTTATTGTTTTCACAGGTTAAGCCAAGAGATGTTAAAGAAGTATTTGTTACTCAAGAGTGGATTGATTCTATAAATGTGGAATTGGATCATATTTAAAAAAATGAGATAATTGATATAGTATAAAAACCTAAATATAATATTGTTATTTGAAAAAATTGGTTTTCAGAAACAAGATAATTGATAAAGGAGAGGTGGTAAGAATTAAAGAAAGGCTGGTTTGTAAAGAATACTTAAAAGTTGAAGGCATATATTTTGATGATAATTTTGAACTAGTTAAAATACTTAAAACCATTAGAATATTTCTTGTAATTGAATAATAATGGAAATAAAAGATATTCCAAATGTATTTAAAGTTATAGATATTGAAAAATAAGTCTATATTAACAAAAAAAGTGGGTTCATACTTAGAAAATAATATATATATATATATATATATATATTTGAGAAATTTTAGGACATATTTATATGGGTTAAAACAATACCAATGATCTTGGTAATATATGATGGGTTCCTCTTTATAAATGTCTAATTTTGAGAAATTAATAGTGGAAAAATAACCTCTATATAAAATTATATCAAAAGGTTTCTCTAATTGTGATTTCCTATGTTGATGAAATCATATTTTTTGGAAAAAATGAAGAAAATTATGATGAATTTTCCAAGTAAATTAACATGTTATTTGAGATGTAAATACTAGATTTCGTGAGGTAATTCATTATATGGAAAATTTCATAAAATAAGTATTGAAATTTTCTCTCAAATGAAATGTATTCTAAGAAGTTATTTAAAAATTTGGAACTAATGATTTAAATATTGAATCCACACCAATTTTAGTGGAAAAAATATGTTTAAATATGAATAGGGAAATATTATCAATTATAATGATTTTGAAAAACTCAATGGTATTGTATCATAATTTTAAACCTTTATACTATACCAATTTCATGTTGTTACCCTTTGTTCCTGAGTTCATGGTCCTTCAAAAATTTCATATTCTTGAAAGGAAAAAGAAATATTATATGTATTAATAAAATAAAAGATTATGGGATAAAGTATGCCAACAAGGGAAAGATAAATATATTTGTCTATATAGATAAAAACTAGATAGGTTGTGGTGAAGATAAAAGGCCTATATTTTGTGGAGTTTTATTTATAGGTTAAACGTGTGTTTGTTGGTATATAGAGAAACAATGTTCTATGAAACATTAAAATTCATAATATGAGTATGTGGATACCATTCAAGATACAACATAGTCTTTGAGGATGAAGAAAACATCAGAATATTTTAAGGTGGTAGTGGAGCTACAACTTCTATTGTGTTTTTATAATCAAATTGTTATTGATCAATCAAAGAATATTATTTAACACTCATGGTCAAATAACATTGATTTCAATATCACTTCATCATGGAGCTTATAGAAATAAATGAGTTGAAGATATAATTTATTCTTACAAAGAAGTAGGTGAATTATAATTTTAGAAAAACTTTCCCAAATGATACATTTTATAAATTGAGGTTGATTATAACTATTTAACCTAAACCTCTTTAATGATAATATAAATGGATAATTTTCCCCTCCCTCTTCTTGTATTTGGATATTGCTATCAATGGGGGAGAAATTATGTCAACATAAATATCTTAATATTTAATTCTTGTTGAAATTATAAATGGGAGAAAACTATTTTGATATATATCCATTGATATGTGCTTAGAATTTAAGGGGGATCATATATTTAGGGTGATTTTTTTAAAAGGGTTAATCAATGAAGTTAACTTATATGAATTATGTGAACTATCTTAACAGTTCATTGATGTGAATTCAGGAACATATTATTTATAGGTTGAATTTTTTATTTGTTTAGAAAGAGTTTATGATGATGTATTGATTAAATAATTAAGTGAAGAACATTTTATTCATTACTATTTAATGGACAACATAGTAATATTTTTTTCATGGTATTATAGTTCAGTGATTCTTGTTTCCTACACTGAGCTATATCACATAAGATTAGAATTATTAGATAGGGATCCATTTCTTGTTTTCATATCTTAAGTTTTTTTCATTCCTTGGTTGAAAAAAATATAATGTGGGATATTGTTGAGACCAATAGGTTTCTGTTTTTTGTTTTTGGATCGGTGAACAAGGTGGTGAATAGGAAGTGGGATTGTTAATAGTGTGGTATTTTGTTTTTAACACATACATCAGTAAGTAAATCCTTGAAGAGTTCTAAAATTTTATTATTCAATGTAAATTGTTCTTATAAGTCTAAAATATCATGATAAAAGTTATGACGATTCTTGAAAAGGGTTATGATGATTGAGATTAGGTAGAAAGTAAAATAGAAAAGAAAATGAAGTTTGGGTTGTTGTTTGAAGAAGTACAGAACTACATATACGAATCTATAAACATGATCCACATAAGGAATTATACATGTTTAGTTTTTCTATGTACATGAATCTATGTAATTTAATGATTTTATACATATGTTAATATTAATAGAGGAAAATTTAGTCATACATGATTTTGGATACATGAATGGATCTCATAATTGAATAAACCACACATGAAAATGAGTCATGGATGGGAAATTTCTAAGTCCAATAAATTTCATCAAAACCATGATTTATACAGTCAGATCTTATAGGATTCAATGTAAGGATGAAGAGTCACAATAGATTTTTAAGATAATTAAATTCAAATAAAAATTTAAACTAAAGATTATGGATGTTGTTGAAGGAAAACGTGTCTACAATTTTAAATGGTGACTCTATAAGTGACATTTTTATGATTTATGAATTAATGAAAATATTTTTAATTTAAAAATTATTTCAAATTGCATTGAGAATATCTAATAGATAGAATAAGAGGAAGAAAACCAAAATTACATGTTTTGAACATATTCAATCATTGAAGATCACAAGAACTTAATAGTTAGAGAGTGTCATAAAAAGAAGAAGAAAGAAAAAAGAGTAAAAACAAAGAAGAAGTACTTACTTTCTGATGTTCAAGAAATAAAATTAGAAGATTCATAGACTTAAATAAGTGAATGTGTAAATAATCCAATAAGTATAATAATGATTTGTTAAATATTATTGGTGAAGTTGTTTTCTTTATTGTAAAATATTTATTTTTATTTCAACTGTGAAAGAATAAAACACAAACTATCAAATTACTACAGTACAATGAAAGTGATGAATATACCCTTATTGATGTAAATCCTAATGATTTTTTTTCTAGTGAACATTATGATAAATAATTATATCCATATCATTCTAATGAATATATAATTTTATTGGGTAGTAGTCCTTGTAAATTCTTTTGTTCCTGTGGGTGTGATTTTTTGAGTTTTTTTAGTAGATTTATTTCTATTTAAATAGGGGTGAAGGTTGTTTTTTAAAGACGAAAACATAAAAATAGACCATTGATTCACCCCTATTAGTGGTCTCATAGATCCTATATTAGAACTTAAAGGGAAGAATTTAGTTACCCTTATGAATTAGGTATTGATACTACATATTGAAAACATTTCTAATTTTCTAGTTTCCCATTATGTATGAATTCACAACCCTTATGTATTGAGAACTGTACCAGTTTTTTAGACCTAGTATAGCTAGAATTTTTTCCAAAAAATAATCTTCCAAATCCATAATATTCATGAATAAGATCATTTATAACATATAAAATATGTATATTCATTTACACACCATAATATAATATCCTCCTTAATTCTTTACATTCAATGTCCATGATATATAATATTATAATGTTGTATTAATTATTTATAGCTATGTCATCAATGATCATTCACCAGATATTACTTGATAATATCCTCAAAATTGAATTTCCTATATTTCATTGATATACACCAGTATATTAACGAACTTTATCATCATCCATGTCACCATGTCTCCTAATACCATCCTTCATGTGCCTGTATATAAACCCAAAACCATTTTAAACAAAATATAACAAAAAACCTCTTAGATGCAAAATTATACACAAATTTAATTTTAAACATAATACCATAAATCCTACTATACTTTTTAAATTAAAATCATCGATAAACTTTTATAGATTTAAAGATAATTATGATCACTCCGACCCCCCGTGTTAATAAAATTCAATGGTTCTTCCCACTCCCAGATTTTGATTTTGATTTTATCATAAAATGAATTAGGATACCATCTCAAATCTACATTCCCCCTTTCAATAAAAATATTACTATATATATTTTCTATTTTATTCATAAATATATTTTTGGGGTATATTTATTAACTTTAACTTCTAAAATTAACACCTTTTGATCTTGTGGATCCATTTACCATTGTCAAACCTTTATCTTTACTCTTCAATCACATGTTGATTGAACCACTAGATCATTTAACACCAGTGAAACTATGGATTTTTCACATCATCCTTGAGAAAATCTACTAAATAAATAATTATATATTTTAATATTTTGATATTCCAAAAATCTTCCACACCTAGTGAGATTTTCTTTAAATATTTCATCTTGTGAGTTTATCACTTTATTAAGTCATCATTAAATCCTTTAATCCTACAAAGTCAGAACTTGGTGTAGGAATAAAGATTTTAAGTTAAAAACATCAAATCCATTCATTCCACTAAAATATTCCATAAATTCTAGTAAATTGAGCTCTTACTCATTTCAACAATACACCCTATGATCTCAATCAAACTTATAGAATATTTTCAAAAATAAATAATAATCTTCGAAGTTTGTAATCCATAGCACTTGTTAATCCGAATTGATTCCAATTTTAATAAATAACAAGTTATTAAACTTAAAATCCAAGTTTATACTTTCTTTATAGGTATTCTAGTTTTATATATGGGGCTAAAAAACCATCAAAATGCTCATCACCAACTCCCCCTGAGATCCTTTCATTTTTTTCACCAAGTATTGAGAAACTTTTCAACAATGGTAAACCACTTGTTTATTATGAATCTTTATTTCCTATAGATTTTGGTATCTATATAAAAAATGGGATGATACCAAATTTTTAAAACATAGAAAAATTAAAATGAATTCACTTAATGTTGTTGATTCTTCTTTTGAGAGGCCTAATATTTCAGTGGTTGTATGATACTAATTTAAATATGGCATGATACAATTTATTGATCACTAAATTTAGAATTCAAAACATTAATTCCAAATAAGTATCTACATCATTTTAACTTCTTTATCATATTGAAAAATATTTAATTTACCATTGATATTAAGGGTGGTTGGTCAACACCACATTATGAGTTAGATTTGGCCTTGATACCAATGGTGTTTTCTCAAAAAATACTCATTTCAGTAATTCCATTTTAGTACAATCACCCATGTATTGTATATCTCCATTTAATTTGAATCACCTCAATCAATGGTTAAGAACATCTAAATACTTGGGAAGTGGATTAATTCTTAGACACCATCATGATGAGAAATTTAGTTGGTCTTGCTGAACCTACCCTTTACTTGTATGTTATTCTAATCAATTATAGTTGAAATACATGAAAAATTACTTTTATAAAAATAATTATATATATTAGAATTATATTAATCCATCATCTTTGGATTAATATTCAAATAATTTTTTATACTAATCCCACTTATACATGTAAATTTTATAGATTCACAATATCCTTAATAATTTGTCCTTTAACATAAGAGGGTTTTTCCACAAACCTTCACCTCTTTTTTACAAGTATAATTCATAATACCACTTAGTAACTCTCCATGTCAGTCTGGTTAAATATCCATTCAAGTATTCTCAAACATAATTATCTATGATAAGTCCTTCTTAAAACATTCAATACACATTATATGCATTGAAAAAAAACATTTTTATTTCTTTTCTATATTATTTTTTATTTTCATGACATCTGTTATGAATAATACATAACTATTTCTTGATAAAACCTTCATTGAACACCATCACCACTTTCCTTCCTCCTAGTGAGTCTATTTTTAAATGAAACAAAATTTTCTTCCTTCCATACATACCTCCTCCTTGACATGAGAATCTGAGTTCTATTATTCCCCTAACATTTTTATACTAAAATATCATCTTACATGACCAGAATTATTATAAATAAAAAATATACCATTAAAATAATACCTCATAAAGTCATACCTGACTTGAGATTTTGTTATAGTAGATTTATTTTTAACACCAAGCACTTTGGATTATAAAAACACACACTTATTTTGTATCATTATTTTATAATAGTAACACATTATATCCACCTTCCTTTAAGATCATTCACTTTTAAATATGTAAATAAAATATATTTTACTCACTAATTCCACATTTTTATATCCATATACTAAATTTGTTAAATCATCCCTAAGAGGGATCTTCTTCCTCCCATTATAGGTTTTCAACCTATCTTCAAGATTCAAAATATTATCATCCATTTTATTTAGTTTATTATCCATTTCTTTAAACCTCATTCTATATTCCATTCCTAATTTTATTTTTTACTCAAGTTCTGTTTTGAGAGGGATAATGGTTAATTTTAGATATTTCTCGATGATTCTTTTTATAGTTTCATGTGCATGTTATTCAAGTAGATCTCCTCACCTCATCATCTTTGAACCAATTTTCACAATGTATCCATTCAAGGATACCTCTAATTTATTCAATCATTGATTCCATAAATCCAAATTTTCTAGGAGTAAATAGTTTTATCCATGAATAATATCCAATTTATCTACCTTCTTATATGGTGAATGGATCTTGTTTTGATCATTGAAAAAAATATCAAGATTTTTGACTGGATTTAATTTCCACCACTTCCATTAAAAAATATTTAACTTAAATCACTATGGTTGAATCTTGATTTTCAAGATTATTAAAATTCTATATTAGAAATAGATTTAACATTGATCTCAAACTCACATAATGTAATGGAAATGTTCTTCTTCTTTGGATCCTTCCTATTATTATTTCACATTTAAATTTTTGACATAAGTTAGTATTATAAATATATTTTCACTCGTCTATCCCCACAACATTTTTTATAATAATATATTGGGGTAATATCTGTGACCTTTATTTCAAATGGTTTTTAATATATTACTTCATTTAGAATTGAAATTTCAAAATCACTTGCATAATGAATGGTTTTTTAGAATACCTCACTGGAGATACATTAATTTAAAATTTTATACATATTCATGTCATGAACTCCTTCATTGTTCTTTTTGAAGTTAAAATATCATTAGATGAATTCTATGATATCTTCACCAAAATCTTGTGGTGAAAAAATAAAACTCTTTTTACACCTATTATACTCGGTACCACTGAAAATAAGGGGATTAATCATTGAATCCATGTGAACAACAAATATAAAAATATATTTTTAATATTCAACATCACATTAGATATTATGGGCTTTGATAGAATTCGTTTGGACGAAACTAACTGAAAACACCCTAAGGTGTGTGTGGGGGGGGGGTGAATTATAGGGTACACCAAATAATTTTTTTTTCATTTGAAGGATTGCAATCAACATTATATTCTATTATAATTGATAACACTAAATATTAAATTTTAATAGAGAAATTAAATCACATGCACACATAATTAATTTTCACAATTTAACACTAATGGATAATCCAAGGATTATACACCTGATGATGTACCAAGGTACCAAAATCCTATATCACACACTATTAAATGGGTACTTATTTTAGGTCATGACCACTATATTCCAAGGATCATTTCCATAAAATGGTTTGGAAAAGAATCACTATTTATAAAAGGGATACTATATATTATTATCTTATATGAAAGGATTTTTTGAAGAATTTATCCATATGGGGGTATATTTAATAGTTTACATACATGAGGGTATTTCCCTATTAAACATATTATTCTACATGCCTAATGACTATAGATTTTATACTTTATTTTAAGGCCATGATTACTATACTAACAATCATAAAAGTCCTGATGATAAAGAATACACAATGTGAGAATACATAAGTTATCTTCCACATAAACATGGAATAATCATCTATTCCTCTGGATGAAGATATTCATACAATAAAATTATCTTGTTTCACTCCTGATTTAATAGTCGGATGTGGTAGTGTAACTTCATAATCTTATTTGATCCTTATCTATAAAATTAAATTAGATATATCAATGAAAATACTATATTGATGTCCTCTCTTCTACTTCTCTAAACTAGATATACAAATATGCTCAAAATCATTTTTAGAAATAATATGAGAAATTTATTAAAATATTATTCAAATATAAAACCTTGTATTCAATGGTTTCAATAAATTCCCCCATTTTATTCCTATAAGAATATTATATGTCTACTATAAATTTTAATGTGGTCATAATTATTCAATTAAATCAATTCAACTTCTTGAAATCCATTTCATATAAATCCTTTTTAAATTTCAACCAAATCAACCATATATTATTGTAATATTCTATATAGGAAATAATATAATGAATTTTGGCATAAAATTCCATTAATATAACCATTCTATGGTGTATTATCCTCTAATATGTCCTGATATAGTCCTTCCTCCCCTTGATCCTGATAAGATATCATTGTTAATAGTGTGATATTTAGGGAAAACCGAATCCAAAAAATCAATATAATATATTATATTTTAACCCTTTGAATATTAGGATGGGATTATCCAACTCTCCTAGATCATGAAAACTATTGAATCATCACACTCTCATTCATTACAAAAGTATCTAGATCCTTTAATTTTTACAAGGTGAGCTTATTCAATAGTGTGGGAATATAAAAATAGGTATAACTAATGAAATTCATCAAATTCACTTCATAGTGTAGTTTCTATGACACAATGCAGTGGAAAAGGTATTACCCTCACCTATTAAGGTTTCTAGTTATGGTACCCTAAAAATATTTCTATTTTCTATGGGATAATTATTATGTATCATTGTTTTTGGTTGAGTGTTCCTTGTGTATTATATTTTCACTTATATGATGAATAAAGGTATATAAAGTATCTAGGTCACCTACCATGTAACCCTTATATATCATGTTGATCAATCCTTATATATCATTCAGATCAACCCTTTCATATAAAATACTTTTTAAAATTTCTCACCCAGTTTAGGTAACATTTTTACATCATTAGGATTATTTATATTACCCTTATGCGTCATTTAATAACCCTTACATATTATGTAATTTTATGATTTTACTGTTTAACATTACACACTAGGTCATGAAACTAATGTATTGATAACTTTACCATTTTTTCATACCCAATCTTATCAACACTAAACATTTCTATGCTTTCCCCCCTTCTCCAAACATAATTAAATTTATTAACCCATCTTCTAAAGCTATAATTTTCTTGAGTAAGATCATTTATAACCTCTCAAATATAGATATACATCTACACTCAAAAAAATAATATCCACTTAATTATTTTTATATTATATATTCTAAATATACAGCGGTATCAAGGAATATTAATGATTTATAGCTATGTGTTCAATGATTCCTCACAAGATATGAAATTATTTTCTCCTAAAACTCCAAATAAATATAGGTTAATGTTATGAGTTAACAAATTGATATGTGTTTCACATGTGTATGGAAACCAACACCTTGTTTAACCATCTCAAAATGTCTCTTAATATCATCCTTCATGTATTTTTCAACAAATCTGATAGGTATTGAAAAAAATTACAACATAGAACCTCCTAGTTATATTAATGGACCTAAAAATACCATATTGGAAAATTGAAAATTAAGGTACCATAATTTTTTGTTATTGATCCATAATTCTCTAGTTACATTCTTCTCTTCAGTGGAATCAATCATTAAAAAAAATATTCTAACCCAATACCCCTTTTAAATTATCTAAAATGGTAATATATAGATGAAACTATATAAAATAATAATTTATAAAATAAAATTTATCCTTTAAAAATTATCTCAATCGATTGTACACCATCTTAAAAATATATACTTTTTTAAAAATATTATCCTAAATGAAATATATAGGTTTAGAATAAATGAAGAAGTTTGTTTCTCAATTTGAGATTACATTAAGAGATAATTAACTATATTATCATTTAGAGTAAAAACTAATATTTTCTTCAAAAACCTATCTTAGTATTAAAATGAAACATTATTGATCTCTATATAGTAAAATTAAAAGTTAATAAATCTAATAAAATAAAAATAGACTCTAAGATCCATATATATGAATAGTAATTCTCTTATAAAAACTCATACTATTACATTATACCTAGATTTATAATTTTCATCCTAAAAAAGAAAATGATACATAGAAAGTATGATCAACACATTCATTCCATAAAGTTCCATCTCAAAATAAGAAACCATTAACATGATTGTTAACTAATATACATTAAAAAATGATCAATATGGGAGATTGAAAACAACTACCATTAAAAATTTTGCAATATCAAGAAAACATATTAAAAATATGTTTTTTATTTATAAAGTTGACCATCCCAAATATTCCATTTAAGAAATATTTTTGAATAAATTATAAATAAGAATCACTTTCTTAAAAAAATATAGATAATAAATAATATCCATCACTTGGATTAATTTTGTTAGTAGTCTCACACAATAGACTAAAAAAACTCATGTTCACTATTATCTACCTTTAAAATTAAAGATATCCATTCCAAATTATTTTAAAATATTACCATCTAATGGAGTGGAACTCACTGAAAACTATCTTTTATATCTCTAAAAATTCACCATCTATATCTAGAAAAAGCATCAGGACCCACAACTTTATGAAATAACCCAAGGTTATATGCCAAATAAATTTAATCATGGAAACTCCCTTCATTAATCAATTTCTCATTAAAAATGACATAACTCATAGATCATAAATACATGATTAATCTAAACATGGAACAACCACACTGTGTAAACCATAAAAAATTCCTCATACTATCTTTTAGATTTCACATAACAACTAACACATTTTATTTTCATGAGTTATCCCTTAATTAAAATACTATTAGTTATCAATAGTGGGGAATCATCCTAACGGTTTACCATTAAAGAATCACTTTTTTAAAAGTTTGGGGTCGAAGCCTAATTTTATTATTAATGCAAAGAAAATACCTCTTTAACTGGGTTGAGGGAGACCCATTACATATCCCAAAGGCCTAGTGGGCATATAGCCCATTACATGACCCGTAGACCCATTTTTTAATCCCAAAAGCCCATTATGTGAATAGTACTGCTACAGTACCCGCATTGCTATAGTACTGCATAGTACCCGCCGCCGCTACAGTGCTCTGCCACCGCTACAATACTCTGCTGCCTCTATAGTGCTCTACTGCCGCTACAGTGCCTACCGTTGCTACAGTGCCACCACTGCTACAGTCGCTACAGCACTGCTACAGTACCTGCGCCCAATGAGTTTTGAACCCCCATTTTCATTTAGATTTAAGGGGTGCTTACCACTAGGCCAAACCCCAACTACACCATTAAAGAATCACTTAAAAATTCTTTCCACTTTTAAATTCAAACCAATATATTTAACACATGGAAGGAAAAAATTGACATTTAAGGCCTGTATAATTGAACAAAAGAATTTAACTCATTACAAGGGATGATAAATCATTCCACTTTACTGTATCTAAAAAAATGTTTTTGAAATAATTCAATCTTATATTGGGATGATTTATAAATCAGCCATGGGTGGATACTTTAACTATTTTTCATTTACTATTTTCTTCATGTTAGGAACTCTTTATTCCCTAGATTTTCAATCTATTTATAAATAACAAATACATGATATTATATCAATTAGATGGGATATTATCCAATTATAGAAAAAATCCCTACAACAATATCTCCCTACAAATTACTATCATATTATAATAATAACTCTTGGTTAGAAAAACAATTGCATTAATCTATTCATAAGAATATTCCTTTGAGCTTATTACATCCACCCACCCACCAGATGATATGATTTTATAAAATATTTTAATTACCATTAATGTGAACACTAACCACATATCTTTTCTACTATAATCTAAAAAAACTGATAAAAAAGATCTCACACACTCTTCATCCATTACGAATCCCAATATAATATATTTAACACTAAAATGTTATTGAAAATATTCAGTCAATAATAAGTAAATGATTTATTTTTCTCATCATAACTTTTCTTTGGAAGCTTATATCAAGGTGATATTACATGCACACCTTTCATCCTCTAACCATGAAATAGAATGATAGACAATTTATCATGACCCATATTAGCACATTTAAAGAGAAAGGTTATAACCATATCTAAATTTATATAATTAGTTTGGTATATACACCAAAACAACATTTGAATATAAAAAAGAGACACTAAAAATGAAATCAAAATTGTTAGCACTCATCTTCTTACAATCTTTTCACTAATATTCATAGTGAATTATCTATAACTACACTACCCTAAACCAGTAATCAACATCGATTGAAATGATAAATAAAATTGTAAATTCCCATGAAGATTCCACTCATTTGGATATTAAGAATAAATGAACCATTTACGTCCCTTTTAGAGAATTTCACCTTTTTGTTGACCATAAGTAATATTTTTACAAAATAGATTTCTCAAAGGATTATTTTTATCTATGATCATGATTCCAAATTATACTAAACTCCATAGATATAAATTGATCATGAAAGTTAAATCACATAAAAATCAAAATTTTAACACCCCAATCTTCCACGACACACTTCTCTTTAAATAATACAATAGTGTGTATTGTGCGCAACTTCCAGTTCTAACACACCACAACCAATCAAACTAGCTGTTATGAATAGTAATACCCAATTTTTGAAATTTTAAAAAATTTATCTTTCAAAATGGACTTTATTTTTGGATTTGGAATAACGAAATTATTTTAGGGTGAATTTTTGGTATTTTTCTGAAAACTTTCAATTTTTGATGAATAGTAAAAAACACCGAGTTATAGTTTAAAACTAAATTTTTATTTAAACAATTAATTATTTTATTTAAATTTAATTTAGGAAAAAATAGATACATAAAACCTATATATATTCAATTTAATTTATTTTAGTCAGTTTATAATAATTTTAGATATATTAAAATTTTATTGAACTTTTTACCCTCTTTTACCCACCTCCTATGAACATTTGAAAATTTACATAAAACTTAATTTTACCGCTTCTGTGAGTTGAATTTCAAAAATCTAAGAGACAAAATTGATATCATTAAGTAAAATGTGGTTCAATAAGATGAAAATAATCTTTTGGTGAATAGAAACTTTTTACTTTTATTTACCACGGTTAAAAGTAAATAGGGTAATTAAGGGTAAAAATGATATTATTATTACCCTAACACATGTCCTAATTCTATTGTATAAGTGTAATTAGACCAAAAACAACCTTTGGAGTAAAATATGATCCTTTAGGTCCACTTGGATTAGATTAGGACATTTATTATTATTTAATTCAAAGAAGAGTTAAAAGAGTTAAAATCAATGTTTAATAACTAAATAATTTTTAATATAAGGCTAAACATAAGATAAATTAAACTATAAATATTCATTAGAAATATAAAATTATTTCCTACATAATGGTATTTTATATATATATTTTATACTTTAAATAATTTAATTTATTTATGACACAATGATGATGCAGTAATTACCCAATTAATGAAATATTTAAATAATTGATATTATAAATATCCAAGTAAATATAATTTGAGACTTTTTATGAATTAAAATATTTTTATAGATTAATATGACATATTATGGTTGTTTATATGAATTTTTTTAGAAGTAATAATGCTGCTATAAATTTAGAAAACAAAATACCAAATAGTGTCAAAATGGACATAAAATATTTTTTAAAACAAATATTATATTATGAATTGATATTATATTCCTAAAAATCTAAGGTTCAGCCAAAAGACTTATATAATGATAGTTTTATCATTAAATAACAACTTGGGGTTCTCTTATATGTATATAGTAAGTTTATTAACCACATAATATAAAAATACAATGAGACATGGTAAATGTCAAACTATTTAACTAAGAGTCAAATCTAAAAGAAAAAGTTAATATAGTGACCAAAACATATCTAAAACTTATTAGTTTTGTGTTTTTTCGACCCATACCCACCTTAGACTTTAAATAATCCATTTTTGAGCCATTAGAAACTGAAAATGATGTTATTTTAAAATAATATTTCTAGCTTTTCTTAAGGTTCCCCTCACCCCTATCATAAAAGGTCACTCCCCCTTCTCTCTAATTCACACCATCAAAGCCATTTGGATTGGACAACCACTTCCCAAATACCCTATGAAATATCCTACCTTCATCGTAGAGGCCTTACTTTAGTCAGAAATCCAACCTAAAGTGCCATTTTGATCAAATCAAAAGGAAGAACCCGAAGAAGTGGTAAATATTTCACCACCTCTTTCAAGTTCCTTTCATCTTAAACATCCTTTTTCTTTGTTGTTTCCATTATAAAATAATAACTCCAGTATCTTCTATATACTTTGATGTTATTATAAATATGGAACAACCAAATTCATTATTCTATCCATCCTTTGAATGACATGTTACCATAGGTGTGGACGTACGGCTTACCATATCCACATCATTGTGTAATTGTTATTCAATGAATTATTATTTGGATGGGTATAATAATGATGTTTAATTAATGTAAATAATAAATATAAAATGATAATGATTCTTTATATATGATATACCATCCAATTGTATATTATTTTAATATCAGAAGAATGATATTGTCACTCGTGCGTACGAACAGATTACCGTCTCCACGAACGCGTTGAGATTCATTCCCCATCATATCCATTCAATACTAATTTTCATTTGATGATTAAAAATAATGTTTAAAGACTTGATATCCTTCTGGATATGAATAAGATAAATCTCATCCCATCCATGACAAATATGACTCATATAACAAATAATATAAAGGAAAATGAATCCGTTAACACCCAAAATGACAATAATATGAAGATATTATTAATCAAGCAATGTTAAAAGATCATATATGATATCATATTAATGTATATTATTATTTTATAACTTAATAACAATTATTTCACCATTATACAGGATATTAAACTACCCTCGACCAAGGTAAAGTACATGGTTCGGGTTAATTTCTCAATCTTATTGTTATTTGAGATTGTTTATGGGTAAGTTTTTACTAGGAAATATTTATTACCCATGTCCATGTTTCATAAAAGAGTTTCCAAAGGGATTAAATTTAAGGGACTCTTTTAATAAATAATCATTTTAAATGTTTTAAATATTTCTTCTTCTAAATCATTCTCATTAATGTCCATGTTTTCAAAATGGTTTTTAAGGATTTGTTTATATGTACATGAATGTTTTTAAAATGTAAATTCCTTTCAAAAGTTTCAAAGTGGTATGGGTCACTTTGATTCAAAAACTTCTTTAAATGTATTCCTTTCTAAATTTTGTTACTTTTAAATGTTTTCATGAAAAAGGGATATTTCTCTCAAAGAGTTTTACAAACCATTTTCATCTATGTCAACATCCTTTGATGGATTTTAAACTTGTTTGAAGTTGGTTTATTATGATACAAATATTTCATATTGTATTGAAGGTTTTATGATATGTTTGACTATTGATGTGTTATTTTTATACCATTCATGGTTTATGGATAAAGTATTGACATTTTGTATGCTAGTTTTAATATGAATGTTTATGTTATGTTTAAAACTTTTCATATGAAGAATGCATTGGAATTAGTAAGTGATGGGTTGAGCCTGTTATAGCTCTTCGATGGATCAGTAGGTCTCATGAGAAAAACTAGTGTCTTGGAATAAGGCCTTGACAAAATCTTATTTGTAGTCTTGGAACAAGGCCTTGACTACGTGGTTATGAAAGTCTGGCATTATACATTCCAATATTTTGAAAGTGGCAATTGATATTTCATGTGATTATTCGACTTGTAGAATATCCATGTGAGTAAGTAAATGTATTTATTTTGATTTATATTTTCCATATTATGATGAAGTTTATGTTGAAAAGGATTTTGTTTTAGTTTTATACATTTCCTTAAATGTTTATGCATATTTATGAAAGTTTCCTCTATATAGTTATCCTTACTGAGAATCTGATCTCACCCCTTTCTATGTTTTATTTTTCCCAAGATGCGAAGAAGTGTATTATGACTAACCTACAGGGATAGTCTATGGGATCTCAGTGTTGTCTATGGAAACAATGTTATTGTAGTTTTCCATTTTATGATGTAATTTAAACCTTATGAATTTATCTACTACTTCAAAGGCTACTAAACTAATCGGTCATTTGAGACTTGATCTTTTGTGATCAGGCCAATGATACATAATAATGCACAGACTCTTGGATTCTAGGGTTGGGGTGTAACAGTTGGTATTAGAGGAAGTTTAGTACAAACCTTGGAAATAAGATTTAGATAAACTCTGATTAGAGCACATATCCCCAAGATAGACTTTGAGGATTAGTATAGAATAAATTCCTAGAATTTTGGTATTGTAGAGATTTTGTGAGTTTTCAAAGTAATACATACCTGTCTGGATACAAGATGGTAGAGGCAACTCTAGAACAAATGTACCTAGGGGTAGAACCTGCAAACACCGCTTTGAGCTAGACTCAAATGGGAACTGGTGCACAACAACGGGCCTCACTGCACTCTTTGTTATGACACTCATGGGGGATATCCTTAGGATAATTATCATTTTATTTACAAACTGTTATGAAGGGTTTATAAGTATATACTTCCTCAAAGATTTTTTTTATGATTATGGATTATATCTATAAACTATTCAGTTTATGTTAAGTTGTTTACAAGTTTGGAATTATATATTTTGATTCATAAACTAATCTTGTTTATGAAATTATTTTGAAATGTCACCTAGTGCAAGGAATAGAAACCGTATCAAGGAACACACTCCATCTAGGGATTTCCCTCCGGCTCAAGATAATTATAGTGGAGCTGGTGATACAACTAGTGCTGATCATCTTATCACCATACTGGGACAACTCACTCAAGTTATGAATAATAACCTTATCTGTATAGAGAACCATGATCCACAATATAGAGGGTCAATGTAAGATCACATCAGAAGGAAACAACCACCAACGTTCAATGGGAGTACAAATCCATTTATAGTTGAGCAATGTATAAATTCCTTAGAGAAAATATTCCTTACCTTGGGGAGTAGTGAAAGGGAAAAAGTTTTCATGACAGTTTATCGCCTCACTAGAGATACTAATCAATGGTGTTCATTGATTCAAAACACAAAGGAAGATAATGAGGTATAAAATATGGAATGGAGGTAGTTTAAAGATATTTTCTTATAAAAATACATTCCTCATGACCATCGAGCAAATATGGGAAGATATATTTTGAGTCTGAGGCAAAAATAGGATGATAATGTCACAAAGTATGAAACTAACTTTACAAGGTTAGTGAGGCATGCTGTAGATTATATATATAACCCAAGAAGTATGATTGGTCGTTTTTTTTGATGGGTTCAAACCATTTATCTTTCAAGCATTAGTCTCATAATCCTTCTCGTCATATGAAGATAGTGTCTCATGTGCTATCAAGAAAAAAAAATAATTCTCTAAGTCATATGATTTTAAAGAAAACCAAGAGAATAAGAGATCTTATGAAAAATCTAGAAATAGAAATAAGGGGAAGAAGAGAAAAGTTGAATATCTATCCTGCAGTAAATGTGAGAAGAAACACCCTTGTACTTTCCTAAAGGGAATGAGAGTCTGTTACATGTGTGGTGAAAAAATCCACCAAGCTCGTGATTACCAGGGGAAGAAAGAGTCTGTCAATGTTGAATGCTACAATTGTAGAGAAAGGGGGAATTATTTAAATGAATTTCCAAAGAATTAGGGGAACTTACCTCATAAAAGGACAAGGTATCAAGGCCAAGCTTATTCTATCACTACTACTAAGGTTTAAGCTCTGAAAGACATAGTGACAGGTAATTTAATGGTTTCTACAAGTTTCTCAAATGCTTTATTTGATTCTGGATCATTGCATTGTTTCATATCTTCCATGTTTGCTAAGAAAATTAGATATTTCCAATTTGATTTAACAAGGGAGTTGTTAATCAAAACTCATAATGGAAGTATCATTGTAATAAAGTTTTGTGAAGTAGTCCCCATTAGGGTATATAAATTTTAATTATCTACTGATCTCATTATCATACCCATGATTGAATTTTATATAATCCTTGGTATGGATTGGCTTTCGGATCATGATGTAAAAATTTATTGTAAGAAGAAGGAGGTTACTATTTTTGATGATGATTATCAAGAACACCTTATCTTTAGAGCAGAATCATCACCACCTAATTCTTATCTAGATCCACCCCCAGTAGCTCAAAAAAATTCAATTGTTGGGGAGGAAGAGAATGAAGTAAATGTGGGTGAGGAAAAGAATGTTCAAATAGAGGATGTACCTATTGTGAAATAATATGTAGATGTGTTTCCAGAAGATTTACTGAACATACTCTAGAACGAGAAATTGAGTTTTCCATTGATTTAATTCCTAGATCAAGGCCCATATCGAAGACCCCTTATAGAAATGGCCACTGTGGAATTAGTGGAACTAAAGAAACAGCTAGAGGAATTGAGTAATAAGGGATTTATTTTCCCTATTGTTTCTCCATAGGGAGCCCCTGTCCATTTTGTTAAGAAGAATGATGGATCTATGGGGTTGTGCATTGACTACAGGTAGATCAATGATATAACAATAAAGAACAAGTATCCCTTACCTCGTATTTATGATTTATTCGACCAAATTCATGGAGCTCAATACTTTTTAAAGATTGACCTTTGATCTGGATATCATCACTTGTGTGTGAAAAAGGAAGACATTCCAAAAACAACATTTCGAACCAGGTACATGCATTATGAGTTTACAGTAATGCCTTTTGGATTGACTAATTCACCCTCTGTCTTCATGGATCTAATGAATAGGGTTTTCAAGGAATATCTTGATGACTTTGTAGTGGTATTTATTGATGATATCTTGTTATACTCCAAAGGCTATGAATATCATGAAAATAACTTGCGCATTATCTTGAATACTCTTAGAAGAAATAAATTATATGGGATGTTTATCAAGTGTGAATTCTGGATTCAAGAGATTTCTTATCTTGGACATATTGTCTCTAAGGATAGGATATCTGTTAATCCTTCAAAGACCAAGGAAATCCATGAATGGAAAACACCAATGATTATAACTGAGGTATGCAGTTTTATTGGTCTGGCAGGTTATTATAGGCATTTTTTCCATAATGTTTCCCGATTGGCTAACCCATTAACCAAGCACACATGTAAAGGGGTAAAATTTTTTTAGAAAAAAGAGTGTGAATAATGTTTTGAAGAACTGAAGAGAATATTAGTCAATGTTCCTATATTTACTCTACCATCGTGGAATGATAGGTTTGTTATTTATTGCGACACATCAAATAAAGGACTTGGTTGTGTCCTTATGCATAATGATAGAGTTATTACCTATGCATCACAATAGCTGAAAATTCATTAGCAAAACTATCCTACTCATAATCTTGAGTTAGCAGCTATAATATTTGATTTAAAGATTTGGATACACTATCTCTATGGTGAAAAATTCTATATTTATACTGATCACAAGAGTTTGAAGTATATTTTCTCAAAGAAGGAACTAAACATGAGGAAAAGGAGATGGATTGAACTACTCAAGGATTATGATGACACAATACACTACCACCTACAGAAGGAAAATAAGGTGGGAGATGATTTGATCAGAAAATATCATGGAGTTTTGAACAAGATTAGAGTTAAAAAGGATCCTATATATATGGATCTAGTAAAGATGGATGTGAGAATCACCATGGAAGGTGAAACGTGAATAATTTTTCAAATGGTTGAAAAAAAATATTTAATTGAAAGGATTATTATTTCTCAGACCAGTGATGAAGAGTTTCAAAAGAAGATTAAATCTGTGAATGATGGGAGATTGAGTGACTATGTGTATGAAGATGAAATTTTGAAATTTAGGAAGAGACTTTGTGTTCTCGATATACGAGATCTAAAAAGATAATTTTTTGATGATTCTCATAGTTCCAATTTCTCTATACACCCTGGGACCACCAAAATATATAGAGATTTAAAGGAACATTTTTGGTGGGACAACATGAAGAGGGAGATTGATGATTTTGTGTCAAGATGTATGGTTTTTCAAAAAGTGAAAGATGGAAGGCAACATCCTAGAGGAGTCATGAAACCTCTTCCCATACCTAAGTGGAAATGGGATAATATTAAGATGGAATTTTTCATGGGACTACCAAAGACTCCTAGATGGAATGATGCAATATGGGTCATTGTTGATCGTCTTACCATGTCAGCACATTTTCTGGCTATAAAGGAAGATTTACCACTTGAACGTTTAGCAAGAATATATATTAATGAATTTTTTAGACTTCATGGAGGACCACTATCAATTGTTTCTGATCGTGATCTCCATTTTACATCAAGATTCTGGAAAATTCTTCAGAAAACCCTGGATACCGAACTTTGTATGAGCACTGCCTACCACCCCCAAATAGATGGAAAATAAAAACGGACTATTCAAACCTTAAAAGACATGTTGATATCATGCTCACTTGACTTTCAAGGTATGTGGGATCAATATTTACCTATGGTAAAATTTTCTTATAACAATTGCTTTCATTTAAGTATTCAGATGGCACTCTATGAAGCGCTATACAGAAAGATATGTCACACACCAACCTGTTGGGATGATGTTGGTGAAAGAAAACCTGTAGGCCCAGAACTATTGGAGGAAACGATGGAAAAGGTGAAGGTAATCCAAAACCACATCAAACCAGCTCAAAGTAGGCAGAATAGCTCTGTCGATAAGAGAAGGAATGATTTGGAATTTTAGGTAGGAGATCATGTTTTCATGAAGGTGTCTATATGGAAGGGTGTTATACGTTTCGGTAAAATTGGAAAATGAAGTCCCATGTACATTGGACCATTAGAAATTCTAGAACGAATTGGGTCTGCAACTTACTGGTTGGCAATGCCGCCAAGTCTCTCCAAAGTTCATGATGTGTTCCACATATCACTGTTGAGAAAATACATGCCTGGCCCAATAAATGTACTCACCTATGAGGAATTAGAGCTGGAACCAGATCTGTCTTATTGTGAAGAGCTTGTCAAGGTTCTTGATAAAAGAGAACAAGTGCTGAGAAACCAGTCGACTCGTCTGATAAATGTTCAATGGAGAAACCATAAGATGGAAGAGGCAATGTGGGAACCTGAGAAACTTATAATAAAGAACAACCCAAGTATTCTTATGCAGTAATATTCTATAAATATAGAGGATGGAATTATTTGAAGGAGGGGAGAATGTAACACCCCAAGCATCCACGGTATGCTTCTCTTTGAATAGTATAATAGCGTGAGTTGTACGCAACTTCGAGTTGTAACATACCACAACCAATCAAACTAGCTGTTATGAATAGTAATACCAACGTTTTGAAAATTTTTAAATTTTATATTTCAAAATGGACTTTATTTTTGGATTCAGGATACCGAAATTATCTTAGGGTGAATTTTTGGTATTTTTTCTGAAATCTTTCAATTTTTGATGAATAGTAAAAAACACTAAGTTATATTTAAAACTGAATTTTTATTTAAATAAATAATTATTTTATTTAAATTTATTTTCAGTCAAAATATATACATAATACCCATATATGTTCAATGTAATTCAATGGTGTGAGTTTATAATAATTTTAGATATATAAAAATTTTATTGAACTTTTTACCATCTTTTACCCACCTCCTAGGAGCATTTGCAAATTTACATAAAAATTAATTTTACCACTTCTGTGAGTTGAATTTATAAAATAATAGAGACATGGTTTATATCACTAAGTAAAATGTGGTTCAATAAGATGAAAATATTTTTTGGTGAATAGTAAATTTTTACTTTTATTTACCACGGTTAAAAGTTAATAGGGTAATTAAGGGTAAAAATTATATTATTATTACCATAACACATGTATTAATTCTATTGGATAAGTATAATTCGACCATAAACAACCTTAGGAATAAAACATGATCCTTTATGTCCACTTGGATTAGATCAGGACATTTATTATTATTTAATTCAAAGAAGAGTTAAAAGAGTTAAAATCAAAGTTTAATAACTAAAACATTTTTAATATAGGGTTACACATAAAATAAATTCGACTATAAATATTAATTTGAAATCTAAAAATATTTCCTATATAATAATCATTTATTTATATTTTTTAGACATTAAATAATTAAATTTATTTATGACACAATGATGATGCAGTAATTACCTAATTAATGAAATATTAAAATAATTGATATTATAAATATCCAAATAAATGTAATTTGAAACTTTTTAAGAATTAAAATAATTTTCTAGGTTAGTATTACATATTAGGGTTGGTTATATGAATTATTTAAGAAGTAATAATGCTGTTATGAATTTAGAAAAAACAAAATACCAAATAGTGTTAAAATTGACAAAAAAGAGTTTTTAAACAAAATATTATAATATTAATTAATATTCTATTCCTAAAAATCTAAGGATTGGAAAAAAGACTTATATAATGATAGGTGTATAATTAATGAACCACTTGGGGTTCTATTGGAAGTATATATTAAGTTTATTGACTGTATAATATAAAAATACAAACAGACATGGTAAATATCAAACTATTTAACTAAGAGTTAAATCTAAAAGATAAAGTTAATATCGTGACCCAAACCTGTCTAAAACCTATTGGTTGAGTGTTTTTCGACCCATAACCACCTTATCCCTTAAATAATCCATTTTTGTGCCATTAGAAACGGAAAAGGATTTTATTATAAAATAATATTTCTATCTTTTCTTAAGGTTCCCCTCACCACTCCTATAAAAGGGCACTCCCGCTTCCCTCTAATTCAAACCTTTAAAGCCATTTTTCTCGGCCAAACTCTTTCCAAATACCCTATCAACTATCCTAAATTCATCCTAGAGGCCTTCCTTTAGTCATAAATCCAACCTAATGAGCCCTTTTGATCAAATCAAAAGGAAGAATCCGAAGAAGAGGTAAATATTTCACCACCTATTTCAAGTTCCTTTCTTCTTCCACTTCCTTTTTCTTTGCTGTTTCCATTCTAAAATAATAAATCCAGTATCTTATATATATAATGTGATTTTATTATAAATATTTCAAAACCAAATTCATTATTCTATCCACCCTTTTAATGATATGTCACCATATGTGCATACGTACGACTTACCATCTCCACGTCGTGGTGTAATTGTTATTCAATAAATTATTATTTGGATGGGTATATTAATGATTTTTAATTGATATAAATAATAAATATCACATGATAATGATTCTTTATATATGATATACCATCCAATTATAAATTATTTTAATATTAAAATAATGATATTTTCGCTTGTGCGTACGTACGGATTACCGTCTCCACGAACGCGATGAGATTCATTCCCCATCGTATCCATTCAAGACTAATTTTCATTTGATGATTAAAAATAATGTTTAAAGACTTGATATAATTATGGATATTAATAATATAAATCCTATACATAACAAATATGACCCACATAACAAATAATATAAAGGAAAACAAATCCATTAACACCCAAAACGACGATAATACTAAGATATTATTATCAAAGAACTGTTAAAAGAAAATATATGATATCATATTAATGTATATGATTATTGTTTAATTAAATAACAATTATTTCACCATTATACAAGAGGTTAACTTACCCTATACCAAGGAAAAGTACATGGTAATGGTTAATTTCTCAATCTCAATATTATTCGAGATTGTTTTTGGGTAAGTTTTTACTTGGACATATTTATTACCCATGTCCATGATTCATAAAAGTGTTTTCAAAAGAATTCTATTTAAGGTAATATTTTACTAAGACATCATTTTAAAATTTTAAAATATTTATTCTTCTAAATCATTCTCATTAATGTACTTGTTTTAAAAATGATTTTTAAGGATTTATTTATATGAAACTGAATGTTTTTAAAATTTTAATTCCTTTTAAAAGTTTAAAAGTGGTTTGGGACACTTTGATTCAAAAATGTCTTTAAATGTCTTACTTTCTAAATTGTGTGACTTTTAAATGTTTTCATGAAAAAGGTATATTTCTCTCAAAGAGTTTTATAAATCATTTTCATCTATGTCAACTTCCTTTGATGGATTTTAAACTTGTTCGATGTTGATTTATTATGATACAAATCTTTCATATTGTATTGAAGGTTTTGTGATATGTTTTACTGTGGATGTTTTATTTTTATACCATTCATGATTTATGTATAACGTATTGACATTTCTTATGCTAGTTTTAATAAGAATGTTTGTGTTATGTTTAAACCTTTTTATATGAGGAATGCATTGGACTTAGTGAGTGACAGGTGGAGCCCTCTATAACTCCTCGATTGATCGGTAGGTCTCATGAGACAAACTAGTGTCTTGGCACAAGGACTTGACAAAATTTTATTTGTAGTATTGGCACAAGGACTTGACTACGTTGTTATGAAAGTTTGGCATTATGAATTCTATTATTATGAAAGTGGCTATTGATATTTCATGTGATTATTCCACTAGTATAATATCAATGTGAGTAAGTAAATGAAATTATTTTGATTTATATTTTCCATATTATCATGAATTTAATGTTGAAAAAGATTTTGATTTAGTTTTATACATTGCCTTAAATGTTTAGGCTTATTTATGAAATCATCTGCTATATTGTTATCCTTAGTGAGCATTTGATCTCACCCTTTTCTATGTTTTATTTTTACCAGGATGCGAAGAAGTATATTATGATTGACCTGCAGGGATAGTCTATGGGATCTCAGTGTTGTCTATGGAAACAATGTTGTTGTAGTTTTCCATTTTATGATGTAATTTAAACCTTATTAATTTATCTAGTAATTACAAGGCTACTATACTAATCGATCTTTGGAGACATGATCTTTTTTGATCATGCCAATGATACGTAATAATTCACCGACTCTAGGCTTTTGGGGTCAGGATGTTACAAAAATATAGTGGCCTAAGTTTTTATTCGGACATGACTTAGCTCATTTATGAGTTTTTAAACCTTTTATCACAAAAAGGATAAAATGGTAAAGTTTCTTCATATAATGAACTTAAAAATACATTTTTATGGTTCTATTGATATTGGGACTTTTTTTACCCTCTAGGCCATGTTTAGGTGATTTCTCAGGATAATTTAGTTTTAAGGGATATTTAATATTTATTTAACAATTGAATATTTATTTCATACCTATGAACATAAATATATTTTATATGGATCCCTAGATAAACATTCTAACACTATGATTGTGTATAGAATGTATTGTTTTACCTAGAAGAGTTATATTTTATTATATTGGTTTTTAAACCCTAGGAAAAGACTATTTAGGGTTTTTAATTAAATAAATTATTAACAAAGTATCACCCTAAATATTCATATTTTATCCCTCTATCTATGGTTATATTCATTCGAAAATGATTAAACACTAGAGAGATTTAGGGATTTAAATATTCTTAATATAGTTGGTAGATTTATGAATCAGGAATGAAACCTAAAAGATTAGAAATCACTATCATGGTAAGATGTGTTTATGATTATTCTCCCCATGTTTAATTATTATAAATAATTAGTAAATCATATTTTTATATTGTTTCTATAATGATGACTAATATATAGTTAACAAATTCGTAAAATGAAGATAAGATTTTATGTTATGATGATCCACCATGGGGTATGATAATTATGTTCAATTCCATTTCCTCATTAATTGTGTGATATTTTGGAATATACATTGATAAGACTATTCAAAATATTCAAGATTATATAATATTAAACATTTTATTTATTATTATAACAAATTTTATTTTAATGAATTTTGAAAATATTATTTTTCATAGACCCCCACTATGTAAAATAATAGATTATTCTTCTCTTCTAAAAATTCATGAAAATCAGATTTTATAATTTAATTGATGAAAAAAATATAAATAGAACCTTGGGTTACATATATTACACCATTAACTATTCCCTTTTCATCCTCATCTCTTTTTTAATTCTCCCAAATAATTGGCATTGCTGGGAATTTCCATAGTTTGTAGTTAAATGTTAAACATTGTGAATGGAAATATGGTCAATGGTGAATTAGAGTATAATATATTAGAATATGAAATGAGTAAGGGGGTGTCTCTATTAGAAAATAGTGGTGGTTTGATTATTATAGATATTCTTGGGTGGAGGTGTACACCCGGTGTTCAATAGAAAATGGCTATGGTGTTATCACATCCCTAGAAGGATATCGTGTTGAAGGATTATAGATATTCTGAATTCATGGTTTGAATAATGTTGTGGAAGGTGTATAATATGGGTATTTTGGAGACTATGATAACTCAATTTTTAGTTAATAAGTGATTTTGGATCTAGAATACTCTATCACATTTCTAATAGTGCTCAAACACACTTCGTGTCCCATTTCCATGCGGAGTATAGGGTTAACATGAGTGTTAAATATCACACAGTGTAGAATTTGGATACATGAATTGTATATGTATAGATTACATGACTTAGGGTGTGCTTAAGAGAGTAATCAGATATCGACCTGGACGCACAAACTAGGTGGGTATGGGGGCATGATGAATATGACTTTGGGAATAAAATAAAGGTTTTATAAATCCACAATAAAAGAAACTTCAGATTTACACTCCACATATTATTGAAAGACACATTTTCTATAACTAAATGACACTAATTTATGTCTTTGGGGTACCTACCTGATTTACCATTGAGTCTCACACACTTTGTAACTATAGGGTTACTATATATAGTTTGATACCATATGATAGAACAATGAAAATATATACTCTATGAAACTCCTATACTTACACACCATGTTTATCATAATACATGTCACACAGAATGTATTATTTGAAAATTTTAATATATTATTGCTTGGGTTTTGGAACCAGAAAAAATAATTGGTGCATTATAATTGTTTTTTGAGGTAGTGAATAGTTGTATGATCTTACCTATTGACAGAATCATTCATGAGGAATTTTGGGATGTTTGGGGATATTAGATATATAGATAAAATATCTTAGTTTTAGTGTAGTATTTTAAGTAGAAATATAGTCAATAACCCCATAACATCACATGGATGATAAGGTGTAAGACCTCAATATTAATCATAGAGTCTATATCCCCTCACATACCTAGGTTGTGAATCATCCATTATAGGAATTTTGGGTATAAATTTAATACCCCTTTTGATAATAAAGTTGGGGTTTTTATAGGGTACAAAAAATCCTCTATTTTATATACTTATCAATTTAAAAGGTTAGGGTCCCCTCTATTTCAAATTTACAAGTAGTTCAATATATTGAGTGTATTTTTATTACAACATATGCTTTCTTAAGATTTTCATATGAGAATAAAATAATATCAATAATTAAGGGAAGGAATCTCTGAAGGTTTTGGGTTGGGATTTAGCCAAGATAGAGGGATCAATGTTTGTAAATATGGTAGGAGAGAAATTGCCCTTTTATAAGTGAGGGGTGGGGAACACATGAAATTACTCAATAGATTTAAATAATGTAAATTCATTTTATTTTTAAAGTTGAATCAAATGGAAAATAATTATATGTTCAGATAAGATAATTTCAAAATATATTCAAAAAATAAAATTTAATCAAGTTTAAGTGCCATTTTTATCCTTATTTCTTAGTTTATCCCCCAATAAACTCTTTCAACATGTTTTTACTATTAATTATAAAAAAAAATTCAATTAAAATTATTACCCAATATTTATTATTTTGATTCAAAAAAATGTAATCCATTTTAAAATATTCAGTTTTAGTAATTGTTAAAAATCACATTTAATATATTTTTGTAGAAGACAACAAAAACCATTTTTATAAAAATATTTTTTTTATGTATAAAAAAGATTTTACAGAAAAATAAAGTATAATATTGATTAAAATGGAATTAATTGGATTATTTTAAATAAAATGGGGCTTGTTATTTCAAAACAAACAAAAAACTAAGGGAACATTGAAAATACTTTTTAAGAGGGAGCAATTAAAATGTTTTTTTATTTGAACAAAATTATTATATAAATTTCTCAAATATTAATTATATATTTATAGATTCAAAATTATATCTTTATATGAATTAAATTACTTCTTAAATATATATTTATTATATAATAATTGATTTATAATCATTTTTGTTAATCTTATATCATTATAATGTCATAAAGTTGAAATTTTTTCTATAATTGATATTTTTTACTATTAACCTAAAAATAAACTATTTATTAAAAATATCAAAAAATCACCATAAGATAATTATTACATGATGAATTAATAAATTAAATCTTTTTCATTAAATTAAATTTATATTTTTTTAATTTATGCTTTAAACACATTATTGAATAATGTTTTGTGCTTTATATTATAGTCTCTAAGAAATAAAAATTTACTTACTATAATTAAAACTCTAGTGTTCTATTCTTCCCTAATAAAAAAATTTCATCCTAGAAATTTCAATAATTTCACATCATTAAAATATATGGGTAGTTCATCATTATAACACCTTCATCTTCCCACATCACCTCTTCTATATTAATATTTTTCCAAAGTTTCATTATTATCAAAGTCTTTTGATCCCTCAACACTTGTTCTTTAGTGTTAATAATCTTGATATGATCACAGTAGTAAGATAAATAAGCTTCAAATTACAATTGTTTAGAGGTGAGATCTTGCATTGGGCCTTGAATTCACTTCCCTAATAAAATGATATGGAATAGATCATGTACATTAGAGAGGCTTGGTGGAATTTACAAATGATATGGCCTTTATTTGATACATGTTTACAATATCCAATTAATGATATTTCAGTGTGAATTTGTAATTAAATGATAATTTTATAGTAAATATTTTTAAAATAATTTATTTTTGTTAAAAATAAAATTCATTGTGCCTTTTTATTAAATTAGTGTTTTTTATTAGTTTAATAAAGTATTTTGATCTTAATTTTTATTAAATTTTAAGAACTATTTTTGGTTGACCTGGAAGGAATGTTTAGTGAAATATTTTTTGAAATGCTTCGAGTTATTCAATTTTGAAATAAAATGTTTAAAGTTACATATTTATATATTTAAAATATTTTTTGTTACCAATTTTTAATTCTAAAGCCAGATGTTTTTTTTATATTTCATATAGTGTTTATTTTAATTTTGAAATTATTTTCTTTAAATTATTATAGTGAATTTTTATTTTTATATTTTTATGCAAAATATATAATTTCCCTAGGAATTATTATTTTGTATGGTTTTAGAGGCTAGAATATATGATATTTTCAATAGTGCCTCATATAATATTTTATAACTTCTCTTAAGATATTATATTTTGAGTACTAGTTGTATGACTTTTCTAGCTACTCATATAACAATTTCCTTTGATCAATAAAAAATGAAGAATATGAGTTCCCCTAAGAAATGTGAAAAAAATGAAATCTATAATGATAAAGACACTAGGACCAAGGATTCGTAGTTTTTGATGGAATCTTGAAGGAGATGGATGGGAATCCATATACAGTGATATTAATTTATGATTTCACAAATCTCGAGAGTCATTTGGAAGTTTTAATTTGATTTATCTTATATCCAAGACTAAATAAGGAAAATTTTGGATTTTATATTCACAAAGAAAACATATTAGGTTTATTTAAACTTGTTCAAAGGTTCACCATAGAATTATTGTGCTCATATGTATGGGTTGGTTCTAAGTGTACAAGTTGAAGTTATTTTGTTCAATACATTTTTATTACGGTTTGGTAGATTTTCTGAAGATGAACATTGGTGGATCAATATCATTATTCTTTAAAGAAGTTTACATTTTTTGAGTATGGATTAATATCTAGACCCCTTGATTACTAAAACTATTGAAACTTGAAAATTCAGATGATGATTTTGGAATGAAGTTCATGTAACACCCCTAATTTTTAAAATATGAATATCATATTCAATACCATTTATGAAAAAAACACCAAGCTTATAAAGGAATATAAAATATCAAGACTTTTCTGATATATTTACTATTTTAAATAAATTCAATATATTCTATATCTTACAATGCATGTAATATTGAGTTGTCTTGTATTACACACAATAATGATTATCTTCGATGGCTTGCATTACATGAAAGACCGAGTTCTAACAAAAACTATTAATATTATTATTTTAAATGGATGTTATATCATAGAAATAAAATTTTTTTTATAAATACTATTAAATAAATTATAAAAATATATGTTTTAATTCATTAGTTACTAAGTAATTAGAAATGAATATAAAAACTAATTGAATTTAAAGGAAATGTTTTTATGCGCCAAAGGTATTTCACATTAATAAAATAAATAAATTAATATTAGTATACAATATTAATTAAATTTATATATTATATGTTAAATAAATTTTTTAAATTCATTTGATAGATTAAATAGATATAATATGAGAACAAATACAATTGTGCACATAAAAAGATGTATTTTTTTTTCTAAAGAGGGTTTTCCCACATTTTTATGGAGCACTTGTTTTAAAACAAAATTTTGACACTTTCATAAATTTTATTTTAAAAAATAAACTTAATTTTTTATATTGAAATTATAATATTATCCTATGGTTATTTTTTGGTATTTTAATATGAAATTTCATTTTTTAATGAATAGTGAAAAATATTGAATTATAATTGAAACTCTCTTTTTCATCAAAATAATTAATAATGTTAAATTATATTTTTAATTTATTTTAAAGTAAAATTAGATCAATTATATATATATTAATTAAAATTAGTTAATTTATTTATTTTTATATTTAATTAAGATATAAAAACTTAGTAAACTTTTGAACATTTTCACTTAAAAAACATGTTTTTTCGACACGTCTGCAGGATTAATTTTAAATTATTTTCTACCACTTAAATAATTTGAATTTTAGAAAATAAATTCCATATTTTGAATCAGAATAATTTATATGTTATAATGATTTCAACTTAATTTATCCCACAATTATTAGTGAAATTAGTTAAAATTAATTACAGCTATTAAGAGAAAAACGAGTTTATGAAGGGAATAAAATTTAAACTTAAGGGTAAAATGACCTAGAAACTTGTAAAAAACCAATTATTTGAAAATATATTGAAAATATGACCTATTTTATATATAATGGTTCATTATTTGAGGAAAAGGAGTTTACGGAGACCTCCCAATAATGTTTATGTTTTGGTATTTTCCAGAATGGCACTCGTCCTTCACTATAAAAAGAAACTCACTAACCTCATATATTCACACCTTCAAAGCCATTTGTATAATAAAGAACCTACCAAAATTACTTCCCAAATTCACTCCCCTTTTCCTATAATCCTTATATTGGGACAAAATCCAATTGAGGAAGGTATTAATTCAAACCTAAGGAGGATACCTGAACATAAAATTGTGTTTTTCTAAAAGCGTTTATTTTGTATTTCCTTCTCCACCTCCATTAGTTATTATTATATAATCATTATATAATAACATAAGTATATAAAATATACCAAGATATTATTTTGTTAATTTTACTATCTAAAACTACACACACTTATATCAAATGGGATACACAATCACCACTTGTGCGTATGGAAGACCACTGACTCACAAACTGATACCATTCATTCTTCCATTACCACCTTACAAGGTTGGGAATAATGATGGATTTACATTTTATATATTATATATGTTATATTTATAAATTATTTATGATAAAGGTATTATTATATAACACATACCTTCATGCTTTCCATTTTGTGGGAATATGATAATGTCGTTCATGTGTACGATGTACTAATGGCTCGTGAAGGGATGTGATTAATTCACACGATACATGTAATGTATTAAGTATGAGTTTAATAAAAATATGTGATATATATAACATAAATATGACACTATAATGATTATATACATATATAAAATTTTATTTTATTTCTTTAATACGATATGAAAGTGGAAGCAATGTTCTTGTATACGTACGACGTGCATTTCATTTCATATCACTAAATTTTATGGTTTACTATAAATAAATATATAATGAATATATAGGATATTTTCATCATGGTTTAAATTATTTATATGATTTAATTATTATTTAAGTAATAGGAGAAAAAAATAACATGTCAAATCAGACTAAAAAAACGGGCAATTAACACTAGAAATAATGAAAATATTGAAATATTTTTAATGAACGAGTGATAAGATGTTATAGAGGAATAATATATATTGTTATAAATATTAATTTGGGTTTATTATAAGTTAATTAAATGATTAAAACCATTATATATGAGGTTATAGAGTGTTTAACCAAATAAAAGTTCAAGGTAATAAATTTCATCTCAATTTACATTCAATTGAGACTCATTTTCTTTTATTCCCAAATTCACTTTTATATGGTGAAAATAAAACCTTTTTAACATGTAATATCATTAATGATTCATATTTCATGTTATTTTAAGTTTAAATTTTAATTATATCATCTAATTTCATTTTACTCGAAAAATACCAAGTGGTAAAAGTTATTATACAATATCACTTTCTTTTTTGATTGTAAACTTTCTCTTGAAACAATCACTTTTTTGTAATATTTTTTTATTAAAAATTATATATTATTTATGTCCATATTATTTTATTATGGATATGATTATTGACTAAACATTATAAATTTTTTTAATTACGGTGTTTACTTTTAAATTAAAATGATTTATTAGGGAAATATTTATAAATCTATATCCTTCACTCGATATGAATATTTAATAAACACATTATTTATGAATTAAATTTATTATTGAATGTATTGGGAGTGATTTAGACCAGTATGAAATGGGTTGGGGAGTATTTAAATTAATCCCCTCAATGCATCTGTAGTCTCATGAGGTGAAATCAGTTGGATAAAACTAATGCGTTTGTAACCAGTATGTTTAAAACTATGTCATGAAAGGTCTTGAAAATAAATATAAGGTTGGGAAAAAAATTAATTTGTGCCCAATATGTTTTAAAATTTCTTGAGGATATATATTAAGGGTAAAGGTATCATGTGACTAAGAAATAGATTCAAATAATTAAGAATTTCCTTCATTCAAGATCCGGTTATTATTATCTAGGATATGTTATATACGATAAAATCTATGGATTCGTTTCATACTTAGTTTATTGATTAAAGAGAGTGTGTTTTCAATTATTTACCTTGCCATATTTTTATGCACTTAATTATTTTTTTATTCATAACATATCAGTTTTTTTAATTTATTTATCTTTACATATTATTTATGCACTTCCTTAAATTTTATTGGTCACATGGAATGTGTTTTTAGTTATTTACCTTTCTATATTTATTGTGTTCATTGATTCATTATTCCTTCCGCTATATTTAATACAATCCAATAATTTTCACTCTCCCATATTTTTCCCTTCCTTAGGATTCCATGAAGTGTACTAAGAAAGATATGAAAGTACATATTCGAGGGAGTAAATTTATTATTGAATGAAAAGAAAAAAAAAGTTGTAATTGTTTATTTAAATGTATTATAAGACTCATGTATGTATCTAGTTTACTAAGACTAATAAACTATTTAGTACTTTGGGTTGTAATTCCTTGTATCTTATGCCAATGTAATGGTATATAGAACAAGCTTCAGACTTCTGGGGGCTGGGTTTCGATAGTTGGAATCAATGTAAGTTCAATAGAATTCATGGGAAATATATTTAGGAAAACATAAATTAGAGTAAAAAACATTATGATATAATTTGAGGATAAGTATAGAAAATCATCCTTATGTTTTGGAATTACAAATTATGTTTCATAATGATATGATCTAATGTAGTGTATAGACTTATTTAGAAAAGGAACCTAGAAGGATGTAGGGTATCAATACTCATGTGAAATGTATAGATTTCACTACTAAAAATCCAATAGGGTTGGTATTAGAACTGGGATAGTTATGGATATATTAGGGGAGATTAATTATATTATGAATCATTACCTTTCCTGTATATAGAAACCTTTCTTATACCAATAATATCCTATGTTGGATCACCTTATCCAGTTGAGGCCCCCATTATTTTGTGGCTCTACTAATATAATGGAAGATGGGAAATGGATCATGACTTTGAAAAAGATATGTATTGAATTTAGATGTGGTGAGAAATAAAAGTTTACACTTTTGGTGTATTGTTTCAATGGAAATATAGATCAACGGTGTCTGTTGGTCTAGAATACTAGAGAGGAATAAGAAATAGAACTCATGTAATGGAAATATTTTAAGGATATGCTCTTTGAAAAATATTTCCCTCCTGAAAAAATCCAGAGATGAAGAAAAATATCTTTAGTTTAAAGAATAAGTATAAATAATTTATTGCGATGTATGATGATACATTTACATGGTTAGTTAGATATGTTAGGTGTTACATTCAAATTAAAGAGTGAATGATTTTCCACTTCTTCTAAGGGATTACGCCAAGTCTCCAATGGGAATAGGTGTCTCAATCCTTTTCTTCATATGATGAAATGGTTTTATATACAATCAAGATACTGAAATAATTATACAAGTTTTATAGATTAAAAGGTAATAAAAAGAGGAAGGGAACAAAAAACAAAATAATATACAAAGATAAGAAAGTAAATAATGATTTTAGCACATGTGATACCTATGGAAAGAATCACATAGATAAATGTTTGAAGGTATTGGGAATTTTTTATAAGTGGGATGAAAAGGGTCACCAATAAAAATATTGAAAAAATATGAAATAAAGAAGTACTATTAAGTGATTAAAATATAAGGATATTTGGAACTATAAAAATTAATTCCACAAGTGTCAAGGTAATGTACTTAAGAAGAATAAAAAGGATTAAGGTAACGCTTATGCTATTGACATAATTGAAGTTGAATTATTAAAGTGATTATGTATTTGGATCTAAGAAAAATGTTGTAAAAGTATTTTATTAATCGTATTATCATAATAATAATTATGATATATATAAGGATTTTACTTTAGTAATATTTCATTAGGCATTTTAGAGAACATGTTTAATAGTACCAACAACCAAGAAAAATTATTCAGTGTATGTTTAACTTCTTGGAAAACATATGATTGAGGGATAAAAAACCCTTAAAATGTTCCTAATATTGAGATAACGATGTTTCAGTAAGGAGATGATTGATATAGAAATATTAAATTAGATATTACTAAATACCTCATAACTTATTAATGATTTATTGGAAAAGTTTAAATTCTATCATTTATAGATTCTACAATATTTTTGGATGTAGGGATTATGTCTAATAACCTTTGTTTCACATAAGGAATAGGGAATAATTAATGTTTTCAACAAGGTTTTATAGTAATTAAAGTTATTACCTTGTTTTAATAGATTAATGTATTACTTCACAATATGATGAAACCTGTATTAAGAGATGAAGTATAAATAGTTCAATGAAAATCCAAAGGATAAGATTGTGTTTATGAAATAGGAATTTATCAATTAAGCATATTTTATTATATTCATAGAGATTGAAATAATTCATCAACACAAAGGAAAGGTTCTTGAAACAAAAATATTGTCACATTAGCATTATTTTTGAAGATATTAATGACCTATTTCACAACTGTAGTTTATGGATTTGTGGTCATTAAATTTCTTAGAAACATGTTATCTATCACTCTCCCTTAGTATTTGAGTGTTAGTTTTCTCTTCCATGCCTGTTTTTTCATTTCCCTCCAATATTCTACAACAAATAAATCTAGTTATGTTTTATTCCTAATGAATTTAATACTTCCCATTATCTATTATTAAGAGGATAATGTATTAAACCTTTTACAATATGAGGTTTTCATCAAATATATTTTCAAATATAAAACTCCAGATTATTAATATCATGTTTAAATTTTGGGGACTAAATTTATTTAAGGTTGGGAGAATGTAACACCCTAAATGTGTAAAATATGAACATCATTACTGGTAGAATTTATGTTATAAAAAATAAAAATTGAAAGGAATATAATATCCCAAGACTTAATGATATTTTTACCATTTTAAATAAATTCATCCTATTTTATATATTTAAATGCACACAATTCAGTGTTATCTTGTATTACATGAAATAATGATTTTCTTCAATATCTTGCATTACACAAAAGACTGAGTTTTACTAAATACTATTAAAATTATTATTTAAAATAGAAATTATATTATATCCATTAATTATTTTGTTATAAATAAAATCAAAAAACTTATGAAAATATATGGTCAAATTCATTAGTTTCTAATTAATATGAAATTAATATAAAAACCAATTAAATATAAAAGAAATGTTTTTTATACGCTAAATGGGATTTTCCTTAATAAATTTAATTCATTACTATTATTATATTATCTTAATTAAATTTATATATTATATATTCCATAATTCGTTTTACATTCATTTGATAGATATGAGAGGCATAATCTAAGAACAAATCCAATTTTATGTGTAAAAAACTGTATTTTTCTAAATATAGTTTTGTCACCTTTTAATGACATACTTTTTTTGAAAACTAAATATTTAGAATTCAAAAAAAGTTATTTTAAAAAGTAAATTTCAATTTTGAAATCAGAATCTTAAAATTATCCTAGGGTGAATTTTTATTATTTTTTCTAAGAAGTTTCATTTTTTGATGAACAATGAAAAATAATTACTGAAAATTAATTTTTTTATTAACATAAACCCCATTTTAAGGGATAAGTGGGAACCCAACATGACATCAAAGAGATAATGAAAAAAACCATGCCCCAATAGTCCTAAAATCCCAAGGCTATAAACAACCGAGATCAATATTACAAGAAAATGACCCACCCCAATGAAAATAATGTTAGGTTAAGATTTCACTTTCATATAGCTGCTTGGCTAGTTGTTCTGTGTAGAGATGCATGGTCCTAGATGCGATGGAAATTTCTATACCCACTCAAACATAAAAATACAGATAGCAATGGTGCGGTGAAAGCTCGTTTCTCTGAACCTCAACTGAAGAAACCCCTTGTAGAGGTATGGTTGTATAACCCCTTGAACTGCAGACCACAGAGTCCACAAAAATTCATACCACCACAAAATCTATTCAAAAAATCCAAAATATTCAAATTTCAAAAGTGTGTGCTAAGATATATTGAGAAAGCACATGCTCTAGGTCAGAAAAACTATGCTACATCGTCACCTACATTGATGCATCATCAACCAAAATCCTGTCACCATCGCCAATACCCAATTAGAAAACATCACCAACATCATTTCTGCCAAATCTCACCGAAGTCGGTGGACGAAATGAACACCAAACCCCATAATCCTCATCGTTGCACAAGGGGCTCATCTCAGGAAAAACCGAAGCTACCGAAATGCCACCTCCCAAAGATCTAATGATCCACCAATCTAGAATGACCAGATATAAGGGATGGAACTTGGGGCCAGGGTAGGGAAAAGGTAGAAAGGCGCTAAGGAGACGTTCCAAACTCTATGCTATCAAAACAACATCCTGACCAGCAGAACCATCACAACAGGAAAACCCTGACGCACAAGACCCATGAGGAACCCTCCAACACCGGATCCATAGTCCATCTCAGCCTAAAGAAGAAGACACCCCAAGATGTGCGATGTCAATCCAATACCACCTAGGGATGGATGATTCAACTACCACACCAATAGAGTGTCACCGATGAGGGGAACCAAGCTGATCTAAACCAGAAGCGCCACTCTGGTAATAAAATCGAGCAGATCGAGCCGAGGAAGAAACTTCACTGGAGGCCAAAAACAATAAGAAAATGAGGCTCATCAGAATCATATGAGAGGGAAATCAATTAGGACTAGGGCAAGGGCACTCCGATGACGACGACACCTCAAATCCTTTAACTAACCTTCAAACATCAATGTTGTAAACCACCTTAATCCATGAGATCCATCACATGACAAACAAACAAACCCTCAAAATATAACATCCATCTGGAAAATTGATTAAATATTTTTAATAATAATAATTTATAATTTATAATTAGAACAATTTATTTTTTTTCAGAAATTAATAGTGAAAGTAGTTAAAAGTAATTACAACGATTAAGAAAAAAATGAGTTTATCAAGGGATTAAACTTTGAACTTAAGGGAAAAAATGACCTAAAAACATTTCATACACCCATTTATGGAAATATTTCTACCATATCACCCATTGAACTTAAAATGGTTTATTATCTGAGGCACATGAGGTAATGGATACCTACCAATAGTGTTTACTTTTTTGGTATTTAAAATAATGCCACTCCTCTACACTATAAAAGGGAACACATCCTACTCACTTATTTACAATTCATAAGACAATTTCCTCATAAATACTATGAGAAATTAGGTTCCCAACTTCACTAACCTAATCCTAGAATCCTTTATTGGAAATAAATCAAACGATGGAAGGCATTAGTGAAAACCTATGGAGGATACCTGAAGAAGTGGTAATCTTTTTTTAAAATCATTTATATTTTATATCCTTATCAACCTACAAAATTTTTTTTTATGTAATTATAATATAATTATATAAATATATTCAATATACTTATATGTTGTTATGTAAAGGTTATTACCTATAACCACACACACTTCTATCAAATGTGATAATGATGTTGTTTGTTCTTCCATTACCACCTTTCAAGGTTGGAAATAATGATGAATTTATATTTTATATATGATATATATGATAGTTAAAGTATATTTATGATTATTTAGTTATTTTATAACAAATAAATTCATGATTTCAATTTTAGGGGTATATTATAACGTCGTTTTCATGTATGACAGACTATTGCCTCACGAAGCGATGTGATTCTTTCACACGTTACATGGAATATATTAAGGATCGATTTAATAAAAATATATGATATATATAACATAAATATGATAATGTAATGATAATAATTATATATATATATAATTTACTTTTCTTTCTTTTATATGAAAAGAAAGTGGAAGAAACGTTTATGCGTATGTACGACTTACCGTCTCAATGAACAGTGCATTTCATTTTCTATTACTAAATTTTATAGTTTACTATAAATACATATATACTGAATATATATGATATTTACATAATTTTTTACAATATATATATTATTAGATCAAGATTTAATTAATTGGAATGATAAAATAATAAATCAAATCATACAAAAAAACAAGGCAATTAACACCTAAAATAATGAAAATAATGAAAGATTATTAAAAAATGGGTGATAAGTTTTTATAAATATTAATATGGTTTTTTATAAGTTAATAACATTATTAAATCCATTATACATGAGGTTATATATTTTTCAATATAATGAAAGTGTAAGGTAATGGATTTTTACTCAATTTACATTCAATTGAGACTTATTTGTTTTTATGAAATAATTCACTTTTATGTGGTGTATATACTACCTTTTTGACATGTAATATCATAAATAATTCATTATTAATTGTATTTTAAGTTTTAATTTTAATTATCTCAACCAAGGTTATTCTACTAGGAAATTACCAATTAGTAAAAGTTATTATAAATTCTCACTTTTTTTTATGATTGTTAACTTTCTCTTGAAACAATCACTTTATTATAATCAATTTTCAGTGAAAATTATTTTTCTCTTTGATATAAATATTACTGTATGATGGATATTTTTATTCCATAAACTATATACATTTTTTAATATGATTTTGAATTTGAATATTATATGATTTATTAGGTAAATATTGATAAATCTATATTCTGTACATAATATGAATATTTGATAAAGTACATTGATTATGAATTAAATCGATTATTTTATATACGAGGAATGATTTAGACTCATATGACATGGGTTGGGAGGTGTTTAATGTAACCCCGTCAACTCATCTATCATCTTACGGGAAAAAATGAGTAAGAAAAACTGTATTCATTTATAACTAGTACTTTTTAACCAGTCTTGTGAAATATCTTGATAATAGGGATAAGGTTTCCCAAACAAAATTGTTTTGAACGTAGTATGTTCTAAAATTTCTTGAGGATAGATCTTGATAGTAAAGGTATCATGTGACTTTAAAACACAACATCCAACACTTAATCATTTCCTTCATTCATGATTTATTTATTATTATGAATGTTATTTTCACTATGAAAAAATATATGAATACATTTAATTCCCATTTTATTAATTAAATAGAATGTATTTTTAGTTATTTACAATTATTTATTATTTATGAACACCATTATTAATTTATTCATATAATGGAATCTTTGTTTAGTTATTTACCTAGCCATATTATTTTTGAACTTCTTTATCAATTTATAGATAACATAGAATGTATTTTTTGTTATTTACATTACCTTTTTGATTATGTTCATTGATTCGTTGTTGCTTCCATTGTATTTAAACCTTACTAAGTATTTGATATCACAAATATTATTTTTTCATTTACCTAGGATTCCATGAATTTTACTAATAATGATCTACATGGATATGTTAAAGGGAAAAAATTTATTCTTGAATGAAAAGGAAAAAAATTATATTGTAGTATTTTTATTAAAATTTATTGTATGACTAATGTATACTTATTGTTTACCATGAATAATAAACTATTAATCCCATTGGGTTTAGATTAATTATATCTTATGACAACGTAATGGTTTTTGGAACTGGCTTCAGGCTTTTGAGGTATGGGTCACCTTAGTTTGACCTAAGCTGGTGCTAAAATTGAGAATTCAATTTAGGTTTGAGATCATTATCCTTATTGTAGGATCACATGAGATTAATAAAAATAATTATTGGTTTATAGTTCCAAGTAAGGATGTCCTGTGATATTAGAAAATTTATTCATTGAATTATTATGGAAAATAAAAGAGTCACTTAGAGAGAAGATGCTAATTTTTTATTCAATACATTATACCATAGAGGAGTGTATTAACCAGAGTGGAAGAATGACTCTTGAAGTAGTGGCCTAATGAATTAGATATATAATAAGGATTCTTTATCAGCAGATATCTTACTTAATAATTTTTATTTTATTCTTGTTTTACTATATATTAGATAAATTTCCTTGAATATATTTTAGTTAGTTTCATTGTGAACATGTGTACATAATTTCATTTAAGGGAATCAAATTGAAATGAGTTGATATGTTTAATATGATTTTCTTCCATTTTCAAAATTTTTTAGTTCAAATTAATGGTTAATGTTATTAATTTAATTCTTAATTAGTATCAATTTAAACTACTCTATGTATCAATGATTTATGGAAGTGTATTTATAAACTTTGGATCATCATCTAAAGTACCAAAAATTGAAAAGGATGATGATTATCTTCTCAAATTTTGAACTTTTACTTTCTTAAAATTTGATTAAAGTAATATTCTATTAGGATATTTCACTAAGTTTTGAAGATTATTTAATGATAATTAAGTGGTTTGTTACATTTTCTTCACAAGAACTGACACCATTTTGTAAAATTGAATCTTTAATATAAACATCTAAAATAAATTCAAGGAATTTCAATCCACATAACATCATCATCAATTATTCTTCCTCACATCTATTAATGTTTCCTCACATGAACACCTTTACACCATTTTCATCACCATTTTGTGTTCTATTTCACATAATCACTATCACCACATCATATTCATAGTTTTAGGTTTCATTTTTTTGTATTTTTTGATCACAAACTTCTATTTAGCCTTCTTAGTGGAAATGATACCATAATTATTAACTATACTATTTTTATGTAGGTTTTATAAATATTAAATTTCATTACATCAAAAACAGTGACTATCAAAATTTGGAGTTGTTTCTAAGAAAGGAACATGCCTTTAATTAAAAAAAACACACACACATAGAAGTATTTTAATAAATTCATAAAAAAATATCTAAAAACTAAATTTCTTCTTATCAATCCCTATTTTGCGTGTTTATTTAAAACTTTTTCACTGGGTTTTTAAAGAAAACTAGGGACACACTATCAACTGATAAACCTGAACCTTTAATAACAAATTTTTAAAAAAAGTGGCGCCCTTATTAAAAAATGATAAAAGGGATAAAATGTATTTTTGTAGAATTGATAATATTAACTGGAATTTGAATCCATTACAAAACATAATTCTATCCCCTGAAAGGCTATAATTAGGGAGTTTTAGTTACATTATGTTGATATAAATCCATCTTCTATAAGGATTACCCCTAGGTATAGTAACTATAAAATCAAGTAGTCCCACCTCCCTATGATTTTATCCTTTAATGGATTTTTAATGAGGAATCATTAGAATTATTTAGATATTTATATAGTTTTTTGAAATAGTTTTTCTTATGTGGTTTGAGTGAGGAGGATTTGAGGTTGAGAGTGTTTCCTTTTTTTCATCAAGGGTAGGGATAAGAGTAGGTTTCTTAAATTTTATGAAGAGATTTTTGATATCTGGGATTAGTTGTTCAACTCTTTTGTCACTAATTTCTATCATAGGAATACCACCATAGAGTTGAGGAACAATATTTCCTATTTATTTCAGGATGAGGGATATATTTTTCATAAGAATTTAGATAGTTTCAAATAATTATTTTCAAAATTTCCCAACCACCAAATGGATCCCCACCTACTTATGGATAACATTTATAATAGTTGTACACCATACAACCAAATTTTAGTGGATTATCCCTGTGGTGGGGTTTCTTCAGACATTATTATTGATGAGTTAAAACAAATATTTTATAAAATATCTTAAAAAGTATCATAAAAAGTGAAATTATAAGGGGTAGATTCATACAGTAGAAAAAACACTTTGTATACTGTAGTTAATGAACATTCACTTCGGGAGCTGTGTTGTCATTTCGAGATGTAATGTCATCCTCAAAAAACTGTACCAATTTTGATCATACTATATAGAATAATGAGAGGTCTTAGTTTTTTTTATTTTAGAGCTAAATCAGGTTTCACATGATCCATTATAAAATTAATTTAATTATCGTTATAAAAATCATCTAGATCTGTCTTGGAAAGAAAAAAGAGTACCAAAACCTAATGCCACCCCAAGTTAATCATATCATCCTAGGAAAAATATTTTTGAGTTGTTTTATACCATGAAATTATATTATTTATTAGATAGAGTATTTAGGTAGTCAGTCATTAATTTTTATTCCCAATAATATTGCATCAATAACCTACACACACAAAAAATATAAATTATTGGAGATCTAGGTGGGAGATATAAGGGAAATATACCTAGAACATAACTCAATCCAAAAGAAAATGTAATTGTTTTAACCACTAGTCCAGGCCTTAAAACTCAATAATAGGTAAGGGAAAAAAATCCTTGTTAAAATTGACAATAATGATGAATATAGAGATGAAAATATAAAAAAATATGAATCTTTTAATTTTTATATAAATGTATATCCATAACTAAATGATTAACCAACTCTTAAAAGAGTAAATGAATAAAAGAAAATAATGTGAGAGCTCATCAAAGGAGGTAAGAAAATATTTAGGTATGAGAAGAAGGAGAGTAAACAAACTATTTTGAAGAATTAATCACATACTATTCACTTTTAACAAAGATTCAAAAATAATATTGAATATGATTATTTGAAATTTATTCATATGTTTAATAGTTTTAGAATTGATATTCCCATTATAGGAGGGTCTAAATAAGATTCCTATTATGTTAAATTTTATAATGTATTCTGGGATATAAAAAGTGATTGGGGAGAGTTTATGTAAATCAATATCACTATGGATTATAGTGAAATTGGTCAAAAATAGTTATATCTAAAATTAAAAGGCCATGGAATCTTTTTTATTTCTTTTTTAATAGAATAACGTGATTAAGTAAACTTATTTTGTGACATAGGAGAAAATATCAATTTTATGTATTACTCTTTGTTTCTTAATATGAATATTATATAATTTTAACCAACAAATATTTCCCTAAATTTGGATTAATTGTCACTTTATTATGCTTATATAAGGGTGCATGATATATTAGTTATTGTTGGGAAGCTCAAGATACCCATTTTTTCTTATTCTTGAAATCAAGTGTGATAAGTAAGTAAAAAAAATTTTGGGAAATAAGTTTCTTGGCCACTAAAGGAGACACCATAGATTATTAAAATAGTAAAACATCTCTACAAGATTGTGAGTATCAATAAGAGTTCCAAGTTTTTAAGGACTCTCCACTTGTGGTGAGTTGAAAATTTATAGAGTTTTCCTAGGAAGTATTTAGAGATGTTTCTAGGAAGGAGAAAAATTACCCTTAGTATGATTTAATAAAATAATTAGTTAATGAACATTTTAAGTGATTTTTTTGAATTTGAATCTTATACAGAGATTGAAAGGATAGAGAGGATTGAGATAATTTTTAGGAAAATCATTTCCTAGAATTATAATGTAATAAATTTTGAACAAAAATGATACATTGATAAAATCATTCAAGTGATTAAAACATAGTCACAACCATAGGTTTTAGTGAAGACCCCTTACTATTACCTAAATATGGATTCCTAGATAAAAATACTTCATCCGGATATTTCTAGCCTATGTATGAGAGTTTATCTTTTTAATATGAGTGATTTAATGTCTCTAAATCTAGAAAAATAATGGGTAATGTAATGAAAAAATTTCAAATTATAAACTTGAAAGATTTTTACTTTATGAGAGTTTATTACCTAATAGAAATACACTTGTGTATAGTGATTTAGACATATTTTTTAGAAATTCACTACATTTGAGACTTCTATTGGTCCTAAAAAATATCTTTTTAGTGAACAATTAATTAACTCTAAGTGTTTTCCTTTTGAGATGTTATTTTCAAAAGATATTTTTTTGTAGGTCATAGTGGTTATGAGCTAGTTGTACTAGGCTTGGAAGTTTATTTTAAGTGTTAATAATCCCTATGTGTGGAGAATCAAATTTGAGTACATTACTTGTCATATTGGAGTATTTTATAGGTATTATCTTCATTTTGTTCACCTATTTTTGAAAAGTTGTACATAGGAACATGGATGTACAACAACCTTAGTAATTTAATTTTATTAGAGTTTACAAAGTATTTTCTTGATATAAATGTTATTAAAGTGTTGAAATAAAATAATTAAGTCTTATAAAAAAATAATAAGGTTTCATTCATGAATGTAAAATTTCATCTAAGTGATCATGGTTTCAAATTTTAGTGAAAGGGTCTAGCTGAAGAATTAAAATTTATCACTACATGGGAGCAAACCCATGGTTTTTGAATGTTTAATTTCATTTGTATTTTCTAAATAAACATTTCTAAGAATATTCCATTACAGTAATAGAGCTACTCTTTCTCCCTTTAAAGTGATTTAATGATGAAATTTTCACAACCCTATTTATAACTGTTATTAACTCCCTTAAAGAGCTACAAAGTTGGAACAAACATAATCAAGATACCTTGAAATTTATCTATAGTTATATGATTTACTGAAAAAAAATTACTAGATTTTTATGTTCTATATTTTTCTTTATGTAGGTATTGAATCTCACAGGCCAGATGGATTTTTCATAAAAAAAATAAAGAAATATTTAGAATAAAAAAAAGTAATAATCTTTTTATAAAATGGATTAATTTTTTATCTTCATCCTTTCTAATAAATTCCTATTTATGTTTTAGTATCTATATACTTGTTTGGGAATATATATGTCACAAAAATGTCTCTATATTTCTATTTTACATTATCTAATCTTTGTATTTTCTATTGGTCATTACAACTTTTAAAAATTTAGTAAGCCAAAATAGAGTACATACATGAATTTTTGTGCACCTTTGTAAATAATTATTGTGTAAGAAATCACCATTTCTATATTTCATATTCTATGATGAACTTCTTTTTTTTGTCCCATACCATTCTTGTAAAAGTTGATACTATTATCTTTGGTGAAAAAATTATTTTTGAACTTGCTTATGACCCTACCTTGAAATAATTCACCGATAAATTGAAAATATGTATGAATTAAAAATATCTTAAATATTCCCTCCACCATGAATTTTAGTATTGGGGATAATTATGGGTTTTAAGTGTATGGGAGGGGTCTTAATTGTGCTTAACAACATTCTAGTGTTAAACCCATAAAAAACCCTATAAAATGTTTCAAAATTTTTCTATTTCTAGGATTCACCTAAGAATTATTAGTGATTCAAAATTTTTAATAAATATCTGTCTATTTGTTCCATTTTTAGGAGATACATATTTATTAATTCATAATTTTTATGGGGTAAAAAATTTTCATGTAGTATTAAATATTTTATGTTTTAGGTAATGTTAGAGAGAATGTTATAAAATCATTATTGACTATAAACTTTTTCATTTGAATAAAAATTATAATATATGAATTAAAATGGACTATTAAATGAAAAATCCTCAACTCGGTTGACCTTTTAACTCCCCAAGTTTTTTATAAAAAAAGGGAAAACTGTGTTCGATAGCTTATTCAACACTTAACATTGAGCATATAAAAACCATGAAAAATTATTATGAATATATGACTGTTATTACCTAGATACTAAATTGGAGGGTATAAATGGTATTAATCATTTATTAAATATTTATAAATATACTAATTATATTTTTTTATATTTTTTATAAATAATCACTCAATATTTTGTACAATTGTTTCATTCCTGAAAAATAAATTTTCTTCCAAAATTATTTTTATATCTTTTTTGGGAATATATTATAATTAAATTATGGAAATTTTAGAAATTTTATTTGATAAAAATTACATAATTTTTGAAATATTCAATTTTAAGTGTCTTTAGAGTTATGTTTTAGGATTTTTCTAAAAAGAATTGATTTTCTAGTGAATAGTGAAAATACAATTTTTTTTATTAAAAATGGTATTTTCATGTAAAGTATTTAAAAATTAAAAATATATTTTTGGATAAGTTTTCAAATATAAATATATAATTTAGATTAATTTCAATATAATTATGGTATAAGGAATGAATTTTATAATTTAATTTGGTATAAAAACATTTTTATAATTAAAACACATTTTTCTGAAAAATCATTTTTCACCTTATATTACAAGTTTAGTTTATATTAAATTCTACCACATATATAAAATAAATTTGTTAAAATGGATTCTATATTTGGAATAAATATTTTAAAATTTGGTAAATAGATCCCTTTTTTAATTATGAATAGTAATTGTGGTAAAATTTATCACCTTGATAAGAGGTAAATCATGTTAATTTTTGATAAAATTATGTGTCAAGGTCCCTATTTTTCAACTAAATTAATATTGGATGAATAAAATTCTGCCTATATCATCATTTTTTAAAAATTTATTTTTTAAGAAATACTTTTCCCTAAAAATGACCTATATAATATTTAAATAAAAGAAAGTTATAGAGTGTCACTATCTTAGTTTTAAATATATATTTGGTTTTAATATACGGAAAAAAGTAAGGTTTGAATGAATATTGATATTAATTATGTGCTTAATTAAATTATATTCAAGATTTTAATTAATTTATAATTTTTTTAAATTAAATAAATAACTTAAATTCTTGTGCAACACTAATACAATATTTAATATATTAAGAGAAGCATAAGATAAATGATTTTGAAAATATTAAAAGTAACATAATTTGAGTGATTTACAGTGTTACATGAATTTTATAGATAAATAAAAATAATTATATATGTTTAAAGGTATTATATTATAGTTTATTGTTTTTCTTTTTGTCTTTGTAATCAAATTAAATTAATAGTTCCCAAATTGATATTAATGATATTTTATAAGAAATAATATTTTATTAAATGATTAAAAATTTATAGAAATATTATCTTTATACATGTGAATGGAATATGGTTGAAAACACTATATTTGTTCCATTAATTAGACACTTTTTTATTAAGGAAATTATTCTCGACCATTTATGTTTAAAAATAGTTGTTATCATGACTGTGGTAAAAAATAATTAACAAAGGTATTAATAAAAAAAATAATGTTTAAAATGACACCAAAACCAATATAAATTTAATTTATGTTATTATTTCAAACATATCTGAATTTTATTTTAATTAAATTTCATTTTGATGATTTTTTACTAAGAATATAATTATTTTATTTTAATCTTTTAAAAACGTCCAAGCATTTCCTCTCACTCCCTTATAAAAGGAAACCCCATATTCCTATTACGTACAACTCCTAAATCTTTCTTTCTTAACCGTAATATACTAAAATATCTTCTAAAATTACTTATCTACACTATATATGTTATTTTATTCCTAAAATAAAAAACCTTGGGCACTTAAGAGTATATCTAGAGGAGTTCTTTCAAATAATAGACAAGCGCCTTAATCAATCACTTTATTTTTTTAATTCTTATTTTACCACATTTAAATCAATATTATTTATAATAAAATAATAACATAAGTATCCTAAATATGAAAAGTGTTATTATGATTATGAAATCAACATTATCCACCATGTTTCCTATAAAATTTGAAGTGAAAGTATCACTCTATTGTACGTACAACTTACCATCACCACAAAGTGATACTATTATTTTTTAATCAACATAATTTATGAATGTGTATTATAATGGGTTAATGTTTATATGAAATAATTATGAAATAATTATAGTTATTTATTTATAATATCAAATATAAAGGCTTACCTTCCAATCTATTATAAAATGATAATGTCACTCTTGCGTACAGGTGGATTGCCACTAAATGAAGCGAGGTGATTTTTTCATTTATGTTTTACTTGGTTGGTAATTAATATATATTTAATGAAAAAAAATTATGTATATGATATAATAAAAATTATTTTATGGTTAATTATTATTTACCTTTCTCCCATTCTAACTATTGAAAGGTGAAAATTATGTTCATGTGTACGTAAAACCCACCGTCTTCATGAATGGTGTAATTATTTTTTCTATCTATAAAATTTATATACAACTCTATATAAATTTATAATGAATATTTATGAAATTTATATCATTCTTAAAATTCGGGATATCATGAAACCATGATCAAAGTATTAGGACTAGGACTACCAAACTGAAATTGTCATGAAAATTTAAAAAGTTAATACTAAGAAATATTGAATTTAATAATGAATTAAGGATATATGGATGATGAAATTTTAAAAATTAATGAAATATTATATTATAAGTATTTAAATGATTTTGTTATATAAATATAAAGAATTTAATTTTTTTATATAGGAGGTTAGAGTGCTTTTGAAGATAGTGGGACTTAAGGTATCTTATTTGCTATATATGTTATGTAATGAAATTATCTTAATTGATGAGGTGTATATACTATCATTTGAAATTTTATATCAATATTATTATTTTAATCATAATATTTAATGTTTCATTTTAATTTTTTACCTCATGGGGCTTACGATTCAAATGTCACCAAAGTAGTAAGGGTTTATAATCTAAAATTATCTATTTTGAGAAATATATTATGTCATGCCCCTATATTCATTTTTGAGGTGTATATAATGAAATTTTAAATTTTATATCATTATTATACTTATTATCATGATATTCAAAGTATCATTTCAGGTTATTCTTTCATGAGCCTTACGATTCAAAAGTTAACAAGTAAGTAAGGGTTTTATGTTACAATCTCATTATTAATTGGGATTTTTTTGATTATATTTTTGATGATGAAATTCCATGATCTACCTATAAATAATATCAATAATTTTCTCCTCATATAGCTATTTTTATAGAATATATGTATTCCTTTCATTTTCCTCCATTTAAGTACTCTAGAGTCCAAAATAATATTTTTTTTATAGAAAACATACTTCATTTCTCTCTTGGGTCAGAGATCCTTTCTATTCCATGTTTATAATTTGGGAAAATAATTTCAGGAATGTTTTTAATATTAAAATATGTTTTTTAAATTCAACTTTCCTTTGATTTAAAATTTTAAAAATTGGTTTAAAAGGAATTTTCTTTTCATTTTCTAAATGAAGAACTTTTTGACTTATTACAAAAAAGTGAAATGAATGTTTTCTTTTAAATTATACATCATGAATAAAATTTCTTGCCACCATGAATTCTCAATACTTCAAAGAATAATTATTAGTTTACCAATTATATTTTCAATGAAAATTAGTTTTAAAATATTTTTTATGTGTATATTTTTTGAAAAGTTATTTTCAAATTGGAAAGGGTATTTTACTTAATAAAATATTAATGATATTATAATGGAATTTATATTCATCAAAGAAAAAAACCCTTGATTTATCTTATTATTTAATTGGTATATTATTCAAGGGTATGATCCTTATTAATTCTCAAGATGTTTTAATTTTATGATGAAAATATTTATATGAAACCCATTCCTTTTCTAGTGGTTATGCAATGATAAAATAATGAAATGTTTACAAAAATGTCTTATTTTCAACATGTTATTCTTTGATGAAATATTTATTAAAACCCTTTAGTTTCATTGATTATTATTTGATGAATGATTATGATATTTTAGAACACATTTTTATGATTTTAATTATGTTATGGGTGGTCCCATAATTATATATCTCTCCAACGAATTTAGTAAAGATAAATATCTCGTGAGATAAGTCGAATTGAAATTTGGAGTTAAACAAGTTTAGAAATGAAATATGTTCACTATAATAGTCTTATGAGTGAACCTTGACTACTGTTATAGTTTGGGGAGTGAAAAAAATAAAATTTGATAGTGTTTAAATTAATACTTTACCATTATGGAAATGATTTTCTATTGTTATGTGTATGTCATAAAATTATGTCTTATTCCAATGTTATTCTATCATGGCTCATGTTTTTTATTACTTTATGATTCTTATCATATAAATTACCATGTTTTATTCAATGAATAATGATTATTATATTTGATAGGAATGGAATGATTTTCAAATGATAAGATCATTTTCTCATACCCATATTCTCAAGTTATGTTTAAGTGATAATTGATATTTACCTTATTTACCCTTAGTGAGCATCTGATATCACTCTTTATTATGTTTACTTTCCCCAAGTTTTGAAGAAACATTTTAAGAATTATATGTCTAAGAAGGGTACTCGTAATTAATACCTAAGTGGGAGATTATATAGATATTTTATAAACCAGTTTTTTATGTATCTAAGTTTCCAATGACAGTAACCCATTATGGAAATCATGCGTGGTTTTCTAAAATGAAATTAAAATTTATCTATTAAGATGAAATAACTATGTATAAATAACATGGGTACCTATAGTTGGTATCAAATAATAGTATTATTCAACTTTTAGAGGCTAGAATCAGAGAACTTTATTGAAAACTCTTTGGATAAGTCTATATATATTATAAAATCCTAAAATTTTGTAAAGAGATTATGTAATTTTACAAGAAATATATACATGTCTGGATACTATATATATATTTGGATTTGGAATATATTCATCTAGGGGTTATAACCCTGAAAGGAGTTGATTGAGTATATCGTTACTATCATTCTAGAACACAGTGAGTGTTCCATTACTTAACACATGGTTTGATAATACCAGAGGACATTTTTTAGTTAATTTAAATTTTATTTATAAACTATATCAAAGGATTTGAATATATGATTATCATGGAAGACCTATTTTAAACCTAAGTTATCATAGTTTTAAATATTTGTGTCATGATTTTGACATACTGTAATTTTTGTCCAAATTATGAATATTTTTTCTCAAAAAGGTATTTTTGGTTTTGTCAACAACTAGAAGTTGGAGGACTAGTTTAAAAATTGAATGTGATGGACAGTGAAGTTATTCTAAGAAGAAAATGGTATGATGAATAAAGTGAAAGATATTTTTATTATGACTTGTTTTTCATGATATATGATTAAGAATATATACCCTAACCAAGTATCAGACTCACCAAAGATGATTAAGATGAAGTTTGCCAAGATCTCGGGTGGTGGAGACCATGGGAGAACAAAGGATCAATATAACTTATGTCAAAAATGTGGAAAGATACACCCATGAGAAAGTATCAAGGGTATAGAAAAATGTTTGATGTGTGGAAAATAAGGGTATATGGAATGTAATTACGGAGGAAAAATGAAGTGTTTTATGGAGGGAAATGAAGTTGATCCTAAAGTACCATTTATAGATCATTGTCTTATGTGTTGGGAATATGGAAACTATCTAAACCAATGACCAAATACAAGCATTAATACCTAGTTCGAGTAAGGACCAATGCTATTCTAATCATTTATGTGAAAGTATAGAAGTGTTTATGTATCATGATTTAAGTATTATGTTGAAGAAGTATATTATCAATGTTATTCTAGATATATGAATCATGAAACATATAAGGATTGTTCCATCGTATATTTTCTTTAAGGGTTTATTAAAATATATTAAATTGGTAAAAAAACCAAGAAAAGTAATTTAGTGAAATTATGATAATGTTTAATTGGTATAAATATATAATTAACATTGAAATAAATAAGATAATATTAGTGATCATGAAATTAGTTAGTGATTTGATAACAAATTGATGAAGTTTATTTCATTTTATTACTATGATTTTATTTATGGATAAGGACTATAGAGTATTATATGTTTTCATGTGAGGATAACTTAATAGATTTGGATACCATCATGGGTTTATTAGTTTAGGTTCATAAAAACCTATTTTATGGTTTTTAGTGATGTGATTTTGGGCATTTTCTGAACTTGTACTAGATTTCACGAAGAATTATCCATTGAGGTTTAAATAACCCCTTGTATGAGTATATTATTTAATGTCAAGTTAATTATAGTTTATTAGAAAGTGGGAAATATGAAATTTTAGGGTCTAAAAGTGACTAATTAACAAGAATTTTTTTTGGAGATATTGATGTTTAATCTAAGGATTACCTTTTGGTTTAGAATCTATATCTGATTCATTATATTTTGGTAACGTTAAATACATTATAATATTTATAATGGATATTGATTATATTTTGGGAGATATTTCATTTGGTTAATGCATATATAACCCTTAATTTTAACATGTGATTTTACATGAAAGATTATTTTGGAAGAATGAAATTAAATATTTGGGGATGTAAATGGAAGATATGAGATCACCATTTATGTTAAAACACTATTTAAAGTTGTGATTTTTGTAGTTATTTGTATATAGGGTTATTTATAAAATATTCTAAGTTGAACCATTGTTTTCATTATGTAATGTTAAGAGTTAAATAGGATGATTTATATAATTTGGATATAATCATACCTTATTTATACTCTTCAGATTTGGTTAACATTTAAATATATTAGGAATATCTTAATATTCTTTGTGGACTATAAATTTTAGTTTAGTGCTTCATGCAAGAAAAATTCTTCTTAAATAATGATCATTTGAAAAAATATGAGTTTGTAGTGAAAATTGATTAAAGGATGAAATTATACTTGTCAAGTAAATATATTTTCTTATGTTTTTTTAAGGTGAATGAATTAATAAAATTTAAGAAATGGATATTAAATAAAAAATGTTTTCATATTATATTTATTTCGGATGAATTGACGATATTTTCACCCAACATAGATTTATTGTTTTGTGGTTGTTAGATTTCTCATGAACATGTTCTATATCACTATGTATTAGTCCTTGAGTGTTATTTTTTTCTACCATGTCTATATTTTCACTTATTATAAATTTTATCCTATTTTTAGATCTTGTTTTATGTTATTCTGCATGACCTTTTAATTTCCCTTTCTCTCTTTTTTAGAAGAAGTTTTATTAACCCTTTATATGATGTTGTTTTCCATAAATAAATTTTCATATATCAAACCCTTGATTATTGAGATCATTTAGAAATTGAAAAGATAAAATTTATTAAATGGGGGAGAATTTAACACCCTTATATTTTTTTTAAAAGCATAAAATTATGTTTAATAGCATATATGAAATGCAACACCGAGCCTAAAAAAACCTTGAAATATTATTATTTGAATATGACCATTATAATCAAGAAATTAAATTAGTGGTTACAAATATAATTAAATTATTTATATAAAGATTATGAATATCAAACTCAATATAAATTAATTGATAATTTTTTATTAAATAATCACTCAATCCTTAGTAAAAACATATTATTCTTCAAAAATATGTTTTCTTAAAAAATTATTTTAATTTATTTTTTTTGGAAAATATTATAATTAAATTATATGAATTTTATAAATGGTATTTTATAGAAGGATATCATTTTTGAAATCAAAATTTCAGAATTATCTTAGAGTGAGTGTTTGGGATTTTTCTGAAAAGAATTGATTTTTCATCGAACAAGGAAAAATACATTTTTAATTGAAAATTTAATTTTATTTTAAAGTATTTAGAATTTAAATGTATATTTTGGATTAGTTTTAAAATTTGAATAGATTCTTTTGATAAATAAGAAATTAATTTATAGTCTTTGGAATGAATTTTATAGTTGAATTTAGAATGAAAACATTTTTATACTTAAAAATGATTTTTTTCTAAAAAACATTTTTTTCATTATGTTTTGTTTGTTTAATTTATAATAAAATTCAACAACATATTTTAATTGAATATAATAAAATTTATTTAATATTTGTAATTAAATGATTCAAATTTTGTTAATATATCCCTTTTATTTTTTGGAATTATAAATAGAAACAGTGATAAATTTTATCACCTCTCTAAAGGGTAAGTCAGTTCTATCTAGGATAAAACTAGGTGTGAATTTCTCCATTATTCATATAAATTTCAATTTGATAAATATAATTTAAAATTTGTAATATTAGGATCTAAATGTTATTTTTTATGTGAAACGTTTCCATGAAAATCACTTAAATAATATTTAAATAAAATAAAGTTATAAAGTGTCCCTCTTTTTGCTTTAAATATCTATTATGTTTTCACATAGGGAAAAAATAAAGGTATGAATGAATATTAATATTAATTTTTGGGAATAATGTTATTTTTTTAATAATGGTAATTTATTTACAATTTATAGTTGTTAAATAACTACATAAAATTCTTACACAACAATAATGTAGTATTTATTAAATTATTGAAAACATAAAATAAATTATTTTCAAACCCTTAAAAAAATATAATTTTAGTGAGTTATATTTTTAAAATAATTATATTGATAAATATAACATATTAGTATTTTATAAATGTATTATATTCTAAAATCTTATTTTTATTACTTTATTCAATGTGAAACTAATTCAATAGAATCAAAATTAACATTAATGATATATTATAGTCAATAATATTTTATTAAATTATTTATAATTAATAAAAATATTATCATCATATATGTGAATGAATTATGGTAAAGACGTCATACATGGTCAATTTATGAGTCAGTTGTCCATTTATGATAACATCCTTAACCCTTTGTGTTTGAAATAGTTGTTGGTGTGTTTGAGGTTAAAAATAATTAACAAAGAGATTAATCATAATCATAAGGTTTAAAATGTCATGAAAACTTTTTTAAATTGAATTTTATGTTGTTATTTAAAATCTATAAACATTTTATTCTAATTCATGGCCATTTTGATGCATTCTTTTAAGAATTTATTTATTGTATTTTAATCCTTTAAAAATTTCCATGTGTGTCCTCTCACTCCATTATAAAAGGAAAACCCACCATCCTCTTCCTTTTAATACCATGAGCCATCTAGATCTACCATCCTCTAGAAAACTAGGTTTCTAAACTTCATTATACACATTATATAGGTGTTGGTATTCCAAAAAACCATCCCAAGTATCCTTAAGAGGAGATATAAATGATTTCTTTAAAAGAAGAGGTAATCGCCTTAACTGCAACGCCCCAACCCCAGTTACCCAGAGTCAGTGCATTATTTTAATACATTGGCATGATTACAGGGAATCAAGCCCCGAAGGACCGACCAGTTTAGCAGTGTTGGAAAATAGATTACATACACGAATGTTATATTACACTTTATAACATACAACCCAACATAAATAGTTCTTTGAAAATGCCATTGTTCCCTTAGATTAACCCTGCATATCAATCACAATACACTTCTTGGAATCCTAGGAAAAAAACATATAAAGGGGTGAGCTCAGATGCTCAGTAAGGGTAAACAATGCTATGGAAAATGACATAAATATTAAGCATGGTGAATAATTGAAACCAAATGCCTTTACCAATAATAAATATGAATACTTTTATGGTATGAATATGAGTTGAGTAAATAATTCCATAACAAAACATCATCATGGTTATTCTACTATTTGAATGACCACATGAACCATCAATATTATTTTCATAATGAGGGAATGCATAATGACGAACATTCTAAAATATTTTGTCAAGGCCTCTGCCAAAACCATATATCAAATTAGGAAAGGGCCTCGGCCAATTCCACATCCAGTTTTCTCATGAGACCTACCGATGCATCGAGGAGCTATATCTGGTTCCACCCATCACTGAATAAGTCCAATACATTCCTCATAAGAAAAAGTTTAAACATATCATAAACATTTGTATTAAAACTAGCATATGAAATGTAAATACTTTAACCATAAACCATGAATTGTTTAAAAATATCACATCTATAGTCAAACATATCACAAAACCTTCAATAAAATATGGAAGTTTTGCATCATAATAAATCAACGTTAAATAAACATAAAATACATCAAAGGAAGTTGACATAGATAAAATCAAAACCCTTTTTAGAGAAATATCTCTTTCTATTTTGAAATCATTTAAGAGTCACATAATTATAATGAAAACATTTATTTTTAAAATATTCTTATATGCTTGTAAGGGAAGATTTGATGATGTTATAATGGCAGAAAATAGCCTCACCCGCTGTATAAGTTAAAAAAACATTATTTCCTTAAATTTTTCGAAAAGGTCAAAAATTACCTTGTTTGGAAAATGATGAAAATATTTAATTCAAAAAACATAAGGGTATAAATGACTTTAACCGATTTTCTATTAAATAGTAAAAATGTTTTGAAATATATTTTTAAGAAACATGGATGTAGATGATAAAGAGGTCTCAGTAGATAATTACATATAAACAACCTCAGATAATAAAGAGATTGTGAAACAAACCCTTACCTCATTGTAATAAATTAAGTCATATGAACAATAGTCAATAACCACCAAATGAATCATTTAATATCATGAATATAATGAGAATCATGATAATATATATATCAAATGGCAGTACAAAATACACCACATGTAATAAATATGCGGTGACCAAAGGAAATCTCACGGAATTAAAAGTGAGATAAGAAACCCCTTACCTCGTGTCCGACTTGACCCGTTCATTCTTTAATATCCAGAATAATAAACTGAAGTTAATTTATACTTTCTTATGAACATTTTTTTATGTTTATTATTACTTTTATATCACTTATTACCATGTTATAAACATTATGTAATCATTTAAGTTAATAACGTTCATTTTGTCGATATTTGGCACTTGAGTCAAAAATGAACAACTTATAGTTACAGGTTGTTAACAAGTTCAAAAGTTCATTATATCCACAATTATATTCATGATTTAGATATCATATATATTATATATATCTATAATATACATGTATTTATAAAAGTACATATCATTTTGGGGTAAGAAATGAAATGCACCGTTCATGGAGACGGTAAGCTGTACGTACGCATGAATGCTAATTTCATTTCTATTTATTATTTTAATGGAATTAAAACATAATTATACTTAGTTATATTATAATTATAGTATAATATAATATATAATATCATTAAATCCATCTTTTATACATCCCACATATGGTATTAACCAGTCATATCACTCTGAGGGGCCTGTAGTCCCCAGTTCCTCAAATGAAATTATACCCATAATGGAACCATTAAGGTATGATATAAAAGAAAAATACAGAATAATGATGAAAAAATAAACATAATTTATATCATATATAAATACAGTTATATCATAGTGTCCACCATGAGAGGCGGTAGGAGGTAATTGAACAATCATCTTTTCGTGAGGCGTTATTATTCCATCCACAGAAACTTTATTTTCTTTACCCATTAGATGGACGTGCTTGTAAGTGTAGTTAAAATACTTATCATAACAACATAATAGTATATTGATCATACTGGTGTTGTTATAAAATAAAGTAATAAAAATATTTTAGGGGTTGGATAATTATAATAAAAGAAACGAATTTAAGAGAAAGTATTACCTTTAATTTGGGTAACTTTCTTTGGTTTGAACCAAAAATACATCTTGAAGTACCTTCTGCCTAAGGTAAGACTTTTAGGAGGAGGAGATGGATGTAGGGAGATTAATTTTACAGAGTTTGGATGAGCCTAAAGGCTTTATAGGTGTGAGGAATTGGTTAGAAGTGGTCTCCTTTTATAAGTGAGAGGAGGGGCTCCTTAGGAAAGTGTAAAAATATTATTTTATTATATAATTATATTCGGTTTCTAATAGTCCAAAAATTATTCAGGTCGAATATAAGATGACTCATAGTCGAAATAAAATCATCCAATAATAATTGTAAATGTTTTGGATATTATTTTAATATATATAATCTAATTTATTTAAATCATTTATTAATGAGGTAAATACTGCATGATTTATGTGTCATAAATAATTTAATTTATTAAATGTTTAAAAATTATAGAAAAAATACCATAATTTTGGAAATATTCTTATCTTTCCAATGAATATTTAAAGTCAAAAATATTACTTATATAACACCATATAAAAAATAATTACTAAAAGTTATTTGTTTTTGTCACTTTTGCCTTTACTTTAAATTAATTAATCTAAAGTGTCATTATCATTAATAAGTGGATCCATGTGGTCTCAAAATCGACACAAAGATGCCCATGGTCGGTCATGACTCATCCAATAAGGTGAGGACAAGTGTTAAGGTAATTTGGAATTATTATAATATTCTTTTTACCTTAAATTACCCTATTTACCTTTAACCACGGTAAATAAAAGTCAAAAGATACTATTCACAAAAAATTATTTTCCTCTTATTGAAACTAATTTCACTTACTGAGTTTAACCATGTCTCTATGATTTTTGAAATTACACTCACATTAGTGGTAAAATTATGTTTTATGTGAATTTGCAAATTCTCCTAGGAGGTGGGTAAAAGACGGCGAAAAGTTCAATAAAATTGTGTATATCAAATATTATTACAAAATGACTCCAATGAATTAAATTTGACATATATAGGTATTATGTATCTATTTTGATCTAAAATTAATTTAAATAATAGAAATTATTATTTAAATAAAAAGTTGGTTTTAAATAATAACTCAGTGTTTTTAACTATTCATCAAAAACAGACATTTTTCAGAAAAGTACAGAAAATTCACCCGAAAATAATTTTGATATTCCGAATTAAAAATGAATTCTATTTTACCAAATTAAAAATGTAGAAGTAGCATTAATTAATATAAAATTTATTCCCTTTGTTAAAACAAATAGCGTGTTTTTAAGAAACAATAACTATCAAAAGATTGATACTTATTTATGTCCAGTTTCAAAGTGAAATTAATTCCAATAAACAATATTTGATTAAATGGTAAAAATATAATCTATTTATACTTCCAAACCATTAAAATTTATAATTTAACACTATAGGTTCTTTTGATTAAAAAAGTTGTTTTCAGTTAAAATATAGTATTTTTCACTATTCACCCAAATATAAAAGTTATCAGAATAACACCAAAAAATTATTGAAATTAAATTATTATGTACCGATTCTAATGAAGAAGTTTATTTTGTCAAATTTTATATATAAAAGTTTCAAATATTGGATTTAAAAAGGGTTCACAATTAAAAGGCGGTAAAAGTGCATTTTTTGAAAAAAATACTTCTTTTATCTGAAAAAATGAATTTGTTCTTAAATTATGTCTAAGAAACTCATAATATGGATTCTAAATTTATAGGGATTACATAAAGGTTAAAAATTCAATTAATAATATTTATAACCGCTTTTGAATGACTAGTTTGGTAAGTCGTGGCGTGCTTGAACTCGGTGTTGCATATAATGAATGTTATTGAATTACATTGAAGATATAACGTACTATGAAATCATTGGGTGTTACATTCTTTCCTGCTTCAATAAATTTTGTCCTCTCAATTTGAAATTGTTCTTTGAAAATAGAAGGTTGAAAATAGAAAATACTTTTGTGGGAAAACCCACATTGGAAATTGGGATAATAAAATTTTGTCTTAATAAGAGGAAAATGGAAATGAAAGGGTCACCACCAAATCATGATCTTGATTAGGAGAACATTGGTTGAAATTAGAGACACAAAATTGGAGGAAAAATGTAAATATTTATAGAGAGTGATTAAGGTCATCAATTACAAACACATGAAAAAATTGAGGGCCTCAATTCCATCAATCTATGATGATTTAAAATACCATCAGTTCAACGAAACATAAGGTATTAGGATAACACATTTTTGGTTTTAAGACCTCTTCACTAATGTTTAAGAATTAATATCTTCATAGGATAAGTAAAGAAGAAAAATATATACTTGACAAGTAGAGGTCCATCCTTTTATTAATTTCTACCACAAACTCATCTTTCACTCTAAAAGAAAAAAATATTCTATTTATTCTATTCGTATATAGTTCCAAAAAAATGAATTTATAATTCATCTACGAGACCTTTTTTTTAAAAAACTACATTATTCAATCCAGGACATCACATTGGCCACTTGTAGGTAATACACCCTTGTCGCCCTTCGGTTGTGGGCTCAAGTCTCACGGCCTTTCCGGATGCGACGGGTTTTCGCCCGACCTCTAGGTTGTCCTTTTTATGGAAATCCAAAAATAATCTCAAACTAGACGTATCCAAAATAATTCTATCCAAACACACAGTCCAAAATTTATAATAAAGGTAAACATAATGAAGATCCTTTTTTCCACGTAATAATATGTGAACACCTTCACCATGTATTATTTTAAAACTTGGTAACACCCTAAATTACCATAAAACTTTATTGACTACATTAATTCTCCCTTATCCTTTATATTATACTAGATATTTTCCTTATATCCAAAAATTTTGAATATTCCAACAATCATGAAATAAACATACCATTAATCAGTTCCAATATAGTCATGAATATCCAATATTATTTATCCAAATCAACCATCTCTTATTCAAAAATTACTACCTTAGTATCAGGACCATATAATCTCAAAACTTCCCAGTGAAATAGTACTGTAGTATAATCCTTATTTATTTCCATAATTCATATAACTAGTACATCGTTGATATAATACTCAAATGACATAATACTTTAATAACAACATAAGAAATCTTAATCACTTCTCTTCATATTTGGTAGTATCGTAACATGATTCTTATCCAATAGAAGCATTTGGGGTATACTCTGATGATTTGGACATTGATACCCATAGTGTCTCAAATCCATACAGATTAATCATTGTACATTTGAAACTTTTTTCTTACCCTTGCAATCATGTACTTGGTGTCCTTTTTCTCTGCACTTATAACAAACTCCCATTCCCTTCAAGCATTTACCAAGGGGATTCTTTCCACATTTATCACAAATATAAATGTCCTTCTTTTCCATATTCCCTTTATCAATATTTCTATCTTCCATTATTTTCTTCTCATGCTTCCCTTCAATGCCATAAGACTCAGAGAATTCTCTACTTATCCTATTAACACATGATACTATTTTTTCAAATGTTGAGATTACATGGGAGACTATTTACCTTCTAAATTTTGGCTTAATATAGTGAAATATATGATCCTTCTTACTCTTTGGATCATAAGTATTTCTGGTGTTCACATTCCATTTACTGGGGGCCATTTCTATACAATGGCATACACTAGGTTAGTTTATGAATTTCAATGGATAATTCCAAAATTATAAAAAACATAACTAAATCGAACAGCTTATGGATATAATAGATAATCATAAAAATATTTTCTTTGAGGAAGTATATACTCATAAACCCTTCATAATGGTCTGTAAAGAAAATGAGAATTATCTTAATCATATCCCCTAGGAATGTCGTAACCAAGAGAGCAACAAGGCCCATTCTCTTGCACCAATTCCCATTCGAGTCTAGCTCAAAGTGGTTCTTTTGGGTTTTACCCCTAGGTACATCTGTGCCAGAGCCGCCTCTACCTGCTCGTATCCAGACAGGGATATATTTTCTTGGAAAACTCACAAAATCTCTAAATTACCAAAATTCTAAGAAGTTCTTCTATAATAATCCTCAAAGACTATCTTAGGTCTATGTTCTCTAATCAAAGTTTATCTAAATCTAGTTTCCAAGGTTATTTCTAAACTTCCTCTGATACCAACTGTAACACACCGACCCCAGTTATCCAGAGTTAGTGCATTATTTTAATACATTGGTATGATTACAAGGAATCAAGTCCTGAAGGACTGATCGATTTAGCAGTCTTGGAAAATAGATTACATACATGAATGTTATATTACACTTTATAACATACAACATAGAATATAAAGTTCTTTGATAATTCAATTGTTCCCTTAGCTAAACCCTGCATATCAATCACAATACACTTCTCGGAATCCTGGGAAAAATAAAACATAGAAAGGGGTGAGCTCAAACGCTCAGTAAGGGTAAGCAATACATTGGAAAATGACATAAATATTAAGCATTTTGAATAATTGAAACCACGTGCCTTTAACAATAATAAACATGAATAATTTTATGTAAGGAATATGAGTTGAGTAAATAATTCCATATCAAAACATAATCATGGGTATTCTACTAGTCGAATGACCACATGAACCATCAATATTATTTTTATAATGAGGGAATGTATAATTCCGGACATTCTGAAACATTTTGTCAAGACCTCAGGAAAGACTTATAAAAATGATTAAGGCCTCGGGCAAAACCATATATCAAATTGGGAAAGGGCCTCAGCCAATTCCATGTCTAGTTGTCTCATGAGACCTACCGATGCATCTAGGAACTATAGCAGGCTCCACCCGCCACTTACTAAGTCCAATACATTCCTCATATGAAATGGTTTAAACATATCATAAACATTCATATTAAAAATAGCATACGAAATGTCAATACTTCAACCATAAACCATGAATTGTTTAAAAATAGCACATCCATAGTCAAACATATCACAAAACCTTCAATAAAATATGGTTGTTTTGTATCATAATAAATAAACTTCAAATAAACATAAAATCCATCAAAGGAAGTAGAAATAGATGAAATCAAAACCCTTTTTAGAGAAATATCTCTTTCTATTTTAAAATCATTTAAGATTAAAATAATTATAATGAAAAAATTTATTTTTAAAATATTCTTATAAGCTTGTAAGGGACGATTTGATGATGTCATAATGGCAGAAAATAGCCGCACCTGCCACATAAGTTTAAAAAAACATTCTTACCTTAAATTTGTCGAAAAGGTCAAAAAGTTCCTTGTTTGTAAAACGAAGGAAAGATTCATTTCAAAACACATAAGGGTATAAAAGAATTTAACCCGTTTTTTAGTAAATAGTAAAAATGTTTTGAAATATATTTTTATGAAACATGGATGTGGATGATAAAGAGGTCTCAGTAGATAATTACGTATAAACAACCTCAGATAATGAACAGATTGTGAAATAAACCCTTACCTCGTTGTAATCAATCCAGTCGTATGAACAATAGTCAATAACCACCAAATGAATCATTGAATATCATGAATATAATGAGAATCATGATAACATATATATCAAATGGAAGTACAAAATACACTACATGCAATAAATATGAGGTGAATAAAGGAAATCTCAGTGAATTAAAAGTGAGATAAGAAACCACTTACCTTGTGTCCGACTTGACCCGTTCGTTATTAAATATCCTGAATAATAAACTAAATTTAATTTCTACTTGATTAAGAAACTTTTTTATGTTTATTATTCTTTTTATATCACTTATTACCATGTTATAAACATTATGTAATCATTTAAGTTAACAACATTCGTTTTGTCGATATTTGGCACTTGAGTCAAAAATGAGCACCTTATAGTTACAAGTTGTTCACATGGTCAAAAGTTCATTATATCCATAATGATATTAATGATTTAGATATCTTATATATAATATATATCCAGTATATACATGTATTTATAACAGTACATATCATTTTGGGGTAAGAAATGAAATGCATTGTTCATGGAGACGGTAAGTCGTATGTACGCATGAATGCTACTTTCAATTCTATTTCTTATATTAATGGAATTAAAACATAATATTATATAGTTATATTATAATTATAGTATAATATAAAATATAATTTCATTATATCAATCCTTTATACATCCCACATATGATATTAACGAGTCATATCACTTTTAGGGGGTAATAGTCTGCACTTACTCAAATGAAATTATTGTGTTTACCCATAATGGAAACCATTAAGGTAAGCTATAAAAGAAAAATACAGAAGCATGAATAAAACATAAACATAATATATATCATATATAAATACATTTCCATCATAATGGCCAACATGAGAGGCGGTGGGAGGTAATTGAACAATCATCGTTTCTTGAGATGTTAGTTTTTCATCCACAGAAACATTATGTTCTTCACCCATTAGATGGTGGTGTGTGTAAGTATTGTTATAATCCTTATCATAAAAACATCTTAGTATATTGAGAATACTTTTTTTGTTATAAAATAAAGGAATAAAAAGAGTTTAGGGGTTGGAGAAGTAAAATAATAGAAACAAATTTAAGAGAAACTAATACCTTTAATTTGGGTAACTTCCTTTGGTTTGAAACAAAAGGACTTCTTAAATTTCATTCTGCCTAAGTTAAGGATTCTAGGAGGAGTATAAGGATGTATGGAGCTTAATATGGTAGATTTTGGATGATCCTAAAGGCTTTAGAGGTGTGAGGAATTGGTTAGAAGTGGTATCCTTTTATAAGGGGGAGGAGGGTCTCTTTAGGAAAGTGTGAAAAAATTATTTTATTACATAATGATATTCGGTTCTTAATGGTCTAAAAATCATTAGAGTCAAAAATAGGATGAATAATGGTCTAAATAAAATAATCCAATAATAATTGGACATATTTTGGATATTATTTTAATATATATAATATAATTTATTTAAATCATTTATTAATGAGGTAAATACTGCATCATTATTGTGTCATAAATAATTTAATTTATTCGATGTCAATAAATTATAAACAAATACCCTGATGTAGGAAATATTATTATATTTACAATGAATATTTATATTCAAACATATTACTTATATAACACCTTATAAATATTAATTACTAAAAGCTTTTTGTTTTTGTTAATTTTGCCTTTACATTAAATTAATTTATCTAAAGTGTCATTATCATTCATAAGTAACTCCATGGGGTCTCAAAATCGACCCAAAGATACCCATGGTTGTCCATGAATCATACAATAAGTTTAGGACAAGTGTTAAGGTAATTTTGAATTAATATAATATTCTTTTTACCTTGAATTACCATATTAACCTTTAATCGCGGTAAATAAAAGTCAAAAGTTACTATTCACCAAAAAATATTTTCATCTTATTGAACCACATTTTACTTACTGTGGTAAACCATTTTTCTTGGATTTTTGAAATTCCACTCACAAAGGCGGTAAAATTAAGTTTTATGTGAATTTGCAAATTCTTCTAGTAGGTGGGTAAAAGACGGTGAAATGTTCAATAAAATTTTGTATATCGAATATTATTACAAAATGACTCCAATGAATTAAATTGGAAATATATAGGTATTATGTATCTATTTTTACCTAAAATAAATTTAAATAAAATAAATAATTATTTAAATAAAAAGTTGGTTTTAAATAATAACTCAGTGTTTTTCACTATTCATCAAAAATAGAATGTTTTAAGAAAAATACCAAAAATTCACCCTAAGATACTTTTGATATTTCAAATTAAAAAATGAAGTCAATATTAACAAATTAAAAATTTAGAAGTTTCATTAATTAATTTAAAATTAATTCCCGTTGTTAAAACAAATAGCCTGTTTTTAAGAAACAATAATTATCAAAAGATTGATACTTGTTTATGTCCAGTTTCAATGTGAAATTAATTCCAATAAACAAAATTGGATTAAATGGTAAAAATATAATCTATTTATACTTCCAAACCATTAAAATGTATAATTTAACACTATAAATTATTTTGATTAAAAAATTGTTTTTCAGTTAAAATATCGTATTTTTCACCATTCACCCAAATATGAAAGTTATCAGAAAAACACCAAAAATTTATTGAAATTAAATTCTTATGTACCGATTCTAAAGAATAAGTATATTTTGTAAAATTGAATATATAAAAGTTTCAAATATTGGATTTAAAAATGGTTCACCATTAAAAGGTGGTAAAAGTGCATTTTTTGAAAAAACATACTTATTTTATCTGAAAAAAATGAATTTGTTCTGACATTATGTCTAAGAAACTCATAATATGGATTCTAAAATTATAAGTATTATATAAAGTTCAAAATTCAGTTAATTTTATGTTATTATTTCATGGGTCTTATGATTAAAATGTTACCAAAGTGGTAAGTGTTCATCATCTCCAGTTATCTTCTTTGGGACATATATTATGTAATGAACTTATCTTCTTTAATAAGGTTTATGTAAATACCTATGAAATTTTATATCACTATTATCATTATTATCATGATATTTAAGGTTTAATTTTATGTTAATCTTTCATCGGGATTATGATTCAAAAGTTTCCAAAGCGGTAAGGGTTTTATTTTACAATATCATTGTTTATCAGGAATTTTTATGATTATGTTTTTGATGATAGGATTTGATGATATACCTATCAAGAATCACATTAATTATAATCAACTATGGTTATTTTTTTATAATATATTTTTCTTTCTATTTTCTTTAATTTAAGTACTCAATAGATGAAAATAAAATTTCTAAAGAAAACCGACATCATTTCTCTCTTCGGTTGACTATCATGTCTCTTATATGTGAATATTTTCTAAAAATGTTTTTTAGAATGTTCATAATATTATACTATGATTATTTAAAGTAAATTTTACCAATGATTTAATTTTGTATAAAAATTTCTAGAAGGAATATTTTTGTTGCTTTCTGAATGAGGTACTTTTTCACTTTTTATAAAAATATGAAAGGAATTATTTATTTTAACTTATATAACATGAAACAAAATTCACCATCATGAACACTCAATAATATAATGCTTTCTATATAAGTTTCCATGTATATTTTCCAAAAAGATTATTTTCACTCTATTTTTTGAGTTAATAGTTTTTTCAAATATAGTTTCGAAGTAGAAATTGTATTTTACTCAAGAATATTTTAATAATATTGTAATGGTATTTATATTAATAAAAGATAAGAACCCTTAATTTCACTTATAATTTACTAGGGATATGATCCAAGGGTACCATACTTATTCATTCTCTAGATGTTTTATTTTTATAATGAAAATATTTTTATGAAACCCATTTCTTTTACATGGGGTTTTCTATGATGAAATGATGGAATGTTTATGAAACCTATTTCTTTTACATGGGTTATTATATGATGAAATGTCCCTAAAACCCAATTCTTTTCATGGGTTATGATATTATGAATGGTTTATGATCTTATAGGATACATATGTATGATTTGAATTATTTGATGGGTGGGAGTAGAATTATATATCCCTCTAATACATTTGGTAAAGAAAATATATCATGAGATAAATAGGAATGGAATGGGGAGTGAACCCAATTCAATAAGGGAATCTGTTGGGAGTGAACCATGAATATTATAATGGTTTGTGGTGTGGACCAAGTATTCTATGATAATATTGATATTAATACTTTACTACAATGGAAATGTTTGGAAAAAATACATCAATGTTTTGTATTGATGTTTTGGGGTTATTATGTTTGTTGACAAAGCCAGATGACCACGTTTTAGTATGGTTGGTGTTACAAAAGCAGATGTTTATGGTGGTGTAGTTTCCCAGTGTTTTTCAAATTTTTGATCCTCAAAATTAGTAGTTTGATATATGGAAAAGGAAGGTTTTTTTGGTAAAGGAGTTCATAGATTTCATTTTGAAGACTACAAAGCGTGGAGTTCACATACTACATAGTTGTGTAGGTGCGCTATGTGAACTAGAACAGAGGTATACGAAACATCAAATGAAGTTGACATTTTTTGGACAATGGTGGTAAATTAAGCCCTCAAGAAAGGGTACTACACTACACGAACCATGAGGGGCTCTATGTTTATTGGAAAGATAAATCATTTTGTGAGAGGATTATCATCTACTGAAGGAAGGCAGTGATTCTGGGGTGCTTTGAATGATTAAATTCACTATAAAAACCGCATATAATGTTCAAGGTGAATTCTATTACTCATTATAGTTTTAGGTATTGGTTATTATAATGTTTTTTGGTATTTATTTTCTTATATAAAGGACCCTAATCACATAATTAGAAAGAGAAAATTTCATTGGAGAAGATCATTTCTACTGGAGGAATTCAGGGAAGTTCAAAGTAGTTCATGAGTGAGGATTCCATGAAAGAGAAGATTTTCACAAGGGAAGAATCTATGAAGGAGTTAGTAGTTTATGGATGGAGTTTCTGGGGCTCTGTATCTTTCAAAAGAAAAGGGATTGTGAAGTATAGGTGCTCCTTGATGTATATATGGTTCATGAGGTATCAGTCGACTATTAAGAAGAGGTAGTATGCAATGCATTAGTTTTTGTGGAATAAACTATTCATGAAGAATAACCGATCTATGAATTCATCTTTAAAAGAGGTTCAAGATAGTATATAAAGGATTCAAAACAATTCTTGTATGGTTGAAGGAAGATTTTGAAGGGACTAAAAAAATTCATCAAAGTAATTCATGAAAACTAACAGCACGCAAAAAAGTGGATTTTATCTAGCAGTTGAAAACAATACTTAATGGAATAGACTGTGTGTCTAGGAATATAAGTGATCTATATAAAACCTTATTCTCAAGTGAGCCTTATCATATTTGGTACATAGTAACATTGAAAATTTATACTCCTTGTACATTACTCAATGAGGGTGAACCAAGTAAAATTACTCTTTCTTGTACATGCTTTCATTTCTATTCATACATTGATATGGTAAAGGGAGAGAAGAACATTTTGTTCAAAAATGAAACAAGATATGAAGGCTTTGTTTTTTAAATATTTTATACCCCGATTCACCCCTCATCTTAGGGTATTTAAATTATTTTTTGCTGAAAATTGGTATCAAAGATAAAGGTTAATATCAATGTTTCTCTCTTAAGGGATTCACTGGTGTTTTTCAATCACAAAGGGATTTATATCTGTGATGGAATCAATTTTCAATTATGGAATAATTGGATGCATCACTACTTATTATATTTAAGAATAGATGTATTTACTGTAGCTATTCATGGAATTTCATCCAATATCCACAGTGGTGTATTATCATAATATGATTGAATGGAATTGGTTGCTGATGCAAAATGAATCAATTCTATAGTGGGACCCCTATATAATTCAATTTATATGATGGTAATGTCATTTAATTCATCACAAGATATGTGGGAAAAGTTTCAATATATATATGAGGGTGACTCAAAAGTCATAGAAGCAATGATATAGGTTCTATATAACAATTATGAGGATCTAATAATGAACACTATTCAGTATATAGATTCTTTATTTAGATGGGTAAATGTTGTTGTGGAATAAATAATTGGTTTTAGATAAATTTTTGAAGATGTAAATATTATCAAGTGCATCTTGAGAATACTTCCACGTTTGATAAATATTAATGTTTTTGTATTAGAAGATAAATATCCAAATGAGTTGACATTGGATAGATTTCACATTACTGTATATGAATTTGAGAGGAGAAATAATGAAAATGAGTATATAGAAAAAGATAAGTCCAAAGAGGTTGCATTAAATTCCATGAAAAATCTCACCAATGAATATGGACAGGAAGTAGAAGAGATAGATGAGTTGATTTATTTCTTTTCCTCAAATCTTTAATGGTGAAACAAAAAGTTCAAAGGGAAAATCCCACTTTCATTATTTCAATGTGGAAATGTTGGAAATCCAACAATAAGTTACCCCAATAATTTTCAAGAAGATGATGAGGATGAAGTTGAAATTCCCCTGGAGAGGTCATCAGTATATATTAAAGGTAAGAAATATTTCAAGAGAATTTAATTCAAAAAGAAGAATCTTTTTTCATTAGAATATGATAGTTTAGAAGAATCTCAGGTTGAAGATATAGAGAACAACAATGATTGTGGTGAAAATTCTGTAGTGGCAGTTGTAGGTAAGTCCCAAAATGGGGAGAAAGATATAATGACAAAGAATTAGTCAAAGGAATAGTTGATATGAATGCTAAATTAGAACAAACTATTGAAGATATTGATTTTTGGAGAGCCAAAATGAAGAAATACAACAAAGTAGTTCATGATGCCAAATTTTTTATGTAGTAGCTCGAAGAATAGAATTCCATATTGAATGAATAAATATTAAAACTTAAGTCTTAAGTGCTAGAGAACTCATAAGAGGTTGTTGAGTACAATATCAAAATTTAGTAATAGAAAATAGAGTTTGATAGTTTTACCAACACTAGAAAAGATCCAATATAACATATCGAAGAACTTGAGGAGGAAGCCATAAGATTGAAACAAAGTGCTAATAATAAGAATAATATCTTGACTCTCCGTATGAAATTGGGAAAGAAGATCATTCAAGAAATAGAATAGATAGAAGTGGATCATATAGGTCCAACAGAAAAGAAACAACGATATATTTCAAATGAAAAGGTTGATATGGGGATTGATCGAAAATAGAAACCAGTAATGTTTGAAGTTAGACAAAAAGAAACCAATATAAGATTGAACATTTATTTGGATAATAAGTAGAACCAAAATATTTATAAAACTAAAGGGAAAACTAACAGTGAACCGGCGAGACATAAGAATGAACCCACATTAGATGTTATAATTGTGGAAAGAGAAGACACTCAAAAATTTACACTTCCATATCCAAGAGGTACTAAAGGGAATAAGACTAATAGAGGCATCCATACAGATCTCAATTTTCCAGAACATCATTTTATGATTACTATTTCAAGTGTGGAGGAATCAGACTTATATAAAGATATTTCTCATAAAAATGTTGAGGAATATGTCGAAGAAGTCTAAATGTGGTCATAAGCTATAGCGCATTGTATAATCAAATTTGATGAAAATGAAAAATCAATTTTTATGTTAGAATGATGAAGTTAGTCAATAATACTCCAAGGAAGAGAAATATTATGAATCCATACTAGGTATTAAGTAAAAAACATGGATAAAAAAGAAAATAGTTGAGAAGGTGGTGGTTGTGGTGATTTCCCTTAAAGCATCACATCATTTTGGTGCATGGATCCTTGATGGAGGATGAACATACCATATGAAAATTAATAAGGATCCTGTTACATGAATAAAATATGACATGGAAGGTGTTGTAAAATTTGGAAATGTTGATTCCTAGAAGATTATTGGTTTAGGAACATCCAAATTGGGGGGGGGGAAGAAATGAGGCGTGCTGATTTATCATTAGTTTGAAGTCTCATTAACGATGTTCTCAGTGTAACTCAACTATGTGACTCAAGAAATGATATAATATTTACTAAGAAGATGTGTATTTTCAATGGAAGATATGGTGCAGTTGTTCTACAAGAAAAAAATGAAGCTAAATTTCTATCATGTAAGTGGAGAATTAGATATGTTCTTTTTATCCAGAGGGGAAGAAAATAGGTTGTGGGATAAATAACATGGACATATTTTCCAACCATCGCTGGAAGATCTGGTGAAATGTGATCTAGAGTGATATCTCCCTAATCTATCAAGTGATCATACTCACATGTGATATGATTTTCAATAAGGGAAAATCATTAGAAAGACATACAAGTTAAAATAGAGAATGGAATCAAGAGTGCTTTAATTGGTGCATAGAGATATATGTGGACCAATCTCACAAACACCCATTGATAGGAAGAGGTATTAGGCTCTTTTCATTGATGATTTTTGTATGATGTAAAGATTATTTGACATTTACCACAAGTTAGATGTGTTCAGTTGCTTAAAATTGTATTAGATGGAATCTGAAGGGAATCTTGGAATGAAGATTCTGATGTTTCATACTGAAAATAGTACCGAATTCACAAATAGTTAAGTGAAATATTTTCTCAAGATACTTAGGATAAGGAATCATGTTTCAGTAGTATGAAATCCTCAACAAAATGGAGTGTTTGAGAGGTGGTACTAGATCATCATCAATATGGAAATAACAATGCTTTTTAAAAAGGGCCTACCTGAACTTTTTTGGAAGGAATCAGTCTTAACATTAGTCTATATATCTAACAAGGATCTATTGTGTATGAAGGAAGAAAATACTCTATAAGATATTTGCTATGTAAAGAATCTAACATTTAAATGGTTTTTTATATTTATAAGTAAGTGTTTTATTCTCAATAAATAGGGACACATGAAATTTGAGTCGTGTGGAGATGATGGGATATTTCTTGGATATTCAAGATAAAGAAAAGTATATAAATGATTAAATAAGAGGTTTGTAAAGGTAGTTTAATCCAATAATGTCACTATAGTGGAGCATGAATAGAATCTACACAAAGATATTTAAAAGTTACCTGATGAAAGTGATGAGGAGTTATTCACCGCATGTGGAGTTAAAGTGGAAAATGATGATTCAAAAGATGATATCGATGATGAACAGGAAGAAATTATATCTATATCTCCATGAAAACCGAAGATTGAATATGAAATTGTGAGAAAAAACATCATTAGTGATCAGGAAATTCCAGTTCAAATACGAAGAATGAATTTATTACACTAGACATCCTTCCTATCTCAGATAGATCCAAAATGATTTGATGAAGAAGATGGAGATGAAAAATGGGTTTGGTCTATGAATGAAGAGGTTGATCAAATTGATAAAAATCATAAATGGGAGATTGTTTCGAGACCAAAAGATAAACTTTTTTATTAAGAACAAAGGGGTCTTTTGCAATAAGATGAATTAATATGGAACAATGATTGATGAAAAAAATGATTAGTGTGAAAAGGGTACTCTCAGATAGAGGGTATTAGTATTGATGAAACATTTTGACCAGTTGAAATGCTAGAGACAATAAAATTATTCTTGTCCATATTAGTGTAAATAAGGATCAAAGTTTTCTAGTTGGATGTCAAGTTAGTGGTTTGGAATGGGGTTCTAGAATAATTAGTTTATATTGAGCATCTAGATAGTTTCCTCATTCAGGAAGAGGAGAACAAAGTTTTTCAGTTGAATAAGGCACTATATATGTTGAAGAAATCACTAAGAGTGTGCTATTAAAGACTAGATTAGTTTTTTAAGAAGTTATATTTTCAACATGGTGGAGTTTATTATAATCTCTACTTTCCTGAAAATCATTTTTTTATATTTTCAAAAAATCTGGTTTAAGGGTTTCCAGTACCCATTACAGAATATCACCACATCCATTTCACCACATCCAAACAACCATTTCTATTAAAAAATAAAAATTAAAAATTCCAAAGTCAAAATCAGTTGGATAGACCCTTGATCTGTGCTCCTACATCGAACTTCCCTCTTGTCCACTCACCTGTCTGCAAATCAACCAGTGAATCACACCATGATATGGGATCCCCACACGCCACCACTCCAGGTGGGATGACGGCGGGACCATCAGCCTTTGACGATAGTGAAATACACTCAAGCCACCATCATCAGTTCGACCACAATAGAAACAACCAAAAATCACCATCCATGGCCTGCCTCGAAAAAACAAGCCAAGAAATTCATCTGCATCAAACGAAACATGGAAAATATTCACCAACATCTGTCGTCTCGGAAAAAAAATCTCTACTTAAATCATAAAAATAATCATAGGATGATGGTGCTAGTGTAGGTTGATGACATAATATTTGGTGGATCAGACAAAGTATGATGTAAAAAATTCAAAAAATTCATGAGAAGTGAATTCAAAATGTCAGTAATTGGTGAACTAATGTTTTCCCTTGGTTTATAGCTGACACAAGGCAATAATGGAACATTTATTTATCAATATAAATATTCTAAAGAGGTTTTGAGAATATTTGAAAGGGATAATTCCAAGGAGATGATGATTCTATTGGTTACCCATATGAAACTATCATGGGATGATAAAGGTAATGTAGTTTATAACAACTGGGTCCCAGTGACGGCACAAAAACCCCGCCTGAACAGGGCCTTTGGGTCCTGGCCCACTAGGTACCACCAGTGGCCCCGTAGACACGTGGTCCCAACCCTGGGGCCGACCCACATGCCCGAAATGGACATCTGACTAATGAATGTACCCACAGGCCAACACATGTCCTTCCTAGTGTGCTTTTCCCTCACTCACACACACCCTGGGAAACTTCCCATAAAGTCACCCATCCTGATCACTACTCCAGGCTAATCAAACTTAGCTGTGGATTTCTAATTAGGTAGGCTCCCGAAAAGGATGGTGAACCCTATTTGACATGATTCATATCATTTAGTAATTCAACACTTTATCATTCTAGGGTGTTACAATCACCCCCACTTTAGAGAAACAATGTCCTCATTGTGGGACCTAAATCTTAACCCAGGCAGTACCCCACACTTAAGGCTGGGTACCACCTCTGATACCAATTATATGAATTGGATCCCAGTGACCGCACAACCACCCGTCTTAACATGGTTGTTGGGTCCTGGCCCACCAGGTAACAACAATTGCCTTGCGGACATGTGGTCCTAAACCTGGGGCCCACCCATGTGCCCAAATTGGTAATCTGACTAATGATAGTCCCTAGAGGCCAACACATATCCTTTCTAGTGTGCTTTATCCTAACTCACACACACCCTGGGAAACATCCCAAAATGTCCCCCATCCTAATCACTACTCCAGGCCAAGCACGCTAAACAGTGAAGTTCTAATATAGAAGGCTCCCGAAAAAAAAGTTCACCTTGTTGGCATGATTCGTATCATTTAGTAATTTAACCATTTATCATGTTGGGTGTTACATATTTAATGTCACAAAATATAGGTAAATCATTGGATGTCTAATGTACTTGACAACGAAAAGACCTGATATTTTTTTCCACATGCCAAGAAACATGATATCCGAGAAATATTAAGGAGATACAATTTCATTCAATGAAAATAATGCTTCAGTATATTGAGGGAATAATGTATTTTGGTTTTATGTATAATGAAAAATATCAACTAGAGTAGGCTATATATATTCATATTGGGTATGTTTAATAGATGATAGAAAATAAACATCAAGTAGTGAATTCTATCTTGGGAATTTTTTTGCTAGATAATCAAGAAGAAATATTACATTTAATTCATCACAATAGAAGTGAAATATATAACAAACACTCAAGCTAGCATGTAGTTATTGTGGATTAAGTAGCAATATAATGATATAGGATTTTGATTAAAGTTGTCAATCATTATCCGTTGTGAGAATTAATGTTCAATAAATCTGGGAAAAAATCCATTCCATCACTCAAGGAAAAATCACATTGAAATCAAGTATAATTTTATCAAGGATAAGTTGGAGAAAGGACTTATGAAGTTGGAGTATCTTCCTATATAACTTTAGGTTAAAAATATTTTGACAAATGACTTACCCAAAGTGGAGTTTTAAAGGAATCAAATGGCTCTTCGAGTCTAGTTGACTCCCCACACTTGAAAAAGTGATGATGTGGGCCCCCTCTATTTGAGGTATGATGTGTTTTTCCCTAATGGGATGATATATTTTATTTAACCTGCTGCATACCTCAATGAAGTGTAATTCAGGTTCATTGAGAAAGGGTGAGAAATTATTGATATAAAGGGGTAGAAAATATCTTAATCAAGATAGGGGAGAAATGAAGAAGGGAGAGTTTTAAATTCGATGATGTTAAAGACAATCGATCAAAGTTTACATTTCAAAACATATGGGGTTCATGATGAACTCAATTGACTGGTTTTTGAATTAAGTAATTCATTGATGAAATTTTCATGCTAATATTGTTTCTCATGCCGAACATGAATCTTGTCATCTTAGAGTGGGTGTTGAGAAAATATTTGATCACTATCAGACTTGCAAGAAGTGGGTTTTAGTAGAATATGGAATAATATTTAATATGGTATCCAAATGTGATGAGTTATAAACAAACCCAAAAGGGGGAAATGTTGGGAAAAAATCTCTCCAGGTTCCATCTCAGTGTTTTGGGGTGATTGTTTTTGTTGAAAAACCAAATGATCAAATTTTAGTATGGTTAGTGTTTCCAAAGTAGTCTTTTTAAGGTGGAACATTTTCCTAGTGTTTGAAAAAACATTTAGGCTTCAAAATCAAGAGTTTTAATTAAGGAAAATAATGGTTTTCCTTAAAGGAGTTCGTGGAACATAGTTCATGGACCATAAAGTGTGGAGTTCACAGAATTCATAGTAGTGAAAGTTCTCTATAGAGACCAAAATAGATGTTTGAAGAACTATGAAGGATGTTGATATTTCCTAGAAAAGGGGATGAATTAAGCCTAACATAAAGGTTTCTATACTATGAAAACTATGAAGGATTCTCCGTAAACAACAAATTAAAATTATTTCACTAGATGCTGGTCATTTTCAAAAGGAAGGTAGTGATTTAAGGTCACCCCAACTTATTAAATGTGTTATCTGAACCAAAACGAAAGTTTATAGTGAAGGCTATACCAAAATTGAGTTTGGGTTATTTTTTATTATCAGGGTTTGTAATATTTATTTGCGTATATAAAGGAACCTAATCACATCATTTATAATAAAAATTTTAATTAAAGAAGATCATCGCTGCTGGAAGAATTTGGGGGAGTACAAAATAGTTCATGAGTGAGGATTCTAAGAAGGAGGAGAGTTTCATGAAGGAAAATTATTTGAAGGAAGAAGTTGTTAATAGAAGGAGTTTGTGAGGATCTGTATCCCCCAAAGGAAACGGGACCGCAATGTAGAGGCAATACGATAATTGCTTGTGGTTCATGAGGCATCAACCAGACAAGATGTAGAGGCAGTCTGCGAAGCATTAATTTGTGAGGATTTAGTCATTCCAAAAGTATAGGCAAACTAAAAAATTATTTCACCATGTGGTACAAGGTAGTTAATGGATGATGCAATAATGTTCATAGATATTTCAAGGAAGTTTGCGAAGGGACTAAAATAATTCATGACTATAATTTTCAGAAACTACTGTTATGCAGAAAAGTGGATTTTATCTACTGGGTAAAAACAAGACTTAATGGAACACTCATATAAGCATGATAAAATAATGTGGTGATTTAGAAAAATATGATATTGTTCTAAAGGAGCATTGGTAACATTTTTTTTGATAGAGCAGTAAGATTTAAAATTTTGATTGTTTGTAAACCAGGAGATACATAGAGTTGACTCTAAAAATTATAAGGGTGGTGAGATTTTGAATAAAAGAAATATAGCTCGAATATTATTTGTTAGTGAGCCGTAGTGGATTTAGTACATCAAAATATTTCCATTTTATGGTCATTGGACATATCCTAGTGAAGGTGAACTATATAAAATTTATATGTTTCTTGCATTATTTTATTTCTACTCATACATTTCTATGGGAAATGGAGAGAAGAATGTTTTGTTTGATAATGAAAAAAGATCCAAAGGTGTAGTTTTTTTAATATTTTATACCCTAATTCACCCCTCTTAGGGTATTTAACCTTATTGGGATAACACATTAAATTATTTTCTATGATTATGTGTATACCAAAACTTTATGTCTTATGCCAAATTTATGCTCTCATGGATAATTTGGTTTAATTCCTTTGTGACTCAAGTCTTATGAAATTCCAATATTTATGAGATGACTCAACATTATGATCTTTGTTATAAATCATATAGATTTAAAATGATAATATCTTTTTCTCATACCCATATTATCATGTTATGTTTCATTGATCATTGATATCCCCCTTGTTTACCCTTTATGAGCATATGATCTCACCATTTATTATGTTTTATGTCCCTAGGTTATGATGAAGAGTTATAATTTTGATATGTCTAAGAAGTGTACATGTTATGAAGAACTAAGTGAGAGATGATTTAGTTCTTTAATGAACAATTTGTTTATGTATCATAGTTTCGATTGACACAAATTTATTATTGTCCTCATGCCATTTTTTTTTGTAAAATGAAATGAATAATATTATATTAAGATGCAATATCTATATATGGAATGTATAGGTTTCTAGAGTGATACATATTCTTTTAATCATTTTTTTATACTTTTACTCCTATATGGTTTATTTACACTATGAAGACTAATTATTAAATTATAACTATGGCCCATCTATTTATTCTAAGTCCCTAAAATATGCCTTTATATTATCCAGGAGGCAATGATAAGTTAGGAATTTCAGTTGGATGAAAATTAAATTGTGTTAAATTATCATCATTTTATTTTTAAAATCAAACATTTATGTAAAAAATTATCTAACTTTGCAACAATATATTTATATCAAGTGGGAAATCATTTTTCTATCCAAGGAAGCCCATGAGGGTAAATATTTTTGGAAATTGAATCTTTATGGAACCTCTATTTATTATGATTGAGAATAATTTTATTCCACTATGTATGACTAATTGGTATCTTGAGGAAAATAATAATACTAAGTGTGGGGGAATTTTATGCGGCCTTTGTTTGATACATGTTCTCCACATTCACTTGATGATATTTTGGTGATTTTTTTAAATAAATGAGAATTTTATGTAAAATATTTTTTAAATTGATGGCTTTGCGATGAAAATATAATTCATTGTAAAATTTTACAAAATTGGTGATTTTTTCATTATTTTTTTATATTATTTGATCTTTATTTTTATACAATTTTAAGAATAGTTTTTGTGCTAATATTTGTGTAATTTTTATTGAAATATTATTTTAAACGTTTTGAAGTATTTTATTTTGGAAATAAAATGTTTAAAGTACCACAAAAATATTTATAAAATAATTTTTTCTTGGATCATGTTTTAATTTCTATTTTTGATAATTTTTTAGATTTAATAATGTGTTTATTTTAATTTTCAGATTATTTGCTTTACATTATTATAGTTAATTTGTATTTCTATATTTTTATGAACAATACATAATTTTTATAGTACTTATTACTTTCTAATGTTCTGGAGGATGGCTTGTATGAAATTTGCATTAGAGGTTCATATGGAACTTTAATTCATTTCATTTGATAATTATCTTATGATTTTCACCCATATAAATTTTCTAGCCACTAAAATGACTATTTCCATTTCGTTTTCAAAATTGAAGATGTTGAGTTCCTTCAAGAAATGTGAAATTTGATGGAAATCTAAGATCTTTGATAAAGAAGGCACTGATACTGATGATTCATAATTTTTTAGAGAATCTTGAAGAATATGAATGAGTAGATATGGTTAGAGAATTTAATTTCTAACATATCCAATAACAAGCATCAAATGGAATTTTTAAACTCATTAATCTTGTTATCAAGATTTAATGAATAAATGGTGGTATTTTGAATTCAAAAAGATGAAATATATGGTTTCTTAAACCCCAGTCTAGGATTCACCATTGAAGTGTTATTCCCACTTGGTTGGGTTGATTTTGAGAATATTATTTGAAGTGATTTTTAATGTATTTTTATTACAGATGTGTTGCGTTTTTTGAAGAATGAACATTGGTGGTTGGTCTGATGATCCCCTAAATAAGTCAACACCATTCGATCTTGATTTGGGATCTCAACCCCTTGATTATCAAAAATGTTAAAACTAGAAAATTTCGATGATGATTTTGAAAAGAAGTTCAAGTCTTGTAGGTGATGAAATTATGAGTTTGATTTACATTTAATCTCATTTTCCTTATTTTAGGATCATAAATTATTTTTATTTTCTTATGGAAATTTAAAATTATGGATATTAATTAGGGAAAGGATAGGTGTATGGTGCTATTGAATACCAACATGTGATATTATAAAACTCAATCGGTGAATTTTGGAGGAAAATAAAAGAGTTACTTAGAGAGAAGGGGGCCATATTCTTGATTTAAGACATTCTATCATAGAGGAAAGATATAACTAGGGAACAAGGGTGAATCATGATGTAGTGGAACGAAGGATTGAAGATAAAAGAAATATTAATTCTCAACGTAGAAATTATATTACTTATTTACGTTTATTTATTATTTTACTCTATTTGAGATGCTTTACCTTTAATATATTTTCATTGTTATCACCATGAACGTGTTTACTAAATTATATTTAGGGGAATCAGATTCAAATGATTCCATATATATATATATAGACATATACACCATTATTCGCTAATTTTTATAATTTTGTCAGTGAAATTTAGTGTTCTATGTTTTTAATATAATTCTTAGTGAGTATCAATTTACACTATTCTAAGTATCGATGGGTTAAAATATGAATTTATAAACCCTTGAACATTTTAAAACGTACAAAAAACTGGAAAATGATGATGATTATATTCTCTATTTTTTAACATTCCATTTCCTAATTCCTAATTGATGGTTTATTATCTTAAGAGAATTCATTGAGGTATGATGAGCATTTACCGATAGTTAGGTGCTTTGACACATTTACTTTATAATAACTAACACACTTGTGCTAACTTAAATCTTGAATTATTTTTTAATCAAATTTTTGATAGTTTAATATTCCTAACATCATCATTAGCTATTATTAATCACATATATAACTATTTTCTCAATTCCAATCCATTTACAATATTTTCATCACTATTTTATATTTTTTTCACACAATCACCATTACTATATCACATTCAGAGTATTTTGTTTCAATTTATTTATTTGTTTTAGAAAAAACCTATATTTATTATTCTCTGTTGAAACGATACCATACTTGTTAACTATACTTGTAGTTATTATGTTTTAAAAGTATTAAAGTTGACAATGTAAATGAATATAGATATCACTAATGATCATGCCACAACTCCAATCATTTCTTAAATTTCAAAAAGGCCTGATATATATATATAAGACTTAGTTTCCCTTTCTTTCCAAACCTTATATTACTCTTCCATCAAGATACCTTCATTAAAAAATGATTTCCCACTTGAAATTCTAAATCCATCCTTTAGTTATAGATATAGAATTTTTTACATCAAGCCACTTTAATAAGATTCTAAATGGTCTTCACTTTCACTATTATCTCTTCCATAAGATATGGGTCTAAAAGATTCCTTCACTAGCATCATGAAAACACATTGGTTTATAAGGTTGTTTTTCCATATGATGATTCACATGGAACCATTTCCTTGAATGAATAAAAGTTATTATTATATGAAAATTAAACTAAAAGTAATTTATGATTGCATATACCTTGAAATCCAAGTGAGAATGAAATCAACATGTTTTTTAATGTCTTAACACTCTTTTTTGACTACCCATGTATTTGAGGATGATAGGAAGTGCTCAAATGTAGATCTATGTAAAAATAATTCTGAATACTAATCTATAATTTTGATATAAATCATATAGAATGATCAATTAAAATAATAGCCTCATCATGAAGTCACCAAACTCCATTAATATAAAGTAGTTTGAGGTGATCAAGTGGCAGATCTTCCCTTATATGAATGAAATATACAGATTTAGTAATGTGATAAAAAATAACCATATAATATTGTAATTTATATAAGTGGTAGTTAATATAGTGGCTATGTATATAATAATTTCATCTCATTTACATGTAGGAATAGGTAGATGTTTTATGAATCTTTTAAGATGTTGTCTCTCAATCATTACATTTGGAAAATATAGTGTCTTGATACACAGTATGAATACAACCAATTTACCATCATTTACAACTTTCATTTTCATTTATAGAATTTTTACTATCAATCTAAGAACATTTTATTTTCTCAAATAAGAATGGTTTGGAAATCATTTGGAATAAATGTGATGTTTCCCCTTCTTTAATGATTCCCATACCTGGATTTACTAATTCTATGAATAAAGAATCTTTTTTAATCCTCATTCTATTCAATACACCACGATCTTTCATACTTAATGCATTATGCACCTTATTTTTAATTCCTTGGGTGGTAGTGTATTGAGAAATCATAATTATTAAGTAGTTCTAAACACCAACTTTGCCTCAGGTTGATCTCTTTCAATGCAATGTTGTATTTAAATATTTTATGATCCATATATATTTCACATCTTTCATCATAAATATAATTCATATAAATCTTAAATGAAATTATTAAAAATTACAAATCAGGATCATGAGTAAGATAATCCTGTAAATGAACCTTTAAGTACCTTAATCCGTAGGCAAAAAAATAATTCTTTCTATATAAGGAAATATCAATGTTCCATATTTGATTCATCGCTATATATAAAAAATCCAGGAATTCTTAATGGTAATGTAAATATCATTTCATTAACCTATATATTCTCTAATTATTAAAAACCTTATTTATATTATTTTAACCAAATGAACTTAACACATTTACATGACAACTTGGTTAATGAGTTAGCTAATAGAGAAATGATTAAACACAAAATTGATAGTAACCTATTAATCCCAAGAAACTGTGTACCTTATTTATATTCATTAGGATTTTCATTACATATATTCCTTTTTCTTAGAAGGATCAATTGGAGTCACATCCATAGAGATAATATGGACAATAAATGAATCTTTGTAAATCTGGAATTCACATTTTCTTAAATTTCAAAATAACTCATTTTTTATAATAGTCTCAAGAATAATTAAAAAATGACACTTGTGATAATCATAACTTATATAGTATCCCAATATATCATTAATAAGCACTATAGTGAAATTATCAATAAAATCCTTGAATAATCTATGAATTATATCTATACAAATAGAGGGTGAATTAGTCAATCCAAATTGAATTGTTATAAATTCATAATGACTATACCACATATAAAATTTTATATTTGAAATATCATCCTTCTTTAATCATAGTTTATGATACTTAGAATAAAGATAAATATTTAAAAAATATTGAGATCCTTTATGTTGAAAAAAAATTCACCAATTTAGGACATATGATACTTTTTATTTATTATAATGGTATTTATTTCACTATAATCAATGAAAAAACACATATACTCATATTTCTTCTTAACATAATGATCAGGGGCTCCTCATGGTTAACTACTAGGTCATATAAATCCTATATCACACAACTCCAATGGTTATTTCTTGAGTTTGAATAATTCCTCTAGGAAAATCCTATAAGGAGTCTTAGATATTGGGTTTGCATCTGAGTTGAGATCAATGTAAAACTGAAATTCATGATCGGGTGGGTCTCCATGTATTTACTTAGTAAAAACATCAATATATTTCTGTAAAATAGGTACATCCTCTATTTTAAGGTTTGATTTAACATTTATATGTTTGTTAGTGTTATTCTACAATAATTTCATCATGGAGAGCTATTGGAGGTGGATTTGGACATGATTAGGATGATGTAGTCTCCCCTCTAAAGAAAATGGATTCAACATCTCCATTACTTATCATAATCTGTTTCTCTTGGAAATAAATTTTTACATTATAATTTTAAACCCAATATATATTAAGGATTATATAAAAGTCAACCATACATATAATAATCAGTTTTATAAATATGATATGTATGTGTGTGATAATGGGGAATGACTAACATATCTTTATTTCAATAGTATTTCCACTATGTCTATTTATTGAAATATCCATTCTTATGGTGCTAGGGAAATATCTAATTTTACAAGAAAACATGGAATATTTAAAAGTTCATGAATATCCAAAATGAAATAATACATTAGATAAATCTGAGTCTATGTTCAAGGTATTTTTTACCAAATCCTTAGTAACTTTATCATCTTCTATAGTTATCACATAAGCTTGGCCTTTTTTATTAGTCTTTTCTAAGAAAAATTCCCTTGATTATTGGCGAATTCATTCAAATAGTGCCCCATATTCAAACAATTAAAGTATTAGAAAATGAAGTATTTTTTCTTTCCCTTATAATCATGAACCTAATGGATTTTTAATCTACCTTTGTAGAAAAATAGCATTCCCATGAAGCATGTCCCATGACGTTTCATTCCAAATTTGTTACAATTCAGAAATTAGACCATTCACATTTTCCCTTTTACTATATTACTTTTATTAGATTTCTTAAGAACTCACTTATTTTTTTATTTTCCAAAAAAATCATAAGACTTATAAAATCATTTCTAAGTATTTATGGAACATGATAGTATATCCTAATATATTAATAATTTATGAGAGACTAATTTCCTTTGAATGATTGGATTTAACCCATAAAATAAATGATTATTATTACTTATTAGATTACATATGTTGGGACCAAGTAGGATTGATAAGGAGTTAAGAATGTTTGCTGTTACAGAGTGTTATATTTTTTTTAAAGAATCTAAATCAATTCCCTTTGTAAAGGACTTGTAATCAATGATGGTACTTTACTGATTTGTATTTCACTAATATCATAAGTTTTTAGAACTTGTGATGCAAGCCTTATGAAGAGTAGAGAGAGTAAAGAAGTGATTTTGGTAAAGGAAAGAAAGTGGCGCCAAGTCAAGAGTGGTGCACAAGTATTGTCGAGCAAGTGTAAGTGGCGCGCAAGTCATATTTCAAGATCATCACATCAAAATTTGACAAAGGATATAAAATGGCACACAAGTTGAATATTAGCGTGCAAGTCAAAAAGTGGCGCACAAGTATAAGTGGCGCGCAAGTCTGGCATGAAAAATATATGTGGCTCACTAGTGAATGTTGCACGCAAGTCATATTCCAACATCATCATATCAAAATATGACAAAGGAAAGAAAGTGTTTCACTTGTGATGGAATGGCGTGCAAGTGATGGAGCGACACATAAGTAGGAATGACGCGCAAGTGTATGTGGAGTGAAAGTCACCAAAATGCCTATAAATAGATGACAAGCCTCCTAATTTTTGTATTCTCAACAATTAAGAGAAAATAATAGAAGGTGCTCTGATCGTGCAAGTAGTAGAGGGCGGCGCACCAGCTGATGTGGCGCACAAGTTGAGGGTTATTCATAAGGCGCGCAAGTTGGGTGTCACGCAAGTTTTGTTGCACAAGTTTTTTTTCCAAGTTGACAGAGGCGCGCAAGCAGGGAGGTGCTTTCAAGAAGTGGGATGTTTATAAACCAAAGGTGCGCACACGTTGTGAGATGTGCTCAATGGAGGCGCATAAGTAGTGAGTACATACGCAAGAAGGTAGCGCGCAAGCAGTGAGGTGTACAAGCAGGGAGGCACACAACCAGGTGGTGCACAGGCAGGGAGGTGTGCATGTAGGGAGTACCGTGCAAGATGTATGCACCAGGAGGTTCTTACCAGTTTCTGGGTAGGAAAGGGAAGAATGTTTTTGAAATATTTTATTTGTGAAAGGTCATTAAGAAGCACAGAATCATTACATTACTGTATTTGTGAAAACAGGGAGAACACACACTATTGGATTGTTTTCAAAGTGCTACACGAGTGTAAGGGTTTATCCTACTCATTTTATTCCACATCAAAGTATTGTTTTATAGTGGATCGTGTGGTACTAGATTGTTTCCATACCATACCAAGGATGTAGATACTATTTTTGAGTAGTGAACCTTGTGAATCTTGTGTTCCAGTGGTTGTGTGTGTTCAGTAGGGAAGAAACTCTTTAACAGGAGGTGAAGGTTGTTTCAAAAAGAAAGAAACATGAAAAGAAAAAGATATCACTGATTCAACCCATCCCCCTCTCAGTGATATTTGGATCCTGACTGGGAACTTGAATTGGTATCAGAGGCAGGTTCCCTTCGTTTAGTCTTTGCTGAAGTGGTTGAAGAAAAGTTATTATGGAGAATCTAAATTTCCGGAACAATATGGGGATTCTGATTTTTGATGGAAATAACTATCACATCTGGAAGGACAGAATGATTCCTTATCTTATGTCTCTTGGATATGAAGTTCTTGAAACTACAACCGATGGATTTTCTATTATTGATGACAAGGTTCCTCTTACTCCTATCGATAATAAGAACCTTGAGAATGATGGAAGAGAAAAAAATGTGTTACTCTGATCTCTTTATGGGAGTGAATTTTTAAGAGTGAAAGGTGTCGGTACAACCAAAGGAATCTGGGAAAAATTGAAGAACATCTATAAAGGAAATACAAAAGTGAATAAGGATAAACAAAAAATCTTGAGACTGAAGTATGAAGATTTAAAAATGGGATAATCTGAATCTATTAGGTATTTCTTTACCATGATAAATGATATTGTCAGTACAATCAGATGTCTTTATGAAACATTGGAGGATTCTATATTTTTTCAAGAAGATCTTGAGAATTATTCCTGACAAGTTTGATCCTAAAGTGTCTTCATTAAAAGATATATTCCCTGAAACATTATCTTTGTATTATTTTCATGTCACTCTTGTTACTTATGAGATAAGAAAGGAGAAGACTATGAAGGGGAAAAAACCTGATAGAGAAATTTCATTCAAGGATAAAAAGAGATAAAAGTCAAAGAAAAATCTTATTGAAGATGATGCTGGTAAATCTGATTCTGAAGATGAGGTATGTAAATTTTTTGATGAAATTGTATCCTTGTTTTATAAGAATGTGAAAAGTGGTACATAGAAATACAAGGGTAATATTCCCTTGAAATGTTTTGAGTATGGAGTTGTTGGTCACTATGCAGCTAACTGTCCTCAAAACAATAAAGAATAAGATAGTGATGATGATAACATAAGGCCAAGAAGGTTGTGGAAGAAACAAGATGACAAAGATAAATATTTTTGAAAGGGGAAGGGTAAAAAGTTCTTCAAATGAAAAATACAAAGGTTTTTATCTAAAGATGAAAATGTTTAAGATATAGAAGATGAATCTGAGAAATTATTTTCTTCAAAAACTAGAGAGAATACCTTTATTGCTGAAGTGAATAATGAAGAGTATGAGAGCAAAAATTCAGAAGAAGAAGAAACTCAACTTGAATATCATCTGAAAGAAGAGTTAAAAGAACGCTTGAGGAAGATCAGAAGACTTGAGAGAGAAAACAATAAGATGATAAATGAAAATTACACATTAAACAATCAGGAAGTTTTTATTGATGAGAAATCAATATGGAAAAGTATATTGATGATCTGAAAAATTCTCTTGAGAATACAAAGAATTGTAATGATCATCTTGAAGTAAAGTTAAAGGCAAAAGAATAAGAGTTGTAACTTGTACAAAAAAATATTTATAAAGCTAAAGAAATGAATATTAGTTTCAAAAATTATATCTTAGAAGTTGGTGAATGTTACAGTAATTATGAACCAAAGAAGGATCCACAAAAGTTACCTTCAAATGTTTAAATGAAAGACAATGTATGTGATCAAAGTCAGCAATGATGAAAAATCAGAAGTGCATAAAAATCATGAGTCAAGAAATACTTCTTATACTTCTGGTGTTGTTAAATCTGAAATGAGAAAGAGAGTTACAAATGAAAACATTATGGTTGATGGTCATCATTGTTCTATTAAATAGGTTGTTTAGAAGTGTGTTCACAAATCTGGTCAGTATAGAAGTTTCAAAGGCAAATATTCTTTTTATGGTTATTGCTAGTATTGTGGTGGATTCAGACACATGGAAAATATGTGTTGGTTCAACCAACAACATTATAACTATTCCACAAGTTTTGAAAGATAAGGATTGAGGGGGATTCAATCCTTTAAAAAAAGAAAGTCTCCAAATAAATTTTAGAAGATATTTGAGAATACTGGTGTAAAAGTTGAGAATAGGTTCCAACCACTAGAAACTATTTGTGAAATATGTGATCGACCTAGACATCTTGCAAAGGGATACCTTAGTGTGTTACCAGAGTAGAAAAATATTCGTAATAATTCTCAAAAGATAGAGTTTTTAAAATCTAAAAGGGACAGGTCTGATAAGTCCAAAAAGAAAGAGTGCATGGTTGTCTGGCCAGAACACATTGACCTGGCTAGGAAATTGGAGAAATCACAACAAAAAGTGAAGGAACAGGAAGAACAAAATGCTCTTGTTGTCAAAACTGCTTTGAAATACACAAAAGGAGAATGTACATAGATTCTTGATAGTGGGTGTAATTTTTATATGATAGAATACATAAAGTTGCTGAAGAATGTGAAGTACTTCAAAGAAGTAACTTTTACATTTGGAAATGATGAATCTCTAAGAGTCAAAGGTGTCGGATCAGCAATCATCAGAAAATAAAAAATGAAATCTAAGAAAAACGTATATGTTGATGGGTTGAAACATAATATTCTGAGTGTTTCAAAAATATGTGATGAGGGAAACAAAGTAATATTCAGAAAATATGGGTTCGTTGTGAAATATAAAAATGATGGAAATATAGTTACAAGAGGCCAACGTACAAAAGAAAACTTGTTCCAAGTTGGTGAAGTAAAAAATTCATGTTACATGGGAATGGTGGATGAAAATCAGTTATGGCATAAAAGGCTAGGAAATATGTGTCAGAGAAACATATGTATGTTATCAATGTGAGGCAGTGTCTGAGATATGCCTTATTTATCAAGAAGAATAGATTGGTGCTGCACTATCTATGAAAAAGGGAAGATTACAAACTCTTTTCATAAGAGAGTTGAAATTCGTTCAAAACAACCCTTGTAATACATTATGATATATGTTGAACAATGAGAAAGTAATCAAAAAATGGAGATAAGTACTTCATTACTTTCATTGATGACTTTACTCGCATTACTTGTATTCAGATGCTCTGAAAATATTTATGAGTTTCATGAGGAAAGAAGAAAAGGAATATGTGTATTCAGTGAAGAAGTGGACAACTGATAATGGTGGTGAGTATAATAATGAAGAGTTTGAAAGTTACCTTGATAAACATGGAGTTCAGATTGAGTTCAGTTCACCATACACACCTCAACAAAATGGGGTTGCTGAAAGAAAGAATTGAAGTCTGGTAGAAATTGGGAGAACTATGTTACTTGAACATAGTCTTTCTAATTATTATTGGAGGCAATCCATGACACTACTGTTTATATTCAGAACTAATGCTTCTATAGGCCAAACTCAGATATGACTCCGTATGAAAAGTTCTATGGAAAACACCAAGTCTGAAACATTTAAGGGTATTTGGGAGTCCATAAATTATAAATAAGAAAGGTGGAAACCATGGAAAGTTTGAGAAAAGAGGAGATTATGGAATTTTTATTGGCTATGCCCTAGAAGGAAGAGGATATAGATGTATCAATAAAAAAATAGGAAGAATTATTGATTCTTCAAATGTAAAAGTTGTTGAAAATGTTGAGAAAGAAAAGCAGTCATATGTTGATGTGGAAGTAGAGTAGGATAGAGAAGCTTTTGTTAATGATTCTGAAAATGTTACAGACTGTGTTAATTCTACCGGTGAAGAGGAATCTGACTCAGAAATCTTGAGTGATGAGGATGAAGTTCGAACAACTCATCCTATGTTAAGGAAATAAGTGGAGGATCAGAATATTATTAGAGATAAACACCAGAGGGTTAAAACATGAAGAACAACGAATGCTATATCACACACTTCTCTTTATTCTAAAGTTGAAACGAATGATGTAAATGAATCATTTGAGTATCCAGAATGGGTTTATTAAATTAATGAAGAGCTTGATCAGATAGAGAATAATGATACTTGGGATCTTGTACCCAATCCATACAACAAGAACATTATTGGTACAAAGTGGGTTTTCCGGAACAAGCTGAATGGAGAAGGTAAAGTAATAAGAAACAAAGCAATATTGGTTTGAAAAGGGTATTCAAAAATTTAAGGCATTTATTTTGATGAAAAATTTTCTCCAGTGGCAAGATTAGAAACAATCAGAATCTTTTTTTCAATTGCTGCACAACAAGGATACAAAATCTTTCAAATGGATATAAAATTTGCATTCATGAATAGTGACCATGATGAAGAATTTTACATTGATCAACCTTCTAGATTTGTTATTGGAAAGGATGAAAGTTATGTGTGCCAGTTGAAGAAGGCTTTGTATGGGCTAAAATAGGCTCTGAGAGCATGATATTGTAAATTAGATACTTTATTAAAGAAGATGAACTTTAAGAAAGGGAGAGTTTACAGTAATCTCTACATCAAGGAATGTCAGGAGTTTTCACTGATCGTTATTGTTTATGTCAATGATATTATATTTGATGGAAATGATTAAAGATCATGGGAAAAATTTAATGAGGAGATGAAGAAGTTATTTGAGATGTCCATGCTGGGAGAAATGAAGTACTTTCTTGGGCTACAAATTTCATAGAAGAAGAATCATGTTTTTCTATCTCAAGAAAATTATGCTAAGGGACATCTGAAGAAGTTTGGCATGGAAAATTAGAAACCAATTTCCACAACGATTTCAGAGGGATCTAAGTTGTCTAATGATGGAGAAGGAAAGGTAGTTTATCAGAAAGAGTTTCGAAAGCTGATTGAAATTTTGTTTTATTTGACAGCCTCAAGACTTGACATCGTCTATGCTGTCACTTTATGTGAAAGATTTCAGAGTGTTCCTAAATAATCACATTTTATTTCTGGAAAAAGAATTTGCAGATATATCAAAGGCAAAAAAAATTTGGAATCTGGTATGATGGCTTAGGAAATATTGATCTATTCGGGTATTCTGATTCTGATTGGGAAGAAATGTTGATGATCGAAGATCCACATCTGGTGGAGTTTTCTTTCTAGGGAAAAGTTGTGTTATTTGTCATACCAAGAAACAGAATTTAGTAACACTTGAAGCCTAGTATGTTGCTGATACTCAAGAAACAACTCAACTAATGTGGATGAAGACTCAGTTAGAATATCTACTTGTTGAAGTAAAGAAACCATTGCTCTTGGGCTGTGATAATCAGAGTGCAATCAATCTTACAAGAAATCTGGTACAACATTATCATTCAAAACACACTGATATAAAGCACCACTTCATCAAAGAGAAAGTGGAGAAGAATGAGTTAAGGCTAGAGTATGTTCCTACATCTGACGAAGTTGTAGATATATTCACCAAACCTTTACCGAAAGAACCATTTGAAAAATTGAGGTTGAACATGGGTGTCCAACATCCTTCTCATCAAGGTTAAGGTACGTGTTTATGTCCCCACTCTCATCTTGCCTTTGGATATTGTTGTCAAGGGGGAGAATTGTTTTAGAAATATATTCTTATAGATGAATGCGTAAAGGGGGAGTTGTGGGTAAGTTGTCAATCCATCATGTATGTGTGTGAAATATTCTAACTATTTTTTGGAGTGGTTTTAGGAAACAATGTTGTTTTCCTGGAAAGTTGTTGAAGTGTATAATGCTAAGGTAGAAGCTTGAAAGATGATCTGAAGAAGGCTGAGGAGGTACGCTCATGAGATTTCATAGTCACTACTTTTGGAAAACATGATTTTGGCTGTCAATAATTCTTGTTTCCTACAATGAGTAAGCTCACATAGGCTTAGAATTGTTGATAAGTAATCTATTTCTTATGGTTACAAAGTTTAGTGATTTTTGAATCATGGTTGACAAAAAAATCCATAGGTAAAGATTGTTGGGACCAAGTTGGATGGATAAGGAATTAAGAAAGTTTGCTGTTACAGAGTGTTGTCTTTTGTTGTAAAATAATCTAAATCAATTACCTTTGTAAAGGACTTGTAAAATATGATGATACTTTTTTGATTGTATTTCACAAATATCATAAGTTTGGAGAACTTGTGATGCTAGACTTATGAAGAGTATAGAGAGTAAAGAAGTGATTTTGGAAAAGGAAAGAAAGTGGCGCCAAGTCAAGAGTGGCGCCCAAGAATTGTCGTGCAAGAGTAAGTGGCATGGAAGTCATATTTCAAGAACATCACATAAAAATTTCACAAAGGAAATAAAATGGCACGCAATTTAAAGATTGGCGTGCAAATCAAAAATTGGTGCGCAAGTATAAGTGGCGCGCATGTGTGGAGCACAAAGTAAAAGTGGAGTGCAAATGAATGTTATGCGCAAGTCATATTCCAACATCATCATATCAAAATATGACAAAGGAATGAATGTGTCCCACTAGTGATGGAAGGGCGCACAAGTGATGGAGCGGCGCACAAGTAGGAACGACGTGCAAGTGGATGTGGTGTGCAAGTCACCAAAATGCCTATAAATAGACGACTAGCTTCCTAATTTTTCTGTGGACAACAGTTAAGATAAAATTAGAGCTCTAATCACGCATGTAGTAGAAGGTTCTCTGATCATGCAAGTAGTAGAGGGCAGCACGCAAGCTGAAGTGGCACGCAAGATGAGGGTTATTTATAAGGCACACAAGTTGGGTGTCACGCAAGTTTTGTTGCACAAGTTTTTTCACCAAGTTGACAGAGGAACGCAAGCAGGGAGGTGCTTTTAAGAAGTGGGATGTGTATAATCCAAATGTGGAGCACAAGTTATGAGCTGGGCTCAATGGTGGCACAGAAGTAGTGAGTAGGTGTGCAAGTAGGTGGTGCGCAAGCAGTGAGGTGTGCAAGTAGGGAGGCGCGCAAGAAGGTGGTGCGTAAGAAGGGAGGCGTGCAAGTAGGGAGTGGCGTGTAATCTGTATGCACCAGGAGGTTCTTACCAGCATCCAAATAGGAACATGAATAATTTTTTTAAAAGATTTTATTTGTGAATGTTCATTAAAAAGCACAGAATCATTACATTATCCTATTTGTGAAAAGAGGGAGCACACACACTATTGGATTGTTTTCAATGTGCTACACAAGTGTCAGGGCATATCCTACTCATTGTATTCCACATCAAAGGATTTTTTTTCTAGTGTATTGTGTGGTACTAGATTGTTTTCATACCATACTAAGGACGTAGCTACCCTTTTGGAGTAGTGAACCTTGTGAATCTTGTGTTCCAGTGGTTGTGTGTGTTAATCAGGGAAGAAACTCTTTAACAGGAGGCGAAGGTTGTTTCAAAAAGTAGGAAACATAAAAAGAAAAAGCTATCACTGATTCAACCCATCCCCCTCTCAGTGATACTTGGATCCTGACTGGGAACTTGAATTGGTATCAGAGGCAGGTTCCCTTCATTTAGTCTTTTCTGAAGTGGTTGAAGAGAAGTTGTGATGGACAATCTAAATTGTGTGAACAGTAAGGGGATTATGATTTTTTATGGAAAGAACTATCACATCTGTAAGGACAGAATGATGCCTTATCTTATGTCTCTTGGATATGAAGTTCTTGAAACTACAACAGATGGATTTTATGCTATTGATGACAAGGTTCCTCTTACTCCTCTCGATAAGAAGAACCTTGAGAATGAGGAAGAGCTAAAAATGAGTTACTCTCATCTCTTTCTGAGAGTGAATTTTTAAGAGTGAAAGGTGTTGGTATAGCCAATGGAATCTGGGACGAACTAAAGAAAATCTATAATGGAAATAAAAAATCGAAGAAGGATAAACTACAAATATGGAGACTAAAGTATGAATATTTGAAAATGGGAGAATCTGAATCCATTAGGGATTTATTTACTAGGATAAATGATATTTTCAGTACGATCAGATGTCTCAGAGAAACATTGGAGGATTCTATAGTTGTCAGAAAGATCTTGAGAATTATTCCTGACAAGTTTGATGATAATGTTTCTTCATTAGAAGATAGAGACCCTGAAACATTATCTTTGGATTATTTTCATGGAACTCTTGTTACTTATGAGATGAGAAAGGAGAAGAATATGGTTGGAAAAAAAATCTGATAGAGAAATTTCATTCAAGGCTAAAAAGAGATAGAAGTCAAAGAAAACTCTTATTGAAGATGATACTGGTGAATCTGATTCTGAAGATGAGGTATGTAAAACTTTTGATGAAATTTTATCCTTGTTTTCTAAGAATGGGAAAAGAGGTACATGGAAATACAAGTGCAATCTTCCCTTGAAATGTTTTGAGTTTGGATTTGTTAGTCACTTTACGACTAACTATCCTCAAAACAATAAAGAAGAAGATAGTGATGATGATAACAGAAGGCCTAGAAGGTTGTGGATGAAACAAGCTGACAAAGATAAATATTTTTCAAAGGGGAAGGATAAAAAGTTCTTCAAAAAAAAAATAAAAATCATTTTATCTAAAGATGAAGATGTTGAAGATAGTGAATATGAATCCGAGAAATTATTTTCTGAAAAAAAATAGAGAGAATACCTTTATTGCTACAGTGAATAATGAAGAGTACAAGAGCATCAATTCAGAAGAATAAGAACCTCAACTTGAATATCATCATAAAGAAGAGTTGAAAGAACGCTTGAGGAAGATCAGAATACTTGAGAAGGAAAAAAATAAGATGATAAATGAAAATTACACATTAAAAAATCAGGAAGTTTTTATTGATGATAAAATCAAGATGGAAAAGTAGATTGATGATCTGAAAAATTCTCTTCAGAATACAAGGAATTGTAATTATCATATTGAAGTAAAGCTGAAGGAAAAAAGAAGAAGAGTTGGAACTTATACAATAGAATCTTTATAAAGCTAAATAAATGAATATCAGTTTCAAAAATTCTATTTTAGAAGTTTTTGAATGTTCCAATAAGAATGAACCAAAGAAGGATCCACAAAAGTTACCTTCAAAGGTCTAAATGAAAGACAGAACTAGTTCTGATAAGAACAAGGCTAGAAAGACCATTTATGTGATCAAAGTCAGCTATGATGAAAAATCAGAAGTGCATAAAAATCATGAGTCAAGAAAGGATTCTAATACTTATGGTGTTGTTAAATCTGAAATGATAAAGGGAGTTACAAATGAAAACATTAAGTTTGATGGTCAGCGTTGTTCTATTAAGAAGGTAGTTTAGAAGCGTGTTCACAAATCTGGTCAGTATAGAAGTTTCAGAGGAAAATATTCTTTTTATGGTTATTGTTGGTATTGTGGTGGATTCGGACACATGGAAAATATGTGATGTTTCAACCAACAACATTACAACTATTCCACACATTTTTAAAGATAAGGATTTAGGGGGAGTCAATCCTTTCAAAAAAGAAAGTCTCCAAATAAATTTCAATAGACATCTGAGAAGATTGGTGTGAAAGTTGAGAATAGGTTTCAACCATTGGAAACTATTTGTGAAAAATGTGATCGACCTAGACATCTTCCCAAGGGATACCTTAGAGTGTTACCATAGCAACAAAATATTCATAATAATTCTCAAAAGCCAGAGTTTTTAAAAGTTAAAAGGTACAGGTCTGATAAGTCCAAAAAGAAAGAGTGCATGGTTTTCTGGCCAGAACACATTGACCTGGCTAGGAAATTGGAGGAAGCACAACAAAAAGTGAAGGAACAGGAAGAACAAAAAGCTCTTGTTGTCAAAACTACTTTGAAATATACAAAATGAGAACGTCTATGGATTCTTGATAGTGGGTGTTATTCTCATATGATAGGATACTTAAAGTTGCTAAAAAATGTGAAATACTTCAAAGAAGGAACTATTACATTTGGAAATGATGAATCTCTAAGAATCAAAGGTGTTTGATCAGCAATCATCGGAAAAGACAAAATGAAATCTAAGAAAAAATTATATGTTGATGGGTTGAAAAATAATCTTTTGAGTGTTTCAAAAATCTGTGATGAGGGAAAAAATTAATATTAAGTAAACATGGGTTCGTTGCGAAATATGAAAATGATGGAAATATAGTTACAAGAGGCCAACATACAAAAGGAAACATGTTCGAAGTTGGTGAAGTAAAAAATTGTCACATGGGCATGGTGGATGAAAATCAGTTATGGCATAAAAGGCTAGGACATATGTGTCAGAGAAACATGTGTAAGTTATCAATGTGAGACAGTGTCTGAGATATGCCTAATTTATCAAGCAGAATTGATTGGTGCTGCACTATCTATGAAAAAGGGAAGATTAAAAACTATTTTCATAAGAGAGTTGAAATTCATTCAAAACAACCCTTGAATCTTATACATTATGATATATGGGGACCAATGATTAAGCAATAAAAAAATGGAGATAATTACTTCATTACTTTCATTGATGACTTTACTCGCATTACTTGTGTTCAGATGCTCTGAAAATATTTAAGAGTTTCATGAGGAAAGAAGAAAAGGAATGTGATTATTCTGTGAAGAAGTTGAGAACTGATAATGGTGGTGAGTATAATAATGAAGAGTTTGAAAGTTACCTTGAGAAACATGGAATTTGGAAGGAGTTCAGTACACCATACACACCTCAACAAAATAGGGTTGCTGAAAGAAAGAATCTATGTCTGATAGAAATGGGGAGAACCATGTTACTTGAACATAGTCTTTCTAATTATTATTGGAGGCAAGCCATGATCACTGCTATTTATATTCAGAACCAATGCTTCTATAGGCCAAACTCAGATATGACTCCACATGAAATGTTCTATAGAAAACTCCATGTCTGAAAAATTTAAGAGTATTTTGGAGTCTGACGCATGCCTGTTGTAGGGCGTGTCAAAACAATTATTTCCTAAGTTAAAATATAGTAATTTGGTTGACCTAGGATGTCTCCCGAAGAGGAGTCCACACAAAACGAGTTGTCACTTTAAAACGGGGGGAAAATGTTGGGAAAGTAAATTTGAAATTCAAATGATTGAAAAACTATGAAATTAAAATGGTGATTAGGTCGGGGTCAGTTTCCTAATTATAATGCTATCCTTGTTCAATTTAATTCAAACCTCTTCTTCTTAGTTGATTAAAGTGAGTTTCCACAATCATTTCCTCTCACTTCCTTGGTGAAAATTATTATTGTGAGAGAAAACCTTACCAAGATCATGGTTTGGTCAAATCTCCTTCCATGTGTAAAATAGTTGTATTGAATATCCTTAATTTAAATGGGAAATACCCGATCGTGTTTTGTTTATCCCAAACAATCAAAAACATTCGCTACACCTTTTACACGTACTGACGATCGTAGAGTACTTCACCACTAATTCCTGGTTTATTCCATCATATATAAACCAGAAATTAGTGGAGGGAGATATTGATTATTTTACCAAGGAAAAAATAAATAATGGAATTAATATTCAAGATTGATCGAAATTGATAATAAAATCCTCTATAAGAAATTGAAAACAACTTTGAAGAAGAAATAAATTTATTCAATTGTGTCCAAGAACTCAAGTATTACAATGTAGAAAACCAACCCTTCCCCAATCACTCCAAAAGTTTACCCCACCATGGTAAGGGTAATCGAGTTGAATAGGGAAGAAGACGACATTAAAAAACTATGAAAAAGAAAACAAATAAAAGAGAAAGCGGAAAATTTCTCCTTCTTAGTGTCCCAGAAGGAATGGGGTGGAGAATGGATGCTTTGAGAGGGTGGAGCTCTCCTCCTTTTATAGCCAGAATGTTCCCCCCAAATGTCTACGCATTTTATCCCTATTAAATGACATATTAACGCGTTGAGTCCTTCTTGAATGTGGTTCATATTTCCCTTGGCCGTGTCCCCTCAAAATCTCAGCAAATTTTGACATGAATTCCGAGAGTTATGGCCGTTTTAATATGAGCATTTATTCTGTCCTGTCAGACTCTCCAAAACGAGATACTCCGGATTAGGGTGATTTAATGACCCAATAAACGGCCAATTAACTTGGTTATTCCTTCATAAAAGATTCTTCCAAACTCTTTGCGCATTCACCCACTGAAATTAACAAGCTTTGGGCCCACAGTGGATGAGTTATGGATCCCACATAAAAACTAGGCAGAACTGAAAACAGTTTTCTTGAGCCAACTTGTGAACTTCTTTTGAGCTTCCATATGGACGATTCAGATTTTAGTCCAAATATAGTAAATGAATACCTGGATGTGTAGAATTTGGAAAAGATGAAATTTTTCAATTTGGATCAGTGTAGATAATGTTATGGCCAAACTACTGAAATATTTTAAAACTGTTAAAAATCCAAAAATGGCCAATTTTTACTATTCAGCTCAAAATAACACCATTATCATAAAAATGAAACAATTAATCTTAGAGGAATAATTTTGTGGGTTTAAAACAATGATATTAAATATAAATTAATTGAAAATATTTTCTCTATTAGAGTCCATGCATTATAAATAAGAAAGGTGGGAACCTTGGAAAGTTTTAGAAAAGAAAAGATTATGGAATTTTTCTTGGCTATGCTCCAGAAGGAAGAGGATATAGATGTATCAATAAATAAATAAGAAGAATTATAGATTCTTCATATATAAAAGTTGTTAAAAAAGTTGAGAAAGAAAATCTGTCATATGTTGATGTGGAATTTTAGTAGGATAGAGAAGCTTTTGTTAATGATTCTCATAATGCTACAGACTGTGTTAATCCTACCGGCGAAGATGAATCTGACTCAAAAATCTTGAGTGACAAGGATTAAGTTCGAACAACTCATCCTATGTTAAGGAAATAGGTGGAGGCTCTGAATATTATTGGAGATAATCACCAGAGGGTTAAAACAAGAAGAACAATTAATTCTATATCACATACTTCTCTTTATTCTAAAGTTGAATCGAATAATGTAAATGAAGCATTTGATAATCCAGAATGGGTTCATGAAATGAATGAAGATCTTGATCAGATACAGAATAATGATACATGGGATCTTGTACTCAATCCAGACAACAAGAACATTTTTAGTACAAAGTGGGTTTTCCGAAACAAGCTAAATGAAGAAGGTAAAGTAGTTCGAAACAAATCAAGATTGGTTTGCAAAGGGTATTCACAAATTGAAGGCATTGATTTTGATGAAAACTTTTCTCCAGTGGAAAGATTAGAAATAATCAGAATCTTTCTTTCTATTGTTGTACAACGAGGTTACAAAATCTTTCAAATGGATATAAAATCTGTATTCTTGAATGGTGACCTTGACGAGGAATTTTACATTGATCAACCTTCTGGATTTGTTATTGGAAAGGATGAAAGTTATGTGTGTAGGTCGAAGAAGGCTTTGTATGGGATAAAATTGGCTCTAAGATCATGGTATTCTAAATTAGATACTTTATTAAAGAATATGAACTTTAAGAAAGGGAGAGTTGACAGTAATCTCTACATCAAGGAATGTCAGGAGTTTTCACTGATAGTTATTGTTTATGTAGATGATATAATATTTTATGGAAATGATTAAGGATCATGGGAAAAATTTGTTGAGGAGATGAATAAGTTATTTGAGATGTCCATGCTGGGAGAAATGAAGTACTTTCTTGGGATACAAATTTCACAGAAGAAGAGTCACGTTTTTCTGTCTCAAGAAAAGTATGCTAAGGAACGTCTGAAGAAGTTTGGGACGGAAAATTAGAAACCAATTTACACACCGATTTCAGTGGGAACTAAGTTGTCTAAATATGGAGAAGGAAAGGAAGTTGATCAGAAAGAGTTTCAAAAGCTGATTGAAAGTATGTTGTATTTGACAGCCTCAATACTTGACATCGTCTATGTTGTCACTTTATGTGCAAGATTTCAGAGTGTTCCTAAAGAATCACATTTTATTACTGAAAAAATAATTCTCAAATACATCAAAGGAACAAAAAATTTTGGAATCAGGTATGATGGCTCAGGAAACATTGATCTATTCAGGTATTCTGATTCTGATTGGTCAGAACTGTTGATGATCAAAGATCCACATCTAGTGAAGTTTTCTTTCTAGGGAAAAGTTGTGTTATTTGGAATACCAAGAAACAGAATTTAGAAACACTTAGCACATTTGAATCTGATTATGTTGCTACTACTCAATTAACATCTCAACTAATGTGGATGAAGACTCAGTTAGAAGATCTACTTGTTGAAGTAAAGAAACCATTGCTCTTGGGTTGTGTTAATTAGAGTGAAATCAATCTTACAAGAAATACGACAAAACATTATTGTTCAAAACACATTGATATAAAGTACCACTTCATCAAAGAGAAAGTGGAGAAGAATGAATTAAGGCTAGAGTATGTTCCTACATCTGACCAAGCTGCTGATATATCCACCATACCTTTACCGAAAGAACCATTTGAAAAATTGAGGTTGAACATGGGTGTCCAACCTCCTTCTCATCATGGTTATGGTACGTGTTTCTGCCCCCACTCTCATATTTCCTTTAGATAGTGTTGTCAAGGGGAAGAATTGTTTTATAAATCTATTCTTATAGATGAATGCATAAAGGGGGAGTTGTTGGTAAACTGTGAATCCATCATGTATGTGTGTGAACTATTATAACTGTTTTTTGGAGTGGTTGTAGGAAACAATGTTGTTTTCCAGGAAAGTTGATGAAGTGAAGAATGCTGAGGTAGAAGCTTGAAAGATGATCTGAAAAAGGCTGAGGAGGTATGCTCATGAGATTTCATAGTCACTGCTTTTGGAAAACATGGTTTTGGCTGCCAATAATTCTTGTTTTCTACAATGAGTAAGCTCACTTAGGCTTAGAATTTTTGATAAGTAATCCATTTCTTAAGGTTACAAAGTTCAGTGATTTATGAATCCTGATTGACAACAAAATCCAAAGGGAGAGATTGTGGGGACCAAGTTGGATGGATAAGGAATTAAGAAAGTTTTTTGTTACAGAGTGTTGTCTTTTATTGTCAAAGAATCTAAATCAATTCTCTTTGTAAATGACTTGTAAACTATGATGATACTTTTCTAATTTGTATTTCAAAAATATCATAAGTTTGGAAAACTGGTGGTGAAATCCTTATGAAGAGTAGAGAGAGTAAAGAAGTGATTTTGGAAAAGGAAATAAAGTGGCACCATGTCAAGAGTGGCATGAAAGTATTGTCACATAAGTTTAAGTGGAGCAAAAGTAATATTTCAAGATCATCACATCAAAATATGACAAAGGAAATAAAATGGCATGCAAGTTAAAGATTGAAATTAAAATCAAAAAGTGGTGCGCAAGTATAAGTGGCGCGCATGTGTGGAGCACAAAGTAAAAGTGGTGCGCAAATGAATGTTGCACGCAAGTCATATTCCAACATCATCATATAAAAATATGACAAAGTAAAGAAAGTGTCGCGCTAGTGATGAAAGGGCATGAAAGTGATGGAGCGACGCACATGTGATGGAGCAGCATGCAAGTAGGAAAGACATGCAAGTGTATGTGGCACTAAATTCACCCAAATGCCGATAAATGGACAACTAACCTCCTCATTTTTCTATTCTCAACACTAAAGAGAACATTAGAGCTCTGATCACGCAAGTAGTAGAAGGTTCTCTGATCACACAAGTAGTATAGGGTGACACACAAGCTGAAGTGGTGCACAAGATGAGGGTTATTTATAAGGCATGCAAGTAGGGTGTCGCGCAAGTTTTGTCACACAAGATAACAGAGGCACGCAAGCAGGGAGGTTATTTGAAGAAGTGGGTTGTGTATAAGACAAAGGTGGTACGTAAGTTGTGAGCTAGGCTCAATGGTGGCACACAAGTAGTGAGTAGGTGCATGAGCAGGTGGCACGCAAGCAGTGAGGTGCGCAAGCAGGGAGGTACATAAGCAAGTGGCACGCAAGTAGGGAGGCACGCAACTAGGGAGTGGCACGCAAGCTGTATACACCAGGAGGTTCTTACCCGCTACGGGGTAGGAAAGTGAAGATTTTTTTTTGAATGATTTGATTTGTGAAATTTCATTAAGAAGCATAGAATCATTACATAACCCTATTTGTGGAAAGAGAGAGCACATGCACAATTGGATTGTTTTCAAAGTGTTACATGAGTGTAAGGGTATATCCTAATCATTGTATTCCACATCAAAGGATTGTTTTCTAGTGGATTGTGTGGTACTAGATTGTTTCCATACAATATCAAGGATGTAGCTACTCTTGTTTAGTATTGAACCTTATAAATCTTGTGTTCCTTTGTTTTTGTGTGTTCAGCAGGGAAGAAACTCTTTAACAGGAGGAGAAGGTTGTTTTAAAAAGCAGGAAACATAAAAAGAAAAAGATATCACAAATTCACCCCTCCACCTCTCAGTGATACTTGGATCCTGACTGGGAACTTCGACATACACAATTCATATAATGTGTTACTAACCTTATAATGTTAGTTTTAAATTCGATAACATTTTCTCCATCCCTTTTACCCATACTGAGGAGTTTCCTCTTTATATAAGCTCATTGATCATGAGGAAAGTATTTTTCAATGAATATCTTTAGGAAATTATTCTAATCCATACTTTTATTTACTCTAGATCTAGATTTTTCTAAACCCATGACCACCATTGATCAATATCTACCTTAAGGTGATAAAATACCATGGTGACATTTTCTCTCCCATTATTTCCCATAATAAAAAATATATACTCATAGGACTTGATCCATTTCTCAACTACTAATGGATTTGTAGCCTAATTGAAGGATAGATTTTTCTTTCACATGAAGTAGTAAAAAATTGTTTTACTATGTGGGGGATTTTTAGGAAGCTTCATATGGGCTTTATTTTTTGTTATGACCCGATTTAACATTCTCAATATAGTTATAATTTGTTAAAATCTAACTCTAGATTCATTTTATGTACTAGGAGGTAAATATCTACATAAATTATTTTAATTGATACATTTTCCATTCTATCCTATGGGTCAATTTCATGTAATGAATTATCTTATTAAATTATTAATTTTAAGATATAATTATTAATTCTTAATTTGGTGCGACACTTGACATAAATTGAAAATTTATGCATTACAAATCTAAAAATCATAAGAATAATTATCTGGTGGCACATGATGGGGTCGTGGGGAGAAACATGTGCTTCCTGACGGTTGATTAGAGAAGATTGGGTTCTGCTTAATCACTCATATCGGGTGCACCGTTTTCTCCTCGAAACGCCCAATAGTTCCATATCCAGCAATGCATGGACCTTCTTTCCAAATGCAGGTGTTCACTAGGTGGTTTGACCAGCGATGCTTAAGAACTCACATTGGTCGAGAGGATGGGAAGTTGGGATCATCAAACCCTTTTGGGGGGAATTATTTCCTATTCTGGGACTCTCTTATAGATTTAATATGTATTCATATGTTCACGAATATTTGGTTTATACCCAAGCATAGTATCCACAGATTACTCTTGGTTGGCAATGGTCAACTGGATGAAGGGGTTCAGAATCATGTATGCCAGAGGTCTACCATCCCTCATTGGATTAATTACCCCGAAGAGGATGGACTCCTTGAGACGACACTGGTTTAAAGACCCATAATCAGGCACTCTAGAGTTTATTGTCATCCATGGGGGACAGATAATGACTTGATCGTTTGTATCGAACCCATGGTACGAGCCTCCTATGTATCCCTATGAGAGGAATCAGAATTCATGTAGTTAAGTTTGGTATGGGGATTATGCTCTAGGCTACCCAGGGTTGGTGCGGTGAATCGATGAGAAGATAGTCAGATAGACAAGTTGTTGGGCTTGAACCACATAGAGGCTTCCTACGTACCCTGCCTAGGAGACAGGGATCAAAGTCCACGTAGTTTGAATGGGTGTTTTAGAGAACCGATATGAATGTGGACCCAGGGGTCCGATGGTGATTGGGCTTGAACCTCTTGGAGGCTTCCTACGTATCCCTGCGGGGGGGAATCAATGTCCACGTAGTTCGAATTTTGGTGGGGCTTACACTCTAAGGAGGCTCAAGGAAATGGATTGGGGCTTACACTATGAGGAGGCCCAGGGTAATGGATTGGAGCTTACACTATGAGGAGGCATAGGGTAATGGATTGGGGTTTACACTCTGAGGAGGCCCAGGGTAATGGATTTGGGATCAGACTCTGAGGAGGCCCATATGATGTTTTCATGGTCGATGCTTACTCTAAGCCCAAGTGAGTCATGCTTGGTGTGAGAAACAAGAGGCAGCAGGGACCAGATGATCATGTCGCGAAAGGTGCGTCTATGGGAAGTGTGATGGGGATTATGCATGGGGGCGGCCCAAAAAGTTGGGGCTTACTCTGAGATGGATGTCCATGGTAACAAAGCGTAGAGGGAGAGGGACTTGGCACCAAAGGAGAACAGATCAGAACCCTTCCACACTATGCCCTTCCTTGGCCATGGTCGTGGGTAAGTACGGAGGTGCATGGGGGATTTTTTCTGAGGGGCAGTCCACCACTTCCTGGGATGTGGAGAAGTTCCCCGGTCCTTAAAAGTGGAGGGGCAGAAAGGGGACTCCCAGGCTCAGACTCCGCATTACCATGGGAATGTGAACCCATGAATTCTTCAGGAATCCACTCAAGGGATGGAGCAACCCATTCTCCCTCACTTACTATGGGTAAGTGAACTCAAAACAGTGCACTGATGTGCCTGAAGGTTACATCACATGGGTCCGAGGGCTCTGGTGGAGGCCTCAGCTCAGGGCTGATGAATAGGACAATGAGGGGGTTATGGAGGATCATGTAGGATTGGAAGGATTTTATCTGGCATGGGGAATAGGAACTCCGAAGAATCTGGCGGGCCACATGGGTGTATGGGTGGTGGCACCCTTCACGTAGGGAGGTGCTACGTAGCTAGAGAGGTCAGCTGCGAACCAGGGTGGTCAGCGAACTGATGAGAATTCTGTGAACGAGGGTGGTTTATGGACTGGTGGGAATCCCGCGAACCAGGGTGGTTCGCGGCTTTGGGTCCGGCCCGCGTACCAGGTTGGTACGCGGAGGGGTCCATGCGAGCATTGTCGACTGAGGGTGATGCCAGTCAAGGGTTCGTCAGTCGGGGCTTCACCCGTGTAGGAAGGTGCTACATGGTGTGACGAATCGAAAAAGGGGCATAAACTCTCTGGTCCGCAGGGACTGCATCCGTGGAGGGGCATGGTTCACGGTATTCTTTTCTTTGTTATTTTAAGTTCATTGTTCACCAAGTTGTTATGCTTTTTCGATTCCTCATTAATTCGCTTCTAGATTCATACATGTTCTGGTTCGCAAACTAGAACTTCGCTGTTTGAAAAATCCTAAGCTCTTTCCTTCGAAATCCTTCTACCCGAAGATGATAGATCTCCTCCTTGCTCCCATTTTGTTCTTTTCCTCTTCTAATCTCCTTTTATAGAGTGGGGGAGGAGATGTATCTATGGTCATGCGACACCTTTTGCAGAGGCCCATGACCAAAAACCTGGTTTACAGATGATTGGCTAATCCGCAACTCATGGGGGGTATTGAACACACCTCCCCCGTGAACCAAAATAGCTCAGGGAGTGCTTCACAGCCGCGCAGGGTTCCGCCTCCATTCCACAAATGACAGCGAATGTGGTCCGGGCCAGTTGACACGGTCTACAGTTGGGGCGGTTCGTGATGGTGGACTGGCTAGGAACCCATCTTGCTTCGCGCCCACGAAGGATCCCCACCTCCATTCCACGAACGACAATAGTCCACAGAGGGCGGTGCTTCGCAGAACCGGCCACGTACCATTATTATTAGACCGGTCTGCGGACCGGTTTTTCTTGTTCCATCCATTGAGTATTCTCCACACATTTTCCCCAATTCTTTGGGGGGAATTTGGGAAGAATTTCCCTTTTATTAAAGGGGATTATCATTATCCTTTGTGGATTTTTCCGGACCCTACAAATGCCCCCCATCGGAATGGGGTCCGAGCGTAACAAAGATGAGACCATTCCGATGTAGAGTGGTCCTAAAACTTGGATAGTTTTTAGTAGGGGAGTCGACCTAGTAGGAGACCACGCCTATAAATATGGGGGCGCTTCCTTTGTCTTTTACCAGACTCTTCCTGAAACCAGATCTCTCTCTCTTTTTGTCTCCGTGTGCTCGTTCCTTCACGAAACGCCTCATCCACGAACCAGCTTCCACATCCGTGAACCATTCCTCATTCATGCCGTACATCTCACATGGACCAATCTTCCAACCAAGAACTAATACACTTAATTAATTAAAAAGTAAGTCATGACGGGCCATGTAGGAACTCGCTCTGTGGTTTTTGATGGTCCGTAGATTGAAATCTTCCAGAATTCGAATTTTTTTTAATTCTTCTGAACCTAACTATTTAAATCCGGGATTAAGACTCTGCAGAGAAACTTGGTTCGTGGTTTTCTGGCCAACGCTCCACGGATCAAAGTACCACAGACCTCTTCTGCGTAGGGTTGGTTCCCGAGATGCAGTGATCGTGAAACACATTTTGAGGCCAGCTTGTGGACCTCGTCATGAAGTCTTTTTGACTCCTTTTCCATATGCTTGGTATTTTTGTCCAGATTTTATTACTCCGGACTAACTATTTGCTGGTTTTCATAATGCGAGGAGAAAACATTGTTCCCCCTCGCCCTGCACCCAGGCCTGCTACCGAGCCTCTTCCGATTGGTCCAGGGAGATGTCTTACTATGATTCATAGAGCAGAGAGCATCAAAGAGGACCCTAGTCAGTCCATCATCCCTGACGATGGTGTCGTAAAGGACTTTTTCTCTCTTGGGCTCCTGAGTTATCTTCTATAAAATCGAATTCGGATTTACGGCTTCGGTCTTCAAGACGACATCTCTATCCCCCCTACTTTCTCAGGTCTTTCGTCTCCGTTCTTGGAAGTTACACCAAAGTGAATTTAGTCGAACCTTACCTCTTTGGGGGAGATGATCTGTGATTTTGATCTAAAAGAAAATTTCATTTTGAGAGGCTCTGTTTGGTCCCAAAGTGATCAGTGCACTCAATAATTCTCTCAAGAAGTTGTCTTCAAGAATTACCCCTCTGTTATCAACCTTGATCGAGTGGATCCTGACGCGGGGTGGATTCCTAGGTGGGATATTTGGTCTGGTGAGATTTTCTCAAATGACTGGGCCTGGGCCTTCTAGGTCCATCATCATTGCTGGGAAAATCCCGAGTCACTGGAAGAAGTCAATCTATACTCTGTAGTGTGGGCCTCCCAGTTCACTGTTTACCCACCATCTTCGATGCTGCCTAACCTAATCAGTCACTGGTGTTCAAGAACTAATACTTTCCACATTTCCCATGGTGAAGTTGGAATTATTCTGTGGGACATCCACCGGTTGGGAGGGATTCCAATAATTGATGAGATGTATGACAATATTCTGCCCACTCCTGACGCATGGGATGACGTTGAACAAGTGCCTTTATTAGCAAGGGATATTCTGGTTATGGTGGAGTGGTCACTAGGTTAGTCTTTGCGTGCCCACTCTCTTATTCTCTATAGCACCTGGATAGGGATATTTATAAACACCACTAGTCCTTTGCTGAAGATCAAGTGCCCCGGGGCTCATCCTTCTCAACAGTCACGAACCATCCCAGGTTCGCACAAGGCTGTTCTAGAGGCAGACGACTACCTTTAATGGGGTTACGAGGTGCACCCTGATGTGCCGCCTATGCTCAGTTTGGTAGGTCTATTCGCTATGTTTTTGAGCAGGTGCCTATTCACTTCTCGGGATATCAACCCAGGCATCAGGGCATGCACCTTGATGATGGCAGTTGAGTTGGCAGAGGGTAGCCTGATGAACTTGGTCGTGCCCACTTTGGATCGTATTTACAAACTACTGAGCCACATGTAGAAGGGAAGGTCACCCTACCATCTGAGTGTGCCATTTCAATTCTTATATGACTGGATAGCGAATCATTGCTACTGTTACGAGTATTGTCATAACACAATCATCCCGCTTCTTACCTTTCGGCCTACTCTGCTTGATATAGCTAAGGTTCGCTTGAAGTCCCTCAGTTCTGATGAAGTTATCAATCTTCTTAGTGACTTCTCCTAGTTTTCTTTCCCACCCTACACCACCCCTTTCGGCATCATGGCTGAAAACCACAAGGGGAGTCTAGAGGATTTTTCTTACGTGATTTCACTACAGGATGGGTTTTTGTCCACCCAGATTGATGGGGTTTCTCTATGAAAGTTGTGTGCCCCCTATCGTTTTTCCCGCTAGTTGGGGTGTATTCAACTCCAAGTTTCCCTTCCCCCTCCTTAGGCTCAAGGACTGCACCCGACCACTCTCCGTCAATTGTGGTTGATGCTCATGTAGGAGGGATCCGACACAAGCATTCCCATGCCTAGCATTGGAGTGGTTTCCAGCCTATCCTTGGAGTATACAAGAATGTGGGTGAATCATTATCCCGATGGGATCCTGGGGAAGGCTATCTGGCAGGTTTCCAAATCAGGAGTCATTGCCACTGCTTTGCCTACCACACCTTCCTCATCGGCTCTAAGGGAGGACCGACTGATGGCTCGTTGGTCGAAGCGACTCAGGGGATTTTCCTCTCCCAGCCCCTTTGCGGCTTAATCCCAGATGGAACCAACCTTATTGAACATAGATGAGGATGACCATGTGGCTTAGGGTCCGAGTTAGACAATTCCTGAAGTTTTTTCAGCCGATACCAGACTTAGCAACATTATTCTCAAGCCCGAACCAGGGTTAGAAGCTTTAGACCTTCCAGCTTCAGAACATTGTTCTAGCGTGCATATGTCTGCGTTGATTGCAATGCCAAACTTCATCCCCGTGCAACCTAGAAAGGATACCAAAGATCATCATGTCATGGTAGACCACCGAATAGTGCACAGGAGGGCATGGCCCCAGATTTGTGAGATTGTTGCCAAAACTCCTCTGGCTGAGATGGAAACTAAAACTGAAGCTCTCTGACATCTCTTCCTGCGTTTGGGGTCAGGTGGCTTTGACTATCAGCAGTTTCATTTTCTCACTTGCCAGGTTGTCATTACCCATGGGGATGTTTCCTCTAGTGAACACAATCTTGCTCACCTCGCTGATTCTCATTGCGGGACCTGATCCCTTGAGGAGGCCATGATGAAGCTCCATCAGTTTATAGCATAAGAGGCAGGCTCTCAAGATCAGGCAACAACCCTATCTACCTAGTTGAACGAATGCGAACCTCGAGCAGTGATGCTGAGGGATTAATGTTCAATTTTGACTGGTAACATCGAATCCACCAGAAAAAGGATTAATGACCTCCAAACAAAAGTAAAGAATACTCGTTCAGTGGCCGAAGTTGAGGCCAGGGAGAAGGACATGCTGGAGTAGACTTGCGACAACCTTCACCGCAAGATTTTCGATCTGATGGAGAGAGCGAGCATGGATCCTTTATGACTGTCAGAGCCATTCATGTACACTCTATTTTTCTTAGCACCGTTTTTTGTTGTGAGGTAGAGGCCCCAGCTTGTGGGCGTCCTCCCTTTTTGTTCAAATGGACTACAATCTATGACAATCTTTCCTTACTAAAAAATTTAATTGTAACTGGAACAATTTTTGCATAAATAAAAACTCGCGGAATTAGAATTAATCATAATTCTGGAAAATAGAAAAAAACTCAAATTTTTTCCTGGACCATGGGATCCAGCTAGTGTAGTTTCACTATTTCTAGGGTTTTGTAGAAAAACCCCACAAACTTTTTGTCTTTTCATTTAATAACCTAATTTTTCCTGGTCCCATTTGGTGTTGACACAGTGGGTATGACCCGACTTTTTCTTAGGTCACCCCTTTTCGGGTTTTCGGCCTAACAGGCTTTGCGCCTCTTTTTGTGAGTAGTTTAAAGTCCCACCGACAAGGCTATCATTACTGATGTTTTAGGTCGAATAGATTTTACCAGATATGGTGGGGCAAGGGCCCCAATGAGGTTTGGTTGATTAAAAGATATCTCGATATCCTTCAGATGCATGTGGGTGGAGTATGTTTAGATTTGAATGACATGATGGGCATATCTCAAGGCATGGGAGTCGTATCAGCGTGCAGAGGTAGGAAGAGAATCGCCTAAGGAAATATTTCCTTTGGTATATGGTCCATGGGTAATCAATTTGCAGATCCGCTGAGGGCATGGTATTCATAGTCGTGAAGAGGTGTCCTTAAGTCAATGACTCTCCATTTCTGATAGCCTAAGGAATTCATGGAAGTATGGCTTATGGAAACCACCATGGGTGTCTTGGAGAATTATGAAAACCACCAGGGGTGGCACAGAAAGGGTGTGTGACGTCTGGAAGGGATTGAGAAAATCTTTATTAATCAGGAATGTGGACATAGGGTCCTTGTCCTACACATTTAGTTAGCGCGAAGAACGGTTAGAGCTTGGCATAGTTTAAAGTCATGCAGCCGGGACATCATTTAAAATAGAACGACTTATCCTGTTTCTCAATAATTTCATTAGAGACGTTCCACTATATTCAGGCAGGGTTATGAAAGAGGATGGTAAACTCTTTCTTAGAAGGTTTCGGAGTCCCGATATGGATATGGGTGCTCAAAGGACAAGAGGCATACGGAGAGAAGCATTGCCTAAGGAAATATTGCCTTTGGTAGATGGGCCATGGGAGATCAATATGCAGAGCCACTGAGGGTATGGTATGAATAGTCATGTAAAGGTGCCCTTAGGTCAATTATTTCATTCTCCCGATAGCCAGGAAACTTCAAGGAAGTCTGAGATTCGGGACCACTAGGGGTAGTTTATAAGGGTTAAGCTTTTTCTGAGTAAAAAGTATGGTTTATGAGGAGAGGGTTCCTAGATACAAGAGAAAAATCTAGGATAAATTTCTTGAGAATGGGTGAAGTCATCCCTCCTCACGCTGGTGTGAGACGGTGGTTTGTGCAGGTCTTACCCGTGCACTGAGAGACAGAGAAAAGCCTCTGTTCTTTACTGAACTCTTGATAGGTTTGACCGTACAGTTTAACGTCATGCAGCAAGGATGACTTCCGTGTAGTTTAACGTCATGTGATAAAGATGAGGAGCATTATTAAAGGATGTGGTGTAGTTTATTTTCATGCAGCGAGGATGGGGGCATTTTTAAACCAGAAAAAATGATTATAGTTGGAGGCATTTTCTTGGATGTTTAATGCTTAGTCTTTGCAGCTTTATGCCAAGCGGCCAAGATGTTCTGTGCAGTTTATCATCATGCAGTAAAAATGTAGTTTCAAAGGACACTCTTGACTATAATGTAACTAGTCTTGAACATCTATGCATGCCCATGACGTGGAGAGGGGTTGATTGGTGTAAATCGTGGTTCCAGGGCTTCTTGGATCAGGAGAAATGATATGGGGACTCTGAGGCCAGTAAGCGTATGGAGCTAGGAAGACTATCATATGAGGAAATCTTGTATTTGGTAGATGGCCCAGGGGCTATCAATATCCAGATCCGCTGAGGGCATGATATTCATAGTCACGCAAAGGTTTCCCTAGGATGATGACTTTCCACTTCCGATGGCCATGAATGATTATGAATATCCGCGATTGTCTGGGACACGAAGTCTGTCATTTGGTAAGAAAATATCTGGACATGGTGGGCATGTTCAGCCCTGGTTGGTGTTAAAGCATAGAGAGCTCCCTGCTCTGATTTACCTTGTGCGCGGGGGTGAACCTTCACTCCATGTAGTTTAACTTCATGCGGTAAGGACGAAGTACTCTTAGTTTAGCGGTCATAGAGCTCGGACCATTGGGTGACTATTGCTGTAGTCATTTAAAGGATAACTGAGTTACCTTGCTCTGATATACTCTGAACATGGTGGCGGATGAAGGTTGTAAACTAAAACTCTGAGTTTTCCCAGATTCAGAGATGTGGTGTGGGGGCCCTAAGGCCGATAAGCGTACGGAGCTAGGAAGGGTACCGCCTGAGGAAATATTGCCTTTGGTAGACGAGACAGGGGCTATAAATATGCCAAGCCGCTGAGGGAATGGTATGAATTGTCATGAAAAGGTGTCCCCGGGTCGATGAAATTACACTTTTGATGGCCATGAATGATTATGAAAACCCAAGATTTCTCACAGTACAGAGTTCGGTATGCGGGGATAATGGTGTCCGAGTATGCAAGAAACATCTTCACTGTAATTGTCCATTGAGTCAAAGTATCCTAGCCCTGGATTGATGTTCGTAGATGCAGGTCTTCATGTGAACCACAAGTGGATACATAGGCTAACTGGGTAGGGATACCCTGGCAAAATTTGGATTTGAAAAGGGGGATGAACTTGTAAACCACTGCGCCATAAATTTTTGGATCGGGAGATATGGTATGGGGGCTCTGAGGCCAGTAAGCGTATGGGGCTAGGAAGTGTATCACCTGAGGAAATATTTCCTTTGGTAGATGGGCCAGGGGCTATCAATATGCAGAGCCAATGAGGGCATGGTATGCATAGTCATGAAAAGGTGTCCACGGGTTGATAAATTTCCACTTCCGATGGTCGTGAATGGTTATGAGGACCCATAATTATCCGGGTCGTGGAGTCTGATGTATGAAAAGGATGCATCCAAATGTGCAAGGATTATTTCCATCTCGTTTTTTCATATATCTTTGGTCGTTTTTGAAGAAGTCCATGTAGTTTAACGTCATGCGGTAGGGACGAGGTCCGTCCAGTTTAACATCGTGTGGTAAGGATGAGGTCCGTGCACTTTAACGTCATGCGGTAAGGACGAGGAATACACCCCGTGAAGATCTGGTTCATACATGGTGGAATAGGGCATTTTTTTAAATCTCTATCTAGGAATGGTTGGGCAAGGATGGGAAACCTTGACGTCACTACGCATCCTGTTGGGGCAGGAATCAAGCCACACATAGTTCCATGAAGGAGGTACACCCCGTGCAGGGTTAGTCCATACATGAGGGAAAAGGGAAATTTTAACTTTCAATTGGGGATGGATGAGCAAGGGTGAGGGACCCTGGTGTCACTACGTATCCTGCGAGGGTAGGAATGAAGCCTCATGTAGTTATCTGAAGTCCATGCAGTTTAACGTTGTGTGGTAAGGATGAAGAATACACCCTATGAAGGTCTGGTCCGTACACGGGGGGAGAGAGAATATTTTTGAATGGCTAGGCTAGGATGGGGAACCCTGGCATCAATACATATCCCATTAGGGTAAGAATTAATCCTTACATATTTCTTTTGTGGAATACACCCCATGCAGGTATGGTCCCTATGGGGGAAGGGGTATTTTTGGATTCATTTGAGGTGGTTGGGCTGGGGTGTGGAATTCTGGTGTCACTATGTATCCTACGAGGGCAGGAATCAAGAATCACATAGTTCTCTAAAAGACAATACAGCCCGTGCAGGTTTAGTCTGTACATGGGGGATAAAGAGCATTTTTTTAACCTTATTTTTGCAGTTTAACGTTGTGCGGTAAGGACGAGGAATACACCCCGTGTAGGGCTGGTCCGTACACAGGGGGAGAGGTCATTTTTAACATTTATTCAGGGGTGGTTGGGCTAGGATTGGGAAACCTGGCATTGATACATATCTTGCGAAGGCAGGAATCAAGCCGTATGTAGTTCTCTGAAAGAAGTGCACATTGGGCAGGTCTGGTCCATACACTGGGGGAGGGGACATTTTTTAATTTTATTCCATTTGGGAGTGGCTAGGCCAGGATAGGGAATCCTGGCATCGCTACGTATCCTGTGAGGGCAGGAATCAAGCCATACATAGTTCTCTTTAGAGTACACCCCATGCAGGTCTGGTCCATACACGGGGGAAAGGGACATTTTTAAATCTTCTAAAATCCGTGCAGGTTAAAGTCATGCGGTAAGGACGAAGGATACACCCCGTGCAGGGCTGGTCCATACCCGAGGGGAAAAGGGCATTTTTTTAACTTTTATTTGGGGGTGGTTAGGCTAGGATGGGGAGCCTTGGTGTCTCTATGTATCCTGTGAGGGTAGGAATCAAGCCATATGTATTTATCTGAAATCTGTACAGTTTAATATCGTGTGGTGAGGACAAAATACTCCTATTTTAGGGTCATAGAGTTTGGACCATTGGGTGCTTGGCAGTTTAACGTCCTATAGGTCGGATGATAACTACTTTTAGTTATTCTGGTGAGGACGAAATACTTTTAGTTTAGGGTCATAGAGTTTGGACCATTGGGTGCATGGAAGTTTACCATCCTGCAGCTTGGACGATAACTGCTTTTAGTTATGCTGGTGAGGATGGAATACTCTTATTTTAGGGTCATAGAGTTTGGACCGTTGGGTGCTTGGTAGTTTAACGTTCCGCAGCTCAGATTATAACTGCTTTTAGTTATTCTGGTGAGGATGAAATACTCTTAGTTTAGGGTCATAGAGTTTAGACCATTAGGTGTTTTGCAGTTTAACATCATGTAGCTCGGACGATAACTGCTTTTAGTTATTATGTGAAATACTTCTTCAGGAATCTCACATTTGTAGGAGTAGTGGTGAACTACCCATCCATGAAGATCAGGTCATATGGTCTATTCGAGTAGACCCTGTGTATAACATATGGTACCTCCCACTTGGTCTCCATCATTGGAGGTTTCTTTCTAGGTATCATTGGGGTCTGGAGGACCAACAAAAATTCTGCTTATGAGAAAGACCAATGTTGGACCTTTTTATTTAAGGCTCATGCAATTCGGTTTTGATATACTTCTAGAAGGTGCAAAGTGTGCAACTGCTTCTTGTCCAACTATTCCAATTCACCTAACTGATTTTCTGATTGCTCATCATTGGATAACTGATCACAAATGGCAACACGGTGTGAGGGAAATTGGAGCTCAATGGGTAGAACCGCTTCTCTTTTGTATACTAATGAGTACGGAGTATCCTGAGTAGCGGTGCAGGTCGTGGTTGGATAAGCCCATAGTTCATGGAAGAGTTTATCTAGCCATGACTTCTTGTATTTTTCCACCATTTTCTGGAGAATGTTGGACAGGGTCTTGTTGAAAGTCTCTATCAGTCCGTTGGATGCTACGTGGTAGCGGGATGAGTGGTTAGCCTTGATACCGTATTCTTGTTATAGTTTCTCCAATTCAGCAGAGTAGAAGTTGGTACCGTTATCCATCAGTATGGTATGAGGGACTCTAAATCTAGTGATGATATTGGTTTTCACAAAGCTGACAATGTTTCTTGCCCTGACTTCCTTAAAGGGTACATCTTCTACCCATTTGGGAACGAATTCGTTTTCCATGAGGATATACTTCAGCTATTTGGCTATAGTGGGAGGATATGGTCCCACGACGTCCATTCCCCAGATGGAAAATGGCCTAGATTACTTGGCCTCATGAAGTATCTCTGGGGGTTGGTGTATGAAGTTGGAATGAATTTAGCATGAGTGGAATTTTGTGGTAAAGTGTTTGCAATCTCGTGCCACTGTGGGCCAATAGTACCCAAGCCTTCGGACCTGATGGGAATGTTTGGACCTTGGATGATGTGCCCCACATTCCCCAGCATGTACTTCAGTCATGACAGTAGCGGTTTCTTCTCCATCAATGCATTTGAGGAGGATTTCGTTGAGGCCTCATTTGTAGAGGACCTCTTGCTAACCCACACTGCCATATAGGACAAAGTTGATTTTCTTTCTCCGTATTTGCTCCCATTCTGCCCTGTCTGATGGAAGTTCTCCCCATTGAAGGTAGTTTGTAATGGGGGGCATCCAGCCGGTGGTAGGAACATATGGATCAGGGATAGTACTGACTTTTTGGATTTACTCCGTCTTATTTTGGACAAACGGAAAGACCATTTGATGATGAGAAATACTGATAATTGTTTCATCCCAGTCTGGGTCAGCTAGGGCTATGACTACATTAGCTAATGCATCAGGCTGGGCATTTTGAGACCTGGTAATATAGGTCAATGTTGGTTATGTGGAGAATTCCACCATTAACCCTCAGACATAGTCAAACAGGGGAATCAGTTCCTCTTTCTTAATAGCACAGTCACCATTGATGTTCTTGATGAGTAGTTCTGAGTCACCTTTTACCTTAAGGTGCTATACTTGTGCCTGGTGTGAGAGCTCCAGGCCTACAATGAGGGCATGATACTCCAATTCATTGTTCATACATCCTTCTGACAGAAGGAAGGAATATGGAAGGACTACCTTTTTCGGGGACATGCGTATTATCCCTAAACCCACCTTGTTAAATTTAGGATCTTCCATCCTCTTCCTGGTTGGGCTTCGGGATGCACCGTCGAAGAACATTTCCCATGTTTGGAGCTCCTCTTTACCGAGAAGATGCTTTCATCAGGTAGCTCAATGTTCGGTGCGGTAGTCCCTGTTGAGCGGTGATCTTCCAGAAAATCTGATAATGCTTGGAGTTTGATGGCCTTCTGAGGCATAAAGCAGATGTCATACTGTTGCAGGATGACTGCCCATCGGGATAGGTGCACGGTCATCATCGGGCGGCTGAGGATGTATTTGAGTGGGTTATTACATGAGACCAAATTGACTTCATGATGCTGCAGATAATGTCTCAATTTTTGAACTCCGAAGACCAAGGCCAAACAACTCTTCTCGATGTTTGAGTATCGAGTCTCAGCAACGATCATGGTTCGGCTGAGGTAATAGAGGTTGTTTTCACTTCCAGTGTTATTTTTCTACGTGAGGAAAGCTCCCAGTGACCACTTTAGGGCTGTCCCGTATAGGATGAGAGGTCTTCCTTTAACTGGGGGTATGAGCATCGGTGGGCTTAAGAGGTACTTCTTTAGGCTACCGAATTCGTCTTGGCAGTCATCTTTCCATTGGTACGTGACTCCCTTCTTTATTAACCTGGTAAAGAGAAAACATTTTCCTACCAGGTTGGCTATGAGCCGCCTGATATAGGCCAGTTTTCCTTGTAATCCCCTCAACTCAGTGAGATTGCGGGGAGGTGGTAGGTAGAGGATAGCCTTTGTCTTTTCATGGTCGACTTTTATGCCATGATGGCGTACGACGAAGCCAAGGAATTTACCTGAGGTTACCCCGAAGGCACATTTCAAGGGGTTCATCTTCAGGATATGGTGTCGATGTTTATTGAAGATGGTCCCTGAACGTTTTCTGGACATGACCACCAAGTCATCTACGTAACATTCAATAAATCTCTTTAGGAATAGATTAAAGATATGATGCACAACACGTTGATATGTAGTGCCAGCGTTCTTGAGACCAAAGGGCATGGCCTTGTAACAGAATATTTCTTGGGGGGCTTTGAAGGTAGTGGCTTCTTCTTCTTCTCAGGCTGTCCTGATTTGATTATACCTAGAATAGTCATCCATGAAGTATAGAACCTCATACCTGGCCATCGTGTCGATTAATAACTCGGTGATCCGGACCGGGAAATCATCTTTCGGGAAATGCTGATTGAGATCTCTAAAATCAATGAAGACATGGATTTGTCTGTTCTTCTTCTTGACGGAGACTATGTTGGCCAACTAGATGGGGTACTGGACCTCCCGAATGAATCCTTCTTTAATGAGATTATCGACTTCAGCCTCTATTTTGGAAGTATGTGAGGGGTGCGTTCTTCTGGAGGCTTGTTTATAGCCCCAGGGGTCTTCTGGTAGACCTACGTGGTGGGTCGCCACTTTGGGATCGAGTCCTAGAATTTCTATGTAATTCCAGTTAAAGACATCCCGATGTTGCCTCAGGAAGGAGGTATATACCTCGTGCTCCTCAGGGGACATGGCTGCACTATTGAGAGTGGGCCTCAGGTCTTCTTTGGTACCCAAGTTTATTTTTTTGAGCTTGTCCACAGTGGTGGAGATGCCTTCCTCAAATACGAGAGGTGCATCCCAGAGATCTTCCTACTCTTCTTCTCCCAAATCCTCATCTTCATGATCCAACGGGGGGAGAGTTCTGGACTCGGACTCCTGGGAGTCCGGAGGCGAGGCATAGCGGGTGTCCTCGCTCAAGTATTCTCCCCCAAATTGAGGGTTGGAAGACATTCCCGTATTGTCACGCTCGACTGTTATGGCCGAAGTCATGAGGATAGCTGAGTGTGTGTCCAGACTTGAGCCCCTGCTCTCAATATGGTTGATGGGAAGTACGTAGTCTCTGCCAAGCTGCCTGAGGGGGTCATCAGGAACCATTTCCAGGCCATTTGGAGAGGGGGTCTAGTTGACACCATTGACCGAAGGCTTCTTCTTCTTTTTCTCATAAAACCCAACATCAATGTAGTGTGACTCAGAGAGCTCGAAATGGGACTTGTTGGCATGCAACGTCCCACTTTGTCCATTGACCGAATACTTGATACACTGGTGCTAGGATGAAGGAACAACCATGTGCTTATGGATCCATGGCCTCCCAAGCAGGGCACTGAATGCCGTGTTTTTCCGGACCACCAGGAATTCCGAGTAGGCCACAAGGTCTCCAAAATGGGTCTTTAGCTTGATTTGTCCCATTGGGTTATATTCACTCTTTTCTTAACTTAATAGAGTTTTGGCTGAGGGTACTAGGTCGTTCTCAACATATCCCAGCTTACAGAGTGTTCACAGTGGAAGGAGGATAACTCCAGATCCGTTGTCAATAAAGAATTTAAAGATCTCAACATCATTTAGTGTGACAGATGCATAGAGTGGATTGATATGTCTTTTCACGATGACATCTTCATCCTGATTGGTGAAGGAAATTAACGCATTGCATTCAGCAAGGCCAATCTCCGTTCGATAAATCTCAGCGGCAGCTACCTTAGCTTGAAAATCCTGGGGGTTGAGAAAGGCTTCTATAAGTGGCTCCCTGAGGTCTTCTGACAAACTCAAGGTGTCCAGGATCGACAGTTTGGCTGGTACCGATGCCAGCTGCTTAAGGATGTCGTATTTCTGTTCTAGAGGCTGACACTTCTCCGCTGGTGGGAGACTTTTAGCGGTAAGCATGGGAGTTGGAATATATGACAAGGAGGGACTAGTAGTGGGGTAAGATGTTGATGATGTCCCCACATTCTGGGGACTCAGCCCGGCCGGTCTGTTTGTGCAGACTAGTTGGCTAAAAACATGTTCCTCCTCCAATGGGTACCATAGAATAATGGGGCTAGAGTGGGCGCTTGTGGAGGTGGAAGGATATTATTTCTCCTGCTGAGTCTGTTGATGGGATCTCCCATAGGTTTCTGCAATGTTGATGGTTTGGGCAGAGGTCCAACCGTAGGGTTGGTTTCGGCAGCGACTGCACCTCCCCTAGTATTCCCTGCCTCTGCGATTCCTTGTCTTGGCTCCTTTTGTTGGGAACTCAGGTCCATAACCATACCCTTCGTCAGGGAACGATTCCATAATATGGATGACATTGATGGAACCAAATATTGGCTACTCATCCTCTAACAATTCAACCCGATCGGTTGTTTTTGGTGGTTCCGTTTGGTGGGTCGGTGCTCATGGTGCTATGTTTGGGGAAATAAAATCTGACAGCGTCAGGGATAACTTCGGCCTTGTTGTGGACTGCTCCTCTTGTGCTTGTCTCCTCCGTTCTTGATTTATGTTAGATGACCGGCTCATGGAGGGTTGTGAGGCCGATATTTTCGAATGTGCGGAATTAGGGGCTGTTGGCGGCAACACTGGCTGCGGCAGTTGATCTCGGAGTATGCCCTGGAATCGATTGATAGTCTTCTGAGTCATCCAGTTATCAAATTTCCGCCCCTTCTTGCTAGTGACTTCCTGCCACCCCTCCCCTTTGTCAGAATCGGTGATATAAATGTATGCCACATGTGCTGGGGGTGGTCCTAGCTCGACCTGCCCAGAGTCTACCATCTTTTGCAGGAGGTCTTTGAAGACGAATCATTCCTAGATATTATAACCCAACATTCGATGGTAGGGAAAATAGTCTGGCCTATCATCACGACCAACTTATTCTGGTTTCCTTGGCTCCGGGAGGCGGACCATGTTTCAATTCATGTAGGCGAGGAAGTATCCATAGACTTGGCCCTCTCAGAACGAGTATACTTTGTTCCTTCGTTCCTCAAACTGGTTCAGCTTCGATCCTCTCAGATCATCCCACTTAGGCAGAGGCGGCCGCTGATATGCAAGGGGCCCTTGACGATTTGGTGGAGGCTGAGTGGTGGAGTAGGCATAGGGGCTGGCTTGAGCATGACAGAGGACGCTTCATCTCTGGCTGCTCTCTTGGTAGGAGCTTGTGAGGATAATCGGGACTTCATATTGGTTCTCTACAGGGATTCCTCAATTCTCTGGGCAATGGCTGAGAGATGGCGGAAGCCAGTGGTACACTCCACTGGTATGAGTGGTGTTCACAGCTCATCTAAAATATTGTTGATGAATATGGCAAGCAACTCATCTTGAGGCATTGGCATGTTCATGGAGTAGGTCAGACCTTTCCATCTAGTGATGAAATCTGAGACCCTCTTGTTCTCCCTCTGCTTGCAATTTATGAGGTCGCTGACCGTTGTTTTAGGAAACATTGAGCAGAAGTTGAATATGAATAACTGTCGAAGGACTTCCCAGCTTTTTATTGACTGGGCTGGTAGACTCGTATACCAGACGAAAGAAGATCATTGCAAGGTCCGTACGAAACATCTGAGTTTCACTGCTTCTTGTTGTTCTAGAGTTCCCATAATAGGGTCACAATAAGACACGTAGTGCATCAAATGCTGTTGCGGATCACATGATCCATTGAATATTTGGAATAAAGGGTTCCCAAAATTGGGTGGAGGAGGCGTGTTACTCACCCAATCTGGCTATGCTTTCCGCTCCGGCTATATCGGAACGCGTCGACCTTCCATCTCTTCCAATCGAGCTGTTATTGCATTGATGGTGTTGGTGAGACCCTAGTTTACATCCTATTGGGCCCGGTCCTGGGCAGGTGTAGCCTGAGGCATTGCTTGAGGATCCAGCTCAGTTGGCAGCAGGGGTGCATGTGCTGTTTGTGACACCTTCGGAGGGTTCAGACATACTCGCTCCGGTTGCTTCCTGAGTGAAGGAAAGTCTTAGTATTCATCCAGATCCACATTTAGGTAGTTGGATGGGCCGAGAGCCTCGTTGGGAAGGAGCCCTAACCGTGCTTCATTTTCCGGGGAAAACCATGGCCTTTGAGGTAAACATACTGGGAGTTCATGATGTGGCTCCTCTTGGGAAGCTCTTTCAATAAGACGATTTCTCCAGAGTAGTTCAGCATTAAGTCGCCTCAATTATTTCCTTTCCTCTCCCTATCGATCGAACCTCTCTTTGAGCATGAGGAGCTTATTTTTTTTCGAGAGAAGGAGGCGGGTTAAGGGTAATAGGTCCTTTTTTATTATCCTTATTGGGAGCTCGTAGGATGAGTGGAGGAAGGTTAACCGAAGGGGCTACCATATTTACGGCGGCCCTCTGGTTCCGGGTGTGCACACCTGGTGGTTCTTTGTGAGTCATAGCCTCACCGGAACCATCCTCTCCCGATCCATATGGATTTTCACCATCTTCGATGTCACCCGAGGGGTTATCCTCTATAGAGTTGATGGATGCATAGCGCAGGGCGGAGATGATTTCATCTTCTAAATATGAAGAAAATATCCTGCATCTTTTACTGGTCTTCACTCTTCTGTCCCGGGATGGCTTTCGAGCTCCTTGATGAAGGGTGATGCAGTGAGTTATTTGATGTGACCTTAGGATATGCCTTCCTCTTTAAGGAGATGATGATTAAAAGAATGGGATAGGGAAGGAACCTCCTCTCTTGATTGTCCTCCCTAGATGAGAGAATACTGATTCTCATGGGAGAGGTTGTTGTTGAGGAGATAAAAATGCCCCCATCCCTGAGGGATGGGGTTAGCTTCATTCCTTGGATGTTGAATCTCTTCCTGTTTTTATTGGTCTTACAGTGGAATTTGTTGTTAAATATTCCCCTAGCCCAGCAGGATGGGTTTGACCCTGGATTGCGGTAGTGGCTGCTGCTATCGCTACCTGTCGGATTTCACGTGCCCCCATTCGGGGGTGAACTGGGTTTGGTGCCGAGTTATTTTGTGAATCAATCCCTTCTTGGGAGGTAGGTAATGATCACTGATTGGACCCTCTTAGGTGAGAGGCCTGTTGTATGCTCTCAGTGGCCGGATTATGGAGTTATTGGATGGCTTGTTCCCATTGGACCTGATGCCTCTGGGACTTACTCAAGGCCTATCTCTGTTGGGTGTGTTGTCTCTCCTGAGAAGGGACCCCACTCGATCACTGTCCTGACGTGATGGCGTTTCAAGATACCATGACAAACAGGTTCTTTTGGGTGGGGAGCAGAGTGAAATGCAGAGCTCTATGTTCTTCTCATCCTTTTATATGGACTCCCATCGGGGAATCACCAAAAAGGCGACCCAACTGGTGTCGTGCATGGAGGCATGCTAACTTAGGGTTCCCTTTACACCTCTCAGGCCGCGGTTTCTGCGCCAAAGGAAGAGCTTCCAGGTCGATTGGATGCAGGTAGTATCCTATTGTCTTGACATGGTATACATACCCATAAAAGGGGATGATTCTTGATTTCAATAGACAAAGGGTTGTCCATATATTATAGCGGATGTTGTGTACGCATTCTTCCGAAAACTTTCTGGGTATGTCGAATTGAGAGGTGGTCGTGGGCCAAAACCTAACTTGTATATCATCCCTGGCCAGTCATTTACTCAGGTGCAACATGTTGGCACACTCCTCCACTAGTGATTCCTATACTTGGTCAGCCCAACTGAGATGCTCACTGATAGTGTGGTCAGAGGTAGTGGGACCGGTAGGTATTGAATTTTCATGTGGGAGATCCCGAGGTGGTTTAGAAGATGAACGTGGCCCTGAAATGTCTCTTGATTTAATAAGTGTGTTGTTGGCGACTAGTTGGGAATCTTACATACTTGATACTGTCCTTATGAGTGCCTCAGCATATGAGGGCTTTTCTGTGCATGATTCGGCAGGGGGAGGACCTTCCTGTCGATATGATATGTCATTGCGGGGAGGACCTTCGCGATGGCGGCCGTAATAGTGAGGACTACCATTACTGCTTGACGCCACACTGCATAGAGTAATTTTCCAGTGCATACCCTATGGAGGATCTCCAAGGCGTGTCACAGTAAGGGGAGGACCTTCTGGCTGCATTGTGTTGTTACGGGGAGGTCCTTCGTAACAACTAACATCATGGTGAGGATTGACATCATTGTTCGATGTTCGATGTGAATCCTGGGGAGGTACTTCGAGACACACTGCGATAAGGGAAGGACCTTCTTGTTTTTTGGGGCCACTATAGGGAGGACCTTCGCAATGGCGGTCGTGGTGGTGAGGACTACCATCATGACTACTGCAATGGAGAGGGCTACCATTATAGCTACCGCTAGGAGAATATCTATAGGGTACACCCTGGGGAGGGCCTTCAGAATGTACTGCAACGAGGGGATGACCTTCTCGTTTCTTGACATCTGTACAGGGAGGACCTCCATTATCAGGGTGGTGAGGACTACCACTGTGATATGATGACTGGCTGCATGGAGTGTCGTTGCAACATAACATCTTGGGAGGACCTTCAGGGCAAGTCATGACAAGGGGAGGGCCTTTTGGTCGTGATGAGATGCCACTGTGGGGAGGGACTCCACAGTTGTGATTATGATAGAGAGGATTACTATCATAATCTGTGGTCCCATTGCATGGAGAGTGCATGAAATTTATACCCCGGGGAGGAAATTCAGGGTAGACCGTAGCAAGTGGAGGGCCTTCTTGGAGCTCAATATTCTGGTCAAGTGGAGGGTTTCTGTGACTCACATCAAAAGAGTAGATCTCGTGATCGACCGTTATATTCCCATAGGGGAGGCCCCCGTGGGTGCTCTGGGGAGGACCTTCAGAGCTATTGGTAGCAACATTGAGGGGAGGACCTTCACAACTGCCATTGCTGCTCCCATAATATGGTAATGGGTGGGCAGGGTTCAGACCCTCTGATATTCACTTAGCAACATCGGGAAAACCAACTTCCAGCAGAGTGGAGTCATGAGCCCGCTATTTATTTTCAGGCTGCCTTCGGCGCATCCGGGGTGCTCTCTTGCGGGCAGCGGGGACTGTCTGCTATTCACAATGACCTTCACCTTTGGGTCCCTATCTAATTGGGTCGTGTTATGTTTTTGGGATACACTGACGAACATCTTGACTTTTAGAAGGGATATTTTCCTGCTCTGGTGCATCCACCGTGATGGACAGGAGTCCCCGAGTTGGAACGAGTGAAGCTGCTCGATCCAGTTTCCCTTGCGTCGCGGAATATATCCAACAACCCTCTTGGGAAGAAGCATGGATGTAGATCTGCTCTGAGGTAGCTATCTCGTCTCTTAGATGAGTCACCTCAATTAGGGAGATGGGCTCATGGGCTCGGGTCCTTGCTATTTCCGCTGATGTAATTACATTCTGGAAAGTCTTCAAGATATGATATGTAATCGATACCTGCTCCCCCATCATCTACAGGATATGTAGAGAGATATCTTTGGCTGGAACAGGTATGAAGGCCCATTCCGGTATTGGAGTAGGAATATCCTGCTCTATCCTCTGGTGGTCAGTGGGTACTAACAATTCTATTGTGTCGGGGCAGGTGAATGAATTTGCCCCTAGGCCGGGTTATGACAGTTTATCACTCTGTTTTCCACCACATCGGGATGGTGGAGTTTACTTGCATCCGCAGGGAGTATGCCCTGTATATGTTGGTTTCCCACCGTATCGAGTTGGTGGACCTTGTTGGAAGGGTGATGTGCCTTCCTATTAATTGCCGCCACATCTGGATGGTGGGATTTGTTGATCTCCACCATGCCGGGATGATAGGCGTCAAGAGCATATGCTAGGATCTAATATTGCAAGAGCTGGGTTGCCACCACGTATGGTTGGTGGGCTTCATGACCCTGGGCAGGGAAAGGTGCTTGCCGGGTAGGTGTTGTCCAGTGTGAGCGACGGTCTGGATGGAGCCCGGAGGGGATGTGTGCCTGCTCGTATGATGCCACCATTTCCAGATGGCAGGGTTTGGAGGAACGAACATGTGTATGGGCATGTTCGTGATACGTCTCCATGGATGAGTAGCAGAGCTCCTTCGTAGGGACAAGGGTGATGGCTGGTCCCTGGATGTATGTTTTCCACCCTCATCGGGTGGTTTGAGGGGCCGGAGATTGGGGAGCATGGGCCTGTATCTTTGGGGCGACATCCTCCTTATCGTGAGGATGTTGAGTTGTGGAATGACTGCGATGACGTCTTCCAGTGGGGGCCTTGGAGTGGAACCCCCGTTCAGTGGGGATGAAGTCCTCAACGTCGACCTCATCCACCTCCCTAAGATAAGGGAGGTATGCGTTGTCTCGTTCTAGGGACAGAATCCCGAAAGGGTTGGAGATAGTAATAGGGGCCTTCTAGATTTGCCTCCACGACCACTGTTGGGTGGGAGATCGGCATGTCTTGGAATATTGGAAGGCTTGCATGGCTACCTCCACTGTCGGGGAGAGTACCATTCACGTGGTACTCTTGGATCAACGCATCTGAAACCCAGAGTTGAAGACGCTGGGTAGGTTATGGGTTCCTCCGTTGGTGAGGAAGTCCGGTCATTGCATTGTTGGAAGCACACACCTGTGAGTTCCTTCGTGATTCCATTGGATCGAAAGGAGTTCTGAGTAGGACCTGTAAAAAATTTTAACAAATAAAAACAGAAAACCCATCAAAGAAGCATCTTATAATCCAATGCATTATTAATGACCTTCTCTGGCCCCTCTAGAGAGTATAAATGGGGAACATGGTGGGATTACATTAAATCTATCATACTTGGTTAAATATTCATGTCAGGTTCACCATTTTTTGTCTCGCGGCGCATGATGGGGTTCATAGCGAGAAACGTACGCTACCCAAAGGTTGATTAGAGAAGATTGGGTTCTACTTAATCACTCATATCAGGTTCACCGTTTTCACCTCGAAACGCCCAACAGTTGCATATCCAGCAATGTGTGGACCTTCTTTCCAAAGGTAGGTGTTCACGGGGTGTTTTGACTAGCGATTCTTAACAACTCACATTGGTTGAGAGGATGGGAATTCGGGCTCATCGTACCCTTTTGGGGGGTATTCTTTCCTGTTCCAAGACTCTATTATAGATTTAAGACATATTCATATGTTCATGAATCTTTGGTTTATACCCAAGCATAATATCCATAGATTACTCCTGGTTGGCAATGGTCAACTAGACGTAGGGGTTTAGAATCATTTATGCCCGAGGTTTACCATCCCTTGTTGGATTAATGACCCCGAAGAGGCCGGACTCATTGAGAAGACACTGGATTAAAGCCTCGTAATCAGGCACTCATATGTTTATTTTCATCCATGGGGGAATGATAAAGACTTTCGCATTTGGATCGAACCCATGGTAAAGGCCTCCTACGTATCCCTATGAGAGGAATTAGAATTCACGTAGTTCGGTTTGGTATAGGGATTACGCTCTAGGCTGCCTAGGGTTGGTGCAGTGAACCGATGTGCAGATTTTCAGATCGATCGGTTGTTGGGATTGAACCTTAGAGAGGCTTCTTATGCACCCTACCTAGGAGACAAGGATCAAAGTCCACGTAGTTCGAATGGGGGTATTGGATAACTGACGTGAATGTGGACCCAGGGGTCCGAAGGTGATCGGGCTTGAACCTCTTGGATGCTTCCTAAATATCCCTATGGTGGGCAATCAAAGTCCATGTAGTTCGAATTGGTGTGGGGCATACACACTGAGGATGCCCAGGGTAATGGATTGGGGCATAAACTCTAAGGAGGCCCAGGGTAATAGATTGGGTCTTATACTCTGAGGAGGCCCATGGTAATGGATTGGGGCTTACACTCTGAGGAGGCCCAGGGTAATGGATTATGGCTTACACTTTGAGGAGTCCCATAAGAGGATGTCATGGTCGATGCTTACTCTAAGCCCACGTGAGTCATGCTCGGTGTGAGAAACAAGAGGTAGCAGGGACCAGCTGATCACATCATAAACGGTGCATCTGTGGGAAGTGTGATGGGGCTTACATGTGAGGGCAACCCAAAAAGTTAGGGCTTACTCCAAGATAGAAACCCATGACGATAAAGTGCATCAGGAGAGGGACATGGCCCAAAAGGAAAATGGAGTAGCACCCTTCCCCACTACTCCCTTACTTGGCCATGGTCGTGGGGAAGTATGGAGGTGCACGGGGGATTCTTTCTTATGGGTAGTACTCCACTTCCCGGGAAGAGGAGAAGTGCCCCAGTCCTGAAAAGTGGAGGGGTAGAAAGGGGACTCCTAGTCTTGGACGCTGCATTACTGTGGGAATGTGAACACAATAATACTTCGGGAATATGTTCAAGGGCCATAGCAACCCATTCACCCTCACATACCATAGGGTATGTGAACTCAAAATGTTGCGATGATGCTCCTGAATGTTACATCACATGGGTCCGGGGGATCTAGTGGATGCCTTGGCTCGGGGCCGATGAATAGGCCATTGAGGGGGTTGCGGAGGATTAGGCCGGATTGGAAAGAATTTATCTGGCTCGGGGAATGGAAACTCGGAATGATCTAGCGGGGCACACAGGTGTATGGGTGGTGGTACCATTCGCATAGGGAGTTTTTATGTGCCTGGAGAGGCCGTCCATGAACCAGGGTGGTCCGCGGACTGATGCACATTCTGCAAACTAGGGTGGTTTGCGGACTAGTGGGAATCCCGTGAACCAGGGTGGTTCACGGCTTCGAGTTCGGCCCACGGATCAGGTTGGTACGTGGAGGGGTCCATGCGAGCAGCGGAGGCCGAGGGTGATGCTAGTCGGGGGTTTGTCAGTCGGGGCTTTGCCCGTGTATAAGGGTTCTACGCGGTGCGACGGATCAGAAAAGGGGAATAAACTCCATGGTCTGTGGGGAGTTCATCCACAGAGAGGCCATGGTTTGCGGTATTCTTTTATTTTTATTTTATGTTCTATGTTCACCAAGTTTTTATGCATTTTTGGTTCCTCATTAATTGTCTTCCAGCTTCATACCTGTTCTGGTTCGCGAACTAGAACTTTGCTGTTTGCGAAATCCTATGCTCCTTCCATCGAAATCCTTCCACCTGAAGCTGATCGATCTCCTCCCTGCTCCATTTTTTTATTTTCCTCTCCTGATATCCTTTTATAGAGTGGGGAAGGAGATGTATCTATGGTAATGCGACACCTTTTGTGGAGGCCCATGACTGGAAACCCAGTTTACAGATGACTTGGTCCATCCGCAACTCGCGGGGGGGGGGGGGGGGGAGGGGAGGGGGTATTGAATGCACCTTCCCCGCAAACCAAACTAGATCGGGGAGTGCTTCATGGCCGCGCATGGTTCTGCCTCCATTCCTCGAATGACAGTGGATGCGGTCCGCACCAGTCGACGCGGTCTGTGGCTGGGGCGGTTCGTGATGGTGGACCAGCTTGGCGCTCGTCCTGCTTCTCGCCCATGGAGGATCCCTGCCTCCGTTCCGCGAATGATAGCGGTCCGCAGAGGGGGGGGGGGGGGCTTCACGGAACCAGTCGCGTACAATTATTTTTGGACCGGTCTATGAACCGGTTCGTCTTGTTCCATCCTTTGAGTATTCTACACACTTTTCCCCAGTTCTTTGGGGGGAATTTGGGTAGAATTTCCCTTGTATTAAATTGGATTCTCTTTCTCCTTTGAGGATTTTTTAGGACCCTATAATAATATATTTTGGAATATCATTAAATGATAAAAATATTTTCAAATATTTCATAATTGTTCAAAAAGAGTGAATGAATCAACCAAATAAAATCAAATTAGAGTTTCTAGCTAAGTGTCTAATCTTAGGCCAAATCATCATGCACCGAGTTAAGAATGAGTTGATACTCAACCAGCCTTTTTAGGGCATTAAATCCTAGGTGCATCAGTGCCCAAACCACATAAAAATTATAATATCTAGAAAAGAACAAAATTTATAGGGAACCGGACCTTCCCTACCTTACCATAAACTTCATGATATTATTCTATAATTAGATTTATCCCTTGAGTTTTTCATAGGGTTATGTTCTCTAAAATATTTTTTCCTAAATCTAGTTCTAAAGGATTAAATTTTTTTCCATCTAATACCAAATATAACACTCCAACTCTAGTAGCAAAGATATGGTTGTTATCTAACCACATTGGCATAAGATATAAGTTATTTCATATTGAAGGATCAAATTATTTAGTAGTGCTGGGAGACTATATACATCCATGATTCACACATTACACTATAAAACATTCAATACAATATAAAAATATAGTCATAACATTATTATTTCCTTTATTATATCCCTATAATCATTTATAGACACCTTAATGGTATCATGGAGAAAAAAACATAATAAAGGGTGATCTTAGATTCTAAATAAGGGAAAACATACAACATAATCTATCATAGAATAAATAAATCCTGAATAATATAGAATTATAAGAAATAATATAATATTATCTATAAGTAATCTAATAAAAGGGAATATATCATTATATGACATAAAAATATAAATAATAACATATATGAAAATAACTAGTATCATAATGATATAATTAATAATATTTGACATCATAATCTTACTATTAATGCCTTTCCCCAAGAAATTAAACATAAATAAGTAATTCGTATACCAAAAATCCAAAACAGTTTGTCTCATGAGACATAATGAAGCATGAAAGAGATATAACAGCCCCAACCATCAATTACTAAGTTTAATAAATTCATCATATTAAATTATTTAATAATATATATAATACATAATCAATATAAATGTCTGTATTTGAAAACTAGAATTCAGAACGTCAAATTTTTCCCTAGTAAAAAATCACCATGATCATAAGAAACCTATAGTAATATAGTCAATTATATCATTAATGCACATCAAAATTAAAGTATAATATTCATCAAATGATATTGAAATAGATTAATATAATTTTAAAATAATAATTAGAAATTTATTTGAAAATGTGAGAAAAATATCAATTTTTTTTATAATATTTTAAATAAGATATTATAGAATATTGAGAAATTATTTTCATTAAAAATGACAACATAAAATTTTAAATTATTAATAAAATAAAATAAAATTTATGACGGTGGAAAAATGTATTCATGTATTAAATTTTAAATCATTGATGTTTTTCATAATTTTAGTAAAAAGTAGAAAGTACGTTGTTCAAAAAATGATTAGAAGATTCATTTGAAACATTGAAAATAAAGTCTAATATGGTTGAAAATGACTATAAATAATCCCTTGATCATAGAAAAAACACTATTGAATTATTTTTATGAAACATTGACATGGAAGAAAAATTTCATCTTCCAATGAGTAAATAAGGTTAGGGTTTCCTAAAAAACATTATCACTATCAAATTAAGTAGAAAAGAGAGGAAAACTAATAAAAAACATGTAAACTATATAGATAACCATATGAGAAGAAAATATATGTATTTTAATATATATATATATATATTATAATTTAATTTTACTTAAAAGTAGACATAAATAATCCTAAGTAGAAATGATATTCTAGTATAATCCCTTACCTTAAGTCCAACAAGCCTCATTAGTGATTCAAAACACTTTTATAATAAATTTATATTTATTATAATTATATTAAAAAAATATATTCCTACTTATAATATCATATATAATATACTTATAACATCTTATCACCCGTTTATTAATAAATATTTATTAAAATCACTATTATAAGTGATAACTGTTTCATTTTTCATGCTTATTTCGGTATATATATTTCGATCCTTGAACTTTGATCATAGTTAAGTCATATTTAAAATGATAATCATGTTCTATATATATTATTTTTACATAATATCATTATTATTCCATATTACTTAATCATTAATTACATAAACATTATTACATCACTCATGTAGGTAGTATAACCGACATAAACAAGAGCATATTATACAGATCGAATGTGTATGAACATACTAAGGTGTAATATAAATATGAAATTTAAAGAATCTTATTAATTTTATATGTTATATATATTCTTTATATAAAATTTTGTAACCTTCTATAAAATACAGACTTTGAAATTGAAATATATATTTGTCATGGAGATAATAGTCCATATATATGCATGAGTGCTACTTCCATTTTTAAATAATAAAAATGAAAATAATAAAGGTTTTTTTTTCATAAATTATTTATTAATATATCATAAATAATATATAATAATATTCATTTAATACATCATTAAAACCATCCATGAGAGTTTTTGATGGAATATGAATTATAATGCTACGTAGATGTAGTAGTTTGCATGAATACACCCAATTTTTTGGAACTAAGGTGGAAAATGGTTGTCTAATAATAACAATAACATATTAGTGTATTTAAGATATTGTGTTCATCATTTTAGGATAAATATAACAGATTTAGAGGAATTATACAAAGAAATAATGTTCAAATGTTTCGATAAATATGATTACCTCTTCTTTGAGAGTCCTCATTTGGATTAATCCTTAAACATTATTAGTATGGACTTATGTGAATAAAATATTCTCAAGAAAAATGGAGAAAATCTATGATGGTTTTTGGGTCTTTTTTGGAAGAGTTATAAATCTCAATGTTTGTGAACAAAAGGATAAAAAGTGACCTTTTATACGTGAATTACTTAAAATGTTTAAATAACATAAATTCATTTTATTGTGTAATTGAAACCAAATGGAAATGAATTTAAATTTCATATAATACATGGTTAACTTATATTCATCAAATAATATTTATATATGTTTTTTTTGGAATTTTACCCATATCTATTAGTTGAAATCCCTAATAAAAACTCGTAACCATAACAGTGGTAACAAATTTTTACTATTTGTACTATTAATTGTCATAAAAAATTCTGTTAACCATATTAACGAATAATAATTATTACTATTGAAAATATGGAATAAATTTTGAATGATTCATTTTTGGATTTGGTAAAAATTCATTTTAACATTTTTTCATAAAATGCAACAAAAACTATTTTAAAAAAATGTTTGTTTAAAATAAATGAATGATTTAAAAAACAAAGTATAATATTGATTAAAATAGAATTATTTTGACTATTTAAAATAAAATTAAACTAATTTTTCTTTTAAAACAAACCAAAACTGAAATTAACCTTGTGAATACTTGATTATGATATAAGAACAAAAACAAATATTATATAAACAAAACTTTTACTTAGATTTATAAAATTATATGAACATTTTACATCTCCAAAATAATATTTTTATATAAATTATATTTTTTATTAAATATATATGTTTTATATCAACTTTTTGTTCATAAAATTTATATGTATCATTATAATTTCATTAAACTAGTAGTTTTAGTAAATTGGTAATTTTTTCCATTCACCTAAAAACAAACTATTACTAAAACATCTCAAATATTTACCCTAAGATAATTTTTACATGATAAATTAAAAAATGAAATTAATTTCATCAAATTAAATTAATAAAACTTCTTAATTTATGCTTTAATCACATTATTGAATAAATCTAGGATTATTGTACTATAATTTCTTAGAATGAATAATTTTCTTACTATAATTAATGCTCAAGTGTTACACTTTTTAGGTAAAATTAATTTAGTTTTTAAAGGTATTTTGTAAACCAAAAATCATGTTAATGAAGGTGTTTTAATTTATGGCTAGTTTATGGTGATTCAAGCCCCACTACAATGATAATATATATAGAAAGTTCACAATGAGAAATGTCGTTTCTTTCCTAGTGATGGTGTTTTTTGGTGGTCCATAATGGGCTGTTTTTCATAACATTATTACAATAATAAAATAGTTTTTGAAGGGGATTAAAATTAATTTTTTCTTTAGTGGGTTTCTCAAAGGTTTTTTATTATGAATAACCCGCTGCACACAACATTAGAAATCAAATAAATGATTAAATCAATTCTAATAGTTATAAAAAAATAGACAAGTAAGGTAATTATTATTATTATGTGAGGCTGAGTAGTAAGTATGAACAACATACTGAGTTTAACTCATGAAGTAGGTTTCTCAAAGTAGTTTATAAAGTAATGTTCCATAAATTTTATTCGGAATGGTGGAGTTTGTAAAATATCACATGGAGAAGTGTCACACAAAGGAATTCCACAAATAAAGCTCATGAGGTATAATACCACAAAGCATAAGTCCATTCAATAAGCACACAAGGTATCTCGTAAGGAAAAGTGTATATTAAACATTATAATGCATAGGACTCATGCACATTTAAGTTCAATGTAATATAATTTATAGTACTAATGGGGATTATTCTTAATATTGAGGAGTACATTGGAGTATCATATTACATCTATGATTATGGAAGATATTCAGCACATTATTGATGATAAGGGAGTGACCTTTATGTCCTTAAACTGAGAGATTCTTCATCCAGAGTTGTGAATGTGGAGTCTATGGAAGTGAAATAATGGTGGTGTTTTTTCATCCATAAATTAATAGTGAAGGTTGTTTTTCTTGAAAAGATTGTCCATTGGAAAATAATTATAATGTACATAAAATAGTGAATTCTAGAATATTCTGTTATGACTGACACATTACCGGGATACTCTCCATAGATTAGCCTCTAGCAATGAGCCAAGTAATTTTTTTCAGTATAATATTATAATTTCTACGTTTTAAATTTTTTTGGTTGGGTGATTTAGAATGAAAAATTTAATAGTTTCCAACAAACATAGGTATAATATCTCATGAATAAATTGAAATAGTTAAAACACTAAATCATTCCTCCCCTCTTATAGTGTTTTATGTTTCACTAATTATGAATAGATATGATTTATGATTTTGATTTTACGGTTTGATATAGGGAATCATGTGTTTTTATGATCTTTCTTATGAAATTCATTCGCTTGTATGAGGATTAGGGGATCATGGAGAGATTTTAACTCTGTGATAGAGGTAGGAGGCCCCTTTAATACAAATCCATATGATTGTTTATTCATTAGTGTGAATTACTTAAAAAATATATGTGTTTGGATGAAAAGGATTAGGTACTAATAAAACCATACGTAAAGGAAAAGGATAGCCTTAATCCTCCTAGATTTAGAAAAATTCCACCTTTTCACTTTTTTATTTAGATATTCCTCGATGAATTTATCTCTCAGGGTTGTGGGGATGTAGATTATATTTATTAAAGTATTGTAGTAAGTCTCGTATATGGGATGAGCTGTGGGTATCTTTGGTTTCTTTCCTAGTTCCATTCAAGAAATCATGAGAGGATTGGGCATAGGGATGATGGTTTAGAAGAGGATACATCTCACATTTGGTTTGAACACCCTTGTAAGTGTCAATGAGAGTGTTATTGAACATGATGTATTAGATAAAACATACAAAATTAGATAAGGTGTGACATGGATGGTTTCCTCTCGATGATATGTTTTAGGGATCTCCATTAAGAGATCTGGGATGAGACCTAGATGAATGTCTATGGAAATTTATGGATGAATTGAAATAGAGCTTTGAAGTTCATTGATGATAGTCATCTTGGGATGTTTTTTGGTTAGTTGGACAAGTATTTGTTTAAAAAATTGGATGAGGATTGGACCCAAACTATAAAGGTCTAGGTCAGGTTGGTCCTATGACATTTAAGATCAATATGGGGTGATGATTACATGTTGGTGATAATGTGTAGAGACCATGTTGGGTTTGAAGAACAAAGTATATTCCCTTATATATGAGATAAGAATGCCGAAAAACATCATTTGTTATACATATCTGACTGATTTGTTCTTGGGGAGAATATACAATGTGGATATATAGATAATGAGACATGTTTTAAGACATACAATTAGGACTTTAGTGACTAGAACACAATTCATGAGTTGGTGAGATTGTGGGATGTGATTTGATGCCATGTTTATAATTACACTGTGGTGCTAACTATGTGTATGATGTATGATATATATATATATATATATATATATATATATATATATGGGTAGCCTTTCCTAGAGTGAGATAGTGGTAAAAGAAACCTAACTTGAGTAAGAATTTTTTGGTTGGGTTGTAATCTGTGATGTGGTATGAGGTATCAATGGTTGGCCTCACTTTGTGTGAAAATATGTTAGTATAAACATACATTGAGTGAGAGGTTTATGGTCTGGATATCCTAGTAATACCTAACTTTGGAGACAGGAGTGGCCGGTCTAATATTGGGGATGGCATTGTTTGTGTATAGCCTCAAATTGAGTGAGAGGGTATCAGTTGGACCCTATGTTGGGTTAGAAGGCAGTGGTTAGTTTGTATTTGAGAGACTAAACCTAAGAGAGGGGAGTGTTTAGTGTAATGTGGTTGAAGTTGAGATGATATGTATATCCTAATATTGGGTGATAGGGTTATATAAATGGAACCCTAATTAAGAAGTGAAAAGTTTAGGATTTGATGTGATATGCAATGTGGTATGAGACCTACCCCAAGATTGAGGGGAGGAGTCGATGTGATGTTTCTTATGAAATTGTTGTGAGAAACTAACTTTAGTAATAGGATATAGTTCATGATTTGGAATGAAATGGGAAATGAGATTTGGGATAAGGGGACCTACCCTAAGAGAGAGGGTAGTGGTTGAGACTTGGTAAGATACCATTCCCTGCATTCAAGAGAATTGGTTGAGTTAGAGCAATATACCCTACCTTGTACCTCTAGGTATGGATTAATGATTATGAAGAAAACCTTCCTAGAGCCTTTGACTATAGGTTAGGATTTGTGGAAAATGTAAACTTCTTCTTAAGCAATGGTTGGGAAGTTATGGTTGGGTGTTATGGTAGCATGGTCACACACAATTACTTGACATGTATGCTAGCATGTTTTTTTATTTCCTCTTTCATATACACATATATTATGGTGTAAATCATTGTAAATTGGCAAGACTCTACTATGACCTATTCTTTTTACCATTTATTGGAACTCTAGTGTGTGTAGAAACTATGTCTATTACATAGGTATGAGAATAGGTTTTTTGTGTATTGTACTGAGGCATCTGAATGGAATTTGGAGATGGAATAAATGTGAGTTTAAATGATGATAGTGGATCCCCTAGGTGTATTAATTTCTTTTGTTTATATTTTATATATGATCAGACATGTGAGAAATCAATGGGATGTATATTTATATGACTGTATACTAATTTTTATAGAATTGTTATGTTATGGATTATAAAAACATTTATTGTAAAGGCCAAAAAAATATGCATATTGTTTTTAATTATATGGAATTATTACATGACTTCAAAATCTAATGGCACATGATTCTGAGGCCTAGAGTGCCTAGAATGATCTGTTAAAAAATGATAAGCATTTAATAGTGTACATGAGCAGTTTTCCTAAAAAAGTGGAATAACTCTTAAATAGGTGCCCAGATCAGAAATCTGAGGGAACCATTGCATTAAAGATGGCGGGTTTACCTTAGGTGCGACATAAGGTTAGTCAGCACAAGCCTCTAGTGAGAAAACCCCAAAAATGGCATAACCATAAAAAAAATAATTAAATAAAATTATTTTATTATTCAAATGCTTATAAAACACAAAAAGTGAGTCAGGTTTAAAATTCAAGACCACCATTGAGCTCACTAGGGTATGCTTTCCTTTGGAATATCCTAACCTTGGCCAGCGCAGACCAATAGTGAAAGTTAGTTCTTAGCTGTAAATAAAACAATGAAGTAACAATTATTTTATCGTTAAATTCTTGAACTCCTAAATGGTAACTCGAATTAGAAATCCAAGAGTACGGTTGAGCTTGTGAGGGTTTGTTTCCCTTAAGCAGAGCCTATCCTAGACCGGTGGGGGTCGAGGGTGAATGTTAATAATTTTTAAACTTTTTTAAGGTACGTTTAGTAAATGTGTGGGCGACGATTTCAATGTTTTGAACCAAGGCTTGGATTAAAAATCTGAGGGTACTGTTGAATTTGTTGTGCTGATATTTGATTAGGGGAAGCATAACGTCAACTGGAAAGGGTCAGACAAAAATGTTATTATTTTTTTAAATAACTCAACGAGTAATTTGATTTCTTTATTTGTAACTGTTGAGCGGTGGGGATGGGACCGTTGGGTTGTCAGACCATTTAATGGTTGTTACACTTGGTTGTGTAACCACAACATTAGGATAACTAATAGGTTCATTAATTAAATACATTAATGAACCTCATCAATTATGCAGTGGGTTGATCTCCTCTTTTATCTATTTAAACAAAGCACGGGCATGAGTTTTTAGATGAATGTGAGGAATCTCTGAATAAGTGCCAACGAAGTCTTCAACCAACGTAGAATGGAGATTCGATGACCGTTGGAGGATTCGACGACAAGAAACAACGAGAACCAAAGGACGTCAGCCTTCTCTTTCGTTTGCAACACCCTCGAACGTGGACACTCCTTCCTCATATGCAAATACTTCCAATGAATTCAAGTTAGGGGGTTTTGTTATTTAGCAAATAGTTTTTCATTATTGAAATACTTCCCCAGTTAAAATGCTAATGCGGAGGGTGTGAGCCGAATGAACAAGGCCCATACACATGTCCAACCTTGGTATTGGTTGCGTTTTGTATGGGCGACCGAAAGATATGTCAACAAGGTGGTACCAAGGGTCGTGAAGCATAGGAACCTTCCCGGGAAGCCTGTAGGTGGATAAAGGAATAAAATCGGACCACCGAAGCTTCACCAGTGGCTCGCGGAAGCTCTGCCAGCACGATGACATCGACGACTGAGGGATGTGGCGGTCAACAATTGTGAACCACGAAAAAGAGGTAGCACCTAAAGGCGCTGGGGAAGAAAAGGGTGGTCAGCCGATGCTGGCCACATTAGTGACGAAAACGTGCCATATAAGAGGGATGCAACTCTCATCCGAGGAAGACAAAAGGGGAGGCTGGCCATCACCAGCCGCATTGACATCAGATGGCATGCCATAGTAGTGTGTCGTGGAGGAAGGTTGGTACTTTAAGCCATAGTGGAGGGTGGACCTGGTCCCTGTAGGTCCCATTGGTTACCAGTCGGAGTAGACTAGCCATGAGGTGAGGCACCATCCGATGTCGTTTCTTTGAATACCTGAATGGCTCGACCATTCATGTGGGGAGCGGACCCACCGTGCCCAACCAGCGAGATGGGGAGGTCCATGGGCTGCACCCAACTGGGTGATCCAAGATGAACCAGTGGCCCAGCGGGCCAAGATTTCAGCCCAACAAGTCAGACCAAACCTAGTGGGAAGTATTTCTGTTTGACTTTGTAGGCCCACGGTGAGGAGAAACTCTGTGTGACCTAGAAGAACCAAAGTACTCAATAAGAAGAGTATCTCAGTAGGCCACAGGTGGGAGTGGCGCTGTGTGACATGGTAGACCCATGGAACACAATGGGTAGGTGTACCTTAGAAGTTCAAGGTTAGTGGGAAGAACCTCTGTGTGACTTGGCAGGCCAACTATACTCGATAGTGGAGGTGTTCTCCAACAATCGAGGTGTTCGACGATTTTACTGACGATACAACTCTTACTACACTCGAATATACCTTGTGCGAGTTGTCTTTTTCTATGTTCTTTGTGATTGATATCATAATTTTCAGTTTTCCCTTTGTGGAATTATGGGAGACCTTTAGTGGTCTCGGGGTCCTTAATGGGAATTATTATACTCACCCCAGCACGGGATTCACCCGCACCTTGTTGTGTCCTGTGCAGACAATGGAATTATTTTACTAAGGTTTAGAAGCTTGGACTAGATGGTGTACGAAGGTGACCGGTTGATGTGGTGAGCTGTGGTGATCGGCTATACCTACCCTTCAAGTAGGATCCTTGGCAGAGGACCTCATGAATTTTTTTTTTACTTTTTTCTGCATTTCCTATTTATTTGGGCTTGTATTCTATCCCCTTTACTTCCATTACATACATTTACACTATGTGGTGGGTTTTGTTGTGGTTTTACCCTTCTTATTATATTGTTCTTTACTTGTGCACAGTGTACCCTATCTGTGTGTGTATAGTTTTTGAGGCAATGCCTTCCCATTTTTAGAGAAATTCCTTTTAGGTGATATTCTCCAACCCCTGGCCTATGGAAGGAGAGATTGGGGTAGTCATAGAACATGCCCCAGGTGACATGTCATGAAAAATTGGTATCATAGCATGATTAGCTCTACTAGAAGAACTAAGAGTCTATGTTTTCAATGGATAAGTTTTGTTAAGTGTCTTGAGTTTGTTTTGTAGTCCAGGGAGTCCAATGTTCGTGCGACAACCAACGTATCCATACACCGGGACCCTGAATTCTATTTTTTGACCGGTATATAAAAACACTGATTGCATGTGTTTTGAAATGTTTTCTTTTGATCTCTTTTGAGTCATCTCACAAGGAATAAATTATCGATCGTGGTTCATCTTGATTCTTTTTTCAAGATGCCTCCAAATAGACATCTAGCTAGTATTCCAATGCTTGACCATGAGGATGGTCCACAGTGTGATGAGACTTGAGTACATGGATTGTTTCCCAAGATGGTACCTTCAGGCGGTGTCCCAATGATACCACTGCCCATTGGTCAGTAGTAACTACCAGCACTACCAGTAGAGGACACATATAGGCATAGTTCCTTACATGAGTTTTAGTGAAAGATACCCCTCAGGTTCTGAGGTGAGCCTGAATAATGGGTGGATAAAGACTAGATTGAGGTGGTGTCTACATTTCCATCTATCCAGGGAACCATTAGATCATATGGTGGTCCTAATAGTAACCATTCTATGTGGATCAGTAGGGTCATAATAGAGTTTAGATTACCCCTATCTTACGATGGGGTGACTTTTTCTGTGGACAGAGCTTGGGAACCTTCCTCAGAGAAAGGGGTCACTTTCCATAAAAATCCAAGGGGTATGTGTTCCCAAGAGATTCTACAGCTTTGGAAGGGCAAAATGTTGGTAAATGAGTAATCATCAAGGCATATCGGTCATTCCAAGTACTCGATGAATACGATATGACCTGTGCTTCAAGGTTCGTACCTCATAGCGAGATTTGTTGAGGGACATCCGAGTCAACACTATTCCTCTGTGCATTCCTAATTATGTTAGGGTTCTAGATAGAAACTTTTTAGTTGAAACAATCCTTGTCTAAGTAGATGAATCTTGTGAATGTCAGTAGTGGGAAAGCAGGAAACTAGCGTCAGTCTCAAAGACTTGGATGTGTAAAATGTTTCTAGAAGAGGAAGTGATAGGGGTAGATGAATCTGTCAAGAAACAAACATGTAATGGGAGAAGGGAGAGTAGTAGGAGGTGGTATACATTTCAATGTGTTACAATGACCACCCCAATGTGGTGCCCACTAGGCTTAGGGGGATGGATTATATGGGAAGAGAGTAGCTGCATGTGGTCAAGGAGTGTGACCCAAGGTCTCCATGAATGATTTGAGGTATGTTCTATATCTACTACTAGCTACAATATTTTATAGACATAGGTACTAATCATTCCTTCTTGTCACAAATCTTTTTTAATACATTGAGTTTACAGTTAACCTTTTGAATTGACCCTTATGTCTAGAGATTCCTATTAGAGGAGACTAGATAATCACACTTATGTGGATGGTGTGATCTGACCCTAGAGGTGAGAGTTTCGGTTGGATCATCACTATTATAAATTTAAGCTATATCCATGGATCTATAGCCACGGTTTTAAAGACCTGTGGCTATAGCTTATTTATAGCCATGATTTTGTATATACTCCTTGGATAAAAATTTGCGCTGTCTTGTTTTTTCAAATCTCTTTGGGCTCTTCCTTTATTCTCCCCTGATCACTTTTTTTTCAAATCGCATCAGGCTCCTCCTCCATCCTCCGGTGATCGCAACCCTCGGAAACTCGATCTCTCACTACGGCAACCCTCCGAACCCAGTACGTCTCTCACTGCACGCGACCCTCGTTCCCCAACTCGTCGCGGCCTCTCCTCTCCCTGATCCTCCTCCACTGACGGTGCCCCTCGCGACCCTCCGAACCCTCGACGTCTCTAACAGCGATGCCCTCCTCCCCGATACCCACTGCGCGCGACCCTCCTTCCCCGACCCATGGTGACCTCTCATATCCCCAATCCTCCTCCACCGACAGTGCCCCTCGCGATGGTGCTCATCGCTGACACCGAACAAGGAAACCCCACCACGAGCCGCTGCCACAGAATGCAGGACACCTCACCCCCCCAACCGACGCTGCTCATAGGTGGCCTCCCCACCTCCTCTGGTGTTCCTCTGATGTGTCCAACCCCCTTCAGGTGATCCTCCTCCTCCTTGTTATGAAAAATTACGTGTTCATTATTTTGTTATCAGTGTGTAGGAGTAAACTGGAATAGTTTCACATGTTTGAGTATGGTAAAGAGGTTTTTTAATTAGATACATTATTCTAATTATAATTGATATGCGTGGAGTGAGGGACAAGAGGTTTTCGGTGAAGAACCAATTAGTCTATATTGGGAATCTTCATGGTGGAGTTGTGGATAGTTGGAACGGATAAAAAGTGATGGTATCATATTTTGATGGTTAAATTGGGAATCAGGGGATCATCCTGGATGCATCTCAATGATTTCAATTCTTATGGTTGGGAGTTTTTAATGACCCACACAATTAGAGAGTTGGTAATTTTAGAGGAAATTTGATTTTTTTATTGAAGAAGGGAGATTTTTGAGAATTGGGATATGAATTGAAATTTCAAGAGTTAATACATATCTGGGATGTGTTTTCATTTGAGGCTAATGGTTATTTAGAGGGTTGGTTTCCAAATCATAGGGTGGTGGCTAACCGCAATAAACTGCAGTAGTTATTGGGTATTCAATTGGGAGGCACTAGGTTCCTCTTAACGGGTTTGTAAAAAACTATACCCTTTATAAGGTACCCGATGGAGGGGTACCAGGTACTCGATGGGATGGAAAGTGTAGAAGACCTTTTATAAGGGCCATCAGGTACACAGTGGAGGTGGATTGGTTACCTAGTAGGGAAGGGTGTTGTCTTTTAAGGATAACAAAATAGTTATTCTGGATTCCACCTCCAAAAATGCCTTATGGGGTTCTTCTACTTTAAATGGATAGAGGTAAATATTCCTCTTCTACCTCCATTATTCTTTAGTATTTATATCTTTTAATGTTTAGTTTTTTTAGGGTATGGTTTCTGTCAGATTTCAAAAAGACTTATTGTGGCACATGAGAATGTGATGTTTCCAAGATTTATTTATCCATTGAAGTGTTAGAAATATTGCGGCACATGGAAACATTGTTTTCTTTTTCTCATTATGTTAGACACTCCAATTCAATCTTATTTATTAATGTTTTCCTTGATGAAATCATTACATTGTCACCATTCCCTCATAGAATGTGGTGCAATGACATTAAACTTCCACATTCTCATCTTTAACAAAGATTTCATGTGATCTTATTCTTTCTTATATTTTGATATCTTTACCATAAAAAACATACCAATTGATATAGTATATGTTTACTAGCATGATTATTATTTATCATGGTTGATTCCCTGCTTAAATATTCGCATGATAGTTTTTCTTATTGATTGAATATATGTTAATACGATTCTAATATTTCTTGGATTCAGGTATGAGAAAACATGACCAAGATGTATCATGATCAGATTTTGGTGTTTTATTTAAAAATATAGATGTTCTAGAATCATACCCAAGCTAATGGTGAGATCATGGAATTTATAGATCTATCCTATAGTGATAAAATTGAATATTTAACCACTTATTATTCTTTGGTGGTTCATCATTATTAGATTTAAAATTCTCAATAGTGATAATGAAGTTACCATCATCGAAGCTACTATGTGATGACATGGGCCCAATGATATTATTCCTGCTAGGAAAATTTTAAATGTTACATCTTTCTCTTTACCTATAGTTATCGAGAATAATATTTTTTTTCTAAAAACAATAAGTAATTTCAAAATTTTGAAACTATACCTCTAAACATGTCAGAGTGAATTGAGGTTCTTCAACATGTTCAATTTACTATTTTCATAAATATAATTGAAAGAAAACATAGTGGAGACATGGTATTTACAAACTATACTAATCTTGGGTTCCTCTCTATTACATGTGTCTAACATTCAGAAACCCACATTTCTTTTCTACCTGACTTCTATGCACCTTCTTCGTGTTAATCCCTTCCTCTCCCTCCCTCCCTCTTTGGCATGTGGTTTACCTCAGATTCTCCTCCAGCTTAGAGTTCATATCTTATCGACCTAGGGTTCGTTGTCTTCCTTTGTTCCATACCGTTTCATTTTCCTCACTCCCTCTTCCCCACATGGTTTCCCTTGGTTTCTCCCCACTCTCGCGCTTTTTCTCCTATCGACCTATGGTCCCTGCAAACCCCAGTCATCATCTTCTTCCTAATCTCGGTTCCCGTCCACTCCTCGGATTCCCACGCACTATTTCCACTGTCGTACTCCAATACCATCCTTCACATTAATCCACACTAATTCCCTCTATTGAAATTGATACCGCCTTCCTTTTCTGGCTCTAGAATTTGTTCACATCAACGCCAAGTATCGATTTCCCTCGGTTTCTCCTCCTGCTCGATTATCACCTCCTATTGAGCTACAGTTCCCGCCTACCTCGGTCGACATCTCCCTCCATCACCCGGTTCCCCTCCACTCCTCTAGGCGTTCCCAGTATTATCTGTCTCTTATGATATATACCTTGATGAAGAACGCCCTGTACTCACTTCATGTTTCCATTCACCATCACTGAAACTTCCTACTTTCTTCAAAAATCTATCTTACTGTTGCTTCATAGAAATAGACGAGAGGGTAGAAATGTTCCCTAAGAATAGATTCATCCAGCTCTTGATGAATCATGCATATGGGTTTTTCTCTTCTGTAGCATCTCAGAATAATTTTTCTCTACTCTATAGTTTCACATTTCACTATGTTCATACTAATTTTTTAGGGTGTAATACAATATAGTGCTTCACAAATGGTGGGTTCTGATAATTTTCTAGAAAAAATTTCAGTTCACTCCAAGATTTAGTTTTTCTAGCTACATATGGATTTTTCAAACATCAATACAATATATCTCTTATTTTGATTCACCAATTACTACTTTTACTTATTTTTCTTGGCCAATATTTCTTCATCTAAAATTTATTCCATGGTTGATCAGCTTGTAAGTTATTAGACTTTTCTCTGAACACTGGAGCACTTTTCTTTGTAGATCAAAAGTGTTTAATTTTCTTTGCGATTTATTATTTCTCACATTTTAAACATTTATATTGAGGAAACATTGTTTTCTCTTCTTTCACATGTTTATTATTTTTTGAAAATTTCATATTCACTTGAGCAATTAGAGAACTCTCAATGTTTTTCATTTTTTTGGGTTATCAATTTATAACTCACTAGACTATAAGATCAAAAATTCTTTCTTATCATGTTTAACCTTCTTCATAGGCATGGATCCATTTTTTGTTATGATATATTCTATTAGATTAGAAATTGTGTCCTCTAGTAAACTTTTATTATTGGGTGGGATAAAAACTTGTATCGAACAAAACCAAATTAAGCTGAAAACTCGAACCAAACTAATTATATACCATTAACAAGAAGAATAATTGTTAATTAATAGGAATGTACTATTTGATAGTATAATATTGAAACATGGATCTATTTCCCCCTTGCTTGAAGAAACATGATTTGACCCATGGGGCATTCTGGTTCTTATATGTTGGGCGGTGACATGTATAGGCATAGGAGACATGTATGTTTTAGTTTAGTTTTTATTTTATTTTATTTATCGAATTGGCCACTTATTCTTACAATATGTGTTCTTAGCTGATTTTTGTTGACATGACCACCATAAATTATCAGTCCAATGGGAGTGACTAAATGATGATATTGTGGTAATACTAGAAAATAATTATAGAATCTATAATGGTAATGGATTCATGTATAATTTATCATCACTGATCACATATATATAAGAAGTTGTTATATCTCATTTCTCTTCCCACTATTTTCTTGTAGGTGTTTTATTATGATGAGGTTGGTTCTATCCACCACCATTGATGACAGTGAGTTCAACATTGGATTTGGGTAAGATTTATTTCGTCTTTATTCTTTGGCCAAATTTTAATTAGGGATTTTGTGATTTTTGGGTTCTTTATATTTTTGTTGTGCTTTATGGATCTCGTTGAGGTGGATTCAAGTTTTCGTTGACGAAGGCTTACATGTGTATGCATAGGTAGGCATATAAATATATAAGTTCCCCCTGTATATATATTCACTCATGGAAGTATGAATATATATATTGGGGCTAGGAGTGCTTATATAAAGATATGAAAAATGCATACATGTGTAACTGTAAAGGGGTATATGCAAGTATAAACATATATCTAAGGATCCCCTTGTGCATATTTGGACATGGAAATATTTACATAGGGGATAGGTTTCCTTATATATATGTGAAGTTTGCATATGCGTGCATGTGGAAAAAAGGAAGATTCGAGTTGTCGTTAAAAGAAGCGCCTTGAGGTTGAGGTATGTTTACCTTGCCTAACCCTTTAATTTGAATTCTATAATTGCTCGAGTATTTTAAATAATTGTTTTCATTATTATATAATGTGTATATGCTATTAAAATTGGTTTTGACTCTTTATAATGACATTTTCACCTGTTTTACATGATTTCCGTAAGCCTTCAACGTGGACTAGTAGAATGTTTCAGCCAAATCAATAGTAGAAAATTAAATTTCTTTCACTTTAGAGATGACAGTGTCCTCATTTTGAGAAAACAACTACCGATCATTCTCATAAAAATCTAAAACTTAAAGAAAATATTGGTTTTCATTTCATCAAACACAAAGAACCGACTTTGAAAACTTGATACTTTCTTCAGTAACATCTTTTTGAAACACTTGACCCAGAAAAAGACAGAATTTAACCTATTAAAATAAATCCACCTAGGCATGATTCACGGTGTGACCAGGAGTTTCACACCATGAATCCCTACCCTTGGGAATTTCATGGCTTGAACTGCGGTCATGCCGTGGTGACGACACGATCACGCCGCGGTCACACCATGGTAATGCCGTGATTTGGCCCTGCTTCAGCCACATCCAGCCCACACCAGCCTCCTTCCACCTTCATTTCATCCCACTGCCACCAGAATTCCAGCCCGCAACAACCCCCTGCCTCCTTCAAATCAGCCCGCACCATCCCCCCAACACCTGCAACCAGCCCCCTTCCACTAGCATTCGAGCCCTCACCGAATTAGGTATATCAGGGGTCATCAAATCTTGTAGTCATCATAGATTTGCATTCATTTCTTTAAATATTCTAAGAAGACAACCTCTCATGCCATCCATATTATCCTATTTGAAACTAAGTGGAAGATGCTGCCCCGTGGATGTCGTTGGATCGGGCCAACACGTTGTCGTCACGCCGCAATCACGCCGCGGTAATTCTGTGATTTGGCCCTACTGTAGCCACATCCAGCCCACACCAGCCCCCTTCCACCTTCATTTTAGCCCGCTTCCACCATCAATCCAGTCCGCAACAGCCACCCCCCCTACCACCTTCGAATCAGCCCGCACCATCCCCCCAGCTCCTGCAACCAGCCCTCTTCCACCAGCATTCGTGCCCTCACAAAATTAGGTATATCAGGGGTCATCCGATCCTCTAGTCATCACCAATTAACATTAATTTTTTTAAATATTCTAAGAAAACATCCTCTCATGCCATCCATATCATCCTATTTGAAACTAAGTGGAATATGATGCCCCGCGGATGTCGCTAGACCGGGCCAACATGCTGCGGTCACGCCGTGGTCACTCCACGGTCACGCCGTAGTAATGCCGTGATTTAGCCCTGCTCCAGCCACATCCAGCCCACATCAGCCCCCTTCCACCTTTATTTCAGCCCGCAGTAATGCCGTGATTTGTGGTGTGATACCATGAAATTGTGTTTGAACCTAAAAAAACAAGTTTTGTTTTATCAATTTCCCTCCCTCATATTCTTAAATAATTGAGGGAGATCTAGGGGAAACTTTTTTACATTTATAACTTCATAGCTTACCTAGATGAAATGTCCCTGCGCTTCACCATGTTAATGAAGAAGGGAGTTTCCTTCCATTTCTATGAGTAATTCCATGAAGCCTTTGAGATTTTAAATAAATACTTACTTCACTAACCAGTATTGATTCCATTAGTGGAAAGAATTCCTCTCATCTTATTTTTGGCCTTCATAAATTGATTTCTCAGTCTTCTCATTGCAAATATGTAGTGATGCATGAAGCTCCCATCCTTGGTGTTGCTGCAAAAATCAATAGGAACAATATCCCCCCTACATATGGGTCAGACCTACATAGATAGTTTCCCATTCAAGAACTATATGTGGATTTATTTATGTTATCACAGGATATAGAGTAACACCTAAATCTCCAATCTCATGTCCAGCTATAATAATTAATGGGAAAAATGCCCCTATCTATGTATGGGGAAGACTTGTATATATATTTTCCCATTCAATAACTTCATCTAGCTATATTTATTTCATTATAGGATATTTGGGTCTGATTGGATCTCCATTCTTGGGTCCATTTACAACAATCAACATGAAAATGATCCCTCCCTGCATATGAGTTAGACCTGCATAGGTATATTTTATATAAGAACAACATAAAACATTATTACTTACATCATAGGATAAATATGTAAAAATAAATCTTTAATAATGGGTTCAATAACAACATGTAAGATGATAAAAATGCAGCTCCAAAAATCATACGGACTAGACCTATGTAGTAATCCATTTGAGACCCACTCTCGCACAACTTAATAAACTTCCTAGTTTTACCATGTTTCTCCCACTGATCATTTATCATGTGAGATCAGGGAACCTGGCTTGCTAATATGGAAAATGATAAGGGGGGCCTTTTAGATCAGAAAAATGACTTTACTACATTAATGTGGTTTGAGAAAAGACCATGTGATATATTTTTCATAAAAATTGTGCAGTGTTTTGAGACTATTATTAGTGTAGTATCAGAAGATTTCACACATGAGAATTTAGTGATGAAGTGAGGAAAAAACATCAGGAGAATAAATAATACTTTTCCTGACCACGGTTTCCCTTACCCAATTGATCATACACAAGTGATTAAAATTATTAAGAAAGGTCTACATAAAAGGTTTGTTTCTGTTGAATGTATTTGAAGTTGTACATTAGAAAATCAAATATAGAAATCCTATTGAAGAAGATTATGAAATCATCATATAATTGATCAAGATAAGAAGAATGACCTTGTGAATAGGGGACCAGTTATTGAAGAGGCTCAACACTGGGGGTTATAACTATTCAAATGTTTTGGGTCTAACTAAAGGAGGAAAAAGAGTTGAATCACTAGGGGTATAATTAGGATCAAATGGATTATTAACTAATGAGTGTATAATCTATTGATTCAAAAACCATTATAATTAATAATAAGATTATAATGGATAATCTATAACTGGGGTATGTATAACTAGTTTTATCAACGGGTAATTGTTAGTATTGAACAATATAAAAATATTTTTTTGTAATATTTCATTTAATTTTTTCATTTCATATTGGGTCCACTCATATTAATAGGTGATAGAGGTCCAAAATCAGAAGGGGGCAGGGGGCACGGGCAGGGGGAAGGGGGTAGGGGATAGGGGGTGGGGGTAGGTGGAGGGGGGCAGGGTGGGGGGGGGGGATGGGGCAGGGGGCATGGTGGAGGGGGCAGGGGGATGGTCTGCAGGGCAGGGGCAGGGGGTAGGTCTGTAGGGCAGGGGGCAGGTCTGTAGGGCAGGGGCAGGGGGCAGGGTGGAGGGCGGTAGGGGGCAGGGTGGAGGCGGGTAGGGGCATGGGGTAGGGGGCAGGGTGGAGGGGGAAGGGGTAGGTCTGCAGGGCAGGGGCAGGGGCAAGGGGTAGGGGGTAGGTCAGAATCTGTTGTCTTCGTGCTCACTGAATGGAACAGTGAGGAATTCAATAATTTAATGGTTGTATTTTTGTGTGGTTATTTCTTCTTGGGAGTAATTCACCTTGTATTGGTTTTCTTCCAATTTTTCATGTGAAAACTATTTATTCCAACTCTTTCGGTGGAAACTCATTGTTCACATGGGTTGCAGATTCTCCTAGGTTGTGGTGTGGTTCCTTCTCCTGGGACTCCCCTTTCCCATTCATAACCTGTATTTCCATCATTTTATCATTGACACGGTTGGATATTTTTTTTGGAAAAGAATGTTTATTATCTTCTTGATGCTCCCCCTTCCTAGATCTATGTGGGTATGGATCTCTCCAACCCTTCCCTAACTGCATCATCGTCATGGAAGGGACTTTCTCCTTGTGGAAAAAGCTCTTCCATCAATTCCCAATGCATTTAATATCCCACTTCCTATTGCAAGGACACTTAGAATATCTGTGAAAACACTTTAATGTTGGTCCTTAGGCCCCCATAGTGGTGTTTATACTCTTTATATCCCTTCAATGCAGCCTATAGTTTTCATGGATCCTCGTGACAAGGGTGCGTCTTCATTTTCCCCCACTTCTAATTCACCTCCTGCTGTTTCCCCGGTGGTCCTTCAGCTTCCTACAGTGCGTCCCCTAGTTCCTATTTTTCATGCTTCCCCAACCTTACATACCTGGCCCAAGGGATCTTCCGACTCATCCGGATGTGTGGCCTTTGGAGCCGCCACTACCCCTCCTCCTCTGCTGTGTCCCACCCTCTAATTCCACATCATACAATTCTTTTGTGGTGTTCAGGCCTCATGTGAACGTTTACCCAAGAAATTTCCCTCCACCTAGTGGAAAGATTCATTTTCACAAGGTCATATAGGTGCTCATCTCCCTGCCTCCCCCCCATTTAGGTGATTGATCCGGGTTCCTCAAGTTTCTCCCCCTTATATCTAATTTTTTTCACTTTCTTTATTAATCCTCTAAATTATCTAGAATGGAAAATAGATATCTTTCTATATTCATGCATCTCCCCCACGTGAGGGACGTATACCAAATCATAGTCTAGGATCCTTCAGGATTCCAAATCCTGCAGTAGAGTTTCCTCTTTTCCAGCACCCCCACCCTTCATTAATGACATCCCTCTTACATTGGAATTCCTAGGGCCTCATCACCTGGGATAAGACTATCATCATTGTTCATGAACGCGATCATCTAATCCATTCATTACATTTCTACCTTGAGCCTATACAAACCTTCTCTCACATTGTGGGGTTTGTCCATAGGATCAGGGTGCACAACATCATGCATGCTGACCCCAACAACATTCATATTTGGATGTTCTATCATTATATCATTTCTATAGAACTTTTTTGTTCCAATGATCAATTAATCACCTTAATTATTTATGTCAATAACTGAAAACTCTACGTAAATTTTATCTATGAAAAATGTGAGATGATTTCTAGAGAAACCCTTTGGCGAGACATTCATTCCATTGATCCTAGGGAAATTCCATAGATCATGGGAGGTGAATTCAATGTTATTGTTGGTCCATCTGAAATGAAAGGTGGTAGAGTTTTATCATGGATGGAGAGTGATGAATTTGCTTCATTCCTCTCTCAAAAGGGTTAAACTGACATTGGTTATTCTCAAGACCAATTCACACGGTTTAACAACCAAAGGGGGGAACCCCATGCATGGAGTAGGTTTGACCGCTACCTAGAAAAATTGAATTCCATTTATTTCATATTAAGTGTTAATATTTTCACCTTTCTTGTGATCCTTCAGACCATTAACTGATTCTTGTGACCCTTTGTTAGGATGATAATAGAGGTGATCGCTTCATCTTTTCTCACATATAGATCTCTGACCCATGTTTTCTCAACACAGTTTCTAAGTCCTAGTCCATGCCAGTTCATTATAACGTATAGATTGGTCTTCATAACAAGGTGAGGGAACTTCAACATGATCTTAAAGAATTGTTAAAGAACCTACTTCTGTGATGTCAAGAGACAGATACCTTTTGTGAAGATGTTATCTTTTTAGAAACACAGCTGTTGTCAAACTTTGATAATGACCTGTTTAGTCATTTGATCTCAATGAATAATGATTTGGTGGTCTGCCTTCTGGAAAAGTAATTTCTTTCTCAGGAATGGGATCCAATTAAATGGATTCTGGATAGGGGAAAACTCTACAATTTTTCATCCATGAATTAAAGAGAGACACCACCATACTAGGACTAACATAATACAAGAATATGGATCCTTTATAGCTGATCAAAATTATGTTTGAGGCCTTGATGTTACCAAATTACAGTCTATTTTGGCTGACCCAAACACCTTCATTCTTGAGGGTTACCCAAGGATCCATTCTAATCTCTTTTATGCCATCCCTTTATTTTCCGAGTAGACTAATAGGATGGTGTTGCCCAATCCGGTTGGACCGAATGCTTGTGGCCCGCAACTGTAGCAGAGCTGACCGATCGACACAGACAAGAACTTTAGTGGAAGGGGTGGGGAAGGGGAGGTGTGTAGGAGTAGTGGGTGGGGGGTACTGGTACAGGGTGGCGGGGCTGTGGGTGGGGGAGGGGGAGTTGGTAGTTTCCTCCCAACAGCCAGCACAGTGAATCATGCTGGTTTTTTATGCATTGGAAAGGCCTATAGCCATGGTTTTAATCTCTGGATATAGCCCTATATCCACAGTTTGAACTGTGACTATAGGTCTTTAGCCATGGTTCATAGTGTCGGGCCTTTATTGGTGTGGCTATAATGCTATAGCTACAGTTGGAGCCATGGCTTTAGGGATATAGCCACGGTTTGAATCGTGGCTATAGGCTCCGATCTATAGATATGCCAATACTAGCCACTATTTGTGAAACCATGGCTATAACCTATAGCCATAGTTTTTGAGCCTATATCCATTGTTTAGAACCATTGAAATAGCCTAAATTTCTAGTAGTTCCTCTTGATGGGAACATTGAGTCCTTAAGAGGTTAGTTTTGGTAAGTAATATGTGTCCACAGTTCTTGATTAGATCGAATATTTTAGGAAAAAGGTTGTGTTATATCTATAATGTTGGTATGGGGTTTTATTTGGTTGGAAAAAAACCCCAGAATCACAGGATAAACTCATACATAGGAGGGTGCAACAGATCACTCTTGATTTGGACAGCCTTACCCTTGTGACAACAGGTGTTTTGAGTTTTCAGTTCCTAACAGTTGGGGTAGAGTTCTGGAACATCCTTTCAAAATATGTTTCCAAGATTACCTCCTTGTAGGGAGAGGTACTTATACATTGTATTTTACCCAAGGATGACACCAATATCTATAACTGCATATTGGTTGTATCCCACTGAGCACTGGGAGTTGAGAGTTTAGTTGGGAGAATAGTTCCCTGTCTACTATGATCACAAGAGTCTCAGGTATATTTTCTTACAGAAAGACCTGAACCTAAGACAACGTCGATGGTTGGAGTTCTTCCAGGACTATGAATTTGAGATAGTCTATACTCTTGGAAAGGGGAACATAGAAGAAGACACACTCAAGAAAAGGTTGGGTCTACACCTGCTGAGTGAGGCGACAAAGCATTCAGCTGAGTTGCTTTTAACCTTCATGGATAGTGATGGATCAGCTTACCTCTAGTCTATGATAGTCACTACCCCACTTCTTCATTGGGTCAGGGAGTCATAGCTTGGGTTCATTGACTGCGAGACCCAACGTGCTCAAATATGTTCTATATAGGATCCTGAAGTATTTCATGAAGGTGGGGAGAACTCCATCCTCTTCATAGGATGAACCATAATACTAGTGATTCTACAAGAGGAGGTGTTGAGGTAGTTCTACACATCCCCTTTGGCTGTACATCCTACTCTGGAGAAGATTTACCAGGACCTCCAGTGTCAGTACTTGTGGCTAGTGATGAATAAATCATTAGCAGAGTTCTTTTCATGATCCCTCACTTGTCTGCATGTGAAGGCCAAGCACCAGGTTGCAGCAGGCTTGACTAAGTCAATTAATGTTTCAAAATGGAAGTGGGATGACATATCCATGGACTTCATGACTGGGCCACCATGTATGTTCAGGGGCCACGATTCAATCTAGGTGATCATTGACCAACTCACCAAGTTGGCCCATTTCCTACCCATCTAAGAGCAGTGATTAGTAGAGGGCTTGGAATGCCTCTACGTATAGTAGATAGGGGGTGCCATCGATGATCGTCTCAAATCGTGATGCTCATTTTACATATCAGGTTTGGAAGGTATTATAGGAGGATTTCAGGACTCATCTACACTTGAGCACCACCTACCATCCTCTGACAGATGGTCAGATAGAGTAGACCATACAGACACTCGATGATATTCTTTTTTCTTGCATCCTTGATTTTTTTAGTAGTTGGGAGGTCCACTATCCCCTAGTGGAGTTCACATGCAACAATAGTTATCAATCCACCATCAGCATGGAACCATTTGAGGACCTATACAGGTGATCGTTCAGATCACCTCCATGCTGGACAAACCCCGGGGAGACAATACTTATGTGTCTAGAGTTGGTACTTGCTAACACTGATAAGGTGTAGATCATCTAGGAGCAGATGAAGACTGCACAGAGCTGACATAAGTCTTATACCGATATGAGACAGAGACCCTAGGAGTTCATGAAGGGATACCATGTCTTCCTATAGGTCTCACCCTGAAGAGGATTACAGATATTTTCCTAGGGCGATAAGATATTTTTGAGGTTGATCAGACCTTTCCAGATCCTCAGAAGAGTAGGAATGGTTTCACACTTCCTAGATATTCCTCCACAGATGCACCAGGTGCATAATGTTTTCCATGTGTTGCAATTGAGGAGGTATGTTCAAGATCCATCACATGTTATCGACTAGGGAGAGATGGACATTGATGATGGGGTGACCTTTGTGGAGTTATCAGTGGAGATAGAGGATCTACAGGAGTGGGTCCTTCATGGTCAGTTGATTCCTCTGGCGTGAGTTTGGTGGTAATACGAAAACCTCCAAGAGAGAAAATGGGAGTGGGAGGCTCAGATATGTGCTCAGTAACCCCATTTGTTTCCCTATATTTGTTTTGGATTTTTGTGATGTAAATATATAAGGTGGTTAGAATGTAAAGACCCATAAATTCTGTATTTTTTTAATTATATGGAATTATTATAAGACTACAAAAATTTATGGCACAAGATTCCGAGGCCCGGAGTGCCCATAATGATCCATAAAAAATTGTTAAGCTTTAAATAGTGCCCATGATAATTTTTCTTTAAAAAGAGAAATAACTCTTAAATGGGTGAAAAGATCAGAAATATGAGGGAACCATTACATTCAGGCAATGACTTTACCTTAGGCACAACTTAAGTTTAGTAAGTGTAGGCCTCTAGTGAGAAAACCCAAAAAAATGGTATAACTGTAAATAAAATAATTAAATAAAAATATTATATTTCTCAAATTCATATAACTCATGAATGGTGACTCAGATTAAAAATTTTAGACAAATGCTGAGCTAATGAGGGTATTATTTCCTTAGGTAGATCCAAACCTTGTCTGGAACGGGCCAATAGTGGAAGTTAGGTTTTGGACATAAATAAAATAATTAAGTTAAAATTATTTAACTGTTAAATTATTTATCTCTTAAATTGTAACTCAGATTGAAAAAACAAGAGTACCATTAATCTTTTGAGGGTGTTCTTCCCTTAGGAAAATCCTAACCATGACCGATGCGGGTCGAGGGTGACAATTAATAATTTTTGAACTTTTTTAAGGTATTTTCAGTAAGAGTGAAGGCGGTGATTTATATATTTTGAACTGGTGCTCGGATTAAAAATTCAAGGGAACCATTGAATTTCTTGTGTTAGGATTCACTTAGGGGAAACATAACTTTTAACGACAAGATTTCAGAGGAAAAGTTATTTTTTTTTTGAACTTTACAAAAAATAATAATAAAATAACTCAATGAATTATTTTATTTATTTCTTTGTAAATGTTGAGTGTGGTGGTAGGACCACTAGGTTGTCATACCATTTAATGGCCAGTTACACTTGGTTGTGTAACCACACTATTAGTAGAATTAATTGGATCATTAATTACATTCTTTAATGAACCACATTAATTGTGAAATGGGTTGATCTCCTATTTTCTTCTATTTAAACAAATCTTGGGCATGCTTTTCTAGACTAATGAGAGGAACCTATGACAAAGTGTCAGAGACAAATTCCACCAATGTAGAATGGAGCGTCAACGACCATTGGAGGATTCAACGATAGGCAATGACAAGCACCAAAGGACATGAAAATTCTTTTTCATTCACAACACCCTTGAATGTGGACAATCCTGCTTCATCTGCAATGACTTCCAACAAACTTGAGGTAGGGAGTTTTGTTGTTTAACTAAGAGTTGGTCATTCTTGAAATACTTCCCCTGTTATAATGCTAACGTGGAGGGCACGATCTGAACGAACAAGGATCATACCCTTTTCCGATTTCTGTATTGGTTTCATTCTTTATAGGAAACCAAAAGATATTGTGGCAAGGTGGAACCAAGGGATGCGCAACATATGCACTTTCCCGGGTAGCCCGTAGGCCCTGGAACTTCACCGGTGGCCCGCGAAAGCTCCACCGGCACAGCGGTGTCGACGACCGAGGCAGGCGGCGGTCGACAACTGCTGATCGCAAAGAGGAGGCGACACCCAAATGAGCCATGGCAGACAATAGCGACCGGCTAACGTCGACCACATTGATAGTGATGGCATTCTACGATAGTGTATTGATGAGGAGGGCCACGACTCCAAGCCACGGTGGATGAAAGGGGTGGCCGGTCATCATCAACCATGTTGTTGTTGGGTGGCACACCACGACAGCACGCCATGGTGGAAGGCCGCAGCTTCGAGCCACGACGGAGGGTGGACCCATGCCTTGCGGGTTCCACAGGTCTTGTGGCTGACTGGATTGAGTGTACCAGCCTAGCTAAGCAGTGCCATCTCGCATCGCTTCTTTGAAGACTCGAATGACTCATCCATTCCGGAAGAGAGCGGACCCCCACTCCCAACCGAACCCATGACCCAGTAGGCTGAGCCCACATCCCAGTGGTCTAGACCATGCCTAGCTGTATTGGGCTAGGCCTTGCAGGCTGGGTCGGGTCGGTCCGATCGGGTAAGACTATATACGGACCCCTTATTCCCAGTTATGCTTAAATGTGCATATCTTCTAAACTAGATGTCTATTTGAAGAGCTGTCTATGCTACCAAAACCCTTAGGAAGAGGTGTTACTTTTGAGATACTCCATGAGAAAGTCGGAGAATGTTAGAGATGGGCCGGGTTGGATCGTAGCAAAATCCAACCAGGCCCTTGGCACTAAAATGCCTATAACTTACAGACTAAGCATCTGGTTGACGCATTGTCTGTTGAGAAGGAACCCTTATGACATGAAGGATCATTAGATTTCTTTTTCAAGGGACTTTGTGCTAGTTGAAATAAGACTGATGGATTGAGGAGCGGTTCTCCTATGTGCGCTACGTGCCGAACCCTGTGATGGGATGATACCTAATGACTGCTGACTTTTGACTCTATGTGACTGAACGGCCTAGTGGGAAGCACCTCTGTGTGAATTTTTAGGCCCATGGTGTGGAGAGGCTTTGTGTGACATGTCAAACCCTTGGTACTCAATAGGGGGAGTACCTGTGCAGGCCATAGTGGGGAGCGACTCTGTTTGACTCGGCATAACCATGATACATGATGCGGAAGAGTACCTATGCAGTTCAAGGTTAGTGAGAGGCACCTCTGTGAGACTTGGAAGGAACAATTTACTCGATAGAAGAGGAGTTCTCTAGTATCTGAGGTGTTTGATGATGTGACTGATGATGCTACTATTACTACCCTAGAATATACCTGGTGTGAGATATCTTTTTATATGTGCTTTTTGATTCAGATAATTATCTATGGTTTTCCATTTTTGGAATTCTAGGATACCTTCAGGGGTATCGAGGTCCCTACTAAATATTGTTATACGCACTCTTGCATGGGCTTCGCCCGCATCTTGTTGTGTCTGGTGAAAACGATGTGCAGCTTTGACTGAGGGTTGGGAGCCAAGACTAGATGGTGTATGGAGGTGACCTGTTGATGTGGTGAACTGCGGTGATGAGTTGTATCTACCCTTCATATAGGATCCTTTTCGGATGTCCTCATGAGCTATTTTTCCTTTTTTATGTATTTCTATTTCAGTTGGGCTTGTATTCTGGCACCTTTACTTCCTGTATTTACTTTTACGCTATATAGTGTTTTAAGTTGTGGTTGTACCCTTGTTCTTCCATTGTGATTTACATGTCCATGGTTTTCCATATCTGTGTGTGTCCAGGTTTTGAGGAAATGCATTCCCTTTTTAGATAAATGCATCTTTAGTGCTAGCCATGATACCTTGGCCTATGGAAGGCGGGCTTGGGGTAGTCATGAAACTGGCCCCGAGGGACGTGTCCTGACATTGATTATAAAATTTTGGTGATTTTTGATTATTTTATTGTTATTAATGGTTATAATCTTGAGGTAATTGTCTTCCCAATGTATGATATAGGCCCTCATCACAATTTAACCTCAGTAGGAATAATGGTAGGTGTACTAAAGTCTATGTAAAACTATATCAAGGAGACTGTATATTGATTTCATAGGTGTGTAACAAAAACACCCACTCGATCATAATAAAAGTATATAATATGGGCAAAATATTCTCTCTCGTAACATTAATTTAGGGGGAATAGAAAAATTGTCCTATGATATAATGGTTACATACAAAATTGAATAATGTCTAATAACTTTATAATATCCACTCAATAAGAATAAAAACACATAAAACATAAATCTCAATAATATGGATATAATTTTCTATGGATTTATCAATATCAAATATATATGGACATATCCACCCATTTTTAAACTATATCAAGTATAAGGGGGAATATCATGCCATTCCATGTGATACCTGATAAAATGAGAATATTATTTCATGAATTTATCAAGATGAAGTCCATGTGGGAATGCCATCCCATGCCGTTTATAGGTCTATGTAAAAGTGGTTATATCAGCCCATGCCTATAAATCCCAATGTAAGTGGAATCATATTCCCTTCAATGAAATTATAGAATTTTTGGGAATGACATCCTATACCACAAACAACATCAAATGAGTTGGAATAATATCTTATATCATATGAAACATTAGGGAAATTTTGAACAACATTATATAAAATCGGAAAGAAGATTATATGAGCATATAATCATATGCCAAAATAAACATCATGATAAGTGAAAATACCATCCCATAGTATGAAAATATCACGTATATTGGAATAAAAGTGTTTGTAATAATTAACATCAAATTATTTTTGAATACTATTCCATAGTATAAAAATATCTAGTAAATTTTTATAACATCCTCTATCATAAGAAACATCATGGTATGCATATATACTATCCCATACCCTAAAAATATCAATTATATAGGTATAATGTCCCCCATTATAATCAACATCATGTAAATTGGGTAGATCATCCCATATCATGAAAATATCTAATACATAAGAATAACGTCCCCAATAATAGTCAACATCATGGTTTGTGAGAATAAATTCATATACCAAAGAAATAAGAAGTATATGGGCATAGCACCACACATCATATAATTAACTCATCTTCCTATATCACTGACAAAAAGAATATTATAAAACTATATGGGACTATTATCCCTTACCTTAGATATATCTAATATATATATATATATATATGAGTATGCTTCTAAACACATCACATAACATATTCCTAGAAAAATAAAATTACAAATCATTTCAAATTAATGGGAACCAAATGACCTATCATAGAATATCACACACAACATATCATAACAAATATTAGAAAGAAATATAATTCCAAATTAAAATGAATATTAGGTTAGGTATGTCACATGAAACCCCTAATCATAATTATATAACCAAGGTTAAATATACCTTAAATATTATGATTTAAATGCAGGTAACTCTTATACCTTTCACATGTTGAAACAATTCATCATATTAATACCCAAACTAGAATCCCATCACAAGGTTACCACATAAAAGGATTCTTAAAGAAACTATCAAGGTAAATAAAATAACCCTAAAGGATTAATAATCTATAATAACTAAATTCTAATAAATTTAGATAATAAATTAACCATTAATAATTTTGGAATTATCAAGTTAAGACCTACACATTAACCTCTCATGACCAAAACATTGAGTAATGGGGTGCACACTACTAATGAATTCCACCTAGACCTATAAAATGAAAAATACCAAAATTCACCATTTCAATTCATCCATGAATTCTATATAATTTTTAAAAAACAAATGAAATTACATGAAAAAAATTTCCTCTAATAAAACATCTCATAACTTAGTGTGTTTATCCTCCCTCTACATCATTTTGCATCCATAGTTAAAATTTCTATATCATTGACCTATTTTTAAAATTATAGAGTGGAATCTATACCTAATTCCTAATTAAAATTACTATAATTATTTAAGTATATAGGATAAAGAAGATAATATAAGGATGATAATTAAATTCACTTGGGTAAATAAAATATAAAATTCAAAACCTCTAAGGTTTAAAGAGACAATGAGAAGAGGAAGAGGAAAGCAAGGAGGAGCTCCACCATTTTTTTATTGCTTGGAAAAAAATATCAAAATATTTTTAAAAATCCCATAAAATTATAAAACTACCCCTACTTAACAATAGGGTTGGACAACCCCATCAAAACTTTAGTGGGTTCCATTAAAAATACTATGGGATGTATGAGAATTTTGGACACCCATCAGAGTTCCATGACCCCCCAATATCTTGATAGTGGTGTGGTATACTACCATTGTCTTGTCTATTAGAACTATAGTGGCCACCACAAGGGGTTTAGTGGTGTTATTACATATCCACAACATACCATCTTATTTAAAAAATTCCTAAAAACTCACTTTAATTCTTTTTAATATAATAATCCATAAAAATCATCCATTATGTCATTTTAAACATCCCTATAAGTGCCAATTATTGATCTAAATAAAACAATTGAAATGGAAACCATTCCACTCCTCTTGGAACCTTATTTTTATTCAAATACATCATCACATACTGATGTGGGTTATTGTTACTGATGCCTCTAATTTTTTTATATCCTTAAAATTTTTATTAGTCTTTGAGATAAATAAAAAATTTAGGAATTTTTTTCAAATGATAAAAAATGTAATTTTTGGAAATAATTTTTGTTTCTCTTGAAAACATATATTATGTTTACCATTAAAAATATTATTATTTTTTAAATGTTAAATATAATTATTATTTTTTCAAATATGTCATAAAAAATACATTTTTGTACTTAATCACTGTTTTTTCTTAAATTATAAAAACGTTTTTTAAATAGAAAAATAGAAATATTACATTTCATAAAAAATAATATATTTTTATCTTGAATTTTTTTTCCAATAATCATTTTTAAAATTAATATGACATTAAAAAATATTGTCTTTTGAAATATGAAGAATTTTGTTTTGTAATGATTACAACATTTTTTTTAAAAAGAGTAAACACACAAAGTCATAAATTTCTATTTTTTAGACACAATATGTTATTTATTATTATATTTTATTAGTACTAAAATTTGATTCTATTGGAAAAATATACTTCCCTGTATCTTCTTATGGGATAATAGAACCTATAAATGTGCTAATTGTTAACATACTTATATGGTATTGTATGTTCAATTTTTTTTGTTACATGAAAGGATAAGTAGTGAGGATGAGAAAATAGATATATAATAAAAATCCTATTATGTATATAATGTATTTGGAAATATTGTATTGAAAGATATTGGGATCTTATATTTATGAAATTAATGATTAAAAGTGTACCATATATCTTGGTTGGGTATATTTTTCGATATATTATAATGATATCATATCACTGTACCTTAGACACATCATATTGTTCAATATGAAAATATAAAAAGTGCTGGGATTTTAGTAGCTATATGTTTTTATTGATGTCAGGGAAATTAAAAAATAAAAGTAAATATTTGATTCATATTCAATGTAATGAAATCTTTAAGCATTTGGTAGAATCAAATGAATCCATTTAAGTGATAAATACATGATTGAACAAGGAGTTATAAAATATTTTTAATATATTAAAATTACTCAAAAATGGTTTAATGTTTGAGTAAATACAATGTGTCTTAACAAGAATCATTAAGGATCATAAAAATTATATTGAGATAATTGTGATGAGAAAAGTAAAAATATAACCATCATATTGATTATCCACAGATGATGTTTTTTTCTTTTTCCTCCTTTACCATTGAGAGGTTCCATCATAACATAGTCTAAAGGAGGATCGTACCCACATATTTTGTGCTTTTTCAACCTTGTAATAACAATGGAGGAATTATTTCTTTGATTAATTCTATATTATCTTCATCAACTATGTGATTAAGTCATGTGGCCTAGTTATCCATATTGAATAGTATATTCTTGTTTTTATATTGTATGTGCTTTTAGTTCCAAAGTATAGAGATATTAGATTATGGTCTCTCATAGTATTTCTTTAATTTAATCAGTGTCATTAAATCAAATTAAATCCATATGTTTTATAGAATACCTACATTTCGTTTTTATTTGAAAAGTTATGTTTAAAATTAAGAAACATAAGATATCACATTTGAATAGTAGAATGTGATATGAATTTTCTATTCTAAAATAGATATCATACATCATATAATTAAAAACAATATTTTTTATTATAGATTGTGTTATTAAATGTGATATCATAAGATTCAATTAGATTCAATGTTATGATATAGATTTTTACTGCTTATGAAATAACCTACATCAACCCATCTCAAATTTATCATAATTTATAAAATGAAGGGATGTTACACCCCCTGGGACTTGAAATCAGATGAGTTGAAAAAACTCCTCAACTAGTACAACACACCCACCCTGATGGTTGTAGAAATAATATAATTTGATAATTCTAATTATAATATTTTTTTGTAGACAAAGGGTTTATATTGTTAATGAGATATCAGGATTATCATGAAATATAATTGGAAGCACCTAAAGGAATTATCACAGACTATGACTAGCCTATCACAAAACATGATATCAGAATACAGATAAATTGAGGCTTATGAATGTTAATTTATGTAGTATAATGTAGTTTATGGCACCAAGATAATGTGTAATGGGATATTAAATTTTATTGTAAAATGTGTTAATTTTTTTACTATATATTATATTTTATTATAAAGTAAATCATTAAAAATGATAGAAAAGAAAAAATAAAAATTTTCAATTATAAATTTAATAAGATAATTTATATTTTTTTTTTGATTTACAGAAAATGAAATTTGATATTTTTTTAATTTAATAAATTTGAAAAATTCATTAAGTGTAATATTTTTATAAGTAACTTTTAATTTTTTTGAGACATTTAATAAATAAGAATAATTATAAATAATTATAAATATCAAATACCATTAATCTATATAGAATGAATTATAATTTTGATAGAAAGTTTTTATAAAAAAAAATATGGTAATCTATAAAGTATTTTAAAATTTTAAATTAAGGAAAAATATAAAATTGATTATATTAAATTATTAATTTCAATAAATATTAATTTTAAATATTAAAATCAAATTCCTTATTCATGAAATTATTAGAACCATATCAAAATGAGTTTTGATAATTAATATGATCAAGGTTAAATTAAAATTAAATCCTTGATATTCTGATCAGGTAAAAATTTGCATAATATCTGAAATATTTATATAATATAAAATATTTATATGTCAATTAAATATCATATATTTTAATAAATTATATAAATAATATAATATAATAGATTTCACATTATAAATAAATATAATTTTATATATTTTCTTATAGAATGTAAATATCTTTTATATGATTATAAAGTGTTTCTATTTTTTTGAATTATTTATAAATATTTATCTCATGTCTAAATTTATGAAATATTAATTTGTTTTGGAATTATTCGTTTATTAATTATTAGATTTAAATTTATTATATTATCAATTAATGTATGATTTAATTTTAATGTGTATAATCAATTTCATTAAATTATCACACATGCATATAAAGATTTATAATCTAGGTTTGATAATTGATTTTTATTTCATCCTTGATTTTATATTCTTTATATGTTATGAGATTGATTTTAATGGTAAAATTTAATTTATACCTATTAGGTGTTAAAATGAAGATGGAATTATGATATCTATTTCTTATTAAATTATAAAAGGACTATAGGTTTGACTCCTCACAAGCCCGAGAGCTTATAATTTTTCTAGATAAGTTGGGGTTGGATACCTATCACCATGATTTTCATTGAGAAAATCCATGATTTTATATGATTATATTCCATTACATGATTTTATTCATTTTACATATTTAGGTGATGAATTTTGATATGTGTAAATATATTCAGATCCTTAATTTGGGCTAGTAACATAATCAATGAGTGGTGTAAAGTATTAAATATCAATATAGCACAGACATATTGATTTATTAGATGAAATATGGATTACCAAACTAATTTATTTAAAATATTCATAAATGTAAAGGGAATGAATTTGAAAATATGTTTGAATATTTAAAAACCCATTAAAATACAATGTTTCTGATTCTTTGTAAAGAGAAAACATGTAAATCCCTTGATCATCTCATATATTAGGTTCACACTAAAGTTGGGTGCCCATGAATTATCTTACGTGAGAAATAGTGGAAATAGATTACCCTAAGATTTATTTAATAAAATTACAATGTGAGCATTATGTCACACTAATATGGGAAACCCTAAGATTTAAGATATAAAAGGAATAAAGTTAGAATAATTCATGTGTTGTATTTGGGAAAATATTTGACCACTTAGGTCTATAAGTTCCATATGTATTATGATTAACATGATGGTAAACATAAATATCTATATGGTGAGAGGAATTTTAAAGTGGAAAACATATATAGTGAAATATATATATTGATACACTAATTAATATAATGTAAATATAAAATGGCTCATCATTTAGAGGGAATACATTTAATTACATACCAAGTTAAATTAATGTAAAACATGATACTCATATGATAAAATATTATATTTTAAATAAAATGAATATCATCATCAAATATGACATAGAGAATAATTTAGTAAAGAAGAATATTAATGGATGTAATTTTTTATATTAGCATAAAAACCTAAGAATCATTGTTATGCAAGAAGAAAAATTATATGTGTTAGACATACCCCTTTCTAAGAATCCTAATATTTAAGCTATTAAATAATAGGATCTATGATTCTTATGATAATAATATATGGTTTCACATGAAGTTTCAAATGGAGTTTTGAAAATAAAATGTATCATGTTATATAAATGAAATTTCTACTTTATCAATCTTATATGATGGATGTATATATTCTTGAACCGTAATGATAATTAACCTCTTAGTTTATGAATTTGAGTTATCACTAACCAATGTTTTTATAGAGTATTATAGGTTGTAAATTTTTTTATGTTTAATATAGGTTAGAATTTATTTAGGGATGTTGAATTTACTCATGAGACACAAAATGAGTTTTTTTGGGCTAGTTAACCCTTTGAGTGTACCATATTTGATGTCAAAAACTCTATATTTTGTATGATAGGGATGAATGATTGAAATTTAATCCCCATACCAATGGTTAAAAAACAAATATTATGTGTTAACCTTTCTTATTCCATCATTGAAGCAAATATATCATGTTTTTGTTTTGTATGTTACTGATTATGTCACTGATTTTAGTTTAACTATATTGGGAAATGTCCTCTTATATGGTAAGATCCTTCATTTTTTTGGTCATGTTATTCTTTAGTTTTTGGACTCATTTGTTTTAATTTTGACATTATTGAATTATTTTTATGGTTTTTTGGGTTAATCAATGAGGAATCATATGATAATGTAATTTTAGTCTATATATAGACAATTAATGCCATAAATATATGTCTTGTTGTGTAAACAAGGAATTTATGGTGTAAGTTGTTTAGAGATTACCCCATAAATGGGTTAATAATGTAAAAGGGTAATTTATGTTGTAAACGAGTATATTATGATGTAAAATGTAAATTTAAGCTTTAAACCATATTGCACACCCCATAAAAGGGGGATTTACATTTAAAATATGGTATTCACGCTATAAATTCCTCATGACCATAAAAAATAATGGAATAATTACATTTATACCACTTATACCTTTAACCTTATTTCCTCTGGTTTCCTCCCTCATTTTTCATGCAGAGAATCAGTTGACCTTAGGATCTTCGTTTTCCTATCAACTGAAGGTTTGTTATATCTCCATCATACAAGATCATAATCAATCTTTGTTTAATAAATTAGATATATAATGGTATGTCTATTATTCCTCATGGTTCTTTCATCATTTTATCTCAATATATTCAATGTTATTCCATTGTGAGATCATATTCCCCATTTGTAGGGTGTTAGCCTATTTATATGATTTCTCATGTTCTACCTCAGATTATAGATTGATATTGGATGATGAGTCAACTACCAGTATATGGTAGGTGGTCTAGTAGTTTTCCCTATGGCTAATGATTAATATGCCTTTCACCATTTGGGCGCGCACCAGACCTTTTGTACATTACCACTTAAATGTAAAATTTATAAATCGAGCTATGATTTCCTAAAGTTTTTTAGACCTTGTGTCCCAAATAACATCATTGGAGGAAGTTTAAATCAAAGGAAACCACCCATTGGGTGTGTTTTATAAAATTAATATGTTTTTTGTGCCTTGATATATACATGAACAACATTTTGAGGTGTGTTGAATTGACCCTCATAAGTGAGATGTATAAATATAATTAAATGGATGGTAGTACACCATGCTTGGACGTTATAAATAACTATGAAATTGAACCAATTTACATGGTATATTGAACTTATCCCTTATATATGAGATTTCAAAATTTAAAGAAGTGAATGTTAAGTTGTTTGGGAAGTCTGCAAGACCCCAACCATTCAATATATTACACCATGGGAAATGCTTGGGTTCAAACTTAGAATTCCTTGGATGTTATCATTGGGATAATTGAATTAAGATTTCCATAAATGGATTTATCTAATGTTGTAGGAGATACATGTATTCCTATATGGAATGACTTGGATGGGATCACATGGAGGATTTATTTATATTATCCTAGAAGCTATACTTGAATTCCTACATGGAATTCATTGGATGGGCATAAAGGGAAATTCCATTATACCATGCCCTGAGTGATAGCAGGATTCTTACATGTAATTCCATGGAAGATATCATAAGGTGCTAGGATGATTGTATTCCTAGAGTGATACCAGGGTTCCCTACAGGGAATTCCTTAGATGAGCTTTGTATGTCAATCAATTTAATGAAATATATACCTATTTAAAGAATGTACATGGATTCAATCATTGCTATATATACACAAAAACCTCATTTTACTTGTTAAATATTAAATTCCATGGGGATAAATTATTACTTATACAAACATGAGAATATGAGGATTCCTTAGCTATGATATTTGGTTAAATGTATATAATATAAATAAATCATAATTCGTAAACACTTAGAGATATTCTGGATTAGTCTGAAGAAACTAGTACCAGATGAGTCTTCCAATGGGAACTCGAATTGACATGGGTACTATATATTTCATTTTAAACCATTATTATTATTTCATATACACTATTTCATTTTATAATCATATACTAAATAATGCTAAATGTCATTGGCGGAAACCTACATAGTTATAATCACATCCTATTCTGGTAGTCGTTTGCTGACTATATAGACTTTATGGTTATATGTTGGGATAAAGGGAAGCACCCAACTATGGACAACTGATTTTATATACTCAGATGAAGTATAGGAGTAGATAATCGAGCTTGTGATTGATATTCTATTGGAGATATATTTTAGAACCTTTTTATTATTTTGCATAGCTTGCAATGTGTATGCTGGATCCCCTTGTAAACCCCATTTTTTTATATAGTCATGATGTTAACATCCTTTTGGATATGATACTAGGTATTGCATCTGTTTGGTTATATATTACCTAGATGATAATCTTCCATTTCTTCATTATTATCATTATTCTGTTGATTTATTTATCATTCACCATTGTGCTGCATTTTGATCACGAGGGTGTAGTCTACCTACTATACCACCAAAATGAAGTCACTACTAGTTAGAAGCCTATGGAATATGGGGATGTGTACATGAGGCCACTTGGACAACCATGTTTGGTTTCTTATGAGTAAACCGGACCCAAGACATTACAAGGGGTATCAAAGGTTATTTTGTATTACTTTACTATTTTGGGATGGTATGAAGGAGAATAGGATGTGTAGGAATTTGGTAATCAGCCAATTCTTAAGAGTAGCTATCACACATATAGTGAAAATACAAATTACATGGGATGGGAATGGTTGTTTTGGATTCCTATTATTACAACTATATATTTTTCTCCACTAGGTGATTGACATGATTTTCACTTTCGATGTGATTATGGGTTTTTACCCTTGGCACAATATTATAAGAAAAATTTTTACATGCATCGTTATGATAACTTGATAATTTTTATTGCATGTATGTTCCATAAAATGTTTATTTCATTTCATGAATTTCATTTTTCTTATGATATGTTCCTTTATTTCTATATTTGAAGTTGGAATAACATTCTGTGTTGTAAAGGAATACATAATTGTTTATTTAAAGTGTTTGTATCAACGTAAATGGTGTTTTCCCACAAAGCATGATGTAGTCATATAACCTAACCAATTATCATAGTTTGAGCTATGTAATCATGGTTACCCAAGATAAAATAATATTTGGTTATACTAAATGAATTACCATTTAAATTAATAAAGTTTCACTTATATAAACTGGGAATGTTGATCAGTATAATTGATTCATTGGATATAACTTGTTACATTATGATACATGATATGAAGGTCTTGTTTTAGTTACATGATGTTCTAGTTATAACATATAAACCTCATTCTATTATAAATTTAGAATGGTAACTCACCTAAATGGACTTTGATATATATATATATATATTTAAATGCAAATTTAATATTCTTAAAAGGTAAAATAAATGATTATTGATAAATGGGGATCCCAATTGTAACTTATAGAGTGTTTTCCTCTATAAATTACAAATGAAACTCTATATACCAAAACCTATGCTGTGAAATGAAGAACATGACCTTGAACCAACTATATTTGTGGTTAGTGTCTATTATGATCCTCATAATCTATTATATCACTTGGACCTAGATTTAGGATCAATAAGTGGTGTGTTAGTTTTGAATAAGATGGATCATACCTATCATGATTCCTTATTTGTGATATTTTCTATTAGTGAATATCATTTTGATGAAGGTTTTTAGCATTGTATAGATATTCCACCATGATATTATTGGGTCATTTAGAAGGAGGGATGTGAAAACCATTCTCTAGAAGTGGAAGGAACCAAACTTCCAGAAGAGACACCTGCAGAACATACTATTATACGTAATCTGGGCATCGATGCTTTGTTTTGAGGGGGTTTATTATGACTAGTGTAGTTTACAAAAGGATCTCCATAACCTACCCCATCTATGGAAGTGCAGTTTTGGGAGTTATAGTAGTAGCTTAATCCTACCATTTCAAGTAAATGAAGTCCCCAAGCTGTCATTTCATGGTTAGAGTCTATGAAAGATATCTTCAAGAATCTAGAGACACCTTTAAAAAAGATATTTAAGTTCATGGTCGACATGCTATGGGATTCTTCCAAGCATTGGTGTGATGTTATTATTTAGGAAGGTTATCATTGGGATATGGTATAGAGGGATTTAGAGACAATCTTTTATGATTATTTCTTATTGGAAAAATTAAGAATAAAATGAGTTTGGGAGTATATGAACATATATGAGGGAACTATGATTTTCCTAAAATATTCATCTCACTTTAACAAGCTCCATTTTTTTTACGTCAACCCTTACTAGTGAAGAATTTGTAAGAGTGATATGGTTTGAGGATGGGTTTGTGTATTCAATCAAGAACCAGATTAATGTTTATGAATAAATATAATCTCATAGATAGTAAACATTTCCCTCATAACTAAGATAAATATGAGGTATATTGAAGGTGTGACATAAGGTGGTGTAGTGAAGAGCCAGAAAGGTGGTTTTTCTAGAAGTAGAATGCATCTTTCAGAGGCTTCTAATTAGGGTGGTGTAAACAAGAGTATATAAACCAGTAGTAGTGTGGTATTCCATTATTGTGGGAGGATAGGTCACATGAGTCCTTATTATATTAGAGACACCATTTAATATTATTCTTGTGAACAAATGGGATCTTCTATCGATTTTTTTAGGAAACTGCATCCAATTTTTTTTTGATATATAATCTAAACTAACTCTAGGTTTTGGATCGGGATATAAAACTCCATATTAGGTAAGAAGATAGAATACTATTGTCTAAATAGGCTGGGGAGGTAGATTAGTCTGATGAATCCAGGATTCTGATATACAACATTAGTAGGGTGGACCTACTCAAGGTAGTTAGGATGTAGATAAGGGCCACAAATTATGCCAGATTCATATAGTATAGACTACTTCCAAGGAGAAGAGTACCAATAATTCAATAGTTTGAGGTGTAATTTTGGTATCCACTAAATTAGTATATTATTTAATCGATACAAGCACATGAAATTATTTTATATCCATGAAAATTAAGGTGAGTCATGACTTCAAGATTTAGTATTTTTATGGGGTTATGACTCTTTATGTTCTCCTAGGAGTATGGTTATAAAGTGTTCTCCAGTTCAAAGAGTTTCCCCATGATATTGGAAGTCAAAATTTATTATGAGACCTTTTTATCCTCGATATGATAGTTTTGATAACATCTTCAAGATGCACTGATAAGTAACGTGTCATACTCATGTTGTTTTTTATCACTTGAGGGTATCATTCACACCCATTGAGGGAGGTAACTCTATTCACAAAGGAGTATGGGATGTACAAGAATATTAAGACATACCAGAGCATCCTAGGCTAGGAAGAGTTATGAACCATATTTTTTTAGTATTTATATATCTGATAAAGGTATAGTTCTGATGTTTTTCCCATTAGTGATGGATCATTTTAGGGATTTATTCCGAGATGAATTTTCTAGGATACCTCCTTAAGTAGTGGTGGAATTTACTACTTAGTCAGTTCTAGGAGAATAAATGGTATCTTTTCCTCTATACAATATGTCACCAACTGAGCTTTAAGATCTTAAGATACAACTAGAAGGCCTAGATTATAAGAGGTTTATATGACCCAACACCTCACCTTGTGGTTTTCCCATGATTTTAGCCAAGAAAGTGGTTTTCATGACCCATCCCAAAAGGTATTATGACATAACTCCTCAAGCCCGTCTTTAATAGGTCAGGATATAGAGACTAGTTCTAAGTATGAATATCATTAACATGGGAGACCTTATCCTAAAGTACCTATACACACACACATCTCTAAGACCATACAATATTGAAATGTAAAAATAATTAATAAACTATCCATGAAAATATCTATATCTCACAACCAACACATATAAACAAGTAATAGAAAGTAAATAGGACCAAATACAAGCCCACCATAATGAGTCTTCTTAAAACCCTTATTGTAATTATCAATAAATCATGATTATTATGTTATTAATGAGTTTTATGTTTTATAGTAGTATTTTATAATATAATATAGATTGTAAAAAATTTGGTTAAGTATGAGAAAGACTCACCATTAATGATGGTTCACTACCAAACATGACTCACCATTGAAGATGAGTCATCATCATAGATGATAAACTATTGTAGTGGATATTTCAATAATTGTTGAAAACTCCTACCATTGAGAATGACCCATGGAAATTTGACAAAACATGGAAAATTCATACAAATAATAATGAGTCATAAATAGGATGAAAAATTGGATAAGTGTCAGTGTAAATACCCCTACCCTAGAATCCTTGTTCTAGTGCCTCACTTTATTACATTGGTACTATAAAAAAGTGTTTCATCTTGAATAACATAATAGTTTAATAACTTTGAAAAACCAGATAAAAAAATAATTTTTACATTAAAACTTAAAAGGGAAAAAATTAGAAACTATAATATAAACTCTCATAATCTCATAGATTATCCCTATAATTCATTCATAATATATATCTTCTCATCATAGGGAAAATAAAACATAAGAAATGGGTGAGATTAGATACCGACTAAGGGTAAGAAATGCAACAGAAGCATAAAAATTAAGGCACAAAGAATAACTAAGAACACATTCCATTAAAAAATAATCTTGATAATATTATGGAAGGAATATGAGATTGATAAATATTGATATATAAATATTCATGTTATTATGAAAAATAACCATGGATATTATAATATTATAATAATCTCATGCATTATCAACTACTAATATGGTGAATGGTATCAGGATAACACATCCATAGTCAAATTAATCATAAAAAATATAATAAAATATGGTAGATGGTATCAAAAAAGATTAGTCTAAATTAATCATAATATTCAATATTGGATGTTAAAAAAGTTAAAAAATATTCAAATAAAATTATTCCAGAATTATTGAGAGAAATACCCTTTTTTTACTTTAGAAATAAGAGTTCCTTTTAAAAATTATTTTTTTCATAAAATTAGATTGTAACATGTATATCTGAGAATATAATAGTGAGGGACAATGAAATTATATTTTATTCATAAATTATTTCCATATAAAGTGAAAACATATAAAAAAGCATCTAAGAAACTTTAGAAATGATCCACTTTTGTGCAGTTTAAGGGAAATAATAAAGAGACCTCAAAGGAATAATATTTTTATAAAACAAGAAATGAAAAAATATAAAGATTTACACGATAAATTAGTTATTTTAGAAAAATAATGGTGGATTAAAACATATTATGGAGTGAATTTTAAAATTGGTAAGAAAATAGTATGTTCCCTTAATTTCGGCCTGCATATTAGAAAGAATTTAGAAGTGAACATTATAAAATCATGTATATCCTAAAAAAGAAGGATGAAATGATATTCATACATGATTTGAAACATATAAACATATTTTAAGTATATAAAAATAAATAATAATTACATTGGGGTAATGAGATATAAAGTGTAACCCTAATGGAAAATGGATGTTCAGGGACAATCCCTTACCTTATGTCTGAAAGTGTTTTGCAATTGATCTTAATGTCATGGATAATCAAATTAAATGAATTAATTAATTAATTCATAATGTTTTATGCATTTATTTTATTTATTATAATTTTATTATGTTTATTTTTGTATTTTTATGAGTTATATAGTTTAATTCCATTATTTGGGAGTGTTCATTTTATTTGTTTTCATGATTTGTTTACTTGTATGAGAGTATAGAGGTTCATATAAAATTATAATAATTATATAGAATTGAAATTATAATTTATTAATTATATTACAGAATATAAAATGGTCATATAATTCATGTGTTTATATGGGGTTTAGATGAATTATTAGATAAGACAATATTGATACTCATTTAGATTATTTCAACATCTTTTCGATCATCAAAAGATTGTTTTGTTTTATTAATTAATCATATATATATATAGTGGTTCCATAAATTTATATAAAGTTTAATATATATATTTTAATATTTTTTAACCATAAAAATGGTTTCATGACCCTACTTTAACAAGGAATTGAAAAATGAAAACACATCATCCATGAAGGAGGTAAATCGATAACATTCACATGATGTTATTATTTTTAGAATAAAAGGAAAAGGAGAAGAGAATTGATGGAGGATTTTACATTATCATAAGAAAATTATATTATATATGAATTAATGGAGTTATCATTAAATTTTTTATAGAGGATGTTAGGAGAGTATAATAAAAAGAAAGAATGTGAAAAGAAAAATAAAGAAATCGAAAGAGGATTTTACCTCTTGAATTATTCTCATTGAGAACCTCCTTAGGGAAATTTTTTTGGTACTTTTTTGTGACCATACCCTTATGGACATAGGGAAGAGTCTTAGTAAGGATATTGGGCATAAAGTTTACAATATTAAAGGCTTATGATGTGTGAGGAGAAGAGGTAGTGATGGTTGGTATTTATAGTGGGACTAGGGGAGGTTTTTTATTATTTTATTCATTGGTTTATTATTTTCGATCAACGCTATTAATAGTTTATATTTACATAACTAAATACTGTAAATGGATGATTTTTCATGATTATGTGTTAGAACATAAAAACGGCCTTGGAGCGGCAGTGTTCTCCCCTTCTGTGGCGCGCTAGGGTTTCTGCCTCAGTTCTCTCTTTCTCCTCTCCTTTGCCCTCATCTCCTCAGCTCTACGTGTGTGCTCCTCTCGGCTATGGTGTGTATTCCATTTGTGACTCTTCTTCGACTTTGCTCCGTCTGGTGATGGTGTACTTCAATTGTGGTGTTCTGCTTCGCCTGGATCTAGCGAGTCGATGGCTGTGGCCTGGTCGGCGATGGCCTCTGTTCTGGAGGGCGACGACGCTGTGGTGGGCCAGAGAAGGTTTTTCTATGCTGGATCCGGATCTGGCGTTGGCAGGCATGGCGTCAGGCTGGATGAAGCTTCGGCCTTGAAGCGATGCGGATGGGAGGAGGGAATTTTGGTTGTAGGCGGACTTGCATTCCTTCGAGTAGGTCTGACCATGTTGTGTTCTTCATTTTGTTATCTACATTGCTGGTGTGAATTTGTGGAAGTGCGATGGCTGGATTTGGTTCATGTTGTTCTTCATGTTTTATCTTTTGTTTCTGTGGTTTCTTGCACTGGACGCTGGTGAGGGTGCATTTGCGATCTAGTAAAAAATGGATTCATGCCCAAAACGGTGCTTTTGGATTCAGAGCAGCCCAGACTCCTTCATTGGTGACGTACCTTGGCGTGGTGTTGGGACATCCAGTCCTAGGTGACGATCTACCGGCTTCGCGCTCTATGGATTGTCTTCCAGTTTCTTTGGTGGATACTTCGGTGGTTGTGAGTCATGATGAGTGTGGTTAGGTTTGGTTGGTGCTGTCTTGGTGGAGGCTGACTTGTGGAATGATTTTTATATCTTCATTTTTTGTTCATGGTTTGGAGATTTGTAACTGGTCTCATTTTGATCATGAAGGTGAAAAGTTAGTACTGTTAGACATGACCATTTGGATAGTTCCTAGAGGAGGTGCTAGAGCTGTCAGTTCATCTCTACAAAGCTTTTTGGATTTGGTTTTTTGAGAGGGTATGGCATCAGCCGTCAGATTGGGTATGTGCTTTGTCACATGACACTTGCTTGCCGAACAGCTTTTCAATGGTGGAGAGTCTCATCATGATCAATTTCTTGGAAGGGACAACTTCTTGTTGTCAGTCTGATTTTACACTTTTTTCCCTCTGGGTGTGATTTGTCCTAAGTCTATGGAGTGGCTATGCTTTGTCACAGGACACTTGCTTGCCGAACAGCATTGCAATGGTGGAGAGTCTCATAATGATCAATTGCTAGGGATGGACAACTTCTTGTTGTCAGACTGATTTTACTCTTTTTTTCCCTTTGGGTGTGATTTATCCTAAGTCTATGGAGTCTGATTGGGTTCCCCCCTTCTTCCATTAGAAGGGGGATTTATCAAATAAGCAAAAAAATATTAAGGACTTCGAGAAGTTGGATGGATGATTACGGGTTATATCTTCCACACATCATCCATGACTCGTTAATTCATGTATTTGTTAAATAACAGAAATTATTATATTTCATTATCCACAAAAAATTCATTTATTTTAGAAAAATACAAAAAATTCACTCAAATAATTTTATGACAGTTATAATTACAAAAATGGACTCCATATTTATAAAATACTATTTTAGTTGCGAGAAATTTAATTTTTAATTAAAATAAATTTTTATTCAAAAAATATTGATTTTAAAATTTTAACTGATCTTATGACACTTTGAAAAATTAATTAAGGTCTCATAAAATTTTCTTATAATAATAAGAAAACAAAATATTAATTTATGTATCTATTTTATGAAAAAAATATCTTTAAAAACATTAATTTAATTATTGAATATTAAATAAACATTTACACTTTACAAAAAACACCAACACTTAATTTATCATTAAAATAGATTTAATTACCTATACCAAGATATAAATATATCATATTTTAATTTATATGATACCCAAATTTTATTTATAATTTCATATTTGATCATACAATTAAAATCTTAAACATACTATTGATATAACAAAAATGATACTTTTATAAAAATCTAGATTTTTTCACTATTCACTTGAAAATACATATTTTCAGAAAAATACCAAAACATCACCCAATGAAAATTGTGTTGTTCTAATTTTAAAAATGATGTATATTCTGTTCAATAGAATTTATAAAAGTCTTAAAATTTAGTTTTGAAACAAGTGCGCCATTAAAAGGTGGTAAAACTACCTTTAGAAAAAATATAACCTATTAATATGTAAAATTAGAATTCTAATAATCTTATGACTATAAAATAATTTAGATGAATTTAAAATTTTTTAAATATAGAATACATAAATTTCATTAGTTGGTTAATACTATTTATTCCCTAAAATTTAATTGCTAGGTTATAACGATCATTTTAAAATAATTATATTTAGTTGAAAATTAATGTTAGTTTAATCTTGGTGTTGTTTAACACCTATGCTATTGATGAAATTAAATTTAAAAGAGACATAACCAAAAATAATAGGGTGTTATTGTTGGAGAAACCTATCATCTGATTTTGGGACCTCAAAAATTTTCTATGTATTCAGATGACTTACCGTCATAGAAGAATTTTGGAAACGTACTGGAAGGAACTACTACTAAGATGAGTCACCATTGAGCATGAACTACCATCATCCTAAATCACTATTTACATCTATCACCATCAGATTAAGTCACCATTAGAATGAATCTATGAAAAAATTGTCTCATCATTTAAAGGAGTCAACGCTACTATTTTCATTCCTAAATATTTTTAATTAAATATTTCTAATGACTATATTATCAAATTTAATTCCTAGAGTTATTTTAACAATTGTTATTAAACTATTGAAGGAATGCATTAATATGTTTGTAAGTAATCCAATATTTAGTTTAGAGGATCCAGATGATTCATCCAACAAGATTCTATTAAAATAAGGATATGACACCCTTATATGGATTCATATAGAATACACAAGCGATATAGAGAGATATATATACATAAAAAGAGATCTAGTTTCTAAGAGCATACATGCTGCATCTTTCTTACACATGATAGAGGAATAATGAAACTTATAGAAAATTCAATTCTTCCTAACACTCTGAACAAAAAATTATTCATGAAACTCTATTTTCCAATAATTTTCAAATACTCATATCAATCGCAATTTCAATATATATTCAATGAATCAAAAGCAACAAAGAATATCATAAATAAAAACACATTAACTATAAAATTTTTGTAATTTATATTTCTGTATATTATCTTTAAATTATGATAAATGTGTTCTTTCTCTCTATTTAACAAACACTATCTCTAGTACTTTATCTAGGATATAATTGATATCTTTTAAAAATCTCTTTACTTTAGTTTACCCATGGTGTTGTGGAAGAGGTCCCTGCATGGACTGGGTTTATTTTATTCCCACATGTTTTTTGGAGGAGGTACCTATGTGGCATGGACATATTTTCTATTATATACCTGATCCAGATTACGAATCAATGTTTTTTTTTCATCTAATCTACTTTGTAGTGGGTGAATGAAAAGTGGAGTGAATTCAGTATCGACTTGAGACTGATCCTCTTTTATTTATTCCACTGTGTGTTTTGATTTATTTATATTCTTTAAACTAAATATTTTTTAATTTATAAAAAACACTACTTTGATAGAAAAAATTTATTAGGGTTTATATAAGGTTTTTATAAAATAAATTGGTTAAATATGTTAAAATATTTTTCATAATTAATTTATTTGAGAGTTATTCAATCTTTGAAAAATATTTTAAACAATCAGAACTTATATCAATATGATATTCTGATTAACAGGGCTATTTTAATTATTTTGGGGGATTTTTTAAACCTGTTTTTGATCTAAAATTTTATTGGGTACTCAGTTCACCCCCTCTTAAGATGGTCACTCTGATTGACATTTTTTATCAAAGGTCTTTCAAAATCTTTTCAACTATATTTTTTATTGTTTGTTAATGATATAAAATTTATATCAATTCTAAATTTAGTTCTTTAAATAGATATTAGACAAGAAGGTTCATCTACCAAATGAACTCCTTTATTTAATGGAAATAACTATTCTTAATGAAAAAAATATGAAAATGAATATAGAGAGTATGAGTTTTAAAAAAATTTATGCTATTGATGATAAGCGTGAATTACCAAAGAATGCTTGTGACACTTTGAATGATGAAACTAGGCTTGATTATAATAATAATTGCGATCCTATTAATTCTATAAACTATTTTTAGGAGATAATAATTAAATAGAATATATATTAGAAAATATTCTTACAATATTTGGGATACATTATCTATTTCACATGAAGGAACCAATAATGTTAAAGAAATGATATTGAATACTTATACCATTAAGTATGCTTCATTCAAAATAATACTTGATGAATTATTTTATAATATGTATCTCAAGTTCAATGAGATAGTCAGTAGAATGAGATCCTTGGGGAATCTAGTGTCATATTAATACCTAATGATAAGACTACTGAGATGTATTCCACGAAGATGGAGAAGGACATCTGTTTCAGTAAGGGAATCCTATGACATTAGTAAACTGTCTGTTAAGGAATTAATTGGGAAATTAAGGATATATTAAGAATAACTTGAGTTCATTCATGAAGAGGATGATGGAAAAAAAATTTTTTGTAGCTTTTAAGCCTACTACTTCAAAACAAAAATAAAAGGAAAAATACAAAGAAGAAAGTTCTAGTGATAAAGAATCACCAATGAATAATGATGAGAAAATGAACCATCTATGTAGAAGTTTTATGAAATTTTACAACAAGAATAAATTATTCATGAAAATGAGTTATAAAGGAATGAATTATAATAGTGGTATTTTGAAAAAGGACTGGAAAAGAGATGATAACTCAAATGAGTTTACCTGTTATGAATATAAATATAAATTACATGTTAAGACTAATTGAATGAAGTTTAAATACAAGAATATGTTTGAGAAAAAGGATATAAAATATAATAAATCCATTAATGACCCATAGAGTTCCTCTGATGATAGATCTGGTGACTCAAATTCTACTCAAGAAGAGAATACTGACATAAAAAACATATAATCCATGAAAAACATATCTAATGTACCTAATATATCTCATATATTTAATTTTTATGACTCTAAAAATGAATGTGACAATTGTATGTCTAGAAAATAAATTTTTGAATACTATAATATTCTTTTGGGTAATTTTAATGCGGTTAAAATAATATAAAATTCTGAAGAAACAATATGTTTAATATGTTAACATTAAATCTGATCTTATTGTAGAAAAATAAAATAATTCTAAATTATTAGAAAATAATAGTTAAATTAAGCAGTCAAATGCATAAATATATAATTATTCAGAAATATTTAATAATTATGCATAAACTCAAACTCAAACATTAGAAACCAAATTTCTCCTAAATATATTAATGGTATATGTTACCAACCTGGCCAAAGAATAATTAGTAAGAGCACTTTTATTCATAAGTATAAATATGAAAATTTTGCTGCTAGTTATTTTTCAAAAGGTCTAAATAATGTTTTTATTTCAAAAAGTGTGCAATATGATTACAGGAAACCCATTAAGAAAATGTGGTTTCCTGATGCCTTAATCATTAAAATTTCTGGACCAAATAAAATATGGGTACCAAAATCATTTTTGGTATAATCTTTATAGTATTGGATAACTACTTAAATTTATCCTGTAGGGATATATGGTACATGGAAAATGGATATTTCAGTTATATGACATGATATTACTTAAGATTCAAGAACCACATAATGTTTTTTAGTGTACATGTCACCATCAGGGATAGTGATAAAGAAAAGATTAATGGCCTTGACCAAATAGACAACACTAACTCCATTTTAATTTGTAATATCATTTTTGATTATGGTTTAAAATATAATTTTATTAGTATATCACAATTATGTGATGATGGTTTTCTTGTTATGTTTGAAAAAAATTCATTCAATGTTTTTAAATATTAAAATTATTTAGTATTTACTACATTATGATATGAGAATTTTTATACTTAAATATTGATTCTTTAATTTCAAAAAAAATATTCCTACTGAAGTTCCTTTCATATAGAATATTTTCTTTTTCATAGGATACTGGGCCACTATAATATTTAGTTACTTAGAAAGATTACTACGAAAGGGATAATTAGGGATCTACCCAAAATTGAGTTCCCAAATGAAAAATCCTATAACCACTATCAATAAGGGAAACATGAAAAGATTTATTTTAAATTAAATAAAGTAATTTCAACATCACATCCTATTGATTTGGTTCGCATGGAGTTGTTTTAACCATCCAAAATTTCTAGTTTAAATGAGAATCACTATGTTTAGGTACTAGTAAATGATTTTTTTAGGTATATTTAGGTAATCATTTTAGCTCAAAACAGTGAATATTTCAGATATTTTATTAGTTATGATAAATATTTAGAAATATTAAGTGGAATAAAAATTAATACCATAATATGTGACCATGGTCATAAGCTTGAAAATCAAGATATTGAATCCTTTTTCTCAAAAAATTGATATAGACATAACTTCTTGGATCTAAGGATCCCTCTGTAGAATGGAGTAGTTGAAATATAAAATATAACTCTTCAAATGTTAGAATATAAAATTCATAATGAATATGAATTACCTATCTAATTTTGGGTAGAGGTTATGTACACAACTATCTATATAATTAATAGAGATTTAATTAGACCTATCTTGATGCAAACCCCTTATGATATTTGGAATAATATGAAACCTATGGTTAATTATATTAGATTTTTTGGTTGAAAATATTTTATTCTAAAAACTAAGGATAATATTTACATGTTTTCCACAAAATGTGATGAAGTAATTTTCATGGGTTATTTAACCTCTAGTAAATACAATAGAGTTTTTAAAAAACGAACTATGATTATGGAAGAGCCTTTCCATTTCAAACTTGAATAAACAAATCCACAAGAGCCTAATACCCATTTATAAACCATAAGGATTATTTATCCACTTTGAGTTTATATTAAAAACAGTATGATTCTACTATAAAGAATTCAAATAAATAATCGAGTTCTGATAAACTTCTAGAACATGAACCTATAGAGGACCCTGAGGTGATAATCCATTCTTTTTCTAGAACTGGTAGGACCCTTAAATACCATCCTTTTGTAGTTTTTATTGGAGACATAAATATTGGTACCCAAAATAGAGCTTCTTTAAGAAAAATAATTGAACACCAAGATTTATTTTCATAGTATAAACCTAAGAACATAGATGATGTAATTAATGATGGATTCTAAGTGATGGGTAGGGAAGAAGAAATAAAAAAATTTGAGAGAAATAAATTATGGGAACTTGTTTATAAACCAAAATACACCTTGAATATAGACACTAATGGCTTTTTAGAAACATGGGTGATGAAGCTGGCATAATTATAATGAATAAGGATCAAATAATTGCAAAAGTGTATAGTCAAGAAGAGGGTATAGAATATAAATAGAACTATGTACCTATAGCCATACATGAAGCCATTAGAATACTTATTTCCTATGCATCTCATCAATATTTTAAATTATATCTATTGAATGTCAAAAGTGAATTCTTAAATGAATATATATTTGAGGCTATTTTTTTGAACAACCTTTGGATTTCAAAATCCTTATTTTTCAAATAGTGTTTTTATGTTAGCAAAATCATTGTATGGTTTAAAACAAGCTCCTAGAGTTTGGTATGATAGGATCATCTCTTTTATTATTTCAAAAGATTTTTCAAAATATAGAGCTGATTCTACCCTATTTATAAAAATAATTTCAAAATATGTTTTCGTATTTCATATTTATATAGATGATATTATTTTGGGATTTTCTAAATTTTTTTATGTATTGAATTTTAAAAAATGATGAAAAATGAATTTGAAATAAGTTTAATTAGTAAACTAGAATTATTCCTTGGTTTTTAGATTTTTCAAAATAAAGAAGAAATTATTTGAAACCAAATTAAATATACATAATACCTTTTAAAGTGTTTTGGTTTGGAAATCACTAAGAGTTGTGACACTCATAAGAGTACTACCTATAAGTTGAATATTGATGAAATTAGGAATCTAGTGGATCAAACATATTACATACATATTATTGGAAGTCTTCTCTTCTTAAATGCTAGCTGACCCAACTTCAATTTTACTATGTGTACGTGTGATCATTTTCAATAAAACCCCAATGATTCCCACTTAGTTGTTGTAAAAACTATTTTCGAATACCTCATGTATACTACCAATTCAGGATTGATTTGTCCAAGAGGACATGCAATTTCATTGTTAGTTACTCAGCTACTGTTTTTAGTGGTTGTAAGTTAGATATAAAAACCACCTCTAGAACCTATCATCATCTGCGAAAGTCACTAATAACATTGTATAGTAAGAAATTTTTTTTATAGATTTTAATTTTTTGGGACTCACCATTGAGATTACCCACTATTTAGTTTACCAACCATTGAGTTTAACCATGACCAATTATGAAATCCACATTATGTTTAACCAAGCCAAATTTGACCATGCCTATTGGTCAAACAAAATGGTTATTTCTTATATCATTGTTAATTTTGGTTAAGATTAATTTTTTGAGAATAACCATTGAGTTTAACCATCGTTGAGTTTACCTACAATTGATTTTTACCCACTATTGGAGTTTTACCCACCATTGGATTTTTACCCACCTTTGGTGTTTATCCCTCATTGGAGTCAACCCATCACTGAGTTTAAGCTCCATGGAGTTTTTATTCAACATTGATATTTTCCTACCATTGGAAACTTTTTTACATTTTAAATTTCTTTCAATTTTTTAATCTTCCATTTTTGTTTTTGTTCTATAAATTATTTATTTATTTAATTTCTTATTTTGATTCAATTTTTGTTTCTTTTATAATTTTATGAATCCCTAAAATTCCCAAATGATAAAAATTAGATGATTTTTAAGTTATATTTCACTCTCCCTCACAACTTTTCTATCGATCCCCATTTAGAACACTTCTCCATGGTTTGTATACCTTCCCTCCCCTTCACTAGAGCCTTCTGAACCGATCACCTTGGTTAGAGTGATGTGAACTTCATTTTATTATATCAAAGAGTCCCATATTGAAAAGAATCATAAAAGGGGATTTAATCCGTTCTGTTGTTGATCCAATAAATCCAAAGATTGTGAAGAGAGTTGTTGTTCCTAAAAAAGAAGTTGAAGAAGGGTGGTTACTTTCAAGAAAATATTTGGTGCTCAGTGAAATGCAGGACTAGGGATGGGTGGAATGATTCTCTAATAAATAGATTTCATTCTATCCTAGGTTGAAATGTCTATTTTATCTATTTTTTGAGTTCTGTTTCAAAGAGAATAAAGAGCGCATGAGAACTAGAATAAATAGATGTAAATTAGTTTTCTCTTCAATGTAATAGGATAGTTGTCTAAGAGTTACTCATAATAAAGTTTCACATAATTATCAAGGTACTATTCCAGATTATAGTGATATTTGTTTATAAAAATTTGTTGAATTATTTAACTACTGATTGTATTTTAGGAATGTTTGTGGAAATATAAATTGAAGGGTAATTTTGGTTTATCATCTTGTTTATCCACTATACGATTTTCCAAGGAATTTTTACTTTTATGTGGTGAGGTATAGGTATGTCTATCTTCTATATATTATAGGATATGAGAAAAGATAAACCCATGTAGATATTTGATGCTTCACATGATGGAAATGTCCAAGCTATATTTGAGGTCCAATTCCCTAATCTACCCTATGTTTATTTTAACCTTGTTGGAGGCTAAAGGGATAGTCAATGAAGGTGATGAATCTTTAGTAAAATGTGGATGATTATATATCACAAGGGTGATCCACAAAAAAATGAAAATTAGTTGGAACACTTAGAAGAAGTATTGGGTTAATGATAGTGAAATGATTTATGATGACGTAAAATCTGGTTGATCATCCACGTAGACCAAAGGATCTTCTTGATCTTCGCTTGGAGGTATAGGATATTGTTGTTTGTTCTGAAAAAGAGAAAGAGGAGATTGCTACCACTAGTGAAAATAAAAATTATTTCTCAATGGAAGAAGGAAGTGACCATGATCCAACTAGGAGATCCTCTGTTGTATGTGTTGGTTTTCCTAGACTTCCTAGGTCTCTCTTTATTAGAAATGTCTTTTGAAAAAAGGAAGTAAAGAATAAAAAATCATAGAATCTGATAAAGGGAAGTGTAAGAGTTCTTCCAAATACTCTAAAGGAAATGGAAATCGTGAAAATGGGGAAGAGGATGAATAATATGGGGAATATGGAGATTATTAAAATGAAAATGAAAATAAAGATAGAGATAACGATGATAATAAAGGATATTCTAATTTTTATGGTCTGATTGGATGTATTAGAGCTAAGGATACTGAGATGCCTCAAGATCTTATCCCTTATCCACTTTTTTCTATTTCAATATATAAAGAGAGACCCAACCTTTTTGTAGAAGTAGATATACCATCTACAGATATAAAGGAAGCATGAGTTGAGGGAGAGAAATCCCAATGTCTGGATAGTTACCCAATTTTTTCTTTCTTCTGATATAGATCATAGTGTGTCTCTAGCTGGTGTGTATGCACTTCCTTAACAGTCTATTTCTGTGAAGATTTATGTTTATCCTGATGCTATTAATAAAACTCTATTGTGAAAAGATCTATTGAGGCCTATATTTTTGTACCTTATGTGGTTGTATCTTTAGTTTCTGGTTCTCAATTTTTAAAATATCATTGAATGTATTCTATCTGTTGGATATACCCAATGGTTGAAGAATGGGATATGTTTCTTGGAAGTCTAACAAAGCATGGTGGACCTGCTTTTTGAGAAGAAATGGATCTTGAGGGATCATTAGTTGATCAGATTGATTCTCTTGGGGAGTTTCATAGGTTTTTTTAAGAAGATTATTTTAATTTAAATTCCTTCACTTCTAGTGGATGTTATCATAGGAGGTTACTTGGATTTTTTTTAACAAAATATTATCTCTGATTTTGGAATTTTTTTGAAAAATAAACCTTCGTTAATTATCAATCTTAGTGATAATGATGAAAGTAATTTTCTAGGGCTTGTAATTCAGCACATTCAGCCTAAAATGATGCTTCATAATAGAGAAATAGAAGTGGAAAACAGAAGGTTGGAAAGTGATATGGATTCATTGAAATCAATAGTGTAAGATATGATATCTTACATTTCCAATTCTATATCTACTTTGAAGGAGAGGGTAAAGAATCTTACCACTATGACTTATTCATCAAATGGTCCACCTCCTCCTATTGATGTTTACTTGATCTAGTAAATAGGTATTGAATAGCTTTTTGCTGTAACTACTTCAGTCGATGTATCAAATAATTCTTAAGAATCATTAAGAAAAATCAGACATAATTGTGATCATATTCATATTATGGTTAAAGAATACATGAAATACATGAGTGATGATAGTGAGGCCATAAAAGTCAATAAATTATTATCTTTATAGGATATACACTAAGCATGATATGAATGATCATTTCAATATTATGAATAAAAATATGAGGATCCCTCCAATGTCTAAAGCATTTAAAGAACAAGTGAATCAATTAAAGGTCATGACTCCATTGTTAATGTTCTTTATGGAAAAGTATATTGATTTCTTTAGTTCTATGGATAGCAGTGGAAATATAGTTATGGATTTTATAAATATTATGAAACCCTTTTTTCATGTTTCTAGAACAACAATGGTGGCTCTAGACACCATTCCTATTACAGACCATCTAACAACTCCAATGTCTAATCTAGATTTATTCAGGTATAGATTAGTCAATGATCCAAATGAACCTTTTCTAACCCATTTCGTGAATTTTAGCCTAATTGCTAGAGAAGAATATTAACATCTTAGGAAAATAATTATCTGAGATACTTGTTCCCTCACTAATGTTCCTAAAATCATCATATGAGATCCCAAAGGTTCTGCTATTGAGCCTTCTGCTTTAAACAAAAGGAAGGTCAAAGCACCAATTTATCCTTCAACACAACCTAAGATGTGCTAATGTTTTTACTATTTGTCTTTGATGGGGATATTTGTCTATATTTTTGTTGAAACTTCATGAATATACTTTCTTTGACTTCGTTAATAGAATTATCTTATTAATCATTTTTTATTCCATTACATTTCCTCTTTTTTGTTCGCTTTTTGATAATCTTGAAAATGGGAGAAGTTTTTATGGAATTTATTCATTTATATTGTTTTATAAAATGATGTGATTTTGATATTTATTCATATATATGTTTAATTCCTTTTATGGTACTGCCTTTTCTTTGATAATATTTCCTATCTAATTACCATTGATACTCGGTGTATATTCTTTACCTTTGATTCCATGAATTATGAAATTCCATTATTTGTGATCATAAAAGATGAATATATTGTTGGTGCCCTTATTTTAATGATAAAAAAATCATGATTATTATTTTATTAACGAGTTTTATGTTTTATGGTATAATTTTAAAATATAAGATAGAATTTCAAAAACATGGTTATGTCTGTGAAATAATCACCATTGAATATGAGTCACTTCCAAACATGACTCACCATTGAAGATGATTCACCTCCCTATTAGACTCACCATTGGAGTCAAAATTCTGCTAAGTGTTGAAAACACCTACTTTTAAAATGACCCATAAAATGTTGACAAAGGATGGAAAATTACTACCGTCAACAATGGGTTACCACCACAACACAAAATTGGATATGTATCAGAGGGCCATACCATCCGATATTGGAACCTCCAAAATTATCTAAGTATTGAGATGACTCACCATGAGAGTGGAATTTTGAAAAAGTACAAAAATGACATGCCATTGAGATGGGTCACCATTGAGCACGACCTACTATCATCCTGACTGACCGATGACATGTCTCACCATCAACTTAAGTCACCATTAGGATGATTCACCTCTAGAATTTTCTAACCATTCAAAGGAGTCACCACTAATGTTTTTGTTCCTACATATTTTGAATTAAATATTTTAATAGATATATTACTGAATTTAATTCCAAGATTTATTTTAATTATTGTTCTTAAAATATTGTAGAAATTCATTAAAGAGTGTCTCAATCATCTAATATGAGGTGCAAAGGATCCATAAGATTCATTCTGCATACTTATATTAAAAGAGGTAGTATAATCCCTCATGAATATGCATACAGAATACACAAGCGATATAAGGATATACATGTACATGAAAAGAATGAAAATTTCTAAGATCTTACTTGCAGTATCTTTCTTACACATGATTGAGGAAGATTGGATATTATAGAAAATTTACTTTATTCGAATAGTTAGAACAAAAAAGAGTTCATGGCACTCAAATTTGCTATGATTTTCAGAAACTCTATTCGAGCATCATTTCAAGATACATTAAAGTAGTCATAAGCTACATAGCATATCAGATAGATAAACACATTCATTATATATTTTTTTATTTTCAATTTCAATATATTATCTTTACAATACATTCAATGTGTTCTATCTCTATATTTAACACACACACTATCCCATGTGCTTTATCTAGAAGATACAAGATATCTTCTTAAACTCCATTTACTCCTATTTCCCCATAATGTTATGGAATAGGTCCCTATGTGTCCTGCGTTTATTTTACTCCCTCAATTTTTTTGGAAGAGGTTCCTATGTGTCCTGTGTTGGTTATGATGATACCAATAACTCCCCCTAGGTAAAGAATATGATAGAGGATCTCACTTCATCCCTCATGGGAGGATTCCAACAACTCTATCCAAGGAGTCTTGCTGAAGGGATCACTGTCCTATGTGTATGAAACAATTCTACACTAACCATCAGGGAATGGATATAGGGAATTCACGCTAATGAAACATGTCCAAGATGAAGAGTAAATGGGATGTAAGACTTCATTGAATGAGTAATTGGTGTATAGTGGAGGTAAAAGACATGTCCCCTTGGCACCATGTTCTCCCTTTGTATCACGGCCTGTGCCTGCGTCTATGTTAATGTGCATGATGTGTAGCCCATGTACATTTGAAAACGTCTTTGTAAAAGTCTCTTCCCATGTATTTCTAACCTAAACACGTTCTTTTACCATATGAGGTACACATCTAGTTTCTAGGTCAAGTCAAATGTGATGTGATGGAGTCACAGTTCTTGTGATATTAACTTCACAGCAGAAACCCAAGCACTACACTAGGGGTCCCACACTACGTGTAAACCTTAAAAAAATCCATGTAATGAAAACCTTTCTAAATTTCCAAATCTGGGTCTCATGTTAGTATTTTCTACTCCAGCCATCGATCTAGAAAACCCCTTATCAAAAAAATAAAGAATATCTTCTTCTGGTCCTTCTCATTGCTGAACACTAGGTTCTGGCCATCAAATCCTTTTGAGAAAATTCTATCGCACAACTGCCATCATCACACGATGATAAAGACAATATCGGGTATCCCATATTTGTATGATCAACCACCTCATACATTATTTCAAAATTTCAATTTCATTCTGTGTCTAGATCTAGGATATTGAATCGTTTCACAACGAAATGAGTGTTCACCATTTGATTTCTCAATGTCTGGGTCAAACTATAGGTCAAATGAATCATTGATGATGAATGCACAAGAATTATGGGAGAATGTTTTTAAAAATCCAAAGAAAAACAAACCTCAAATGTGTTTGATTGGAATTTATTCATTATCATTAGAACAATGAATAAAGAACCAATAATAAATGACAAAATCTTCAAATAAAATCCCCATAGATAACATATCTCACAATATAACTGATCTAGGAATATATAAATTCATCAATTGATTTGTGTTTATCTTAAAATTAAAAAATAGGTAACTAAATACAAATAAAAAATCATCCTACCATGATTTGGATCGATCACTGATGAAAGAAAATGCTTCGTTATTATTGTTGGTGAGATCATCCAATATCATTGCACACCAACCATCAATCTTTTATCTCGTTTTCATTCACCAATGGATGTTGCTCTAATAGTTCTATAATAGTTCTCTATATCTTCTAGGTTTTGCAGATATATCTGATAATCCAACATAAATATATACTTATAGAAGTATTATTAGGTCTGGTAATTAGGATAAATTATTTTTTTAATTTAATTTATTTTATACATCCGCCCATGATCGCACCTCAACCTGAATACGCCCTCCATTCCAAGGTTATATCATATCGAGGGAAAAACCCATGTTATGAACTCAATGTTGGTATTAGATTTTTTATATGAGGTTCTATTTAGAAGTTATTCCACTTTTTTAGGAAAACTGCATGTGTGTGCTATTTAATATGTTTAATATTATTCAAAAATTTATTCTGGGCTTACCATACCTCAAAATCTCATGCTGTCTCAGCACCACATTTTGTAAATAATCCATATAAAATGTAAAAATAATGAATAGAAAATATGATTTTTTATAGAATATGTGACCCTCATAATAGTTTTAGATTACAAAAAATTGAATTATCTAATGGTTAATAACCATTACCCTTTAACTCATATAGATGACCTCTTAAATCATCTCTAAAGAGTGAGGGAATAATTGAGAATTTATTTTAGGAAGGGATATCATTAGGAATGTGTTATACCGTAATATATACCCCACATATATTTTTATGAAGATATTTTCTTTATGATTATTTGGTAATTCTATCCGGCCTGATGAATGTGTGTTCTGTTTTCATGGCTCTCCTGAAATGGTTGTTTCACCCACACCTAGACTCTTTTTTGGGGCTTTATGGGAAATATCTTTGTGTATTATCATTCTTGAGGAAATTATGGAAAAAACATTTCCATCGTATATAGTAAATTGAGAGATAATTGGTTATATTCTAAGATCAAAAATTTCCAAATCTAGATTGGTAAAGTTCACTTCCTAGGTAACATTATTTCAAAGATATGAGTATCTATGTACCACAAGAAGGTGAGATCATGGTTCCCTATGAGTATCCGAAGAATTTATTTTACATTCAATGTTTTGTTGTTCTAGGTGGATATTATATGAATTTTAATCATGACTCTTAATTATTAGAATAACCTCTTATAATATTGAGAAATAAGGGTGTGAAATTTATATTTTCCAATGTGTGAGAGAAATCCTTTCAAGAGTTGAAGGGAAGGTTTAACTCAGATGAAATGATAATTCTTCCAAAGATGGGTAGAAGATATATAGTCTATTTTGATGTATTATATATTATATTGGGATCCAATTTGATTCAAGGGAATTGGGTCACGGAGTATGGATCTCTCCAGTTAAGATATTATGAGTGTAATTAACTGAAGCATGATCTCAATCTCATTGGAATTGTTCATGATTTTAATTTCTGGAGGCATTAGTTATTAGGGGAACATTTATTCTTTTTTAAATACCACATAATCCTCAAATACATATTATATCAGAGTTATTTTAATTTCATGCAACAATGATGTGATGAATACCTTCAGTATTTGAAATTGAAAATTTTATTATATTCCATGGAAGGTCATTTCATTCACTTATATTATGAGATATAATACTTATACAAAAGATTTTTAGGAATAAATTAGTGAATAAAAGTTGATATACTATTTTTCTGTAATGAATCAAGAGGTTTTGAACTGTCATAGTTATCATGTTATTATAGCTTTGTAGTGACCTCTTCACTTATAGATCAAGTGAATATGAGAAATATTTCTAAAAAAGGATTAATAATAAGTTAAAGTGTATTATGTGTTGACCCACAACCAATTTGGGTCATTGACATGAATGGGAACTTTAGTATTCAAGGATGCATTTTTTTCCTAGAGACATACGGGATAAATTTATTCAAGGATCTCATGTAACTAAATGGGTATTACTTACTAGACTTAAAAATATGTTCTCTAACATACGCTGCTATTATGGGTGGCATGTGATGAAAATAAAGATCAAACATTTTTTTACTCAATGTTCCACCTACCAGTAGGTGAAGAAAGAACGCTAGAGTCCAGTGGTACATTTACAACTGTTACCCAATCCAATGTGGATATGGGATGATGTCCCCATGGATTTCATGATGGGATTTCCTACGTCACCTTGATGCTATGACATGGTATTGGTGATCATGGATTGATTGAGAAAGGTCATATATTTCTTACCAATTATAGATACCTTCTTAATGGATGATATTTGATGACAATATGTTTATGATATTATAATTCTTCATGGAATCCCCATTACTATTGTATAAAACCGGGGTGATCACATTATGTCACGGTTATGGAAGGTATTGTAGCAGGATCTTGGTTTACAGGTTCTTTTTAGAAGAACATATCACACCTAGAGTAATGGGTTGTCTGATAATATCATACAGGTATTAAAGGACATGCTTCAGCCTTCCATCCTTGATTTTAGAGGTTCTTAAGAGAAGTAATTACCTCTAGTTGAGTCCTCTTATAATAACATATTTCAGGAGACCAAACATATGGATCCTTCTAAGGCCCTATATAAAAGGCTATGCTGATAACCTCTTTGCTGGTTAGTGGTAGGGAAGGTATTTATCTCAGGAGAACATCTCATTTAGGAGACATCATAGCTGGTATAAATTATTAGAAACCATATGGATATAGCGCTTTCTAGGAAGTAGTATTATAATTATCACCACTAACAATACCTATAATTCAAGTTTGAGGATCATGTATTCTTTTTTGTTTCGAATAGATTGGGGAACCACTGATTTAGAAGGTAATGTAAGTTATTTCCTCCATTAGTATGAAAAATTCAGAATTTGGAGAGGGTCAGACCTGTGGCCCATTAAATAGTATACCATCGAATATATAGAGATAAACATGATGTTTTTAACATTTCTTAGTTACATCCTTAACAATGAGACCTATATCATTTCCTTCAGCATGATGAGGTTGAGTTAGATATTGATGTTTCTTTTTAGGAGTATCTAGTTCATATTATTGTTCATATCACTCATGCTCTATGCGGAAGGTGAGTTTTTCAAGTAAAGGTTCTACAATAGCACGATCTTGTACAAGATGATACTTTGGAGAGAGAGGAAGATATATCTGCTTAGTGCCAGAAGTTCTGATCAGATGATATGAAACCACCATCAGAAGGGAAACTCAGGGATAATTTGTTTTAAGGAGGTAATTTTGAAAGGTCCCACCTTTTTTAAGTACATTATCCTTTAGTATTTGGATTCATTTGTTTATATTTAGAAATTTGTGAACGGTCTTTGTGTATTTTTGGGTTAATCTATAAGAAAGCATCAAATAAAGGTGTTTTAGCCTATTTATAGACAATTTTCATCATAAATATATATATCATTTCTTTTAAATAAGTAATTTACACTAAATGTTTTTTAGGGATTACCCTATAAGCTGGGTTGGCCCTATAAATGGGGAATTTAATTCACAAATAAGGATATTACAGTCTAAAATGTAAATTTATAGCATAATCCTTTTCAAGTAACTTTGTAAAAGTGGGATTTACATTGTAAAACTCACATTTACTTTTTAAATACCTCAAGACCATGGAAATTTAAGGATTAATTCCCTTATTTCTCCTCAGAAATTTTACAATATTTTTTTCCTCCTCCCTCCCTCATTTCTCATGCATAAAAATATTGGACTATGGGGGTTTCCTTTTCCTCTCAACCTAGTCATATAGATATATATATATCTTCCTTATACGAGTCTGGAATCAAGGTTCATTCATCAAGTTGGATACGAAAAGGTAATTAAAGGATTCCTCTTAGTTATTTCCTCATTTTATCTCACTTTATTTAATTATATTTTCATATGAGCCCATATGATATATTTGTAGGATGTTTTTTTGTTTCTATGATTTCTCCCATTCTATCATAGATTAGAGGATGATACTAGATGAGGATTCAACTACCCTTGTAATTTATGTGGTCTAGTAATTTGGACTAAGGTTCAAGTTGATTATATCTTGTTATATTGCACTATGAACTAGTCCTTCCATGAATTCCCCCTTAAATGTGGAATTTATAAAGTAAACTATTAATACATAAATTTTCTTAATTCTTATGACCCAAACACCATTGCTGGAGGATTTTTACCGCAACAAGAACCACCCCTTTAGTGTGTAAACATAAATTACTATGTATTCTATGTCTTTCTATGTAATTTAAATTTTTTTTGAGGTGTGTTAAATTGACCCTAATTAATGATATTTTTAAATAAAAATTAATGGATTATAGGACACCATACTTGGCCATTATACCTGATTAAGAAATTAAACAACATTTTAAGGTATGTTAAATATATACATTATAATTGATATTGAAAAATTGAATTAAGTGAATGTTATGTTGTAGGGGTTGTTTTCTAGCCCACGACTACTTAGTATATTATGTTATGCGTGATACTTGGGTTTCAAATCAGAATAACTTGGGTTGGCTCATTGGGTAATTGAATTGAGATTTTTATAAATAGATTTATCACATGCCATGGGAAATATATGAATTCCTATATGGAACGCCCTGGATGGATCAACTGATGGGTGGAATTATTTTATTTAATGATCAATACTTAGTGTCATATATGGAATACATTGGATAAGATCAGAGAGTAATTACATTATACCATTCCTTGAGTAATACCTAGGATTCTACATGGAATATGATGGACAAGATTATAGGTTTATTATTTTAGAGTATACATAGAGAGATACTGAGGTTCTCTATGAGGAATTACTTGGATGAGATTAGGATTTAATCAATTTAATATCATGTATACCAAGTGAAAGAAAATACTTGGATCTGGTCAAATCATTACATGCATGAGGGGATTTATTTTATTTCTTTGTTAATCATAAATGTCATGGGAATTATTTAATCCTTATATAAAAATGATCATGTTGGGATGCCTTATATATGAGATCCATGTATAAGTATATAATACAATTAAATCATAATTAATATACAATCAGAGACATTCCAACTATGTCCGATGTAGGTAGTATTGGAAGGGTGTTCTAATTGGAACATAGAATGACACGGGTATTTTGTATTTCATTTATAGATTTATTATAATTTCATGCACACTTTTAATTTATAATAACATACTAGATAACAATTGATGTTGGTGGTGGTGACTTATTGAGTTATACTCACACCCCATTTGGTCCCCCTTTTGTTACCTGAACAGACTTCGTGGTTTTATGTAAAGAAAAATGGAAGCTCCTAGCTATGTACATAATTTTTTTTTGTATTAGGATGAAGTATAAGGGTAGAGGATAGAGTTTGTTCTCATTATTCTATTGGAGATATATTTTGGCACATTTTTACTTTTTATAGCGTTTAATTTGTATTCTTGTTCCCTTAATATCCCCCTTTTTTTATAGCATCATGAAATTAACACAACTTTTTATATAACACTAGAAATTATATCTCTCTGGTTATATATTACGTAGATGATTATCTTCTGCCTCTTTATTATAATATTTATTCCATTTTATTTATCATTCACTACTGTTCTTCACTATGATCATGAGGGTATAGTCTCCCTATTTTACTTTAAAAATTCCCTCACTGCTAGTCACCAGCCTATGGTGTATGTGGAGGTGCACTTAAGGCCACATGGTCAATCATGTTCAGTTACATATGACTGAACCATGTTCGAGACATGATACATATGGAGATAATGACATATGGTCAATCGATTGAGATAAACTAAAGGAATGCAGGGTAACAACTATATGAGTAACATGCGATGTACATATCTATAGAGTTAGTGGCATGTGAGACACCCATCTGTTAGGGTGAAGGATGTATGATGTGTTTATCTGTTTGATTAGTATATAATTAGAGAATTTAGATTATATGGGTGGATATATAGGATTCACATACTCTATGTATCATTGTAACTTGTTATCTTGAAAAAAATATTTTATGATAATGCATGATCATATATGAAATAGATTGTGTAAATAGGTATAAATATACAATTGTTTGATGGAGATCAGTCTAGATATCTTTGTATTTTTATTATCATTGATTCTTTTATAGAGGTTTATCATTGATAAAAGTTTTGGAAAAAATAATTTATAATTATTTTTAACACTAAAAAGTCCCATGGGGCCACAAATTTAGTTTATCTAAATAGTGATTATGTTTTAAGAAACATTTCATGTTTCTCTAAATCTATTTTAGAGTTTTTTCTTAAATAATTTTTGGAAGGATATTAAAAATGCATTACACATGAATAATTTCAGTTGAAATCAATGATATTTTTTCAAAAGTGTTTTGGAGATATCCAAAAGGAGTTTTGGATTTGGCAACACAAGTTATCTTATATGATACTATATAAGGTGAACTAGAAAATAATTTATTATTATTTAGTAATAGTGAGATATTGATGGAGAAATTCGGTAAATACTCTCATACATATATTGTATTTAGTAAATATCATATGATATGATATATGGATATTATATGGTTTTCCATTTATAATAAAAATAATATAATTTTCCTTAGTTGTGTATATTATTGGATAAAATATCATGATATTATATCACATAGACTTAACCATATTATATTTCATGTCATGGATATACTGAAAGTGATTTTATATGTATCAATCATACATTATAATTGATGATATGGAAATCACATATTAAAAATTTACATTCAAGTATTCTTATATACATGGATTTCATTAAACATTTTGTATAATCAAATGAATTCATTTTTTGAAAAACATGGAGGCTATAACTATTTTATTAAAAGATAGTAAAAGATAGTAACCAAGGGGAGGGGGGAATGGGAAATCATGGAAAATCCAAATAAAAGAAACTATTTTCTTATCATTTTCAGTAGTCTCTCAGTTAGCCTTTATTCTTCATCTCTAATTGAATCCAGCTCCGCTCTTCCATGCCCATGACCCCAACCTCTCGATCTCCCTCTACTAGAACATGCCCTACTAGAGAGCTCTTGCAGTCTTCCATAAATTGTCTCAGCATCAGTGCTCTCAGAACCCAATCTGTCCTCTGTTTCTTTCTTCCATTTATCAGGAGAAACATTTTTTTGACTGACGTCTTCATTTCTTCTATAATAGGCAGCTTAACCACTATTGGAGAAACAACCGGGTCTGGTGTTTTCTCGTAAGAAACAAGGTGAAATCCTTCATTATCCACAATTGGCTTTGAAGTATAATGAAAAGCATTATAGATGACTGGGGAGTTAGAATCTAAGGTTTGTTTAACTTTTCAATTCACTAAGGAAGCCACCTTTTCCTATAGTTGTGCTTCTTCTTCTCTAACTTTCTCTTTTCCAATGCTAGGAGCGACAACATGATCGATATTTTCCACTTCCTTACAAATATCAACACAAGATTTTTTTTTATTTTTAACAAATAAGGTACATTCCTTGGGTAAGGCTGGGAAATCACATTTTTTATCAAATTTAGGTTCCTCTTCATGTATGAAATCTTGCACCGCTTTCTCAGCAGGATTAGAAACAGTACCCAGATCTTCCATACTCTTACACAAGTCTTTTCCATCCTCATGCAATAACTGTGGGTCTGTTTTCAAAGCAGAGGTAGTTTTGATCTTCTTGAGACAATTATTCACATTATAACCATGCAAAGCATAGGAGATACAAACTATAGCCTGTCTATAATAAGAAATGTCATGACCAATAACATTGAAGTCCTTGCAGAATGTAGGAATTTTTTCCTAAAATATCTTCAACTCAATTATATCATCATCAGTAGCAAGAATCACTTTGTCAACAAGAGTCGAACAACTCAACCTCAACCACTAGCAAAGTGGCCAAAATGGGAAACTTCTATTTCCTTAAATTTTTTTATTGGAATACCAATAGATAAGGAAATATCATACAATATTTTGGGATTCTAGAGTATCCAGTTTAACCCATAAAATCTATCCCAAATTTGAGTAATAGTGTTACCAATCTCTAAGGGATTGAACTTTTTATCCCATTCATGCAAGTGAATAATTACCGGTTTGAGGGAAATGGATCCAAATCCCCATTCTCTAAATTTCAATTCATTCATGGGGAAAATCATATGATAATATCCCTGACCAAGAGAGACACACTTCCATGATGAGAAACCCAAAATCAGTGAAACAAGATCCTTGAGTTCATCAATCTTCATAGGTTGTGAACCTTTAGGAAGGAAAAGGTGATAAATGATTGAGAACTCACCTATTTTGAGCCGTGCGTACACCACAGTAGGATCCCATTTAATGTGCGCAATGTTTCCTTTTCTTTGGATGAGAGAATCATGCCCACCTTTGAGAGAAGCAAAGGAGCGGACACCACTGTCCTCCTGGTGAACTGCCTTAGACGAATCTATAACTGGATCAAGGTTACATGTTACGGAAAATATAGATCCCTCCCGCATTGCATGTATCAACACATTGTTTGATGCATCCTTTCCAACATCCAATTCTGTGTCTATTCCTTTGAAACCACCCAGAATAGGCGTCTCTGTAGCATAGTTAGCCGAACCCGAGCATAAGCAGCTTGCATTTTCCATCGGAACCAGAGGAGGCAGATCACCAATCTGGTCTGAAATCACCTCCGACATTGAAGACATGCCATCCACACCAGACTCATTACCTGTGACCTTTTTCATCACCTTCAGGGCACCGTCACGTTTCACAACAACCCTCATATAACCGGAAGTCAAGATCCACCCACTCTCTACATCTGCAACAGTCATCACCCTCTTCGCATCACCAAACAGAACTGCTTCCATACCTCCTATGCCAGCCACATCCACCGAGATCCCACCACCGCCATGAAATCCAGTCACCACTGTCGCTTTACAAAAATCCAGGATCTCGTCGCACACACTCACTACAGAATATCTGTAACATTAGAACCTACCTCGAGGAAATAGATCTGCAATGGACATCGGCTTCACCATAAACCAAAAACCCTAGCTGTATCGAATCGTAGAGAGAGAAGGAGACGCTTATCTCATCCCACCCTCATAACGGTATTCCCATGAAATTATTCATCATTTAAGTGTTAAATTCATGATTTATTGATGGGTTAAAAATTGTTTTTAAATGAAAACAATTACTTAAACATTATAAAATGTTCTAGTAAATGCATGGTTGATCTAGGAGTGTCTTTGAAGTCTATATAATGGTGGTTGGAATCATTTCAATAATCTTAGTGAATATATATATTTATTATTTATTATCCCTGGACAAATATTTCATCTCATTCATTATTTACAAAAGAGAGGTACAATCATATCATGGTTAAATAAAGGATCCTTCCCAAGAATTTAGTGATTTTCTAACTCATGGATACCATTGGTGGGAAAGGTCCTTTGATTTCCTATAAGTTATCATTATAAATTTTTGGATTAAATATATAAGGTTTGACTCTCTATAGTTAATTAGACATTATTAATTTTATTTAATAAATGGTTTCAATTTCACAAAATAAAGATCACGATTTATTATTTTTATCATCTTTTACTAGTAGAATAAGTGTTATTTAATACAAAGAACCTATCAAGCCCCCCACTAATTACATATACTAAAAGATCATGGTGGATACATATAAATCCCAATACATACCCCCCTTTTCATGCATTATTTATTTATAATCATTTATAATAGAAAAATAATCAAAAATTTGCTCCCACATATATTCGTTGTTATTCATTGAATATTGATAATCAAAATCCAAGAAGTGTCGAGGTTACCCTTCTATATAGTGTGTAAATGTTGCTCCATTTTAGTTATGGCCCTCACATAAAATTCTCATTAAAAAAGTTCTTATATTATCGATGTGTATTCAATTTCTTCACTTTGTCTTAATATATGGATGATTTTGACATTCTTCATCATTATAGAAATAAAAGAATATATTTACCCTAGTTTTTATTAGGTAATCATTAACCACTTAAATTTTATCTCTATATACTATGTATTATATGAATTTACTATTTTTTTTATTGTTTTGAGCAATATTATATTTGATTTTACACTTTTAATTCCATGATTAAATCACCAATGTTAAAATATTTAAATTAATTTAACTTCTATTAAATTATTTTTGGAATTTATTTCACAATGACTTTGTCTTTTTCACATGCATGTATAATCCAAAAATAGTGTAAACTAGTTTTAATTATGTGAGGAAAAATTATTTGAATCATGTTCCACCCACCTTTTCATATTTTAAAAATAATTTTTCATCAATTTAATTAAATTAATGTATCCACTTTTTAATGAACTAGCATATTTTGACCGAACATGTCACCAAAGATAGCCTACCATTAGGCTCAAAGCATGTTCCCAATTTCTAATTATTGGTGGCATGCACCTGGCTATCAATATACAAATCCTTGGGATTATTTTCCCCTTGAGAACAATACAAAACAAGTCTCACATATAAAAGGATATAGATAAAAAATTAAAGTACGTCACAAAAGAAGAGGCACACCACCATGAGACATTATAAAATAATCTAGACGTCTAATCCTAGAAACAAAAAAAAATATAGGATGAAAAAAAGTCCCTATGTGATTACCCATCCTTGTAACACCCAGAAATTTTATTAATTACTTGTTTCCGAATTAATTTAACCCTTTTGATATTTTTTATTTTACATAACTTTTAATACTATTTATTTTATATTAAAGAACTATGTTTCTATTACATTATATGAAACTCCATGTTAATAATGCACAACACGAAACATATATCTTACTCTATAAGAAACACTATAGTTACCTTACATTATACACAATAATGACTTTCCTTGATGACTTGTGTAATACGCAAGACCAAGTTTTACCTAACAATAATATATTATTAAAATATGATTATTTAATATAATAAGATATATCCCAGATGTATAATTATAGAATATGAATATTATTTACTAATTTATCATAAAATATGGTTTAAAAAATATAATATGACCTCATTGTTTAGTAATTAAATATAAATGAACATGAAAACCAATTGAATATACAAGGAAATATTTTTATTTTAATTGTATAAATGTTGTTTTACCCTAATAAATTAAATTAAATACAATTAGTGAGTGATGTTAAAGTAATATATATGTTATATATTCAATTAAATATTTTTTATTTTAATTAATTATACTTTATAGAAATAATATAAGAATAAACCCAATTTTATTCTTAAAAACTTATATTTTTATAAATTTAATTTTACCACATTTTAATGGAGAAACCATTTTAAATCTTAATTTTGGATTTTTTTTGGTTTTATATGTAAAAAACATTATCTTTGGTATAGAAACATAAAAATTAGTTTAGGATAATTTTTTTTTGTTTTTTTCAGTAAGCTTTCATTTTTTAATGAATAGATAAAAATACTGAATTTTAGTTGAAAATTGATTTTTCATCTAATTTATTTATATAGTTAAATTATATTTTAAATTGGTTTAAAATTTTAAATAGATAATAGTTTTATAAATTAATGTAATTTTTTTCATTGAGATAAATTTTAATTTGAAATTGGATATAAAAACATAGAACACGTTTGATCATTATTACTTTAAAATCGACATTGTCGACCTGACTCCGCGATTTATTGCAAAATAGTTTATTCCACTCAAGTGATTGGAATATGGAAAAATGGATTATATATTTGGAATCAGTATAATATATAACACTTAATAAGTTCAACTTTGTTTTTGACCCAAATAATTCGTGAAATTAAATAAAATTAATTACATCGAGTAAGTTAAAGTAAGCTTAACTAAGGACTAAATCTTACATTTAAGACACGAAATGACATATAAACTTGTTCAAAAACAATTTTTTGGACCTTATCCGGCCATGAACCATCCATTATTGAGTTTTTTAGGTTTTGTTTTACTTTTTCATCTAAATACATGGGTACACCTAGTATAAAAAAATACCATGTGAGTCTTTTCCTTTCCCTATAAAAGGCCACCGGATCTCCCTCTTCTTAACTCCTCTAAAAAATATTAGGTTTGGAAAAGATCTACCAAATAAACTTCATAAAATCCCTAACATTATCTTTTAAATCCCCCTTTGAGGATAATTTCTTCCAAGGAAGTCTTTTGGAAAAAACCAAAACAAGTAACTTGATTTAGAGGAAACGTTTTCTCTTAAAATCTTTTCTTTTATTTTCATTCTACACGCCCTAAAATATACTTTTTACATTATTTTATAACAAAAAAACCTAAATATTCTAGGAAGTTTTTATTCTAAGGATTTGACCTAGAATTACATACACATCCATCTAATCGGTAATGAACATACAGTTTATTAGTGCGGCGAACTACTGCCTCACTAAATGATGATTGTTCATTTTTCTTTCACCACCTCTCACTGTGGAAATTATGATGGAAACTATGTTTATATATATCTCATGGGATATATTTATTATGTATTTAATATTATTTATTCTTTTTTATAACACATATATTTTTTACATTTCATTTTCTATTAATATGATAATTTCGTTTGAGGAAGTGTTGAGTACCGCCCCCTCAGCGTGATATGATTCATTCATACACTACAATGATTGTATTGAGGATGGGTTAAGTAAATATATATGATATATATGACATCATAAAGCTATAATAATAAATATATATATACACATATTTATACATATATGTCATTTAATTTCTTTGTTCAACAAAACAATTAAATTGAAATAACGTTCATGCGTACGAAAAACATACCGTCTCCATAAATGGTGAATTCTATTTCATAAATATATATTATATGGATTATTATAATAAAAATATAATGAATAATATTTCTTTATAAATCATGGTTTATATTTTTTAAATCATGATATAAGTATAAGTAAAATATATATAACAAATTAATACATATATAAAAAACAAAGAGGATATTACCCGAAGTGAAAACTTAACATTGAATTGTTAAAAAGTATGTAATATAAGCCATAATAAAACTCTATATGGTATTAGAAGTAAGAATATTGTTTTATGATAGATTTATAAAAGTTTGTTTTATAAAATAGTTTTCATGGAGTAAAATGAGTGTCAAGACACTAATTAATGGGATTTCATCTCACTTTCTATTTATATGAGATACATTCTCTATTTTCCACTTCATTATGTGTGGTGCATGAACTGACCATGATTATATTATATATATTATAATTAAATTTACAATTATTATAATATATATTTTATGATCTTTATTTCATGGGTTATAATTTTCAAAAGTTACCAAATTGGTAAAATGGTTTTATCTCAATTTTCCTTCTTTAAGGCTCATTTTTTGTTATGCACCTAAATTATTATTCATGGTGTATGTACTTCCATTTTACGTGTTATATCATGATTTTTTTATTATCATGATATTTTAAGATTCATTAAATTTCATTTTCTTACATAGATAGTATGATCCCCTATTATAATGTTATAAGTGATTATTGAGACAATATTTTTTTCTTTTCAATATTTTTTATGTTTATGCTTATTTTCATGAAATATTATGATCCATCTCTCAAGAAAATTCATGGATTTTATTCACATATTTTTATTGATTGTTTTTTCAAATGTTATAACTATTTTAATAGTCTTTGGTATATAATATTACTATGAATGGTTTTTATGAAATACCAACATTACCCTCTCTTTGGTCGAAAATATGTGTTCCGTTAAAATCATGTTTTCCAAAAATGGTTTCCAATAATATTAAACTATTATACTATGATTTATAAAATAAATTTTTACCATTTTTGTATTTTTACAATATTTTAAAATGAATCTTCTTGTCACTTTAAGATCGATGTATTTTTCTAACATTTTTACTATTCAAATGGAATGTTCTTTTTTCCTCATTCGACATGTACAAATTTTTGCACCATCAATAAATTGAAGCATTATTTTAATGTTTAATGGTTAATTTTTAATAAATTTTTTAAAATTTATTTTCAATGAAATCAATTTCATAATTTTTTCAATCTTATTTTATAAGTTTTCAAGGAAAATTGTTCTTAAAATGTTTTCAAGAATATTTTATAAGTTTGAAAGGAAAAATGTTTTCAAAATGATTTGAAGCCTAATTTATAAGATAGAAAAGTATTTTCAAGTAAATAATTTTCACACTGTTTTCAAGATCATTTTATAAATTTTGAAGTTAAATGAGTTTTAAATTTTTTTTCAAGATTGTTTCATAAGTTTTAAGTGAAAAACGAATATTAAAATGTTTTCAATATCATTCTACATGTTTTGAAGGAATTTTTTTTTCAATAATTATTTATAAGTCTTTTAATTATTTTTAAAGGGAATAGTTTTGAAAATTATTTATGTTTGAACAATTTTATTACATATAATAAATGATATTTTATTCAAGAAATGTTTTCAAAATATCCTACAAGTTATTTTCCTTATAAGATGACATCCGTTGATGTTACTCATTCCCTTCTAAGAAATAATCCAAAGGTTCCTTTCATATTCCTTATTGTTTGGTTTATGTTTTGATGGAATTATTTTAATGACACCCTATTATCTTTTATGTGTTATATGATTGGGAAAATATGTTTTTTTCATGGGTTATTCTTATGATGAAATTATTATGAAACCTGTATCTTTTTTCATAGGTTATGATATGATTAAATTTTTATGATACACATTTCAACTCATGGGTTATGATATGATTGTTTATGATTTTGTAGCACGAGTATGTATGATTTAACTATGAGTGGGGTGAGACCTATATCTCCATCCAATGCATTGGTTAATTATTTATATCTCATGAGGGAGACTAAGATGGTCTTGTAAATGAACCTTGTATACTAATATGGCATTGTTAGTGAATGATGAATACTATGATGGTATGAGGAGTGAACATAAGCTACTAAGATGTCCATGGGAGTGATCCATGATAACCAAGATAGTATGTGGAATGAACCTATCCAACCAATATGGTCTTGGAAGTGATTCCTTGTAAAATATGTAAATTATATAATATATGATTATGTGTATACCACAATTCCATGTTTTATTCCTATGTTATTCCTTCATGGATTATGTTTTTTATTTCCTTATGATTCATGTCTTGTTAACTTCCATGCATTATGTCATGATTCATGTATATGATCTTTGATATACAGGGTGAGATATTATATTTTCATGATCATGTTATCATACCATTATGATCATGATTATGTTTACATATCTCTCTTTTTTACCATTACTAAGCATTTTAGTTCAACCCTTTTTATGTTTCCCTCCCAAGGTTATAATGATATGGATTATGTTAGATGTGTCTATGAAGGGTTTCTATAGTTGAAATATAGAAATGGTTTAGTTAAAATTTGTAAACTAGGATGATAAAACTTTTGTCAGATCCCTAGGTATATTTCTAGGGATATTTCTAGGGATGTATCTATGGATAAGTATAAGGATGGGTCAATATGTAAGAAAATGTTCAGGGATATTGGTAAAAGATAGAGTTAGTGGTTTCTTAGAAATAAATATATATGTGGATACTATTAATGGATGTGTATTCTGAAAAGTTGCATTTATGGGTAATAAATCTGATAAGATTTTCTGGGTCTGACTCGTGGTAATTTGGTACATTACAATGGGCCTTATTTCACGAATAGTTTGACACTTCTAGTGGATATGCTTTGGACATTCAAAAAATCTTCTTGAACCATCATGAAGGATTTGAATATAAGATGGCTATGAATAACCTATGGTTTCATAGATTAAAGAAGATGTCATGATTTAGACATCCTATAAGTAATTATTTTCATAACTAGTTCGTTTATTGCTATGATAAGTAATGATCACATAATTCATCTTGTTTTAGTCAATGGTGGGAGTCGAATGAAACTATAATAAAGTAAAATATGATGGAATATTTTCTGATGAATATTCAAGTGGGATAATTTCTAGAGTAATAAATTATGTGATCATGCCTAATCATTTTTCATGAAGCATGATTTACAATGTATACCTTAACCAACTCTCCGACCCACCAAGTAAGAGAAAGATGTAGTTCACTGAGAGTATAGGTAATGGAGACCATATAAGAAAGAATATTGAATTTCATTTGTATTAATAATGTGGAAATAATCACCTAAGTGAATTTTATATAGGAAAAGGCATATGTTTTAACTATGGAAAATAAGGACTTAAGGAAAGTTACTTCAATGAAAAAAAATGAAGAGTTGGATAAATGAAAAAGATGAGAATATTTTCCTCCCTATAACTTTATATAAGGTTAAGTGTTTTAGGTTTAGAGTAAATGGTCATTATGAATCTCAATGTACCGATATGAAAACTTATTAATAGGATCAACAAGGTGATATGGGTAATGGTTACAATGATGATGACTAAGAGACTATATACGAGATGTTAAAGGAAACATGTATTATGTAATAATATGAGGTAGCCTTACTAAAGACATAAAGATTAAGTGGGATAATAAAAGATTTTATGTATTTGGATTCATGAAGTATGTTATATAAATGGTGAAATATATAAGAATTTTTAAGTTTATGTTTTTCACTATGAATTTACAAGAACATGATAAATTGTTCAGATGGAATAGAAAAGTGATATAATGGAAATGTGATGTCCTTGGAAGGAAAATGAATAAGGGAAAGATAACCATTAAAATGTTACTTATGTTATGATAATATTGTTTGGATTAAGATATCTGGGATATTAATAAGTAATATAGAAGGTACTGGTTACCTTGGAACTAATTAAGGACTTGTTGGCAAGTAGTTTATTCTCACATGGATGAAGTTTACAACTTATTGGATTTATAAAATATATCCAGTAATCTATGGAATACATAAGAATTCACGATTTCTAGAATTATTTAAGGTGATTTAGGTCATTACCATGTTTAAAGAGAATATATAATTAGGGCATTCCCAAGTTTGGAAGGTGAAAATGAATAGATACTTTGTGATATACGGGGGAATCAATGTTAAGTTGATTTTATTAAATTCTTTCTAATGTTTTCGAATTTCATCTTCCGTAAAAGTTATTTGGTAAATATTTTATGGAATGATTAAGTTAATGTTTGGATGATTTTTTTGAGAATAATTCATTATCATACCACATGAGGATTTATGAATATTTGATAACCTATTATAAAAATGTGGTGTTGATGATAAATGATTACATATGGGATGTAATATCATTGATCTCCTGATCTGTTAGTGCTTCAAAAATGATAAATTCTCCATCCTTTTGGAGAAATAAGTGAAGTGGATCAAGGAATAACCAAAGATGAGGTTTTGATAGAATAAGAAAAGTATATATTTTCATTAAAATAATTCAACATTAAGAAAATAGATCTTGAAGCCAAAAACTTTATCCTTGTATGTGTGTTTCTAATGAATCAACATGTCCCTTAGTTCATAATTTTTTTTAGATTTATGATTATTAACATTATCCTGACCTTATTCTCTTTCACTAGCCATTATAACATGATGGTTTTATTTCTCTTCCTTTTCGATGTTTTTACTTTTTACATATGTTCTACTATGTGGAAACCCAGTTATATGTTACTTTGGGTAACTGTTATTATTCCAACTATCCCTTTTTAAGGGATGTTTTTGTATTTTTTTACGATGTGGGTTTCTATGAATGGATGTTTCATGTAATAAACATTTGATAACCCAGAAAAATTTTAAGGATGAATTTAATATGAATGGGGTATAATGTCACACCATGATTTTTTTTAAATATTCTTTTTCGAATTAATTTAACCTCTTTGATATTTTTCATTTTACACAACATTGAAGATAGTTTATTTTATATTAAACCACAAAGTTTTTCTTGCATTATATGAAAGACTAAGTTAATGATAAAGAACATGAAATATAAATATTATCATTATCTACAAAAAACACCATGGTTTTCTTTCATTACCCACAGTAATGACTTTCCTCGATGTCTTGTGAAGCACACAAGACTAAGGTTTACCGAATAATAATATATTAATAAAATGTGATTGTTTAATATAATAAGATATATGATAGAAAATTAATTATTGGTTAAAAATTGTATAAACTAATTTATGATAATATTTGGATTAAAAAATATAATTTGAATTTATAGGTTACCAATTAATTATAAATGAGTATGAAAAATTATTGAAGATAATATGAAAATATTATTTCTTTTATGGCCACAAAGCTGGTTTACTGTAAAAAATTAAATTAAATACAATTAGTGAGTGATATTAATTTAATATATATATTATATATTCAATAAAATATTTTTAATATTAATTCAATATATTTGACCGACATAAGATAAAAACAAAACCAAAACTATGCTTAAAAACACATATTTTTATAAATGTAGTTTCACTTTCATTTAATGGATAACCAATTTTAAATCCTAATTTTGGAAAATTTATATATTTAATATTTAAAAATAAACTTTATCTTTGAAATATAAAAATATAAGGTTTCATTTTGTAATAAATAGTTAAAAATGTTGAATTTTAGTTCAAAATTTTTTTTCAAGGAATTTATTTACAAGGTTAAATTATAAATTAAATTATTTTCAATGTTTAATTATATAATATTTTTAGAAATTAATATAATTTATGAAATTTATATAAATTTTAATTTTAATTTGGATAAAAAAATGTTGCAAACATTTGATCATTTTTACTTTGAATGCACGTATTATCGACCTGACTAAAAGATATATTTTAAATTATATTCTAACACTTATGTGATTATAATATGGAAAATGGATTACATATTTGGAATATTCATAGTTTATAATGTCTAATAAATTCAACATAGTTTTTGAGATAAAATATTTTTGAATGTAATTAAAATTAATTACGTCGATTAATGTAAAATTAAGCTTAACTAAGGGTTAAAACTTAGATTTAAGACCCAAAACAACTTATAAACTTATCAAAAAATAATTTTATGGAAATTATTAAACCATAAAACTTCCATTATTTGGTATTTTTTTTGGGTTTTTATGAATTTGGTTTGGTAAAAATATTGGTACACCTAAATTGTTTTCAAAAATTCCAAGTGAGTCATTTTCTTTCCTTATATAAGGCCACCACCTCTACCTAATCTTCAAACCTTGGAAACCAATTATTTTTTCCCAAGATTTACCCAATTCACTTCAAAAAATCCATACCTTTCTTCTTGAAGCATAAATTTCGGAATAAAGTCTTCCAAGGAAACCTTGTGGCATAAACTAAATGGAGTTAACTAATTAAGAGGTAACACTTTCTCTCAAGCTCCATTATTATTTTTTCTTCACCACCCCATTCACTCTGTCTATTCAATGATTTTATAAAAAAACTAGTATACTAAATAAAATAGGATATTTTATGATAAGGTTTCTACCTACACTTACCCACAGCTCCTTCTAATGGGAAACAAACATATTATTTATGTGTACAACAAACCACCGCCTCACTAAATTATGATTGTTCATTTTTCCTTTACCTCCTCTCATGGTGGAAATTATTATAGAAAAAATATTTATATATGTAATACATTATATTTATTCTGAATTTAATATTATTTATCGATTTTTATAGTGCATTTATTTTAACTTTCCATTTTTTGTTCATATGATAAATTTGTTTGAGGAAGTATGGACTACTGCCCCCTCAATGCGATATGATTCATTTATACACTACATAGAATATATTAAGGATGGGTTTGTTAAATATATATGATATATTAAATATAATTTTATAATGATATATACATATACATACATATATATATATATATATATATAAATACATACATATATATATATATATATAAATACATACATATATATATATGTCTTTTACTTTCTTTTCTGAAGATGATAAGTAATTGGAAATAAGGTTCATGCATACGTACGAATTACCATATCCATGAATGGTGTATTCCATTACATAATTATATATTTTATATATTATTATAATAAAAATATTATGAATATAAATTATATTTAAACAATGGATTAAATTCTTGAAATAATGATATAATGACCAAAGATATAATAGATTAAGAAAAATACGAAAAACAAAGAGTATATAACCCTAAGTGAAACCTTAACATTGAATTGTTACGAAGCGAGTAATATAAATCCATAATAAAACAATATATGATATTATAAGTAAGAATATGGTTCTTTAATATATTTATAATGAATTTATATTTTTTATATAGGATGTTTGAATGAGTATGATGAGAGTCAAAACACGGGGTAAGGGGATTTAATCTAACTTTTTTATTTCGATGAGATACATGCTATGTTTTCCACTCATTACTTTTGTGTGGTGTAGGTTATGACCATGTTTGAATTATATATATAATATATATAAATTTATAGGTATTCACATATCCATTTTACGATCTTTATTTCATGGGTATAAGTTTCAAAATTTACCAAATCACTGAAAAGGTTTTGTCTCCATTTTTTCATCTTTGAGACTCATATTTATTAGGGACCTTAATTATCTTTATAGGTGTACATAATTAAATTTTACATGTTATATTATGAATCTAAATTTTAATGATATTTTAAGAATCATTTAATTTCCTTTATTATGTGGAGAGTATGATCTCATGTTACCAAGTTATAAGATTTTATTAAGAAATTCTTACCACTTTTCAAGATTATTTATGTTTACACTTCCTTTAAGGAAATATAATGATCCATATCACATGAACATTCATGATGTTTATTCTCCTATAGTTATTAATTATTAATTCTTATATTGGTACCATTTTATCTAGTCTTTAGTACATAATATAGTTAATAAAGTGTTTTTACAAAATCCCGACTTTACCCTCTCTTCGGTCAAAAATCTATGTTCCTTTTAAATCGTGTCTTCTAAAAAGGGTTTCTAAGAATGTCATTAAATTCCACTATGATCATTAAAATATAAATTTACCTTTTTTATTTTACCATTGTTTAAAAGGAATATTCTTATTTATTTCTAAATGAAGAATTTTTCTAACATTTTTACCATGAAAATGGAACAATCTTTTTACCTCATGTGACATGTATGGGTTTATCTACCATAAAAACATTGAAGCATTATTTTCAGGTTTAAAGGTCTATTTTTAAGAAAATGTTTTTCAAATGTATTCTCAATTAAATTGTATTTAAAATGTTTTCAGTCAACTTTTATAACATTTCAAGGAATGTTATTTTCAAAATATTTTCATATTTATTTTATAAGTTTTCAAGGATAAACTTTTTCAAAATTATTTCTAGACAAATTCATATATTTTAAAAATATTTTCAAATAAAATTTTTTTCAAATAAAAATTCATGTTCCTTTTATAAGTTTTCATGGAAAATTATTTCCAAACGTTTTCAAGCTTATTTTATAGGCTGTCAAGGAAAATTATTTTTAAAATTGTTTCAAACCTATTTTACAAGTTTTTAAAGAAAATGGTTTTGAAAATGTTTCGATGACTTATTTATAGTTTTTCCTATTATTTTCAAAGGGAATGGATATCAAAAGGTTTTATTTTTTAACAATTTTTTACAAAGGTAAAATGATATTTTCCTGATGAAAAGTTTTCAAAATATCCTTATAAGTTATTTTCTTTCTAAGATGACATCTATTGATGTTAGTCATTTCCTTCTAGAAAATAATTTAAATTTTTCATTAATATTCCTTCTTGAAAGGTTTATGTTTTGATGTAATAATTATTATGACATCTATTTCTCCTTTACAAGTTATATTCTATTGAAACCCACTTCTTTTAAGGGTTATAATTATGATGAAATGATTCTGATACCAGCATAGTTTTTCCACAGTTTATGATATGTTTACATGTTTATAATACCCATTTCATCTCATGGGTTATGATACAACTGTTTATGATTTTCTGGCACATGTGTATATGATTTTACTATGAGAAGGGCGAGACCTATATCGCCCTCCAATGCATTGGGTAAAGATTTATATCTCATGGGATATAATAAGATGGTCTTGGGGATTAACCATAACTACTAAGATGATAATGAGAGTGAACCATGATTACCAAGATGGTATAAGGAGTGAACTCATGCTCTACTAATATGGCCATGGGAGTGTAAAATGACTACCAAGATAGTGGGCGGAGTGAACCTATACTACTAAGATGGTCTTGGAAGTGATGCCTTGGATACTATGGAAATCATATTGTATATTCTTATATGTATTCCACAATTCCATGTTTTATTCCTATGTTGTGATTTCATGGCTTATGTTCATTATTTACTTAAGATTCATGTCTCATGAATTGCCCAGATTTATTCCATGATTCATGTATATTATCTTCGATATGCATGGTATGATATAATATTTTCATGGTCATGTTCTTGTAACATTACTCTCCTGATTATGTTTACTTATCTCCCATGTTTACCCTTAATGAGCATTTGAGATCACAAATTTTTAGGTTTCCTTCTCTAGGTTATGAAGATATGTATTATGTTTGATGTGTCTATCAAGGGTCACTATAATCCCCCACCATCCCAAACCACAATGATGTGACACCAAACAAGAGAATACATCAAGCAACATGACACCCTTCCATTTACAAGGATATTATAGAACCAAGTATTTATATTATAAATGAAATATTTAGGGTTTGAGTCAAACACCAAGTAGGATACCACCACGAATCTATATAATGTCTTCTACCATGAAACCATTTTTTTAAAATATAAAATGAAACTAGTTTCATAAAACAATTTCATTTGGAAGCAATTATCATAAAATATCTTTTCGTTTTACTTTTAAAAAAATTAATATTCAATTCCAAAAGAGTATATAAATAAAAATGAATGATTACGTATAGGTATATAATAAAAAATCATATGTTTATCCAAATATAAACATATAGGTAATTAAAGAATGAAACATTACCATCTTGAATAAAACCATGCACAAATGGGATCTATCCTATGGAAATTCATTATTAGGACAAAAAGGGAACACTATATGACATAATATTAATCCTAATGATACATGGAACTTCTAAAATTTATCGGTATCATAACCAAAATCTTTAGTTGTGTTACAGCAACTAGAAATTTCCATATGTCTATAACCCGACACACCCATGGTTCCCAATGTTCATTGTTTTCCCAAAAAGGATCTATAAATCCATGCCTATAATTTAATAAAATATTTCTATGAGTTAAGCATTACCATTCCAATGCATGAAAAGAAATTTTAGATTCAAAAAAATATTTGAGTAATTTCATCAAACACATGAAGTGTTTAAAACGATTTATAAGAAACACCATTTTAGAAACCATTTTATTTTAAAAAAAGATGCAATTACACAAATCAAACCTCATAAATATCAAATTAACCATTTTCAAAATACAATCCAAAGGAAAATACAAGAGCTTTTAATTTTTTCCATGATAAAGGACCAATTTATAGAAACACCTACCTCATAAATAGAGGAAACCTTACACCTTCAAAAATTGTGATTGGAAATGAATAGATAAACTCCACTCATACTAAGATCTATAAGAATTATAAAAAATTCACCATTATATCGTCTAGATACATCCATCATAACCCATAAGAGTTTTAATGCTTGAAGGAAAAGCAATATTGAGGAGAGATCTAAAATTATGAGATAAAACATGTGAAAATCATAACAGACCTCAAAGGGATCCACAGAGATTGAATAGTAATCACCAAAGAACCAAATGGAGAACCTTATAGAGTATGAAGAAAGGGTTGAATCAAGATAATGAGAATTAAAGGTGTGATTTTCTTTTAAAATGAGTAAGGGTATTAAGTTAGTTTTTCAATTTTTATAATACCATAAAAGTCACATAGCTAGGCTGCATGATTAAGAAAACCTTATAGTCCCTAATATACCCCAAAACCAAAGTGAAAGGTTACCTTAGAATAGACACACAGTTATAAAAACTACTCCCAATATGTGAAACCAAATTTTTAACCAAACCCTACCATTTTTATAGTTTTCATGGTGTTATCACATGGTTAGGAAAAAAATTCTCAAAACCTAAAAAATTCCAAAAAAATCAACAAATCATTATTTCATGTCTACCAAACTGTTACTACTAACTGTATAAATACCAATCCCCTAAATTATTTTTCCCAAAATTCCAAAATATCAAACCCTAATCTTAAATTCCATAAAAACTAATAGGGAGACAAAATAAGTAGAAAATAAAACAAACCTATGACCGAGAGGTTTTACCAATTATTCTCATTAAGAAAACATCTGTTCAAAGAAATAACTCAATATTCTGGAATCAAAAAGAGATAAGGACATAACTACTTCATTAGTGCTTCAAAATCCCATGTCCCATGGGTATCCTATATGTAGTGATACTATAAAAATACTATGAGAATAATTTTACAACACAATAATTTTTTTATAATCAATAATATGAACTAGTTTCTCAACCACTAAGGTGTTGGGATCAGGGTCACCCTATTCCCATTCTTTTACATGAGAAAGGTTTGGTTGATACCTCTTTATTTGGAAAATAAGAATCATATAATGAATTCACATAATGAAATATGGTAAGTCCAATTAGCATTCCACATTTCCAAGATGTTAGGTGATATCAAAAGGGCTAATAAAACTAGGTGACAACTTAGCTTATCTTCCCAAATAATGATGAACTAAATGAGGTGAAAAACTGAGAAAAACCCAGTCACCATAATCAAACTCCATTGGAGGATGATGGTGGCCAAAATGAAATTTTTTATGACATTGATCCATCACTAAAATTATTTAGAGAAACTACACATTATCCATAATCTCTTGAAAATACTTAGTTATACTAAATATTTCTATCTCAATTCTAGTCAACATAAAGGTGTTATACATGGACTCCCATACAACACTTAAAAAAGGAACATTTTAATCAATACACGATAAATATTTTTATAATATAACTTAACCAAGAGAAGATGGATTCCTTATGAACCACCCAAATCAAGCACACATAACTGATGAAATCATCAAGAATTTCAAAAAATTTCCCAATAAGTCTATCCATATAAGGGAGATACAATGTGCTTAACATCAATTGGGTGCCTATTTACCATTATAAACCTATCCCAAATAGTGATGTAAAATGATTATCTATATTAGAAACAATATCAGAAGGCATTCTATGGATGTTCATGATCTATCAGACCAATAGGTTTCTGAGCTCTTCCACTTTCACCATCTCTTTAATATGGAGAAAATGAGCTGATTTATTAAGTCGAAAAATAATCATCGTAATAAAAAATATTCCAATAGGATTATATTTAAACATTTCTATAAATACCATTGATATATCATTCAACATACACACCTAAATTGGTAACATCTAAAAAAACCAATATGTACCTAGTGGTCAACATTAATCTTCTTGAAGGTAAAACATCATGATACGAAGTCTAAAATATATTTCCTCATCCTCAGTCACCAATACTAATGTCTCAAATCATGAGACATAATGGTAGTAGTAGGGTGTATAGACCGACTAGAATAATTCCCTCTATCCATCTACTATTTCTTTGTATTTATCAGAATTTCCAATATACCTCAGAAATGTAACACACCATCCGGAAACCAAGACCAATCACCTAAGGTCTACCCACCATAATAGATTTTACTAAAACATTAAAAACCCGTGGCTATTTTTTGTATAAGGTAAATTAAATCATCAAATGAAGAATGTTATTTGAGATAGATAATCACACTTACCCATTAACTTCATTCACATAAAAACACATTTTTGGGAATAAACTCATTAAAGACCTTTCTTCCACTGATTCGTTCACTTGATGAGTCGATAAATCATTTCATAATGAATCATATATGATATTCACTATTACTAGTTTATATGAAATATAAAAATAAAAGGTATTTGGATACTCTACCCAGTTCATCTATCGTAGGTTCAAATCCCTCTGGGTAAAAATGTTCTTTAGGTTCTTATTATATTAATATACAGTAAAACGTTCTAAAAATAGATAGTTATTCCATGTCTTGTGATAATGCATCATCATATAAAATTCAAGATCAATGGTAGGATAATTATCCTCATGAGGGTGTATTTGGAAAGATCTATTATCCACCACCCACTTAACTTACACCAGAACACATCTGAACCACATACATGCGGTATCATAAAAAATGTCATAGAAAAAAAAATAGCTCTAAAAGAATAAAAACAAGAGATAAAGTAAAACTCACATGAAGTTCCAAAAAAGATCTTTAAAAATTATCATTTTATTCAAAATTAACACCCATATGGGTTAAATGTCTCATAGAATATGCATGCTTTTATAAATCCTGAAAAAAAATCCTATAATAACCAGCCAAACCCAACAAACTTTAAATCACAAACACATTCCTAGTTTGTTCTCATGAAATAACTATCTATGTATTTTTAGGATCAAATGATATTTCTCTTTTAGATATGAAATGGAAGAAACAATTTACCTTTTGTATCCAAAACCAAAATCAAGATAGATTTCCTAACATATGATGTTCATTCATAGTTTTTTGAACAATATCTAGATGATCCATATATTCTTAATCTATCATAGAGTAAACTGAGATATCATCTAAAAAAACCCTAAAAGTGACTACAAACTAATGAAATATCCAATTGAAAAATTCTATAAAATCTAGAAGAGTCTTAGTAAGAGAAAATGACATAACCAAACAGTCATATTGTCTATAATTTCTCTCTATTGTTTCCTTAAGAATATTATACTCTCAGTATCATAGTTGATGATCTAATGATCACATATTAATATTATAAAATAATAAGGATCCCCTAAGTTGATCAAACAGACCATTAATATAAGGAGAACTATACTTTTTATTAACATTCACCTTATTAAGATTTCAATAATAATTAGAAATCTACACGATTTAGTATTCCTTATTTGTAAAGAGAACATGTTAATCCTAAGGTGAAATGGTCAAATGAACAAATCCCATGGGATCTTGATCCTCAAGTATAAATTTAAGTTCCTTCAACTCTGTAGGTTCCATATGATAATATTATAAGGATTGGGGAATCAACCCCTAGAGAAGGTTACTAGTAAATTCAACCATCCTATAGGGTAGTAACCAAAGGAAATCATCCAGACATAATTCAGGTTACTCATTCACAATGACATAATGTAGTTAAAAAAAATTCTATTCAAAAAAATTATGAATCCTCTTTGATAATCGAAATGATATTTTCATAGGCTTAGGAATAAAAAGGCCAACACTCATAGACCCAAGATCCCAGTCACTTGAATGAAGTGAGTAGCCTCATAGAGAGGTAAAAACTAAACGTTATGATGATAAAAATTAAATTGTGCATTAATACAAACCATATAATCCATTCCGATGATGATTTAAAGGATATTAATATTTATAACTAGAAAATATCATATGTCATCACGATTTATGATTATATCACAGATCTCAGAAAATTTAAAACCCTTTCCCTTTCTCTTTCCCATGAGAGTAGGAAGATCCATCATAAATGACATAAAATTTGAGAATAATACCATTACATAAATAAATTTAGATGATATAAATGAATGCAATGTACTAATATAAAACAAATTCGTGACTATATAGGATGAAAAAACACTCTATACCTCTATCAGTAGATGACCCCATTTCATATTCCTATGGTTCATACTCTACTATAAAATGCATCCAAAATCACCCCCTCCACGAGTATTAGTTGATACATGAGTATACCCCATTAGTTGAGAATGAAATCTACCACCATTTCATGCATCCTAATAAGACTTGTATCCTTTATAAAGGGTGGATCCAACTTTACTTCCCTAAGATACTTTTTTAAAATAGTTCTTTAGGTGACCAAATTGTCCTTAGTGATCAGAAATCCTAAGTGCTATCATATAGTTTGGCATAGTATGGCCAGGTGTTACCCACTAGAAAGAAACACAAATAATAGTCCCCAATAATACCTTATAACTAATCTTGATGTAAACTAAGAACAGTTTCTGCCCCTCCTTTTATATCAATATGATACACCCTTGATAACCCCTACTGTAATAGAAGTTCCACTAAGACCTATCTACCTAGAAATTTTTTCCTCATCCATAGTCTCTATATAAACCACCATTAAAAATGATGATGGGAATATGAAAATAATCATTTCTAGATCTTGGGATTATGAACCATCACAAAAATATATCCTAGAGGTAATTTTTAGTGAAACTTTATATAGAAAGATAAACTAACTCGGTGAAAAGGTAGAATACTCAATCCCTAAAAGGTTTACTTGATCTAAGTAGAAATTTTTTAATCATTTTCCATACACAACATCTTAGGATGGAAATACTAATTGGGTGCCTTCTTGTAGGTTATCTAAGTGAATTTCTTAAGTAAATTATATTTCATGATAGAATCCAACCAATTCCTTCTAGGGAATTAAAGTAGATTAGTGGAAATGTCAAACTTAGAGTCCTATATATTCTTCCTCCAACTTCTCTATATTATATAAGACTATTACTTAGGTTAATGGGTTAATTTTTCACAAAATAGGATTTTTGGATATTCTTTGGTAAACACTAAAGCATGATCCACTATCTTTTCCTAGTTTTCACCACACGGTTGACCCATGAATTGAATATTATGAATTAAATTTCCCACAAAAAATGGTATAACTAGAGGTTTTTCCAATGAGACTTTCCCCATAGATCCACCCCTCATATTCAAATATATCTATTTACAAATCATTATATATTAAAAACTAGAGATAACATCTGATTAGCTTAAGAATATAGTATTAAATAAAATATGAACATTAAGAATCCATCGTAAATCCCTTAAAAATGAATTTTAGGAAACCAAGGATTTAATAAGTATTGGTTATATACATCCATATTAAGAATAAAAAATGAAAAGGTTTATCTAAATAAACCCAAAATAAATCTCAAAATCTTGTTGGAAAAGCCCTGACCACCCAGGGTAACTTATGGACAAATGTGAAGGTGAGCTGGCCAGGAACCCTTTCACACTTTCCACCACACTATCGATGTTAATTACTCCATTATACCAACAAAACCTAGAATAAACCTCAACTAACACAATTTTAATGGAAAAACCCAATTTAACTTGAAAAATTACCTAAGATGGCCTATAATAAGGCCCAATGTGCATTTCTAATTACCGCAGGTTGGAAACAAGCTCACTAGTATCAACATACAAAACTATGAGACCTATTTCACTTTGAAAACATAGAAAATAATGTCCTATTTATAACTAGATAAAGAAAAAAAATTATATTACATTATAAACGAAGAGGTAAAAAACCTTAAGATATAGAAAATAATGATGAAAGATAATATGGAAATAAAACAAATAAGGAAAAAATCCAAGTCTCCATTCAACTGTCTGTCTCCAACATCCCAAAACCACCATGGAGAGACACCAACCAAGAGAAGCAGTTAAGCTACATGAAACCCTTCCCTTTAATAGTATCTTACAAAACCAAGTTGGCACACAACCAATGGAATATGTAGGGTGTTAGGAATACACCATATAGGATACTACCATTACTCTATAGAATTTTTACCACTATTATACCATTAGTTCTAGTTTTAAGATGATAACATTTTCATAAATAAATTATCTTTGTAATCATTTTTGATTTTTTTGGTTTTCCTTTAAACTAATAAAAAATCAAGGACAAAATAATATTATTATAAAAATTATGATAATATGGAAGTAAATAATAAAAAACCATCTACATATAAAAATATAACCATGTGAGAAATCATATTATGAAACATTACCATCATGAATAAAACCAATAAAAATGGTATTTAGCCTATGAGAAAACATAAATAGGATATAAAGGGAATACAACTTGGTATAAATTGAATCCTAATGATAATTATTCCTACCATAGTCTATTGGTATCATAACCAAAATACATTGTGGAAGTCACAACAACTAGAAATATGATTATGTCTATAACTCAACACACCCACGGTTCCCAAGGTTCTATGGTTTCCCAAAAACGTTCAATAAAACCATTACCACAATTTAATAAAATATTTCAAAAAATTAATCATTATAAATCCCATCATTTAAAAACTATTTTATATTCAAAACCATCTTTGAATAATTTTATTGAACACATGAAGTATACAAAACTATTTTTCAATAAAATCCCTTTTAAAACTATTTTTCATAAAAAAATATATAAAATTACACAAAACAACCATCAAAGATATTTAAAACCCTTTTTTACAATCCAATACAAAGGAAAATACAATAAACATAAAATTTCCTTGAGTGTATACTATTATATAGAGAAACCCACCTCAACAATGAAGTAAACTTATATTCCTTAAAAAATTGTGGTTTGAAATTAAAAGACTGGGTATTCTCAAGACAAGATCAATAAGAAACATCATAAATTCAACATTAATCATCTTAATCAAGCTATAAAATTCCTTAATAGTTTCAACACTTATAATAAAAGAGATATTGAAGAGAGATCTAGAAAAAGATGAATAAAACATGGGGAAATCAAAAAATACCTCGAAGAGATCCTTTATAACTAAGGGAGAATTAAAAAATATTTAATTGGAAATACTCTTAGAGCATTATGTTAGGGCTGGGTCATGTTAATGAAACATTAGGATGAAATTTCGGTTAGAAGGAAACAAGGGTATTAAGGTAATTTTAATTTTTTAAGAAAAATGTATTGGTTTCACAGTTACGCCACATGATTAGAAAAAAAGTGCACTAAATATGATGTTACAACCATCCCTTAAAAAATAAAGAACACAGTTACCTAGGAATAGGTGTACGGTTAGAGAGACTATGCTCTATCCATTCAACAACTTCTGTACCCAAAACCAAAAATTCCTATGGTTTTTTGGGAGTCTCTTATAGTTAGGAAAACAATTATCAGACTATGAAAAACACCATTGGAATTAAAAAATCCATAAAAAATGGTTAGTGCACCACACATAGAACATGGAACTAACCCGTTTCTCCAAAAATTTTAAAATCATAGCCATGGACTCCCAAAAACCATTAAAACCACGATAGAGACAAAAGAATCTCAAAATAAAACATACCTTTGATCTGGAGAGTGTCTTAAAAATCATCATTTTAATGAATATCAATAAATATTCAATAATTCTATAGTAGGTTATCAGTCATCTTGGGTATGGTGTGGTATTGTTGTTGTGTTTTTATATATCACATCCTTCAACGAAAAAATTATAAACTGAATACTATAGAAACACTTTGTTGTACCCTTTGATATGTTTGTATTATTACATATGAAAATCTATTATATCTTTCCATATATTATATTATTCATTGTATTACATAAATATCCTATTTTCAAAACTATGATCTCATCATCTCACTACCAACGTTACCCTATCTAAAATGTGTATGAATTAATGGACTATATTGTTTGATTAGATATTATCTTATTAATATATGACATATGAGTGCTCTTTTAATATTTATTAATACAATATATTCTGATTACATGGAGAAGTAAACATGTGAAAATAGGCATAACAATTTGAAATAAACATTATAACATAATTAGAACAGGGTTATCTCATATGACCATAATATTATATATTTTATGAAAATATATCAAAATTTTGATAAAATATAATCGGAAGATATTTATTGGAAATGTAACACATAAAAATGAATGTCTAATTATAGAACACTAAAGAAGAGTTTGTATTGAGTTAATACCACACATCAAATTTTTTATAATGTATTAAGAATTTTTTAAATTCTCATGGTATTAATTCAACCCTTGGTGAAATATGGGGATGCGTATATATGTCCAAACAAACCAATAAAATGTGACATGATTTATATCCATTCTCAAAACATCATAGGTTAAAGTTTTCTATTTTCTATTTCTCTTTTAATAGTAATGTTTTAATAGACTATGGGGTGAGAGAGAAATTATACACAGAATTTTTTTGAGTGATTAAAAAAATTAGTGGATACTTTTAGAGGTGGGAATCCTTTTTGGTATCTAATAAAACTTGTTCACCCATTGTATGTAATGATTCAACATCAATAGTAAGGATTTTCCTTTATTTTATTCTTTATTACTCTTAGCCAATAATGGAAGATCATATAGAGAGTGGTTTTGTGAGGATATCACACTCCATTTCTGGAAATGATTTTTCAAACAAAACCCTCTAGGGTTATTTTATCATGTTACATAATGATTAGAAAATGTTTTTAAATTTAATGAAGATTATAGAATTTATATCAACAAGGATATCATGGAAAATTATATGCTAATTTTTTGATGATATGTATTGATCATGCATGGCTAAATTTTAGATATTAATCATTGTATCACACACAATCATAACTGAAATAATTGTTCATTATAGATCATGTTCACATAAACCAAAACAATAGATTCAAAATGAAACCATTATATACAATATCATAATCAAAATTTTATTTCAAAACACTTATTTTTCATATAATTTGGGGTTAAATAAATAAATATCATCTTCTAAAATTCAAAACATAGTTTTCAATATTGATATATCAAAAAATTAGATTCATAACATATTTATGACTGCTTTACGATATCAATCATCCACTATATTTCATAATGCGATACGTGATGTCATATTCTACCATATAGAATAATGGAAGGCTTGTAATATGGGATACCATAATAAACAGTTCACTATTTAAATATGTATTCCAATATCTAGTTTTTTGATATGTTTATATCACCACATATAACATATTAATTTTTATGATTATTAATAAAATGATTATATAAATTAAAATTTTATAAAAAATATAAAATGAAGGAATTTAAAAAGTTTACTTTATCTGGAATAATATATAAATAAAATTTAAATTATGGGATTTTTATAGTTTATTATTGATTAACTGTTAATATTAATGTTTAAAAATTGATATGGTATTAAATTCAGAATTTTGATGTAAAATGTTTATATAAATATTATAATGTTTTTTTAAATAATAAAATTTGTAAAAATAGAGATTATTTACTTTAGGTTTATGTTTCTCAAAAAATAAAAATATGAAATGTTAATGTTTAAGCATTGTTTTGAATATTTATTTAAACCACAAAAATTATTGTTTTATTTGATTAGATCAATGTTTAAATAAATATAAAATATATGAAACTAAATAAGATATATTGTTTACATTATTTATTTTATGAAAGGTACCTATGTGTATAATGTAAATGGAAAATAGTAGTATTAATAATTGAGAAATAAATAGAAAGTTATTATATTTATATTATATAGAAAGTCCATTATCTTATTATAATAAATTATGAATATTTTACATTTATATGAAATGTAATTTTCATTATATATCTTGTATAAATTTAAAAATTGATTATTTATTTATTTATACCCTTAATCCTTAATATAAATTATTTATACTATGGTAGATAGTATTATCTGTTTAATTTTTTAAACTACATTAATAATATGTCATTTAACACATTTGTAGAGTTTCATGGAAATTTGTAACATGATACTTAATTTAATTTAATCATGGTTTGTGGTTTGTTTTTTATAATTTCAAGGAAAACATTTTATTATAAGTATTCTTACTTATATGAAGTAAAATTCATATTGAAACTATGAATAATGGTTTTTTATTGATCTATGGATAGTGGGACTATTAGTTAGTCTTCTATTGGAATAAAGATTATGGTTATGTCTTGAACAGTGGGGTTTGTAACCTATTACCCAATACATGATCACGAGTAGGATTAATTTTTCATATGATTTTAATAATTTAATTAAAGAATTTTCATATTATATTTGTATTTAATTCATATATATATATATGTGTTAAATATTATAAATTATAATTTTAATGGTTTAATAATACTAATTATTAATTACATAAATATTTATATGAGGATAAAAAAGTGGATAATGATATTTTTTAAAATTGAAATTTTTATATTAAAATGATTGGAACATTCTAATTTAGTTGAAAAAATGAGTTGTATAAATTAAATATACTAGAAAAATGCACACATATAAAAAATAAAAGAGATAAAAAATATATGTGATTTATATAAGTGGTGATAAAATTTATAAATCATTTTGAAATACTATGTATTAGATTTATTCAATAATAAAAACTTTTGAATACCTTGATTGTTCATCATGGTTTAACCTGATGGTTAGGTAACCATGGATTATATTAGTGAAGATATGTAAAATATAGGTGTACCTAAATGTTAAATTCACCTACCTAATGTAACATTTAGGTTAGGAAAATTATAGAAACCCTAACTGAAAGGTTAGAAGAGAACTAGATTTGGCATAATCCTTATAAACTATAAAGAAAATATAATTTCTAATAGAGTATAAAAGAGTTAAAAATAATATAATTTATATGATTCCCTATTTTTTTATTCAACATAAAAAATAGTAATGATAAAATAGGATAGTAAAATGTGTATATTGGTAAAAAAAATATGTATAAAGTAAATACATAGTCCTTATTTTGTATTTTAATTTTTTTATTGAGTATTTTTAGAACATAATAGTCTGTATAAAAATAAATCAATTATATTTTAAAATATTAATGAATACATATTAAAAATTATCTTTGAAGTAAATTTTTAAAAATGAAACGTAAAATTATTGAAATTTTTAAAATTGGTATAAAAATTTCATAATAGTTTTAAATATGGGGGAAAAATTCTTAATTTTTGAGCATAACCACTTTTCAAGGAACCTAGAAAAGAATTTAAGAAAGAGTATAGTTATGCTTATAGAAAACATAAGAAATTGTTCCTTGAAACCAATCTACATTTATGATTATTCATATAGATCCCAAGTTGTAGATGAAACATAATAATGGGGCTGTATATGAAATAATAGTTTGACTATAAATACTCTATAAAAAATATGGTATACATGAGATTTTTTATGTTTTTAAATTATTATTTTTGGTATAAAATTATTGTAAGTACATTTTTCCAATCAAGAACACAGTATGTGAAGTTATGAATAGGACTATGAGTGGTGAGGGTAACCACTTAGGATAGATATGGTTTTTGACATTATCTTGCAATCATTATTAAATATACTTAATAAATTCATAATTAATTATAACAACAATGTGTTTTAAAAAAAAAAATTCAATATTTTTAGGACATAAAACCATGAAATTGGAGGTTGAAGCTGATGTTCAATGATGAATAAATAAAATTTTAATGGTAAAAGTGTTTCTAGAGTAAAGAATGAAGTCCATAGAGTGAAAAATTCAACTACATTAAAACCTAAATTATCTATCATTCAGGACATGAAATATTTACTCTTTGGTAGAACAATAAAATTTATGTACAATTTCATATAATTATTGAATATTTTTAGATAACATATTCAATATTCTATATTATGTGTTAATTTTCTAATGATCAAATTTTCACTCAAGTGTGATATTTAATCTTAACTGTACATTTTAAAAAATATATATGTAAAGGAGTTAAAAAATAAATAGGAGATTATAAATAAACATATAAAAGAGAAATAAATTTGTTCTTATTAAGTGAAATGATATATTTTTAGGCCTTTCTAATAGTAATGATGAACTAGTTACATTTTTTGTATTATGTGATTAAAAAAAATATGATGAAAAAAATATGATGAAAAAAAATATATTTTATAATGAATGTTATTTTAATCACATTTATTATATTATAATAAATGCTAAAATATAGTATTAAAAGAAATATATAAATAAAATAAATTATAATTTGAATTCCATAAAATTAAAATTCTTTATAAATGTGATTTATTTCATATTTTAATTTTTCTTTTAAGGTTATTTATCTAAAAAACAATTCATGTAATGTAAAAAATTCATATGAGATATGATTTTTTTTAGAATCCCATAAAGGAAATAATATTTGATATATTGTTTTCCTAGAAAATTTGTGTGGAGTATCATATATATTTAATATATTTGTTCTAATGGTCCAATGTAAGTTATAATATATATTAGGGAAGTTCATGGATAAAAAATAAATTAATTTAGAAAAATATTGATATTTTATACTATTTAATCCAAGATAAATTCACTAAGAAAATATACTAAGTACACAATACTAATCTTTTCATTGAATTTTATATTCTTAAAAATTTGTAATTATAAAATAATTTTTTAAATAATGTTTATATATATCATAATATTTGAAAATATGAAGTAAATTTAGTGGGAAAGAATTTTCAAAAATTGAATTTAAGGATTAAGGATCCTAATTTCACCATTATCCAAATATTCTTTCACTAAATTCTTGATCCAACAAAATTTTTGAGGGGAGGGTTAACTTTTAAGATGATTATATGGAGATCTTATAATTGTAACATGATAATGTAACGTATTAGGTTAAAATGAGTGAAATAATCAAAACAAATAGTCATTATAATATTTATATATTTGTATTTAATGTGATTAACAATTATATGGATATATAAAATTTTCAATTTTATCTTTAATGTGTTTTTTGATTATGAAAATTTATTACAGTGTATAAATAGATATCTACCTTATCATCCAGTCATGCATATTTCATATATATTAATAGTTTAATATTAATAAAATCTTTAGAGAAAAATATCTATGTTATCCATTTAATATGATCATCATAGAAATGAATGATTTTGTATAAAATATCTATGGTTTTCTATGCTCAATTTGAGTATGGTGAATACAAAGATACAACTTTCACACATGATTCATGAGTGTGACTTGTGTTCTGGATTGACCAAATTATTATACCATATGAAATCTATTACATAGAGTCATTGTTATTCTTTGGGTTCATGTTTCATATTAATCCTCATTTTATAATGTTTACATGGTCAAGAACCCATGAGGATATTAAATATGGTTTGGAATTTTTGAAAGTATTTGGTGTGTTTTATTTGTTTTACTCTATGAATGAGTGTCAGTGAAAATATTTGTGGGCCACCTTGATGTATCAATAATTTATTTTAGATATATTTAAATGATTTTAATTTCCTTAAATTTATTAGTATTTTATTTTAATATTATTTCAATTTATTGAGTTAACTTTGGTTTTTGGAAATGGAAAAACAATGATTAATGTTTAGAAAAATTTAAGGCCTTAGGCCAGTACCACCCAAGTAGCCTTACATTAGGGAAAGTATCCATGATAATAGTTAGTAGGATCATAGAGAGGATATACATGAAAAATTCATGGGCAGTACATGCCTAAAGATAATGGGTTTCGGAATGGTAAGAGACACTTGACGTGGTGTCATTGTAGATCTATTTTTGTGGTATGATTTTGTACCTTAGGAGGAATTGAAAGGATGAGGAGTGATTTAACTAATAACCATGTGAAAGTATGAAGAGAAATATAATTTTAGACATGGATTAATTAGATATAGTTCACTATATAAAACATTTATTGGTTTTTTTGATATAAATCAATAGAGAGGCATGTTGTACCTCATGATAAATTAGGGTTTTCATTCCACACTCACTGATTTCAAAACATACATCAAACAACAGATTATATGGCAATGAAGATTTTGGATTAGCACAAAACCAATTGAAATTGGGGAAAATGTGAACTCCATTCCATATATAGATTCAGTTCACCTCAATAAAATATATTTAGAGTATCTGTAATATTAAAAAGATTCTAAATAGATGACACTCTATTGTTACTATAATTTCAAAAAATCATTATAATTTGAATATTGTGATACCAACATTTTCCTGAGAATTATTTATTTGGAATATGACTAAACATACTATATTATAAGAAGAATGGATGTTTAGGGGAGAAAAATGATTATATAATAACTATAATTATTTGAAGTTTGTGATTTGAATAATTTAGATGATAATATATATAAATTATTTATATGAATGTATCTATAGATTAGTTTTTAGTTTTTCACCATTGTATCCATGAATAGTGAATAAAAAGTAATAAATTACAATAAACCTCAATGCCTACAAAATCTAACACGATTATTTTTAGAAGAATTTAATGTATCATCACATTTTTTTATAGGTACAATAATTTGAGTAATATGTTAATAATTTATTATTAATATCCTAAAAAACAATTTTTACATTACTTAAACTAAAAAGAAACAAAGTAGTGAATGATAAGAGTAAGGTAGAGTAATAAACATTCAAAATTAATAAAGAGGAACTCTATGTTCAGGATTTTACTATTGGGGAATGTATAAATGAGATACAAAAATTTGGTTTGTATGTTGATTGATATATTTCCTATGGAAAACTTCTACATAAAAGAAGAATATGAGATGTTACATCTCTATAAATAATATCATTTTGAACATGAGTTTTGTGTAGTAAATGTAACACATTAATTTTGTTTGAAGGATTCACATAATCTGATATATAAGAAGATTTTTTTGAGAATTAATTAAAAATATATATGCTTGAATGAGGATATTAGTTTGAGATAATATGTTGGTAAATAAGATTTTTAAGAATATAAATTATGAAGTAATTGTATAATAATTAGTTTCACAAATTAGTCCAGAGTATACTAGACATAGTTATTCAAGAAGAAGAAATATAATAGTATAAATCCTGTTATGTGATGAAGAATTGTGAAGTAAAAATAATGTTATTATGAAATATATTTTATGAAAAATTTCATGTTTCTATTAAAGTGTTTAATTTGAGATATTATAAATTCAAAATACTGGACAAGTGACTAAGTAAAGAATCATACTATTTCAAAGGCTCGGAGGAAGATTAGTGCTTATTAACGAAGTCGTCGAGAAGACTATGAATTATTCTCATTAGTCTGATTTAGTGTTGATTACACCCTAAAATGTACTGACTTTAATTATTTATATATGAATATTAATTAATTTCAATGTCCATAACATACAATTTTAGTCCAATTCATATATTGAACTTCATTTCACACCATTGTGAAATTCATGTTTAATGTTTCAATTTGGGACCAATTAATCATATTCTTATGTAATACGTCATATTAATTATTTTAATTTTATTTTTGGGATATTATTTTTCAATTTTATTGTAATATTTTGTCTTTTAGGGTCAATCGATTAATCCCAATGGAAGATGTATATTTTAGGTAATGAATGCATAAATTCCTAGACAAAGCATAATGGGCCTTAGAAATATCAAACAAAAGTGGGGACCACAATTTAATCACAATGAAGATAAAATTTTAACTATAGAATGATAAAATTATGGATATAATTTCATTTAACTCTATTTGAAGATAAATATTATGTTTTTTAGGAGATCTTTGGAGCTTAAGTTGGCATTTAAATTATGGGATAGATTTGAAGACCATAAAAGTATCCCACCATTTCAAGCATAACATCTAATTGAATGATTAAATTGGAATAAAATGTTGAAATATTTTATAGAACACATGGATGAAAATATTTTTATTCTACAACCCCTAAATATTCATATATCTCCAGTAATAAATTAACACTTAAAAACGGGGATGAATCTGGATGAATTTTCTGGTCAACATTGATAAGTAAAAATTCCTTTTATTTCTCACAGTCCTTATGATTATCCCAATTAATGGGTAATGAATGTAATTATAAGGGGACATACCTATAGATCCTAATCATCATATATAAGGAGATTTTAGTGAAGGGATTGAGGCATCAATGTTTTTATTTCAATTGTAATTTTACACTTTCATTTTGTAATCACACCTTCATTTTTTCCATTTAAAATTTTCAATCATTTTAGTTTATTAATAATTTTTTTTCTTCATATTTATTTTTTTCTTTTCTTAACACAATGATACAGTTGAATTAAGGTGTGAATTTATTCAGAAAAACAATTGTGAAATTACTCACACAATGGTGGATTGTTTTTTATTTCAATGTTTATCTTCTTCAATCCATATTTTTAAGTCAACTCCCACCATCCATTGGGAGTTTTGAATTTATGGAAGGATTAAAATTTTATGGTTCAATTATAGAGAGTTTATTAGGGCTGGATTGGATGTTATTTTAATTAATTAAATTGTTTAATTCATTATATGGTTTGAAAGTAACATTCTTTGAATTATTTATTATTCATCTTCATTGACATTAAAAACTACAACTTTTGAGAACTAGTATGATCCAATTACTTTTAGTGACCATGAAATTGTTCTAATAAGTGAATTAGTTATTATCCTTGGAATTTTTTAAAAATTAAATAATATAATGATATTATGTACTTATCTAATTGGTGGAATATCTTGTGAAATAGTGTATGAGAAATTCAGAAGAAAAAAATTAAAAACCTTATTTCCCTAAACACTACATAGGATCATCCTATCATTTTAATTTTTTTAATTCAATTCATTTTAGTTATTTTATTGTTTTTTTAAATTAAATCATTAGTTCATAAAATCAAATCAATCCAAAAAACTCAAGCTAGAATCAAATTGAAAATCAATATTAGGAATAACCTAAATTTGGGAATTTATTTGACCAACCCTTGAATGAACACCCCTCACTTGGTGACATATAAAATAATTTCGATGATGAATGCTTAAAGGATAAATTTATAGACCTCTCAAGAATGGTTAATGAGATCGATCAAAATAATGTCCAAGATGTCTGAAATCATATCTAGCTTAATCCAAAACAACTTCTTGAACAATTATGTAAACAAATGGTTAAAATGAACTTGGATGTTTTAAAATATATATTATAACTAAAAATCATTGAAAAAAGTATAGAACATATGCCCACTCATGTTGTACCCTCCTCATCATTGTTTGAAAAATCTTGTTACTAAAAACCATGCATGAACAAATCTGACCTGTGAATATTTCCATGATTGGTAAGAATAATGAATATCCTAAAATAATGATTCCTAAAACCTTGATGGATGAAAAATATAATAGGAATTTGTAAGGACAAACTTCAAAATATGGGAAATTAGAGATGGGAAATGAAGTGAAATTAAAAATAAAATTTGAAAGACAACCTTAATAACTAGATAGAATTTTTTAAGGGCATCTAAATCATGATGAAATCAATTTTCTATCTTTACATCAGATAAACTTGTATCTATGACTTAAATCAATTTTAAATGAATCCATTAATGATTTTTTAGGAACACCAATCAGTAAACCCTTTGTTGAAATAAAAAACATCAAGTCCACACCCATTTCTAAAAATATCTAGGAGAATTGATGGTTGAAACTTCTTTTCAAATGAAACAATATGTGTTTTGAAACATTCAAAATAAAAACAAGTTCAATTCTAAGTCCCAATCTATGCCTAAATTTTTTATACAACTTGAGCTCGAATTCAAGGTGTATAAATAATCTCCCAACTCTTACGTTAAAAGGGATAATCAAAAAAAAAATTCAACATTTCATCCTCTCTAGAGTCTAATAATGTTAAAATTATCCTTCATGTTTCAGAAAATTTTATTAAAGAAATTGGATTGAACCATTTTGATATTCATGTGATTATCTCATTCACTGGGACCTATATGATTTTTCATGAATCAAATTCAAAACAGTCTTACCAACCACAGGGGAGAACCAATATAAATAAAGTTGTAGTGCATAAATATGGGGTTTTTAAAATTTTTAATGTTGGTATTTGATAATTTAGGTGGTCCAAGCCAAGCTAAAAATTTTAAATTATGATCTTCATAGGATGAAACCCAGTATCTTAATTTCTTTAATTTTATTTTGATTGTTTTGTGTTTTTTTTCTTAAGGAAACCCCTTATGGTTTCCAATGTGATATCATGTTTTTTGTTAGATTTTATATTTTAAGAAGTTTAGTATTTTCAAATAAAATTCATTACTTTTAGAGTTCAAACCCAACCATTAATCATCCCCATGGAGCCTACATGTAATGTGAAGTAAAAGTGAAACATTTCTTATTGATGTGTCATCACTTTAAACCAGGTGGTTTTATTCCTTGATTTAATTTCAAATCAAATACCCCTATTTATTCTCAATTATAATATATCTATTCTATTATCTTTAAAAATAGTGGGTAATTTAATTCTATGTTGGGGGGAGTTAAAATATGGGATTTGTAAGAAAACATATTGCGATTTTATGATAAAAAATTCAATTTAAAAAAAATCAATTCATTATCCATGAATTCATTAGTATAAATTATGAAACATAAAAACTAAAGGTAAAATGATTTTGAATTCTTAGATTATAATTTTAATTCATGTTTATTTTCATAAGAATAGTTTTTGAAATGTGTGGTTATCCGATGTGATTTTATAATGCTAAGATTTTCAACCTCCTAAAACAAATACCACAATTAAAATCCATAGGATTTTGGGTGTAATATTGATTACATGGGTCACCATAATCATATAATATAGTTTATGGAACTTTCATTTTAATTTTAGTATCTTATATTTTTTTAAAAAAGACCACATATAGCAATGGTTTTTATAAGTGTGTGATGTTTGGTACTTGGAGTTTGTGAATCCAAAGTTTCATTTCCCACTGTTAGGATTTAAATCTCTATTGTAGACCACAGAATTGATAATACATGTGTTATTTGACACTAGGGGATCATGAGATGATTGTTTTCTTGCATAGAGTTAGTTTATTCATACATATTGTGGTTTAAAAAAAGCACAAAAAATGGATACTCATCTTAAGGTTTATTGTGATTCTCACCTAACACTTACATTTTGTTTCCCCTTTAACATGAAATGACCCCCATTTCTTAGACTGATTTTTTATGCATAGAGTATGTAAAAAGTTTTCATAAAATGGAATTAAATTTCATATTTTCCAAGTACTTCTTTACTCGGGAAATTATAATATTCTTTGTTTATATCTTAATATTGATTTTTTCAATGTACATAAACACCAATTTGAGTCCAATTCATAAATGGAACATCATTTCACATCATTGGAAAATTTAGGTATAATGTGTTAATTTGGGCCTAATTAATCATATTCTTGTGGAATACATTATATTAATTATTTTAATTATATATTTTTGGATTTTATTGAAAACATTTATTGGAAAATTTTATATTTTAGGATCAATGGATGATTCCCTAAGGAGGATAGATATTTTTGGCAATGAGAAAAAAAATTCCAGGATAAAGCATAATGAGCCTAAGGACAATCAAACAAAATGAGGTCCCACAATTCAAGCCCAATGAAGCTAAAATTTTAATTTTATAAAGAGAAAATTATTGGGATCATTTCATTGAACTGTGTTCAAAGATAATTTTGATGTATTAAGGAGATTGATAGAGCCAAATTTGCCATTAAAAAGAAGCTCCAAATCTGAAGTCACATAAAATATATAAGAACCTGGTTCTTATTTTTGAGGTACGGGTTTCGTCCTTTCTCTTTTCCTTATGTGTTTTTTGAGAAGATAAGGAAAATGGGGAAAACTCACTTTTTTGTGGGTAAACACCGTGTACTTTTCCACACTCAGTGTACTTTGGCCATGTTGGATTAGTACACAGGGTGTGTATCCATGCTAGCAATGAAGGGTGTAAAAACCAACTACCTACCGTGTAGTTTGTATTTAAACGCTGTGTAGTCAGTCATAAGGAAAATAGTAAGGCCGTGAAGGCAGCTACCAGGTGAGCGTCAGTACATACCATGTATTCATGGATCACATGTCGTGTACTCATGTTGACTGATGAACAACGATGCAGTGGAAAGAATCTGTATAAGGAACAATTAAAAAAATTAAAAGTACACATCATATACTCAATAGTACAAGCCGTGTCATTTGTTTTTTTCGCTTAAAATTGGTAGTATCCTCCCCTGTTCACAGGTAAGGCTTAGAACTAGAGGAGGAGTTGAGAGAGAGGGCCAAACCTTTGAGGAGCTCCAAATCGCACGCCTTGAATCCATTTCCGCCTCTGTCGATCTTGTTGGAACTATATGGGTAAGCCTCTCCTTTTCCATAAGCTCTTCTTACTAATTCTTTCCCAAGGAAATGCTATTTATTTATTAAAGAGGTTTTCTTTAACCTCATATCTTCGTTGTTCATGGACGATTCTAGGATTTTCATTCACGTATACCACTCAGGGGCATTTGAGGTAGGTGTCTTGGTGTTTAAATTCCAACTGTTGTGCATTTTTGTGTACCATTTTGCTACGAACCCACGTTGGGGTGTCGTATGGTTGAGGACTTGGCTATTCAGAATACCTATAATTTTATAGGTAATTAAATGTTATAATAAAATATTGTTTGGGATCACTGCTTGGATCCAGGACCACCCCCGGGGGTGCGTTCTTCTGTTTAGTCATTTGGCCAGGATACCTGAGGGTACGCCATTGTAATAATGATTATTTAATTGCCTTGAGATGATTTTTATGTGAATTTCTTGATATATATTGGGCATGGCCTAGTTACTTGTTTATCCTGAGGGAAATGTTTTACTTATCCTGAGGGAAGTGGTTCTATTAGCCCAATGGAAAGATTTTGATTACCTGAGGGTTTCGTTTCAGTTTGTCCTGAGGGAAAGATTGTATTTTCCATAAGGGAAATTCCTGAGGGTAAGGTTATAAATGGCCTGAGGGCAATATTCGATAGCCTGATGGCATGCCTGAGGGTACAGTTTTACTGTATTATCCTGGAAACAAGATTCTGATTGGCCTGGGGGATTGGTTCTATTGAGCACATAATGTTACTAAATTGAATGGTTAAATGAAAAATAAAATTAAAATATAGATGGTAAAGTTAGTTACTTTTGATTACTGCTTAGTTTATTGAATTTCACTACTGCACACTATTGTTCCATATTTTCACACATTTGGACACATGCCTTTGATGGGTGCCTACTGAGATTTATTTCTCACACCCTGTTTGGGTTCATGTCTTTGGCCCCAAACAGATTACATTCCAGTAGGTATGGATAAGGGAAAGGGTCCCTATACAGATACATGATTGTTGCTGAGGAGTAGGGGAGCATGGGACCAGGCTTAGGCTCGCGATGCTTCCAGCTGTTCTATTTTGTTCTATTGTACATGTAATTGAGCTGTATTGTATTGTATTGTATTGTTGTGTAACATGTTCTGGCTGTTTTCTAGAACTATAGGAATGTTGTAACATTATCTATATAACTGTTGGTTATCTTTTACTACAGTTGTTCATTTTAAATGTGTATGGTTTATTTCTTCCTCTGTTGTTGTATGTTGTATATTTTATTCTGTTGCTCTACACTTTGATAAAGGAGGGCATATTTTCCCCACTGTCAGACCTGGGCCATTGCTGCTAGTCGGAAGCCTCTGTCGTTTGGGGAAATTCACTTGAGGTCATGCGACCAACCGGGTTCGGGGCACCCGTTGAGTGGCACCCGGATATGGGAACATACAAAGTTGTATCAGAGGGGTTCTTTTCTTTCACTTACTATTTGGAGATTTATTCAAGGATATGATAGAAATGGAAGTTGGTAATAAGCTATGCCTGGGAGTAGCTAACCCGCATACAGGGAAAAGCCAGTCTACCTTATATTTTTGCAATTATTCTGATTTTTCAAATTTTACAGTTGATTTGATTTCACCATTGGGTGACGCACATGTGATTGTGATGTTTATATTTTATCCATGGGTTCGATTTAGTTGCAAAATGATGAGATGAGGGTATGCCATCTCATGATTAATTTAGGCACATGCTAGGAATCACTTGCCATGAATAGTTCCATACCATGTAGGTGCATTAGAAATTGGATGTTGTTGTGATATTTGTTGTGCTAGAAAAGCATGCTGTTGTGAGAGCTACTTTGATAAATAACTACTGTGTGATAGGGTATTTATGTGTGATTTTTTGATAGAATGGATTCCAAACATTGGTTTTTGGGGACTATGAGCCCTCAATGACCAGAATTTGGTGGATCATTGACTTTTAATTTTTTTTATAACACATATAAGATGCCAAACTTTTATTCGCGGGGAGTATGGGCCCTCACGGGTCAGAATTTGGAACTTAGGTGTTTGTTTTCAATATTTAATAGGTTCCAGAGTAGTTTCAGAGGCTTATTGTCTGGAAAACCTAGTATACAAGCCGTGTAGTTCCTCAGACAAACGCCGTGTGTTTTTCTATTCTGGAAGAAAAGGAATTTTTTTGAGTACACACTGTGTACCCTCAGTACACACCATGTAGACACTTCCCATGTCAAGGACCATGTTGGCGGGGACACGGGGAAGGGAAATACTTGGGGAAAACACACCATGTACTGTATGTACACGCCATGTAGTATTGACCCGGAGTCCGCATTTGTAACTAACAACACAGATGGAGGAGACCAAAAGACATAAACGCCATTTCCACTATGGAACACGCCGTGTAATGTGACCTGGGGACCCGGCCCTGTAGCTAATAAACATAGGTCAGTGTTGAACACGCCATGTGCCTGAGGGACACGCTGTGTAGTCCTTGCTAGTGGGAAAACATGTGGACTTAGCCATGTGGCTGGGGAAACAGGGTGGTGTACATGCCGTGTGCGGGTGTCACACGCCGTGTAGTCTCAGATGAGTAGTCGGTCGTGTCACGAATGCCACAGGTAGTTGGAATTTAAGCCAACACTCCATGTAGATGACATAAACTCCGTGTAGTCTTGTTCAGCCGGAGCCATGTGGCTAAGCCGTGTAGAAGGACCCGAGCAGGGGATGAAAAGTCAGGTATATGCCGAGTAGTCTTATTTTGCAAATATTGAAATGCCTTCTTCCTCCTGTTCCCTTTTTAGTCCCTTTATTACTGTATTTGATAATTTAGATCTAAGGTGCACATTTGACCTTTTAGAGTCATGCCACCGAGATGACCACGTGTTGTTTTCTAGGAGATCAGCAATGATTATACTCAAGATATGGTGATCCATTGGCGACCAATGGATCCTCTAGCAGAGCCAGATGCGGCAAAAATTGTATACCGGACACAGGTGCGGAGGATAAATTTCGTGAAGGCTTTATGCGGTTCATGAAAACCTTTTATGGAGCACTTACGGCTGCCACATCAATGGAAGAGATGAATCATATCTTCCAACTATAGCATCCGCCTACGTTTTTAGGGGATGGCACTCCACAGGAAGCAGTGTATTTGCTGGGGTCTATGTAGAATATTTTAGAGCATCTTGAGATGCCTTTAGGGTGGAGGGTCAAGCTCGCGACGTATATGTTGTGTGATTCCACCAAGTGGTGGTGGGATGTTACCACTCAGTCAGAGCATCACAGAGACATGGCGTGCGAAGATTTTCAGATAGACTTCTATGAATTCTTCTTCCCAGAGACGCTGAGGGAAGATAGAGATCGAGAGTTCATGAACATGCTGTAGGGCGCTATTTCGGTGATGGATTATTCTGCTCGCTTCACCAAGATTCAGCGTTTTTCACCTGTTCTGGTGGGTGATGAGATGTTGATGGATAGATGCTTTGAGGATGGTCTTAGATATGACATACAAGCATTGGTGAATGTTTTCAGGTTTCCTATAGTGCATTCTATCGTGAACGAGGTGCTGATTATAGAGAGGAACCTTCTGGAAGCTAGTGGTGCAGGCCAGGGAGGTTTGGCACTAGTTTTTGGTACTATTTCTACTAGGAAAAAGAAGTGATAGATGGATTTATCTCCCGATGGCAGTTCTAGCTAAGAGATTACTTCAGGTGGCCCAGTCAGGTGCTAATAGTGTGGTAAGGAGGGGCACAAGAGACCGCAGTGTCCACATGACCAAGTGGAGTTCTGATCTTGCAGCAATATGGGACATCTGCAACACTTTTGCAGGGAAATTCTACCAGTGGCTAGTGAGAGGGATTCTGTGCAGACTCCGTGAGCAGGAGCATGACAAGAAGCTTCTTAACAGTTAGGAAACTAGAATACATTACGGCATGCAGACAGAGATGGTGGTCATGGTCGTGGCAGCCAGACACCAGGATCTCAGAGGCAGTAGGGCAGGACAGCTCAGGGTAGCTAGGCTAAGTCATAGGGCCACGACACTGGGCAGCCATATGCAGTGTAACAGACCCAACAAGAGCAGGATCCTGGACCTTCTACTGTCAGAGGCACTATTCTAGTATCTTCTGTTTTATCTTCAGTACTTTTTGATATGGTTTCTACACATAGTTTCTTATCTGTACCCGTTGTGGAGAGCCCTGGGATCTGTGTTTCTTCTTCTTCTACTGTTATGATGCTAAACACTCCGTTGGAAACTAGAACGGATGGTGTGCGTCAGTGCAAGGAGTTACCCCTAGATGTTGGTGGGTGTCACATTCTTTAGGACCTCTATGTCTTAGAGACGATGGGCTATGATTTCATTCTCATGATGGACTGATTGGTTCCCTTTCGAGCCTTTTTGGATTGCTATCACCGTAGGGTGAGTTTCATGTCACCAGAGGACAGAGAATTTCTATACAAAGGTGAATGGGATGTTTAGGTGAGTCGAGCAGGACCAGAGCATCGTGGGAAAGGTGGTGTGATAGCCTAGATTGCAAGTTTATATCTGGATGACCAAGGAACTTGTCAGAAGTATTTCCCTCTAGTTGTAGATCATTTTAGGGATGTCTTCCCGGACGACTTTTTAGGTCTACCTCCAGAGCGTGAGGTTGATTTCTCTATTGATCTAGTGTCAGGAGCAGCGCCAATGTCCGTTCCTCCTTATAGGACAGCTACACCAGAGTTTCAGGAGCTCAAGAGGTAGTTAGATGAGTTACAGTCAAAGAGTTTTATCCGACCAAGTACTTCTCCTTGGGGTTCGCCTGTCATGTTTTCTAAGAAGGCAGACGGTACCCTCAGACTCTGTGTGGATTATTAGAAGCTGAACCAGTTGACGCTCATGAACCAATATCCCTTGCTGAGGATTGATGATCTTTCTAATCAACTTCATGGGGCATTAGTGTTCTCGAAGATTTACTTTAGATCAGGATATCATCAATTACACGTTAGACCATCAGATATACCGCTTACAGCTTTTCTGAACAGATATGGTCTATACGAGTACTTGGTTATGCCATTTGGACTCACGAACGCGCCAGCAGTTTTCATGGATCTAATGAATCAAGTATTCATTCTTTATTTGGATTCTTTTGTGGTAGTCTTCATGGACTACATCTTGGTGTACTCTCACACTCGAAACGAACATGCTGCCCATCTTGAGATCGTTTTGAGTACACTGAGAGAGCATTATCTATATGCTAAGCTCTCAAATTACCACTTTTGGATGGACCGGATACACTTCCTAGGTCATATCATCTCAGAGGAAGGAGTAGCAGTAGACCCAAAGAAGGTGAGAGATGTAGTTTCCTAGGAGCATCCTAAGAACGTGTTTGAGATAAGAAGTTTCTTGGGGTTGGCTAGTTACTACAAGAATTTTATACAAGACTTATCCCACTTAGCAGTGACGTTGACAGGTTTGACTAAGAAGGGTGTGAAGTTCTTTTGGACATAAGCTTTTGAGTCAGCCTTTCAAGAGTTTAAGGGAAGGTTGACATTAGTACCAATCCTGATACTTACAGACGAGGGAAATATCTTTATAGTTTACTATGATGCATTAGGTATTGGGATGGAAGTTGTGTTGATGTAGGGCGATCGAGTAGTTGAGTACGGGTCTCGGAAGATGAAGCCACATGAGAGGAATTACCCGACGCATGATCTCGAGTTGGCTGCAGTTGTTCATGCATTGCGATGTTGGAGACATTATCTCTTGGGAGAGCATTTTCTGGTTTTCACCGATCATAAAAGTCTCCAGTATATCTTTACTCAGAATGTCTTGAATCTGAGGTAGCGAAGGTCAGTCAAAAAGCTTTAGTCCTTCGATTTTGATCTTTCCTATACACCTGGTAAGGGTAATGCAGTTGCTGATGCACTGAGCAGGAAGACTTATATACAAGCAGTTCATGAGGCCAGTGGTGAATGGCAGCTTATGGCTTTGTTCTCTGAGATTCATTTGGAGGTACACGACAGTCCGGGGAAAACCTATCTTTCATCTTTATATAGGCCTTATAACCTCCTGGATAGAGTGAGGATGAGATATCTATCTGATTCGGAAGCCCTAGTTTTACGGGAGTCAGTGGAAAGTGAGGACCCTCCTCCTAGATGAATGATATGCGATGATGAGGTACTACAATTCCATGGATGAGTGTGGGTTCCAGGGGATATACACAAGGAGCTGATACAGGAGTTTCATGCTTCATCTTGGGAAGTTCATCCCAGAGTTACCAAGACGTACCGTGACATGAGATGTCAGTATTGGTGGCTGGGTATGAAGAGTGAGATATCTGGTTTGGTTACGAGATGTTCCACCTGTCAGCAGGTGAAGGCGGAGCATTAGAGGCCAGCCAGACTGTTACACCAGTTACTTATTCTACACTAGGAATGAGATGATGTCACGATGTACTTCATGACTAGGTTGTCAAGGTCACCTCGAAGAAATGATGTCGTGTGGTTTGTTGTGGACATACTCACAAAGGTAGCTCAATTTTTTCCGATCAAGGAGACCTTCAGAGTTGACGAGCTCGAGAAGTTGTATATCTGAGAGATTTTACGTCTTCATGGGGTCCCTCGTTCTATCATTTCAGATAGGGACGATCGTTTTACATCACGTTTCTGGAAGAGTTTTCAGAGGGCACTGGGTACACAGGTGATTCTGAGCACAGTATACCACCCTTAGACCGATGGACCGTCAGAGCATACGATACAAGTGCTAGAGGACATGTTGCGTGCATGCATCCTAGACTTTGGGGGATCTTGGGAGAAGCATATGCCCCTATTAGATTTTGACTATAATAATAGTTTTCAGGAAACTATTGTGATGGAACCATAAGAGGCTTCATATGGTAGGCCGTGCTGATCACTGCTAGTTAGAGGTAGGTGATGCAACTTTACTGGGACCACATCTCATGCAAGAGACTTCTGAGCAAGTCTAGTTGATTCAAAAACAGATGGCTATTGGACAGTCTCATCAGAAATCTTATGCTGATCACCGCATATGACCCATGGAGTTCATGGTAAAGGATTAGGGTTTCCTACATGTTTCACTGAGGATGAGACATAGATGGATCAAGAGATAGGGTAAACTTTCACCGAGGTATGTGGGACTATTTGAGATTATGGAGAGAGTCTGTCCGGTTGCCTATCCTTTGAAGTTACCACAGAGGTACTGGACCATGCACGATGTCTTCCATGTATCTCAGTTGTACCACTATCATTCAGACCTATATCACGTCTTTCAACATGAGGAGGTTGAGCTTCAGATCGATGCATCCTTTGAGGAGAATCCAATTCGTATAGTTGATAGAAGCACGAAGGTTCTATGAGGCCGGTCAGTTCCTCTCGTATGGATGCTATAGAATCATGGCCAAGTACATGAGGAATCTTGGGAGCAGGAGACGGACGTATGTGCTAAGTGGCCAGAGTTATTCTGAGCTTTATCATCACCTCCCTTGGAAGGGAAATTCAGAGATGAATTTCTTTAAGGGGGGAAGTTTGTAAGAACCCGGTTCTTATTTTTGAGGTACGTGTTTCTTCCTTTTTCTTTTCCTTAAGTGTTTTTGAGAAGATAAGGAAAATGAAAAAAACTCACCTTTTTGTGGGTACATGCCATGTAATTTTCCACACGCCATGTACTTTGGTCGTGTGGGATGAGTACACAGGGTGTGTAGCCATGCAAGAGATGAAGGGTGTAAAAACCGACTACACGTTGTGTAGTTTGTATTTACACACCGTGTATTCAGTCGGAAGGAAAATAGTATGGTGGTGAAGGTATCCACTAGCTGATCATTAGTACACGGCGTGTATTCATGGATTATACATCTTGTACTCATGTCGACTGATGAATAGTGCCGCGGTGGAAAGAAGCTGCCGAAGGAACAGTTAAAAAATGAAAAGTACACGCCGTGTACTCAATAGTACATCCCATGTAGTTTGTTTTTTTCTTAAAATGGGAAGTATACTCCCCTTTTCATAGGGAAGTCTTAGAATCGGGGGAGGAGTTGGGAGAGAGGGACAACCCTTCGTAGAACCCCAGATCGCATGCCGTGAATCCGTTTCCACCTCCATCGATCTTCTTAGAAATGTACGGGTAAGCCTCTCCTTCTCCTTAATTTATTCTTACCAATTCTTTTCTGAGGGAAAGTTATTTACATTTGAACAAGGTTTTCATTCACCTTAGATTTTTGTCGTTCTTGTCCGATTCTAGGATTGTCGTTCGCGTATATCGCTCAGGGGCGTTTGAGGTAGGTGGTTTGGTGTTTAAATTCCAACTGTTGTGCGTTTGTGTGTACCATTTTTCTTAGAACCCATGTTGGGGTGTCGTATGGCTATGGCCTTGGCTTTTAGAATACCTATAATTTTATAGGTAATTAAATGTGATAATAAACTATTGTTTGGGATCACTGCTTGGATCCAGGACCACCCCCGAGGGTGCGTTCCTCTGTTTAGCTGTTTGGCCAGGATACCCGAGGGTATTCCATTGTAATAATGATTATTGAATTTCCTTGAGAGGATTTGTATGTGAATTGCTTGTTATATGTTGGGCATGGCCCGATTACTTGTTTAGCCTGAGGTCAATGTTTTACTTAGCCTGGGGGGAAGTGGTTCTATTAGCCTGAGGGAAAGATTCTGATTACTTGAGGGTTTCGTTTCAGTTTGGCCCGAGGGAAAGATTCTATTTCTCCTGAGGGAAATTCCTGAGGGAAAGGTTATAAATGGCCTATGGGAAATAATTGATAGCCTAAGGGAAAGTCTAATGGCATGGTTTTACTATATTAACCTGTGGGAAAGATTCAGATTGGCCTGAGGGCTTGGTTCTGTTGGGCATAGAATGTTACTAAATTTAATGGTTAAATGAAAAATAAAATGTCAATATAACTGGAAAAGTTAGTTGCTTTTGAGTACTTCTTAGTTTATTTCATTTCACTACTACACACTGTTGTTGCATATTTTGACACAGTTGGACACGACCCTTTGGTGGGTGCCTACTGGGATTTATTTCTCACACCCTATTTGGGGTCATGTCTTCGGCCCCAAAAAAATTAAATTTTTGCAGGTATGGATAAGGTAAAGGGTCCCTATATAGGTACATGATTGTTGCTGAGGAGTAGGAGAGCATGGGACCGGGATTAGGCTCGCGATGCTTCCGACTATTCTATTTTGTTCTGTTGTACCTGTACTTGAGCTGTATTGGATTGTACTGTATTGTTGTGTAACATGTTATGGTTCCTATCTTAGAACTGGAGGCATGTTTCACCATTATCTATATAAATATTGGTTATCTTTTACTATCATTGTTCATTTTAAATGTGTATGGTTTATTACTTCCTCTATTGTTATATGTTGTATATTTTATTCCTCTGCGCTACACTTTGACAAATGGGGGCATAGTTTCCCCATTATTAGACATGGGCCCTCACAGCTAGTCGGTAGCCTCCGAAGTTTGGGGAAATGCACTTGATGTCATGTGACCTACCGGGTTCGGGGCACCTGGTGAGTAGCACCCAGATTGAGGACGTTACAAAATCATCCCACCACTTCAATCATAACATCTGAAAAATGATATAATTGGCCAGAAAATTTGAAATATTTTTGAGGAAACCTAGAATAAGATAATTTAATTCTATTTCCTATTTATATTAGGCCATATTCAGTTAAAAAGTGACATGAAATATTGGGGGTGAATCTGGTCTAATTTTCTACTGAAAATTGAAAATTGAAGATTTCTTTTCTTTATCACTCTTAGTTTGACTCTGGTTTTTAACAAGGAAGGAATTTAATGTTTAGAGGGTCAATTAAGAGATCCTAATATTCTTATATAAGAATATGGTGGTGATGTTATTTAGGAATCCATATTATTTTTCAATTGTAATTTACACTTTCATTTTTTAACCACACCTTAATTTTTTCAATGTATATTTTTCAATCATTTTAGTTTCTTAATAAAATTAGTTCTTATTCTTCAATTATAATTTTACTTTTTTAACAATTTTATATATTTGAATTGATGTGTGAATTTATCCACACAAACCATTATGAAATAACTCACACAACGGTGGAATGTTTGTTATTTCAATGTTTCTGTTCTTTAATCCCGCTTCTTTAAGTCAACTCCCACTATCCATTGATAGATTTTCTTCAATGGACGGATAAAAAATTTATTGTGAAGTTATAGGGAGTTTCATGTGGCTGGATTTGATCTAATTTGATGTTAATAATTTCATTAATTAATTATATAGTTTTAGAGTTATATTCTTTGACTTATTTCTTCTTTATCTTCACTGACATTAACGACTATGCATTTTGAGTGCTAGTAAAATACAATTCCTTATAGTGATCATGAAAGTGATACTCAAAGTGAATTGGTTATTGAACATTGAATTTTTTAAATATTAAATAGGATAATGATATTTTAGAATTATCTGATTGTTTTAAAATCTCCTGAACTAGGTAATGTAAAACTGATAAGAAAACAATTACATCCCTTATTTCTCTAACAAAATCATAGGATCATCCCATCATCTTTAATTATTATAATTTAAATATTTTTTTCTTTTATTATTTTTAAAAATTAACTCATTTGTTCTTAAAATCAAATAAATCCAAAAATTTGTCCATATCATAGCCAATACATCATAATTTAGTGTATATAGGTTTCTTCTTGGGTCTTTGTGGATTCGATAACCCAAGTTATACTACAAGATACTGCCTACACTATATAACCTGTGTAAATTTGGGTGAACAGAAATATTTTTTGACTGGTGGGAACTGATATAAATAAAGATTTATGAATTTGATGATACATTCCTAGGTGGGAGTGGATGATACACTAACAACCATTTTGTGTTCTTATTAATCCTTTGAATTCACTTCGAACATGAATAGTGGTATATTTTATATAACAAAAGAACACAAACACAATTGGTTTTATGTTTCTTCATTAGAGATGTACCATGAAATTTATTTTGTTCAGTATGCTTCTTTTCACTCTAATTAAATACAAGTGACATATTTTTCTATGATTATTAGATCCTATTAGTAAAAAAAAAATTAGGTTTATATTTTAAAGATATTGTAAATTTTTCACCACTTATTAACCCCCATCTCAGTGGTATCAAAATAGACCTGGTACATTCATGTAGTATTAGATATTAACAAGTTTCCTCTATTATCCTACCCTCATCTAAGTACAATGTATAGAATACTTATTCTAGGAACAATGTGGTTGTTCTAATATTTTATGGTAGGAACCTTCATAATTGGAATAATTTGATTCTTCCATATTATTAATGATTATTTCTAGAAGTTAGTGATACTGTGATAATGTATTTTTCAGAAAATTATAGGGAATCCTTGATGAACATTTCATATAAAAGAAATATGGAAGTTAATGGAATAAACAAGAATGAAATTAAATAACCATTATTGGATTAATATTATATATATATGATGAGAATAAAATGAGTGAAGGATATGTAAAACAATATTGAAAACATGAACGAGGAAAATGTTTATGTTAAGTATTCCAAAATAAAAAACTAGAGAGTTATGTTTGAATACATGAAAATAGTTGAAGATGAGACTGTTGATGACTATTTCAAAAGGGATAATGAGATAGTCCGTTAAATTTGGAATAGTCCACTAGACCCACACTCTTGGTTCAGATTCTAAGAACACATTATTTAAACAAATTATTTGATACAAAGTTAACTAAAATTATTATAATGTTACATCATTAAGTAAGTTCAACATTACATCTCACAATAATCACACAATCCAAATTATGGATGGTTTAGTTTATTTTAGGTTTATCTCCCATGTCTTTCTCACTTAACAATATCATTTCTCCATCTATACTAATATTTTATTTTTATACATATAAATTTTATCAAAAAGGATCCCAATATAAAACATATTTCTAAATATAGTCCTATAATTAATTTCTTAGTGAAAAAGAAACAAATCAAAGGGATGAGATCAAACACATAGTAATAGAAAACATATAAAAATTCAATCATGGTTTATATCATAAAAATATTAGAAAATTTTTTAAATGGAAAAATATATTATTAAAAATAACATTGAAACAATTGGTTCCCATAAGCCATGATAATAAAAAATGTAATATAAAAATGGAAAACATATACAATGGTATAAAATTTCATAAACATGAGATAATAAAAATGTTCCACATATCATAAAATAATATTAATATTATAGAATAAGAGTGTTTAATGAACATAGACATAGAAATAATATGTCAAGGACACCCACTAAGGCATTCATCGCACAATAGGCTTGGGATAACCACCCTTATACCTTATCGGGGTTGATATTACAACCCATGTACCCTTGTTATTAGTATTAACACCATTATAACCTTATTAGGAATGGGATAACCCAATAATTTTAGCCATTGGGCTCGAGAAAATCTTCATGTTCACCCTTTTTCTTGGAATAATCCTCCAATGTACACTTTATCTTGGGATAATCCTTTTTTGTACCCATTTCAGTCCATGCGACATAAATTTTATCAATTCATTAAAAGAGAGATATATTACCCCTAACAATATTTATTTATTCAAATTTTTTCCATTTTAAACTAACAGTTCTTCAAATTATAATGAACCTTTATAATGAAAATTGGATGTCACAACATTTCCAAATGTCATCACTAAATATTTCCTCAAGAATATAAATGGTTGATAAAAGAAACTCAGTCAACCAAAATGTGTATTTCATAATAACATTTTGAAATTTATTAATAAAACATAACTCCATTAGAGCTAAATATTGAATAGTTAACGTGTAAAACGGAGTTGAATGAGAAAAGAGTCTATAAAAAATATCTTTTAACATTTACATAAAAATAATATATTTTGCATCAATTATTAAAAATCACTGTTGATAAATTGAACAGAAATATTTTTAAAAATAAATATTTGGAAAGAAATATAAATCCTAAATCGTTAAAAAATACATAATTGATTCAAAAAGTTAATGTGAAAACATCTTGAAAAAATTTAGTTTTAAAAATGATCTCTAATAAATGATCTTTGAAAATACATAAATGTTATTAAATTATGAAATGATTTTTTGAATACTTTTTCATACAAGAAAAATCATTAATAATATATAATAAAAAATATATTAAGTTTATGAAAATTAATTATTGAGTGTTAGATATAACATTTTATTATCTAAGGAAGGTTTTTTTAATATTTTTAAAAAACATTGTTGAAAAACCACATCATAAAAAAGAGTAACAAAACGTCATTTTGAAAATAAAAGAAGGAAAATATGAAGTTCACAAGAGATAACACATAATTAGGTTTCTAAATTTAAATGATCAGATTGATGGTAAGGGGGGAAATGGGCCTGGAAGGGAAAACTTTATTAACAAGGATATGAATTATCCTCAAAATTGATATATTTTATAAAAATGAAATTCCTAAAGGTAAAATATTGAAATTGATATTAATTATCCCCAGAGATGATGATAAATCAAAATTAAATAAAAAAGTGTTTAAAAAACCATGCATATAATTAATGAGTTCAATAAAATGAATTATAACTCAATAAAGTGAATTGAGTTATCAAAAGACTTTATAACGTTGATATCCATTGAAATAATGTCCATTTAAAGTAGGAACATGATATAAATCTTCAAAAAACCTGAATTTAAAAAATTTAGTAAATTATACTCATTATTAAGTATTAATAATATAGAAAATTTATTATGCTAGAAAATATGAAATATGTATTAAGCAAGTAAATTTAAGACAAAAAACCACATATGGAAATGATAATATACGAATCAAAAGAACGTTAGAGGGATAAAATGAAATTTAAATTGAAATGTCATAAAATAAATTATACTAATTAGAATTAATGTAAATGGGTTAGTGAATAAAAAATATAAATGAAACGATGGTGTAAAATATCAAACCTTTCTCATGGATTTGAAAATGAGACAAACAAAACCTTATCTTAATTTATAACTTTCACTAAAGTGCATGAATGTAATATTTTTAAAAATAACATTCTTAATCACATATTTTAGTAACTTGTTTATATATATAAACTTTTATAAACTTAATTTATAATTATTATTCATATATATATATATTAGTTAATTATATTTAATTTTTTAATTAGGTATGAGTTATCTTGATCATTTTAAACTTTTTCAAAATAGTGGTGTTGTTCTCTGTTCTTATCTAAAAGTTCATCATTACAAGATCACATAATTTAGTGGAATTTATTATTTATTTTCAATTATAATATTATAATTTCATTCTATATGAGTTTTTTTATGATCATTAGTGATGGAATCATTGATGACCATGTTTTCACAATTTTTTAGTGAATGAATGTTGGTATCTTCATTAATATGTTTAATATTTATTTTATCATTTCAGAACCTAAATTAAATAATTATTTTAATATTTAATAAATATATTATCATTAATTATGTTTTCATATTAATCAATTCCTTTATTTTATAATACTGTTGATATAGGTTTTAAAACCAACCCAAACATTTTCATGCTTCAATCTATGTCTGAGTATAACTATGGAAGATATTTATTTATTATAATATAACTAAAAAAATAAAAATGAAATTTAATACATTTTAATAAGGAAATGGATCATAATTTTTAATATTTTAATAACAAGTTCAATGAAAATGATGTTTTTTCATATAAAAAATAAATATATTTTCCTCTTGGTATGTTCTTTTTAGTCTGTTAGTTTTAAAATGATATATTATTTCTAATATTAAATATGAAATGATATAATTATATATGAAAAATATGAACCATTGAATAAATGAAATATCTATAAATGAAAACAATTTCTATAACCATATTTGAGAGGATGTGATGAAAAATGAAATGCATCATTCATGGAGTTGAGAGTCATCATGTACATATAAAAACAATTTCATTTTTTGATTGAATGTTTGGAAAATAAATAATTATTATACAATAAAAAATATAAATTTAATTATATAAATATTTTTAAAATATTTTGTAAGAGGGTTGATGATAAGGATAAATAAAGGATATTGAAGGGCAAGAAATTATAATGTTAATAGTTTGGATCTTCCTATGAAGTATCCTTTAGAAAAGAAGGACTTGAAGAAATTTGTCCAACTTGGGTATTATAAACATGTAAATGGGACCTAGAGGAAGTTAAATGGGAGGATTTTGATGTAATGTTTAAACTTGAAGTGTGGATTGAAGTAGTTTTATTGTAGATCATTTTATTGGTGAAAAAGCAGGACAAATGTTAGAAAAGAATGTTTGGTAAGGGGTAATAATGGAATTGCATGAGTGTTAGGTGAGTTAGGTGAGGTAATTTGGAGAAAAATTTAGATATGAAATTAAGAAAAGAAAATTATATTCATTATTTTTTAAATGTTATTTTTAATTATTAAAATGAGAGAAACATAAGATTATCCATTTTAAAACTTATTAATATTGATAAAAAACTAACTATGATAAATATTTTATTACTAAAAATATAAGATGTAGAATTTTACAAACTTTTTATTTATTGAATTTTAATTTGGTCTCAATTTAACCTACACTTTTTTATAAATTTGAAAAATTTTACATTTATGTTAATAAATAATATATAGGAACAAATAATGATAAGAAAAAATGTATTTTTATACATTATGTGTCATTATAATTAATTATTATAAATTTCTAATCACCTGAGTGTAAATATATTTTGTTTATATGAATAAAAATTATATTAGTTTCATAATTAAAAATATATTAACTTAATTTTGTACATAAAATGTACACAACTCTTGTGAAATTAATTATTTGAAAATAAAATTTTTACATTTATTTTGGTAATTAATATTTACCTATAATTTTTAAAAAATTAAATTTAACTTTTTATTTAATTTCTATATGAATATTCCAAACATGAAAATCATTTCATCAAATTAAATATCCAGTTTTTAGAAAACTTAATTCTAAAATAAACATGTGTAATGAGTAAAAAGATGAGTTTTAGGAAAACATATTTTTGTGCATAAAATTATTTTATTTTAGTTATTATCTACATTAATCAAATTTTATAAATTAATTTTTATTATAAATTTCCATTTTATGAATGAAAATATTGTAATGGAAATATAATGATCAATGGTTAATTTTGGTTTAGTGTTGTATTCAGATCAACCTACTGTACACATTTGGCACTAGAGGAAAAAATTATTTAAAATATTGGTGTGTTATATTTGGGTATTTAGTGATGCCTTGTAAGATTCACCTATTTTAAAGAAAATAATGAGAAAAATCCTTGATAGATTTGATCCGATGATATCATTACTAGATAAAAATAAATACCACTACTTGAATGAGTTTTTTAATAATTTTTTCAATTATGATATGATAAAATCACCATTGTTGAAAAATATGGATAACGTTAAAATGGAATTCAAATACATGAAACAATCAAGATCAAAGAGAAACAATCTGATCCCTCTAATGAATTATATTCCAAGGAGGTAAATGATGAAAAATAAAAGTGGATAATGGAACTTATCTCTAAAATGATAAACAATGAATGTGTGTATAAAATGTAAAGCTACCACATAAACGTTTTATGTGTGGTTATATTGTAAGCATAAAAGATGATTTTGCAAGAAAGAAAAATATTAGATATAAAGATGCATATGAATATTTAAGATCACATAGAATTTAATTGGGAGTAAATTATAAAGGGTCCTATAAATATAGGGAGAATTAGGAGGTGGTTAAAATAATTAAAAGGATTATTCATAATAAATAAGCGTAAGAATACTTATCCGCATGTATTCATTATAAATAAGTGGTTTCTGAAAAATATTGTAACTTCATACCTCAAATTGGAATGATTAGTTAAACATGAAATAATGGATAAGAAGAACGAGAAGAGTTATATATAGAACACCTATTTAAATATGAACATGAATTATATCTTGTGAAAATATAAAATCAAGAATATTTTTAGTTTTTTGAATAAATAAAACGAGAATAATAATGAAGGAAAATAAGAATTTTTTTACATGAGAGTATGGTTAAATTGATGTGATATAAAATCTGAAAATAAATTTATAGAGACAAAAAATGATAAAATTACATTATAATTGTATACTTAAAGTGTGAAGGGATATGTTTAAATGAGGAAAGGATTATGATGGATACCTTGGAACCCAAAGATGAGGATGGGTGTAGTAAGTGACTAAATGCTTTGGGGAGTTGCAAAGAGGTGTAAATACAGGAATTCTAGATGAAAAACTAGCTCTAAAATAATAATATTTCAATAAGACATAGTAAATGTATCTTGAAGATAACTTTTACACCCCAATATTTTAAAATATCTCTATGTTAGATAGTTTATTAAATACACAACGCCGAGTTTTAATGATACACAATATTTTATTAAAATATTGTTATTTAAATGCAATCATTATAACCTAGAATTTAAATCATAGCTTACTAATAGGATTTAATACATTATAAAATTTATATAAAGGTTCCAATAAATACAAATTTATTTACAAATTCTTAGGAAATAAGCACTAAATATTTAAAAGAAACTATTATTTAAAAAATGATTTTTATTGAGTTTAGTGCAATAATATTATAATTATTTTATATATATATTTTTATTTTTTTAATAAAATTAAAATTATTTTTTAAATATCCATATTTATATTAACATAGAGTTAACGTTTGGGATTTTTGTATAATATTGATATTTTAGTGAATAGTAAAAAATACCGATTTTTGTAAACCTATCATTTATTTTAATAAATTTACTAATTTAAAGGTATTTTTTAAAATATTATTTAAAAATAATATAAGTTACATATATATAATCCAATTTAATTCATTTAAATTTCGTTTACACTATATTTTGGTATAAGTTTATTTTTTGGCTTTAAAAAACAATTTTTTGGATACTCTTTTAAAGTTCACAATGTTCCTCCATATTAGTTAATTTATATAATCCCGATTATGGAAGTATTTAATTTAAGGTTATATAATATAAATATTAATTTTTAAATTTTAATTCATATAATGATGATTTCTATTCATACAGTTAAAAAAGATAATCCTTTCCTCGAAAAATGCAATTTTTAGAAAACTAATTTTTATCACGATTACCGGTTTTATTTTGAATTAAATTTATCCATTTATGCGAATTGGATTTTATATAATTGATTAACTATTTAGAGTAATAATTATTTATATTAAATAATAATTAGAATATAAGTTATTGTCATAAAACATAGCAAAATTAATAATAAAATAGTTACCATAGTAAAAAAATATAATGGTAAAAGTTAGTTTCCTTATACTTAAAGAGGGAAAATATTTAAAAAATATTTGTTTTTTGTTTTACAGGTGTTTATAGTCCTTATATCTCCTAAAATTATTTATTTTTCAATTTTGGAGGCACTTAGCTTGGGGGTGACTTCCCATTAATGAATAGTTTTGGGTATTTACTAAAATGCCAATCTTCTTTAATTATAAAAGGTCACCCCTCCCTTCACTTATTTAAACTTTTAAATCCATTTTAATCTACCAAAACATAAAAAAATAGCTTTAAAATATTATTATATACATTATATTTCTTCATGGATTCACAAAATACTAAATATAAGGTAATTAATAAGATATCTAATAGTGGTTCTTCTAAGGGGAGGTAATCGTCTTCCTCAAGTTCCTTATTTTTTAATTCTTATTTTATCCATAAAATTACGATTTAAAAAATTTATATATAATAAAAAAAACTATCTATTATATAATAATATATTTTTTATTTTTATTACATAATATTTATCTATATCCAATTCCATCAAATGAGAAACAAAACCATAGTTTGTGTGTACGGTGGACTATAACCTCATGAACTGATGAAATTCATCTTCCACCGTCACCTCTCAAGCCATTTTCTGATAAAAAAATAATTTTTTTTATTAAATCCCTGTATTAACAATTATTTTTCTAATGTAACATATCATACACCATCTTACCTTACCATCCATTGGAAAATTAAAACATCATTAGTGTGTATGGTAGACTACCTCCACATGAAGTGATGTGAGAATTTTTATTAACACATCACATGGATATTACATGTAAGTATATTTAATGAAATAATATGATAATTTTGATATAATTATATTTATTTAAATATAAATCATCACTTAACTTATTTTCATTATAATCAATGATAAATGGAAATATTACTCAAGTGTACCTACGACCTACCCACTCAATAGATATAATGTAGTTCATTTTTCAAAACCATATTTAATGGATGTTTTAAAAGTATAATTAATATATAATAATTAAAATTATGTAATTATTATTATTTCGGATATTATTGAATAATTAAATCTGTGACCACCGTCAACAAACCAATACCATTTTTAAATTAAGAACTAATCATCCTCAAAAGACATGATGTGGAAATAAATGAATAAGTAATTAAATACATCATTAAAATAAATGATTTAAACCGTTTAAGTATAAGCAATTCAACCTAGAAAAATTTATTAAGAGAATAATAATTATATAATTTTATTATATAGGATATAAAAGACATACATGACAAAGTATGTACTCAAGGTAAGTGTTTCTTCTCACAACGTTTTTCTTTGAGACACATGTTCTTTTATACACCAAATTTATTTTTAATTGTGTATATAATAACCATTTAAATATTATGCCATGAATAATTCATACATCATTATACTTTATTTTATAATTCATGGACGTTATGATTCATAAGTTATCAAAGCGTATGTGATTTGTGTCAAAACTTCCTTCTTAAAGAAGCATGTTCTTTTATTCACCTATTTTTTTAAATGGAATGTATAATGAACCTTTTCATATTATATCATGAATAATTAATTATTAATGATATTTTATGTTACAATTAATTTACTTCATCGATGTGAGTTATGATTCAAATTTTACCAAAGCAGTAAGGCTTTAAGTTGCAATCTCATTTTAATTGGCATTTTCTATGATTGAATTTTCATTATTGAAAATTAATTTATAATTAAATAATAAAAATATTTTATTTTCTTATCCTCTAGTTATTGATGAAAGTTTCAAGTAATATTACCATTTATTTCTCATTGGTACTTTGAATGACTCAGAAAATAATTTTAAGAAAAGATGATTTAATTTCTCTCTTCAGTCGAAAATCTTTTTTCTTCCAAATACACGTTTTTTTAAAAATAGTTAAAAGAATGTTTTTGGCATTATATAAATTATTTATTAAATAAATTTTAACCCATGTTTTAATTTTTACAATTTTTTTTTGAAATTAATCTTTTTGCCTTTTTATAACTGATATAATTTTTAACATTTTTACAATAGTGTAAAAGGAATGTTTTTTAACTTATATGACATGTAAAAAAATTTCCACTGTCATGAACACTCAATTTTTCAAATATTCACTTATAAGTTTCCATGGTTATATTTTTGTAAAATATTCTCTATAATATTTTTTGAAATTTTATATTTTGAATAAGTGATTTCAAAGTGAAAAATGTATTTTTCTAAAGAAATATTCTTTGTAATATTTTATGGAAATATTCATCAAAAAATAATAACTTTTATGTTATGGATTTCCTCAGAATTATATATATATGTCACTCAAATATATACCTAGATTATTATCCCTTAATTTTATGGTGTAATACATGAATTATTATCATCTCTCAAGTTACTTAATTACAAAAGTTTCTTTTGTTATGACATGAGACAATATTATGTAACCCATTTATTTACATGTGTAATTCTTATGTTATGACTTATTATTGATTTCATTATATGGAACACATATACGTGTATATGATTTGAATGTGATGGGTGATCCCTGAATTATACAGCCCTTAAATTCATTAGGTAATATTTTTGTATCTTGGGAAGTCATGTATGGGATTGGGGATTGAACCTAATCCATTAATAGACTCTATCCACCATGTGATGTTTTCTCAGAGGTTCGTCTTGACTTATATTCATGTCATGTTTTTTTTTCAACCACATTTCATATATTACCACGATATTATGATACAATGTTCTTTAGGTTATTAATCCATGTGATTACTCATGAGCATTATATTTTATTATATTATATTTTTAATTTGACTCACAATTTTTAATTCATTGTCATATTTATTCCCTAAATTGGTTTTTTATCTCCCCCCTTTCTCTTGGGTATTCCCTAGGTTATACTATTCATTTTAGGAGCTCAAAAGTATTTAGGATCACATTATGTAGAATTAAATAAATAAGTTTTTTTTAGTCTCACATTGATATATTATGAATCTAGTATTCTAAAGACACCATGAATCATTATATTTGGGTTGTAATTAATGGATATTTATGTTAAAAATCATATAATAATATTTGTAAATGTATTGGTTTTATATGGTCGTAACAAGAGTATGTTCTTTTTAATTTTATATATTAGGAAAATAATAAATTAGTGAGAACCATAGAATTAATGAAAGGACAAAGTATAGAAAAATATCCTGGAATTTGGTCGAAGTATAGTGAAAGTGGGTTCCAGGAAATTACATCATTGTCTAGATAAAACAAATAGAAATGTATCTAAAATAATTTTAACTAGACGTAATAACGTGGAAAAGGGCTTATTTAAATGGAATCAGTCATCACTTGGTGTACGAAATTAGGACTTGGCACACACCTACATTGAAACTCTCAAGGTATATGATTTGGAAATTCAAAAAAAATTATTAACCATTAAGAAAGACATAAAAAAATTGTTAGGTTTGATAACATAATAGGAAATGCTACTACAAATAACATATATTGAATCATAGAGACTCATACGTTAGGATATACATATCATTTATAGTTTATTCCTTCTAGGTTTATTATGTAATGCCCCAAACCCACATGGCCCTAGAGGTTCCCCAAGCCTGGTTTACCAGATAACCACAAGCGTATCTCCCTAAATGCCAGATGATATTGACTAGTAATGAGGGCATATGTGTGTTAGTGTGGAGACTATTAACTCATCACCATAGTGCATAACAACATAAATACAATATCATACAAGTATTATATGAAGTAAATCAACTATACAAATGAGAAATGAACAAGACATGAATATATAGATCATACCATAAAGAATCTCATATATTGAAGATGGTGACACATCTAAAGTTTGTTATAAAGCATCAAAAATAGGTACACATTAAAGGTGTATAATACATGTAAAAAATAAAAAAAATGACAAAAAACTATTCCAACTAGCATCATAAGACTAAGCTTAGTCTTATCCCTCTCTTCTCTTAAGCAGAAAACAAGAACCTGTAGTAGGCTGCTTTGCCTTGTCTATACCAATAGTCATATAATCTGTTCGGTTACCCATGGTATCCCAAATAGTGTGTGAGAAACAATACTAGATGGAAACAACCAAGGTCTAGTTCTATATAGACAATGAAAAAATAATATCAACAATGTGTAGGTAGTAAAAAAATATGTACTGGAAAAACTGAAAGTAAACATTCTATAAGATCCAAGTTCTCATTTTATAATCAAATTCATTTAATCAAATAGTCTTATTTAATAAGTAAGTCTTGGAACATGGAATATTTCTTAACATACCCCATATAGATATGACCAGGATATGCCTAAACACGCTATCTGTAAAGTTTAAGACAATGACCAATTTGAAGATTGTGCTTTGTCTTGGAAGAGGAGTAATATAATTCATTTCATTCATTATTAAAATAAGAACCTAAGACCATCCTTAGAATTAATAATTGGGAATCCGTGTATCCATCTAGGTATATTATAAACCAACACCCTACAAGCCTATCCATATAGGTCTTCACAAGAACCCATATTTCTCTCTTGGTTTGGTATAACATCAAAGCCACTCGAGTCCATCCTTGGTCATACACTAAGTGAGAAAAATTATCACCCATGGAATATATGATAAACTACCCTCTAATTACATCCTTTTTATTCTACATTGGAATCCAAGTATCATTCTGGAACATGACTATCAACCCACATTAGTCTGCCCATGGAAATCCATATTAGGAGTCCAATTGTCACTTGGGAGAAAAGAAAGGTTGAAGAAAAATGAGTCCATCCATGGAATTTGTGTAATAACCCATGTGTCACCAGAATCATATATTAACATACAACATCATTTAATTTCTCATAGGTCCACAACATGATGAAATCAGTTTACACCTCACCTCAGAATCTAGATTAAGGCACGAGCAAAACATTTAAGGCTTAGTCTTTAATTTAACTCACATGGGAATTCCATTATAAATGGGATTTTAAGTTTATGAAAGCAATTTAATGGAAGGGTTCATTGGGAAAGAATTTAATTCCCATCTTTTAAACTCTTGAATTAAAATTCATATCATAATCATATTATGAATACATTCAAATGTAGTTGACATTATTGAGAATCATAAAGAAATGGGTAGAAGGAGGGAATGGAGTGTGGCTCTCACCCCACCATGGAATTCTAGCCACGACGGTGCCCCGTTCGGGTGATGACGATGGCCGTCCCACTCGACCCCTCTTTCTCCTCGAATCCAGCCTTCTCCCCATTCACAAATCTACCTTCCTTCCCAGACATTCCCCCAATTCATCTTTGCTCTAAAGTTGCCACATTCCATGGAGGGTTTCCTTCTCTTACGTTCTCTTTACATGAGTTCACAGCGGCTTCATCTCTCCACGGATTATCCTTTGTTGCTTGTTTCGATCATTGAAGGCCATCACTCGATACTTTCTATAGGTTTGTTAACGATATCTAGCCCCTGCAGGAATGAGTCGTTGTTGGTCTTATGGATCTGTGTCACATTCTCTTGCACTTTTCTTATGATAAAGATCTTGCTACAATGTGGCCCAAAGGGAGTCGATACTACGATGGTTCCTATTTTTTCCTTCTACGATGAAGCTATGAGTTTCACTGGAAACGTGATCTTCCAGTTGAGGTGATTGGGGTAAGCTTCCCGGGCCTACCCCTTCCATTCCAAAACCCTTTCATTCTCAGGATGTTAGGTAATATAGTCGGGAGATTCCTATCCTTTTATAAGAATTAGAGATCATTATTCCATCCAATTGCTCCCCATATTTGTGTGGAAGTGGACACCTCAAAGCCTCTGGTTGAAGCTGTCTGGATTGAGGTTAGTGATGGATTGTGATGCCTCCAATCTGTGGGTTTTGAGAACTGGTTCGACTTTTTCTTGTCTTTTAGTCATCTTGGACATTTTCATATGGATTTATGTACATCTCGCAGCTCAATCCCAAATGAGAGCTGTTCTGGAGTTCTTCTAGGTCAAGCACTCTGTGTTGAGCCCCCTCAGTTGGGGGCAGGGTCGTATCTTCCTGCTTCGATGTATGAGGTTACTCCCAGCGGTGGTTTTCTTGGTGATCAACAATCACTGACAAGGGAGGGTGTGGCTCGTAATACACCCTTGTTCTCACAAATTGTGATGGCTGGGGGGTGTGGACAGCAAGTGGATTCAGCTGTCCGACCTCCCCCCTTTGTGCAAGTGGAGCAAGGGGTTGAACAAAGGGTTGATAGCCCGGAAAATGAGAAGATGGAGAGATGGACTTCAGAGGATTATCCTGAACCTAAGAGGTGTGACGAGGTAGTTCATATGGGTATTTGAGAAGGATTTAATGTGGATCCCCTGACACTGGGAGGTTCATTCACTAGCAGGGCCAACGACTATCAGGAGGGCTGGGTGAAGGTGTCGGGCAGGGTGTCTCCAAAGAGTTCTTTGCTGCCCATTACTCTGTCCAACCGCTTTGGAGACTTGGAGGCTTCATGCCTGGCTCTGGAACCTGATTAACTGAGCTCACAAACACCATTACAAGAAGATGATGATGAGTTTTCCAGTAAATTATCTATGGACATTGTGGAGGGAACGCGAGTTATAGGACTTCACATTCCAAGGATGAAGAAAGGATGAAAGGGGATCCCTAACGCGGGGGGTTGCATTGTGGTTAAAGGGAAGAAGTCGAAAGGTCGGAAAGACTATTCCCAGCTTCCTAAGCTGATGGAAACAAGATCTGCAAAAAGGGCCAAGGAGATGGTAAGTGTATCTACAGTTCAAGACCAGAATCAAAAGAAGAGATAGGTCCTAAACAGTGGCAAGAGTAAGGTAAGGTGTGGACCCTATGAGGAACTAGGGATGGGTGATATGGTGGTAAAGGATGATGAGGGTAAAAAGACTTACCTTTAACTTATTCTCCATTCTAATATTGATGTGCCAGATGGGGGTTTTCAGATCAATTCTTCAGAGGAGGATTTGATCAGAATTTTAGAAATAGAGGTTCAGAAAGATGTCAGCAAGGAACAATAGTCCTGGGTTGACCAACAAGATCGAATTTTGGCCTGAGTCTTCAATGAAGGGAGGATAGACATAGAGGAGTACATCCAGACTTGGGAAAAACTGATTTACCATTTTGAAGATTTAATCAAGAAGGATCTTCATACGAAGGTTAAGACACTTCAGTGGGAGCTATACCGGGTAAGTGAATCCATTAATCTTAGCCTCGTCTTCAATGATTTTATGATTTCTTACTACACTCATTGATTCTAGATGTTGAACATGTGTGGTTTTCCACTTTTCCTTAAAAGATCTTTTGAAATAAAAAAATTTAATTTTCAGGTCAGGATAAGGAAATGGGTAAAAGGAAACCAAATTCAAAATCCACCCATAGTGGTACCTTTTTCTAAACAACACACCCAAATTGATGGTTCCATTTCATGTTTCATAACCACTATACAATTATCAATAGATTCTGTCAATTACATAGGTGACGCCTATCAATTCAATTAGTAGTTTAAATTCTATTTCAAGGGTGTCACTCTGAGAATTGGGAGTGCATCACAATGACATATATAATCACAACTAATTTCAAGGAAAAACATGAGACCACGAACCAGAAGTCCTTAGTGGATAGCTCTTCCAGTATTATCCAATGGTTTAACTCAGACCAGGATAAAATCGATGAATGGAGAAACAATCTATAAATAGGGAATATTAACTTGAACCAAAATAGTTTAATTGTTAATAAACCAAATAATTAATGGATCAAAATGGATAGAGAGCTTACCAATATAGATCCAATTCTTATGACAGATCTAGTTTCTAAGCTCAAACGAAGAAGATCCCTCAATCCCTAGAATTTTTTTTTTCAAAGAGGAGATCCCAATCCAAGGCTATATAATGTGAGGAGAAGTGACAAAATTAGGTTTAAAAAAGAATTTATTAGTGTCAAAATCACAAATTCTCTCAAAACATAGAGTCACATGGTTTTAATACACTTTTGGAGAAATTTTCTGCCAACCGTCTGCCTCTTACTGTAGGAAGTGGAACACCACATGATTATCACACATGATTCAAATAACCATGCAGAAACTATGTTTCATCACAATGTAAAAACATTTATAGGGTGTACATTGAGTGTGAACCTAAAATATCATTATTTGTATAACCTTGTGGTTATTATGACTCCATTATCCAGCCTCACATGGTTATAAGTAGCCATGTGACTTACCCTGTATGGTTTCTACAAACTATATGCCAAGACTTTTTAAACCTAAAATTATGTTTTGGGAAATGAACAATCTTTGGACACCTCTAATACATCCAAAACCACAAAGTCTATTCATAGAATTCCATATTTAGAAAATTAAATTAAGAATTAATGTAAAGAAAAGGATCTGTACCACAAGAATGAATAAGTTTCTTACAAACACATCCCTTAAAGAAATTCGTCCAAAAATTTCCTTATTAAGGGTGGTCAAGAATGTTTGAGGATAACATCGACCACATTTCTCATACATAATCCTCCCAATCCTAGGTCTCATCTTGTATGTGACCATACATCCATTGCTCCCATACTAGAGGAACTAGTCAACCTCAGAGATCCTTTGTTCTATGATCCAAAATACATATTATTTTCTCCTCAAAGGACACATCTACCTATAACCCAACCTCCTCAGGATGAAAATAATGAGATGAGTCTTAATGATAACGGCATATATAAGATATGTGTAAGATGTTTTTCATGGATTAGAACATATGAGGTAATAGAAACCAATAATATTACAGCCCGAATTTCTCTCCAATATTAAACAGGACGACATATCAGAGTGAAATATTACCTTGTCTTGTGATCCTCCTATGTCTCAGCCTTGGAAATACACATAAAAGACCCAAAACGAAACCTCCAACTCTAGGGTTTGTCTTTAGAGATCAGAATAAAATTTATATTGAGATTGTGCAGTATCCATTTGCTTCTAAATAAACTAGACCAGCTCTATTGACTTCTATACGAGATGATTTTGAAGTATAATAGAATCTCCAACCTCTAACCAGTAATGGGGTGATCAAAAAATCATACCATACAATGCCTCATAAGGAACCATATAAATTGTATCCTAAATGATATAGGTATAGTATAATTCAAATAGTGTGATATGATTCTCCCAAGAGGCCCTAAAATCCTTGATCCATTCTCCCAATATGTACTCATACACTTGTATTATATGCTATGAATATCCACCAGTCTGAGGGTGGTATGTTGTGCTCAGAGGCACATATATACCTAGTTACCTCTTAAAAATTTTCTAGAAATGAGACATAAACTAGGCATCCTTATCTGAAATGATAGTGAAAATGAACTCATGAAGTCGTACCATCTCACATATATACAACCACCCAGGATCATTTACATAAATGGTATCCTTGATAGGTAGGAAATGAGATAACGTTGTGATCCTTTCAATAACAACCCATAATAAATCATTACATTAAGGAGAAATTGGTAAAATTATCATGATATCTATCATGAAGTCATCCAATTTCCACTAAACAATTGGAAGATATTGTAAAAGAATGGATGATTGTTGGTGTTCCACCGTCCCATACTGATAGGTGAAATACCTCATGAAAAATCATCTATATCTCTTTTCATACCTAGCCCCTAGTATTGGCGATGTAAATCCTGATACATCTTGGTGACACCAGAATGAATTTCTCGTGATTAAGCATGAATGTGTCACATCATCTCCTTGCACATGTCGAATGAAACCCATACATGGCCATGTATGCATAGAATTTCATCTTCACACATATTCCAATGAGTAGGATGGTCCACACCTTCCATACTCTACCATAGGGCTAGGCCCTCATAATCCAATAGATTACAGATCCTCACTCTATTAAGAATGTTAGAAGTAATAGATAAGGATGAAATATATGTATTTTCCTAACCATACTACACCTAAACATTTATCTTATAGAACAAATACATAAGATTCCATTCACTATTGGAATGTTGACCATCCTATATTGGATTCCTCCGACTTATTGCATCAGCCACTACATTACCCTTTACAGGCATGTTGGAAGGCTAAAAGTCAAAATAACATAATTATTAAATCCATATTCACTACATCAAATTCATATTTCACCATATAAATATGTACTTGAGGATTTTTTGGTCCATGTGAACTAAAAAATTTACTCCTTGTAGGTAATTTCTGCAATAGTGAAATGCATGAACAAATATATCTAACTCGAGATTCTGTGTTAGGTAACTCTTATACTGTGGCCTCAAATACTAAGACTATTATGATATTACTCTATCACCCTACTTAAGAACTACTCCACATTTGATACATAAAGATTCATAATAAATAGTGTAACTCATTACTGGTTTTGAAAAAATTAGTACCAGCACTGAAGTCAATATCTCTTTCAGCTCATGAAAGGCCTTCTTGTAAGAATCTGGCCAAATTAACTTCACACCCTTCTTATCCAATCCTATGAGAGGAATTTCTAAGTGCGATACATCCGATATAAAATTCCGATAATATCAATCCGTCCCCAAGAAACTTCATACCTCTAATAAATAATTTGTCTGCGCCAAGGGAAATACAACTCTCACCTTATCTTGGTCAACTGATACTCATCTCTCCAAGATAATGTGACATATGATGTTAATTGGATCCATCCAAGAGTGTCACTTTGTGAGAATATCATATAGCTGATTCTATGATTGTATATCCAAGACGATATCAAGATGTTTTTCATGGTCATTTTATTTATGAGAAAACGCCAAGATATCATCCACAATTACCATGAAAAAAATATAGTTATGGATGGAAAACATGTTTCATCAGTCCCATGAAGACCGCTGGTGTGTTCATGAGGCTAAATATCATAACTAAATACTCATACATACCATATTTCTTATGAAACGTTGTTCAAGTTATGCATGATGGTCTAACATGCACATAATGATAACTAGGCCTTAAATCAGTTTTTGAGAAAAACCAAGCCACTCAGATCTAGTTGAAGAGATCATCAATCTAGGATAGGGGATACCAGTTCTTAACCACTATCTAATTTAATTTTTGGTAATCCAGACATAGCCTAAGGTAAAAATCTTCCTTTTTCCCAAAGAGGACCAGAAAACCCCATAAATAATTATTTGGGTTGGATAAACCACTTTTCATTTAAATTATCTAGATTCCTCTTGAGCTCATGAATCTCAGTAGTAGCCATACATCAAGGAGGAATGGATACTAGTACAAATTATGGAACTATATTGATAGAGAACTATGCCTTTATAACTGGAGGTAATCCTAAATAGTCATCCATCAAAATGTCCCTAAAATGATTAGTAACTGGAGGGAAATATTCCTGAAATATTCCTAGTTCATCCAGATATAAATGTACAATTTGGGATGTCATCTCACTCAGCCCATAATTCTTGGGTCTATCTCAGCTCTACAAGACATCTCATTCAAATTTTTGAATAAAATCACTTTCCTATGTTGTTGTAAAGGTCACCATAAGGTTATGGGAATGAACGAAAGCCCGAATGGGAACTAAGCAGTTCATACCGAGAATTATGTCAATACTAGATATCTTGAGGAAAAAGGGGCCCCATAGGAAGTGACATTTGTGACTATCAAGGGGTAACTCTATGAACTTATGTAAATTCTCCATTCTGATCCCCAATAGAGTGTGAATCATCATAACACCATCATGACCCTAAACACTAAGCTCAAGGATCTCCGAAATGAGCACATATATAAAGCTATAAGAAGAACCTGTTTCAAAAAGTGAATATTCTAAAGTAGAGGCTATTATAATAGTACCAATGATAGTAGAAAGTCAAGAATTCTATTGATGAAGGGTTGGTTTAACTTTGTATATCTAGCCTGACCCATTTATCTGTGATACAACTTTGTTCATCTGATCAGATCTACTCTGCTAACACTACAAATCCAGGGACTGACTACTATGAACATGCCAATCTCCTCAACCTGATTGGCTAGCTATACTCTAGCTCCCTACCTGTTGAGAATATTCTAAGCTTCTTCCTGGATGTGGAGTCGGTGCAAACCCTCAAACAATGGATTACATAGGAAAAGATATGAAAATACTATATAGATGGGAAATATTTCCACATGATTGGCACTCAACTGGGTCTCTCATGTATTGATGCCTCAAATGCACCAGTATTCTACCCTGGTAGCACCTCACTTGACCACATGAGAAAGTTTTCAAGATAGTAATGTGACCATGTGGATTCCCCAAATGATTCTTCCAACTATTGATCAACATGGTACTAGATCAATTTGTCAAACTGCCCTAGACCACTCCCCCAACCTCTCTTCGGCGATGCTCCACGATAAACACCTAATTACCTATTATAGAAATGTTAGTCAGTTGAATGACATTAACCTACAATTGGATATCGTACATGAGACCATATTTAAGTCACCTAGATCTAGATAACCTGCCACAAATTATAATAGGTGTGAAGCATTGGAGAGCTATAAAACAAAATGAATAATCCACAACTATTAACACACCCTACTCTAGGTGCATGAACTCTTATGAAATCTCTGGCCTTGATGCCACTCAAAAGGTTCATAAATCCCAGTTAACCACATGTCCTCAAGTGCATCTCCCCAAATTACAGAGGTTTACAACTAGTAGATAGGGCCTAGGGTGTGTCAATGGGGATAATATTCCCTCATTACTAGAGTGAAGCACTAAAGATCAATATAAAACAAATGAGATAAGTAATGAAAGAAATTTAATAGTAAACAGAATAGAAGAAACAAAATAATGTAACAAATAACTGAACAATTGATATAAAAATTCCAAACCTAATGATGATATTCCTTGTCTCTAGAAAATTATAAAAACATGTATAAAATCAGTAGATGGTTTTTTCATTTAAAATTAGAAAAAGGAAACAAACTATCCCAATCATCCCCAGCTCCATCTTGGTCGTCTATTACTAGCTCCATACTAAATCCGTAATCAATCAAGATTACTAAGCTATTCACATCCATTTTCCAACACCTACATCCATATAGTCTTCTCGTGTACTAGAGGAACCCACATTGGATGTGAGATAAATCTTAGTAGGATACCCACAATAGTGTATATAATATCCTATTCATGTAATATAAACTAGAACATTGTGAAAGAATTCATATTTAAAAGTAAATCAGTATAGGTTTGTAAATTACAAAGTAAATGATTCATCCCTTAGATGGTGTCTGAACATGAAACTTGGTCATTAATTTATTATTCTCAATTTATATTAATAGGAAAAATAAGGCTTTAACATCACTTAAATCACCTTGGGTTAATAATAGTAGTTGTTCTAAGACGCAAAAAGGAAACCATGATGATTATTATGAAAAAGGGTTCTATGATAAAAACTAAGGAAACATATACCTCAAGTGTTTCCAACTCAGTAGTAAATATATCAAGGATTATGGGTAAGAGTGTAATCTAAGGAACATCATCCAATACATTCCAAAATAGTGTGATCTTACTGAGTCCATGGAATACATCAAAGGTGAAATGGGATAATCTATGGCTAGGACCAAGGATATAAACAAGGAACCTTGTGTCTATAAAATCCATATTGGATCCAAGGAGTGTATACCGGGAATCTTGTTAAAGTATATAAGGGATCATGTGGCGTCATACCGAGAATCCACTGATAGATGAGGATCAGGTTCCAAGGTGGGTCTCAACCAAGGAAACTGACATCCTCGAATCAGAATGGAATTAACATGTTATTAAGGAATTACCTTGGGAATCTAAGAACTAACTTGAGTCTGACCAACCCTATAAATATTTCAAGGTCCATATTAATATAAAATTAGGAAACATTCATTTGATTCAATAAATAATTATGGCCATGTTATAGACTTTCTATTTGATATGTCAAGTGGTTCAAGCATTTACTTTCATTAGATTGGCAAGGCCGAGGGGAATGGGATATTTTAATCCGTTTTGTATTTCATTAATTGGTTTTATCCTTTAACTTTCATAAAATTACAAGGTTTTTCTAAGGACTGAAAACTAATTACAATCCATTTATTGTAAATAGACCAAGTCATATTCTTACCATATACTCTCCAACTCCATTTACAATTTATTAATCATGTTCAAATATGGAAATTACCTCAGATAGGTCAAGTGGAAAGGTACCACTGTACTATCCATCAGTCAATTCAATTGTTATTTAATATAAGGGGGTTTACTATTAGAATGGTCAAGCTCCAACACACCCAAATGGTGGCTCAAAGGATCCAAAACACTAAAAACCAATTATGGTATATCACAATACATTGGGTGGTTGATGTTGAGGATGTAACAAACAATAATGAATAAAACATATATAAAGGGTTCTAGAACATGGTACTAATGACTAAAATCAATGAATATTAATTCAACAGACGATGCCCGATGAAATCGGTTTGACGATATGACAATTTATAAAATGATGACAATTGAGGGATGGGTTATAGACCACCTACCTAATAATTGTAAGACTATCCTCATCTAGTATCAGCCTCTAGTTTGGAATGTATTGGAAGAGATATGAATAATGGTCATATTCCATGAAAATAGGGCATATGAGCCTACATATAAATAGAATCATTGAGAGAAAGAAGAACCACCCAAGAAGATAAAGGATTGAAGATCTTACCAACACACTTTCATCATGATAGAAATATATAGAATCAGAGTTTGGGTCACTAAAGAACACTAAATCCTTTGTCTAGGTGTGATATGGGGTCCCTACATGAGAGATATGGGAGGTAAGGGATTCTCTCTAGAAAAAGGGATTCCCTAACTCCTATTTTTAGAAAATAACTTGGGAATTTACATGATGTGAAAATTATTTACATGTCATGTAACTATTGAAGCCCTACCCCCTAGAAAAACCATTTACATGACAAGAATGGTTTTGTACAGGCCATTACATGTCGTATAATGATTACATTCCATGTAATCAAATTAAACATCATGTGATTGTTCTGTAGCCTTCCTTTATCCCAACTATTATATTCTCTTAAAAAACAAACCAACCTGCTCAAAACCGGACTTTAGGGTCTAAAACAAAAAAGGAACCTTACAAAATATTTAAGAGAAAATTAAATGGATCCATAAATAATGAAAAAACCAGGTTCTTATAGTCTCCCCCCTTAAAGGACCTCATCCCAACGTTCACCTTCCAGGAATTGTGAAACACTATCTAAGAATAACTCTTTCCACTGGCCATGTATGTCAAACTCCCACACCCAAGTATTGTCCTATACACTACTATACTACCACAAAACCCATACAAGAGGGATAAAACAGCATGATAGAGCCTTTATGCAATGGTCAACGATGTGAATAGGATACCCTCAAAGGTAGCATTGATATATAGCTCAACTTCCTTAGGATCAACAATATGAGGTGGGTCGGAATGAAAATGATGATGCAATGAAATGTGGAAAGAGAAATGTAAGGAAATATGCCTCTTAGTTAAAAGAAACAAATAAGCTACCACCCTGACTCTATTCAAAATCTTTATATATCCGGAAAAAGCATGATAACAGCTTCTCATGCCTTAGAATCCATCTATTCTCTAGCCTAGGAAATACCTGTAGGAAAACACGATCCCCAACCTCAAACTCCAGAGGTCATAGATAATGATCAAAATAAGATTTATTTCAATAATGGGAAGTAGACATACAGTTCTTGATCAGCTGAACTTGATCTCAAGCCTCTTCCATGAGACGAGAACTGAGTAGGGCTACCTCACCATCCTCTATCCAACATAGGGGTGAATGACATGAACTACCATGAAAGGACATAAAAGGAGTGATCTAAATTTTGACGTGAAATATATTATTTTATAAGAAATCAACGAGTGGGATATGATTCCCCCAAGAACTAGTGAAATCAAGGATGAATTCTCATAGAATATCATCTAGAACCTGTATCATCTATTCCAACTGTCCATCCGTATTAGGGTCAAAGGATATATTCAGAATCACTTTTGTACCCATAGACTTTTGCAACCCCTGATAGAACCTTGATATGAAGTGAGAATCACTATCTGAAATGATAGTATAAAGGACCCCATGTAGTCATATGATCTCATGAACATACATTATTTCCATAACATCAATAAAGAAAATATCTTAGATAAGAGTGAAGTAGGATACATTCATTAGTCGGTAAATTGCTATACATACTGCGTCACCACCTCTCAACGACCATGGTAATCCAACTATGAAATCCATAAAAATATCACCCCATTTATGTTATGGGGATATAAGTGGTTGTAACAAACCAGTAGGTCTTTGGTGCTCCAATATCACTTGCTAATAGGTGGAGAAGCTAGTGATAAATCCTACTATCTGATATTTCATCCCTGACCACCAAAATTGGCATCACATAGATCAATACAACGTGGAGATTCCTAGATAAACTACCCACTGAGAAGCATGATACTCACACATAAACTCCTATCTCATTTACATATGAACCCATACACACGCATATATACACAATTTGTCATCTTAGTACACAAACCGATCCAGAGGCTAGTCACCTCCTAAATTACTCTCATAGATAACCAAGTCCTGAAGATCTGGATATTGACTGCTCTTTACCATCTTAATGATAGAAGAGGTAACTTTCAAGGCTGATAGATATGACTATTCGTGACTATCATTATACTCCAAATAAATCTTTGAGAATATGGCCATTATTTTCCTTTCATCATTGGATTCCCATATGGCATGTGATTGTGTTTTATGACTTAGTGCATATATTGATGCATTACCTTTCAAAATCATATAGAAAATCTCAAAATAAAAGGAATAAAGATATTCATCCCATATTAACAATCTAAGATTTAATTCATGCTATGTAAAGATGTATTTTATGATATTTTGTTCCATATAAACCAAAAAGCACTCATCCAATAGTTAGAATCCCCATAAATGCAAGGCATGAACAACTTCTCACAGCTTGAGGTCATACATCATGTAATTTCACTCATGAGGCCTCAAATTCTGAGATACATACATAATAACTCTATTATAATTCATCAAGATGACTCTCAATATAATGCCTAATAAATCACATAAGATGATATAGCCAAGTCCAAGATCTAACAGAATCAAAATAGGTGTCAGGAAATTCCTCCCTTTTGGATAATGAAATGATTTATCACACTCATCTGACCATAAGAACTTGACACCCTTCTTTGTAAGACCATTAAGGGGTGAAGAAATGAGTGATAAGTCATGTATGAAGACCTTGAAATTTCCAACCAGTAACAAGAATCTTTGTATATTAAACTCATTAATGGGATGTTTCACTGAAATATTAGCACTCAACCTCTCTGGTTCAAAAGATACTACTGATTCTGAGATTATATGACCGAAGAAGTGAACCTTGTCGATCTATAAGTGGCACTTCGCAAGATTAGAAAAAATATGTTTCTCTCCTAGTGTAGTCAGAATGATCTCATGGTTCTTAGCATGGTCGCTTCGAGTGTGAAAATACACCATGATGTTTTCCACAAAGACCATAATGAAACAATACAAATAGGGGTGATACACCCTATTCATTAGATCCATGGAAATGACATGTGCATTATTAAGAATGAATAATATAACAAGGTACTCACACAGACCACACCCTCTAAGGAAATCTATAATAGGTGTGTATGGTGATAAGGCTTTCACCAGATGATATACCAATATCAGGTTGATCTAGGAGAATAACATTGCTCCTTGGAACTGGTAAAAGAGATTATCTATTTGAGGTAGTGGATACCAATTCATGATAGGAAGTTGGTTCAACCATCTGTCATACACACTTAGATGAAGGGTCCCATCTTCCCTCATGGAGATAAAAAATGGGTTAACCCCAAGAAGAATTATTGGGACATATAATATCTATTCCCTCTATACCCTCTAATTGATACATAATCTCTTGGGGCTTAGTAGGTTCCATCCTTTATGGATCAATGGACACTGAAGGTACTCGTAGAACAAGCTCAATCATAAAATCTACCTCTCTTAGGAGGTAATATAGAAAAAACACCAAGAAAGAAGTACATGAAACGATCTACTAGTAGAAGGAATTTAGAATGATTTAAACCCTGATCCTCAATGAAGAGATTGGAAATCTAGGTGGTCACTCTACCTAGCCCATGATTCTTTGGTAAACCTCTACTAGACTGGACATTACAATCACCCTTTCATAGATAACTTCTTCTCTCTAGTGATGTAAACGACACCCTGTAGTGATAGTAGTCTAAAAACATCTGATAAAAAACTAACCAATCCATCCCAATAATGATATCAAATCCCATTATCTCAAAAAAAGATGTCCTATAAGAAAGGGTAACTATCTACCTCAAGGGGACAATCCCTATAATGGCTTATACCATCTCAACGTACACACAATGGTGTATCCAGGGCTATTACATCATATTAATTCTATATTTATAGCCTAACAATTTCCATATTAGACAATGAAATGAAGTATTGTGAAGCACCCATATCAAATAAATAAGATATTATAGTAGAGGCTACTAGAATAGTACCTCATACTGTAGATGATCCTACAGTCTAATCCTTGGGAATTAGATGTAGTGCATAAAACTTGACTATTCCATGAGCCTCCTTAACAACTAGATTAAAATGATCCAAACTACTCTTATAGTGTTGTTGGTGATCAAAAGCCTGATTACAATGACCACAACCTCCCCCTCATCTAGTCCTGCCAGTGCTACTCCAACTCCCCACATGACACGATGTAAAAGAATCTATCCATGATGGTGGAGCGGTGAAAAACCTATTACACAAGAAGATGATCTAAAGCTCCAACCGAATATTTGAATAATCTCCATACGGCCTCAAGGCCATAACTCTAGTGGGTCTCTATCACACTATGTCTTTATGTGACCTTGTTTTCCACACATGTGACACACCATTGAGCTACCAACACAGGTACTCTGGATACCACTACCCAAACTAAAAACCTCAAGAGATCACTTTCTAATACCAGAGGAACTACTGGCCTACCACGATGCTGGTCCTCTATGGCTAATAATATCATCATCCCTCATGATGCACGCACGAATAAGAGCATGATTGACTATTTCAGAAAGGATCGGTAGGAAAAAACATTCACCAGAGTATGGATGGAATACCGAAGACCATCCTAAAATCATCTAGAACACATAAGCTCATCACCATCTAGAAGCAATTAAAAGAACTATAACATACTCAAATATGATGAATACTTCATAACTGACCTGGAACCCTATTTGATATTCATGAACTCTCGGGATCTGTCAGCTCTTAGCATATGAGGAAAGAAAAAATAATGGAAAGTAGTTTGCATGTCATCACATACCATGCCCTAATGTCGACTATCCTAGATAAATAACTTTCTACAAATCTTGTCTGAATCATGAAACAAGCAAGAAGAAATGTTGACCCTTTTATATAGAGGAATCTTTAAATGAACAAATATAGAAAATGTTTCTTCTAGAAAAGAATCAGTATTCTACAAACCTCTATCACCTCAGAAGGTGGGATGGTACTACACCAGGAAATCACATGTCCGATAATCAATCATATGTGAAGGAAGTGGAGCACCAGGACTAGGCTTAATCTGATGTATGAAACTATTATAAAATAGGAATTAGTTTCCATATGAGGTACAACATGAATTGCCTCAAGTTGCACTCATAGCGGTAAGAATGGTATCTCAGAGCCCACCATGTCTAGATCATGGTGATCTACACCCTCTTAGTGCATGAAAAAAGGATTTAATGGAGGAGAGAGTCTAAAAATTCCATGAAAAGAGATCAAATTGTTTTTATGTAGATAGATAACACCACTAGTATAAGATAAACATAACAAATTCTCACTATACATGGTGTACTACACCAACTTCCCACTAAGAAGGACAATTGTTGGTTAGTTCTCAAGAATAAGTTACATTGTTTCTAGTTTACAATGGGGAAACAATACCTTACCACATCGTTTACTAGAAACAATTTCATTCATTTCATATTTAATTACTAGATTCTCTCATTTACCTTTGATAAACATGATAATGTGGGCTAAGGACATGTAACTATTTCATTTTAAAGGTCTTCTTTAACTCCTAATTTTTTATTTTCTTATTTTTATATATAATGGTTTATTTGAAATGATATTTCCATTCTAGTGAATGAGGGACCACAATCATATCACTATTATTAACACCCATTTCAATTTCAAATTAATTCTTGATTTAGTAAATTACTCATTTCGAACCACGAGGGATTATAACACCTCGTGAATTGAAACAAGAAATCACTCAATCACAACCCACTACATCATAAGAACATATAAAAATCAAGGGCCACTCACAAATCATATGAATATCAAGCAATTAATTTATGGAAATGAACCTATATGTCATGGAAATATGAATCACATGTGAATTAGAGGTGACTAGGATGATCTGTTTAACAATGACCCTGAACCCATTTTATCAGGGAAAGGATGTAATGAAATATTAATCAGGGTAATAATGATAACTACAATGAAACATGTGCGTCACCCAATGGTGAAAAGATATCAATGTTAATAGAAAAAATTATAATAATAATTATCATTCAGGTTACTCAGCATTGACCCCAAACATCCATTTGTGATGCCCAATAATGGATTAAGACAATGTTCCATGCATTTATAATATCCAACATATCATCTATACATAGAAAATCAATAAAGGAACCAATCCAATACCACATTGTGCCATCCTAAACTTGTATTCCACTCAATTGGTGCCCCAGGCCCGGTTGGTCACATGGCCTCAAGTGCATCTCCCCTTATTCCAAAGGTTGTTGACTAGTAGTTAGGGCCTAGGGTGTGTCTATGGAAATACTATTCCTTCATTACTAGAGTGAATAACAACATATCAATACGAAATAATGTGAGATAATTAGTGAAATCAATGTAATAGTAAAAAGAACAATATAAGTAGATTAATGTGATAAATAACTGAACATTTGATATAAATATAAAAATTATGATGATGATATGTCATGTATCTAGAAAACTATAAAAATAGGATTACAAGAAGTAAAAAAGAATCCAATTCAAAAGTATAAAAAAGAAACAATAACTATCCCAAGCATCACAAACTCCATCCTGATCATCAGCTAATAGCTCCATCCTAAATTAGCAAGAAATCAATTTTCTAAAGCTGCACAATTCCCTTTTCCAACTCCTACATCCATATAGTCATCCCAGGTACTAGATGACCCTCGATAAGGTGTGATATAAATCTCAGTAGGTCACCACCAATGATGTCTATAACATCCTATCCATGTAATATTAATTGAAACCGTGTGAAAGCATGCATATATAAAAGTAAAGTAATACAGTAATTTAAATACCCATGTACCATCTTCAACCCTTGATTTGTGTCTAAAAATGAATTTTTTTCATTATTGAATTGTTTTTAGTTTATAAAAATAGGTCACATGAGGCATAGCCAGTACTGACATCACCTTGTGATAATAGTTGTGGTGGTTCCAAGATGTAACAAGGAAACCCTAATTATTATAATGAAAAAGGGTTCCAAGGTCACTGCCAAGGTCCTTGACATCAATGGTTGCTAACTCAGTTGTAACTGTAGCCCGACTAAGGGGTAAGAGTGTGATCCAAAGAGCATCATCCAATGAATTCTACAATAGTGTGATCTAACCACATACAAAGAATAAATCCAAGGTAAAATGAGATAAGATATGGATAGAACCTAGTATATAACCAAGGAACCTTATGTCTTTAAAATCCATGATGTATATAAGTAGTGTATCCAAGGAATCTTTTTACTGTAAATAAGGGATCCTAATGTGTCATACTGGGAATCCACTTATACATGAGGATCAGGTTCCAAGGTGGGTCTCAACCAAGTAAACCAACATCCTAGAATCAGAATGACATCCATGAGTGGTAAATAATTTTCCCAGGAATCAAAGAACTAACTTCAGTCTGAGCACCCCTATAAATATGTCAAGGTCCATATAAATATATAATTAGGCACCTTAAATTGGATTCATTTACTAATTAAGTCCATGTGATAGTCTTTACATTTGATAAGTCAATATGTTAAAGCTCTTAATTTCATTAGATTGATAAGTTCAAGGGAAATGAAAACATTTATTCCATTTCATATTTAGTGAATTGGTTCTATCCTTTACTTTTCAGAAGATTAAAAGGTTCTTTTAAGAATGAGTAATCACTATTAATAAATTTATTATAATGAGGCCAAGTAATATTTTTATCATATACTCACCAAATCAATTTACAATTTATTAATCAAGTTCAAATGAGGAACTTAACTTAGACCGGTCAAGTGGAAAGGGGACTTGGTAATATCCATTAGTCTATTAAATAACCATTTAATATAAGGGGGATTACTATTTGAATAGTAAAGATCAAGAACACCCAAATGGTTTCTCAAAAATTACAAAAAACTAAAAACACAGTCATGGTACATCACTATACATGAGATGGATGAAGTTGTGGATGTTACCCCCAAAAATGAATAGCACGAAGAGAAAGGGTCTTAGAATATGATCCTGATGACTAAAAGAATATAATATCAACTCAACAAATGATTCCCAATGAAATTAGAATGTTGATACCACAATTTATAAAATGAAAAAACTTGAGTGATGAGTTATAGACCATCTACCGCAAACTCATATGACTACCCCATCCTGTATCAGACTATAGTTTGGTCTAGATTAGAATAGATCTGAAGAACATTCCTATGACCTAAAATAGTTCATATGATCCTTCATCTATATAATATCATCGAGATAAATAAGAATTAATAAATAAGCTAAATGATCAAGTAACTTGTTGACAAGCCTCCAAAATGACAGATGGATATGATATCAGAGTCTAGATTGCAAACAAACAGCAAAACATATGTCTAGTCATTAGAGGGGGTCCCTGCCTGAGAGAGAGGACTGACTGAAAATTGATTTTTATTAAAAGATTAACGGGTGGCCACAACATACCACCCAACCAAGAATTCAAGGGGGGCGAAAATGATGCAAACCAAGGCCATCCCCTCGAACAAAAGACATACAATCCGCTGGCAGGGAGCCAATGCTATCGTAAACAATGAGCCTCTCCTCCTGCCTGCCTACCTTTGAAAGCACATCAGCCGCAAAGTTAGCCTCCCTCCAATAGTGCTTCACAATTCTCCCACAATTTGTTGCAACCTCACATTTTCTAATGACATGCACAAGGTTACAGGGTGATTCATAAATACCTTTCACCAATATGACTTGGACTTCCAAGTTCGGATCCACTTTGTCCACCTGAAAACCCACCCTTCGACAAACATTTATCCCTACGAGAAGCACCCGCGCTCCCCCACCCCAAGGAGCTTCCCAGGCCAAAGTATGCACTGAAGGCCACCAACACTGATCCACATGAATCTCACAGCATCCCACAACCTCTCATAATCCCATTTATCAGGGACCCATCAACATTCAATTTGACACCACTCACTGGAGGTTGCCATCTGATCCGTCGTCCTTCCTGTATACCATGCATGTTAGCAAAATTTGGCTAAGAATGTCCTAGAATGTACTGGGTCCCTTTTAAAAAAGGGCCCAACTCAAAGAGAAGAGCTTTCAAATGTACCCAGATAAAGGTAGGAGGATTCCCATTGCCCTGCCAAGAAAGGTTCCGAGATTCCCAGATGACCCAACATATGGAAGAGAAGATGGAACACCTTACTTTACCTTCCAAGGACCTTCCATCTAGATCCTGAAACCAGGCTTCCAGAAAATCATGAATGGAGGGTAGAGTCTGCTCAATGTGTGGCGTAGGAGAAAAATGTGACCAAAGAAAAACCGACCAATCTCTCTGATAGAAGAGATGCACCCTGGATTCGGCCTGAGGATTCCTACATCAAAGGCAACGAGAGGAAAGTTGAACTCCCTTTTTCTAGATGCAATCCTCAGTGGGTAGTGCACTGTTGATGATGTGCCAAACCAGTAGGTTCATTTTCAGGGGGATCTCATTGCACCATAACTTCGACCAGGCGTTAGAAACCAGCTCCCCCTGAACTAACTTCTTGTAATCCCGAACAAACTGCTTACCCGAGCTCGACCCCAAAAAATATCACCTGTCATCTTCCTTATTAAAGTAAATTTCCTCATAAAGACTTTTCTGCTCCCGGTTCAGAACAGCTTGAATAAGAGGCAAATGTTCTGATGCTTCCTTGAAGGTAATGTCCGGAGTCGGGCACCCTGGGAAAAACAGTCGCTCTCCAGACCAATTATCCTTCCAAAAACTGATGTCTCATTTCCCAATAATCCACCTGGACGATTCCTGTAGTCCATCCATACACGAGAACATTCTCTTTTATAGTGTCATCTACTGTGGCTTGCGGGGATTAGAAACCCCCCCTTTCTCCCCATATCAACTTCTGAAGAAAGTGGCCCAAAGTGAATTGTTAGCAATGATCTACCATGCCGGCTTTTCTTGCAATCCCTGTATGGTATCAGTAATGTATCGTAACCCAGCACCCCCCTCTTCAACCGACTTTGCTATGCGAGGCCAAGCCACCCAGTGGCATCGACCTGTATGATTAGCATCCCACAAAAAGGAGTTAAGCATATTCTATAACCTTACAATGGTCCCTTTTTAGGGTCAAAGGACTGAGAAGACGTGCATAGGGATAGAAGACAACACGCTGTTAATCAAGATTATCCTCCCACCGAATGATAGAAACTTGTTCTTCCAGTTAAAAATGAACCCAAACACCCGATTGAGAGAATCCTCGAAAAACACTTCTTGATGTGGCTACATGCCAGTGGGACTCCAAGATATATCATAGGGAGTTGATGTTTTGGACAACCCAATATGTCTTGGATACTTTTGTATCGATTTCTCTGGCACATGTTGGAAATAAAAACATGGCTCTTCCTTGAATTGATACGCTGCCCACTCAAATGTCCATACACATTGAAAATCTCTATTAGACCCCTCAAAGAACACCGACTTCCATTAATGAAGATCAAGATATTGTCCGCGAACATCAAGTGAGACATGTAAATCCTGTCATTCCTACTAAGAAAAGGAAACAACCTTCCATTCTCCATTCCCCTATGTAAATTCCTTGTTAAGGACTCCTGTGCTAAGATAAAGAGATTTGGGGAAAGGGGGTCTCCCTGCCTGACTCCACGGACCGATTTGAAAAAACCAAATCACCTCCCTTTAAGAGATATCATGAGCCATGGAGAGGAGAATAACCTGAATCAAAGATCACAAAAACCATTCATGGAACCCAAATAGTCTCATTACTCAAATAAGATTGTTCCATTCTACTTTGTCATACTATTTGTTCATGTCAACCCGTAAGATGACATTTGATCTGACTGATCTTCTATTTAGATCATAAACCAGCTCACTGGAAATCACAACAACCCCTTGGATATTCCATCCATTAACAAACCCATGATGCTCTCTGGACACCAACCTTGGGATCAGCCGATTCAGCCTACTCGCAATTAGGCTATCCAGAATCATATATGACACATTTCACAAGAAAATGGGCCTATACTGGTTGCTGTTGGTGGGATATTTAAACTTTGGAATCAGCACCACTCTAGAAGCCGCAACCCCTTGATTGAGCTCACCACCCTGAAAAAAAAATCCTAGATCACCCTGACCACTTGAGGACCAACAATACCCCATGTTGCAATATAAAAACCGCATGGGAAACCATCTAGACCAGGAGCACTGTCCGGGGGCAAATCAAGAACTGCTCATCTAACTTCCTCCTCACTCTGAAGAGCCACTAAAAGGGTGTTTTCAGTACCCTCGACCAAACGGGGTATGCTTTGATAGAAGTCCGAGTCCACTGAGTTACACTCCAGATCCACATACCTGGAAGGATCTCGTCCTGCCAAGAGTTCTTTGGAATGTTCCAGCGCCAATCATCCTACCACATCTACTTCAGAATAGAAGTCTCTATTACCCAGGTTAATGTTGAAACTCATATTATGTCTTTCTCTCACACAAACATGGAAAAATTAGTGTTGTGATCCCCCTCTTTCAGTCATTTGACCATGGATATCTGTTTGTAATCACGCTCGACTTCCAATAGTTTTTTCTGCAAGAAATATGCACTTCTCGCATAGAACCGTGAACCTATTATCATCCCAGTTATTCTGAAGCTCCTCCTCCAAGTTCTCAATGTCCTCCTGGATAGTGTTCACACCCTAAACATCATTTGGCCTGTTGGAAAACCGTCCCTAAATTTATTTCTTCAGATGTTTCAAATGGTTCTCTAGACTACGACATGCGTTATCCATTTCCTGATGCTCCCAGGACGATCAGACGAGTTCCATGAAGCCTTCAACCTAGGGCCAGTTACAAGAGTAGTGAAAAGCCTGTCTCCTAGCACTATCCTGCCTGAATTCCACCAGCAGTGGGGCATGATCCGATAAAGAGTGGGATACATGAGTAACTGCCATCTTAGAAAAGGAGTCAAGGCCTTCGATGTCAATGAAGCATCTGTCCAGCCGACTCCAAATACCTTTTGACCCCCTACGATTATTACACCATGTGAACTGCTTTCCCTTGACTCCCAAGTACAGAAAGCCAGTCTCATTGAAGAATTCTCGGAAGTCTGGCATGGAATCCACCGAAATGACTGCTCCACCCCTCTTCTCTTCTGGATCCGTAATTGTGTTAAAATCCCCGCCCACAAACCAAGGGAGGGTGTCAGTTTGGAAGGACCCCAGAAAGGTCCAAAGTTTTGTCCTCCTCTGCACATCATTTCTAGCATACACAAAAGTTAAGAGAATTTCTACCCCCACCCTAGAGATCTTTTTATTAATTCTTTGAGACGAAAGGCTCACGATATCCACCTGTACATCAATTTTCCAGAAAATCCAAATATGAGAGTTGACTAAAGCACCATGCATAAACAATGGAAAAACCATCTTCTTTTCCATGACAGGAAGCTTTGGAGGAGTTATCTTGACCTCAATAATAACCAAAACTAATGCCCGGTGCTTTTTAGACTCCATCGCTAAGAAATCATTCTTTGATTGCGCCCCCAAACCATGAGAATTCCAGATAATCACCGACAACATTAACAAAGATCCCTTTTGGACTTCAAACCAGAAGCTCCATGCAGAGAAAAAGAATGAAGAAAACCTGCCTCCCTTGATTTTGACTTAGTGATGGGGACAACAACCCCCTGAGAGGAAGCTCCATTTCTAGATTCCCACGCCTTCGTCTCGTTTGGACTCTCCGAGACTTCCAGTAGAGAGAGACGAGACGCCGACCTTGGAGAGAGAGCCACATCCTCCTGGATAAGAGAGACCCACAGAAGGCTCTGAGGGGAGGCCCTCACATTTATAACCTGGTTCCGCACCACAAGTGGAGACGACTCCTTCTGCGAAGGTCTCAGAGGGGAGGACGACAAGCCGGGGATCAAAGAGCGCTTAATGTAATATGGAGATAATTGCGATGAGATACAGAACTCAGGTGGGGGAGAAGGCAAAGCCCTGGAAGGAAGAAGGCATGGAAGGACCTCGTGGACCTCATAAACCTCTGGCTCAACCAGCAGCTTGTCAGCCATAGTGAAATAAGCTTCCTGAAGCAAAGGTCGTGACATCGAAACCAGACTGACAGGAGTAGAGGGCCCACCTGACAACAGATCCCCTGTCTCGCAAACCTCAACTGACTCCTGCAGCGCGTGGGATCCACCATCAAAATTCAAAAATTCCTTTCGCACCCCAATGGGAACCTTCTCCTCTAGGGGGTCCAAATGCATTAGACGGGGTGACGGTGTCACCCTGCAAGCCCGAACCGGAAGAACTCGCCGAGGATCTCTTCCTCCTGTAGACGGTCTCCGAGTGATCGTACATTCCACAAAACATACAGAAACACAGAAAACCATTGAAGAGAAGCCTTTTACACTAGCTCAACCCCTCCTTTGACCACAATAGTAACTTTGATGATAGATTTAAAGAGAGATCCATCTCAACAATAATGCGAGGACAGGCCGCAACTTGTAGACAAGCCGTCTCATCATGCGAACAAAGGAAGGAACCCAAGGAGTCCCCCACCGCCTTTAGAATCGCCGGGATTTGGAAGGGGAGAGGAAGGCCTAGAAAGGCAACCCATACAACCTCTGATGAGGATTCTTTGCTGAAGTGAAACTCCCAAGACCAATAAAACAAGGAAAATTTCCACGAGCCGCACCTTCGGTCTTCTCTTGCCAATGCCCTCGCAAAGCCCTCCTTCACGGCCAAATGAATGCAGAAAGACATCCTGGACAACCCTGAAACCACCACCGGTCTACAGAGACCCTAATACCCAACGAACTCTTTGAACAAAGCCAACAGTGTCTTGTTGAGATCAAACCTCGCCACCAAAGAAAGATCATGCAACACCGACGCCTCGCGAACCACATGCTCTGAAAGATCCACCATCGGGAAATCCTCCGCCTTAGCATGCATCTTGGAGCCACCAAAAATATCCGGTAAGACCAGCCAACCCACCTTAGCTACAACTTTATCCTTCCCAGAGGAAAAACCCGAGACCCCATTACGCCGCAAAGATCGTCTCTAAAGGACCTAACCATGAGGCCACATGAGAGAGCCTCCCCGGACGACCGCCGCAGAGAGCCAGTCCCGTCGTGGGATCTGAGCGGAGATGCTACCAGAGTAGGAGACCCAGCCATCCTGGCAAGGGGAGGTGATGTTTTCTATCCAGAAAAATTGAGTCCATACCTCTAGTTTTTTAAAAATTTCTTGGGAATTTATTGGACTTGTTAATTCTTTACACGTCATGTACATATCAGGGTCCTTCCCCCGAGAAAAACCCTCAACACAACGTGAAAGGTTTTTCCAGACCATTAAATAATGACTAATGATTACACACTGTGTAATATAATTACACATCATGTAATTATCTTATATTCTTCCTTTTACCCTCCTATACCCTTTTCTTCAAAAACAGACCAACCTTCTCATGACCAATCTTTATGGTCTTAACAAAATAGAGATCGTTACAAAAGTATTAAGGTGAAATTAAAAGGATCCATAATTGAAGTAAAAAACCAGATTATTAAAACTCTCAAGCTCTATAAAACCTCAACTTCTAGGGAAATAAGTAGTAATTTAAGGACATATTAAAACCCCTTAGTCATCTATCTTTGATGATTCGTCTATGTAATGACATCCCACTATCTGTAAGAGGAATCACACAATATATACATAGTGAGATTTACCCACCTTTCAAGAGGTATCTCTATATGTTGAAAGATATATAGCATGGACTCTAGCCATGAATCTACATCTTTTGGTCTTCTATAAAAAAAACATGGATGGATGTTGCAACTGGAACACACATGTAAAATCTGTCATAGTCGGGGATGGTCACGATGCTCCCTGAATGGTATGCATGAACCGCATAAAAACTTCTCATAATTGTGCCTCATTACCTGTTTCTTGTACTATAACTATTTCCTTAGCTAAAACTAATGTATGATCTATTGGTATCCCATGTCCCACTACCACTACATCATGATCACTGCCACCCTCATAGCATGGGACTGGAAGATGTTACTGCGATATACATCTACAATGCAAAGTGCATGACTCAAATAAAGATCATCATCAAAGTTCATTGATCAAAGTGTAGATACTGAAAAAAGATATCTACAAGCCTGCCTATATAAAAACAAACCACTATGCTTTCTCCTTATGTCAAGTTTGGGTGATGTATTGATCATATGAGTGAAATAGATACTGCATACTACCCACTACTAAGGTTGGGTCTGGGTGATGATCTCTACTATTAACAATTCCAATTTACATTTCATTTTCATATTCATTAAAATTATATGAATATTTATTTTGAAATATTGAACCAATGGTTCACAAAATTCTAGTCCATATGTTCCCATACTCTTAAGGAACCGAAATTTGGAATCTATCTAATCCGCTCCCAAACAAGTTTCAGGACATCAATCAAAATGGAAGATATATCTATCAAAATACCTATCACAAAAACATGTGACCAGTAATGAATCATGAATGGAATGAAATAATACATGACATGTGATTCTTGTGAAGGGCATAAAATGATGCATGAGATGGAATACCCTCATCTCACTGGGTTTCAACAAAATTGAACCCACAATCATTTCTATAATAACAACACAATTCAAGTGAATCACCCAATAGTAGAATCAAATCTCCAATAATAGTCAAAAGATAGAAAATAATTATTTCTATTCAAGGAAATTTGGATTTTTTCCATATGCTCTAGTTAGCTACACCCAAGTACAAATCATTACCAAATATAAATTTCTAATAATCAATTTCTATTATATCAAAATAGTAATGAAAACCTGAAAATAATGGCTCTCATACCACATTGTAACATTCTTGACCTGAATGGAACATAAGGTGCCCCAAGCCCGATTGGCCACATGGCCTCAAGCACATCTCCCCAAATGCTAGAGGCTTCTAACCAGTAATGGGGGCCTAGATGTGTCATTAAGGATACTATTCCCTTATCACTAGAGTGTAACACAATAGACATACAGTACCATATATGTACCAAAAGTAGTAAATCAATCATATAAATGATAAATGAATAAGACATGAATTTATAAATCATACTTGAAAGAATCACATATATAGAAGATGATGATACATGTCAAGTGACATAGAAATCAAATAAAATTGGTATATATATTTGGATTACAATAGATTGAACAGAAGTACAAAACAACCAAAAACTATCCAATCTAGCATCATAAGCTTCATCTCGGTCAATTGCTCCTCTTACCCTAAGGAGAACTCAATAAACATCAGTATGTAACGTACCATTGTATATACCTTTAGTCATATAACCTATTCGGGTGCCTATGATGGGATGTATAGGGTGTGAGATACAATACTAGTAGGAATCCACCCATGTTCTAGTGCCATCTAGTCTGTGAATATATAATATCAATAGTGTAGGGGAAGTAACAAAATATATTAAAGAAGTATTGAATGTAAATGTCTTATAATATACATGATCTCATTTTATAATCAATTTAATTTAATCAAACAGTCTCATTTATTAATTAAGTCTCTTGACATGGAACACAGCCTGGTGTTCCCTATATATATATATCATCAAGATATGCCTAAACAGGGAATCTATAATGTGTAAGACAAAGGTCAAATCCAATCATGTTTTTTTTTGGATTGGAAGATGCATCATATAATTCATTTCATTCATTATTTAATTCAGAACCTGAGCCCGTCCTTGGAATTACTCATTTGTAATCCAGGTATCGCTCTTGGTATTATATAAACCAACACCTTACAGGCCAATCCGTGAAGATATTTCCACAAATCCATGCATCACACTAGGCTTGGGATAACATCATAACCACTCGATGCCATCCTTTATTGTTCACTTAGGGAGATGATGTATCTCCAATGGAATATATGATCAACTAACCTCTGAGTTTATTTTTGGCACTCATCATTGGAATATAGATATCCCTCGAGCATATAACAATTATCCCCCCTAAGTCGGTCCATGGAAATGTGTTTAAGGAGTCAAAGTGTCAGTCAAGCGTAAGTAAAGAATAAGCCAAATGAATTTGTCAATGGTGTACGTATACGAACCCTTGGGTCAAAAAATGAATATATTAACATACAATATCATTTAATTATTTAAATTTCAACCCCATTATCAAATAAATTTCTACCTTACCTCATAAGGTGGCTCAAGTCATGGTCCAAGCATTGAAAGATTAGTCTTTAATTTAACACACCTGGTCATTTTAATATAATGGGAATTTCAAGCTTAGGTAATAAATTACATGGAAATAATCTAGGTACATGTATTATATTCCCTTACTTTAATCAATGCAATTAAATTTATTATCACAATAATATTAGGAATCAATTAAAATGAAGTTGACAATTCATTATTGAACATCGCAAGGAATGGGAAAAAAGTCACACCTCAAAGGAATCCAAATTCAAAATCCACCCATAGTGGTCCCTTTTACTAAAAAACACACTGAAATGGGTGGTTCCATTTTATGGTTCTTAGAATTTATTTAATTATATACTAGTTATATTAATTACATTGGTCACATCAATCATTTTAATTCATTACTGAAATTTCATTTCAAGTGAGTCATTCTGAGAATTGGGTGGGGGAACCTTGGAATATATATAAACACATCGATATTCAAGAAAAAACATGAGACATACTAACACTAGTCTGTAGTTGATATATCATCAAGTATCAGCTGCTGATTCGACATAGATCAGGAAAAAATACAAGAATTAATGAAGAACCTATAAATAGGGCATATTATCTTTAAATTAAATATCATAGATGATAACAAACCAAAAGAAAGAAAACAAAAAAGGAATGTGGATATTAATAAGACAAATATCATGCTTCCAATGGATCTAGTTTATGAGCTCAGATAATGAATATCACTTAATTCTGAGAATAGTTGTCAAAGAGGAGCTCCCAAGCCAAGGATGTCCAACCTAAGTATAAGTGAGAAAATTAGGTCGAAAAAAGAATTTATTAAGGTAAAAATCGTAAATTCACCCAAAAAATTGGGTCAAATAGTTATAACTCATGGTTTTCCAAATCGTGCGCCAATCATTCATCTCTTGCTATTGGAAGGGGCACGCATCACAATTTGTATGCATGGTTTGACTTACCATGCACAAACAGTGTCTCATCCCATTTTCAAAACCTTTAGAGGGTTCTACACAACTATCTCCCTCAAGTCACATGGTTTTGTCAAACTTTTCATCCCCCAGGACACCAATGTCCTGCCTCTCATTGTTAGAAGTAACAGTTTGTCCTACCCTGTATGGATTCTGGTAAGTATTCGTTGATCTGTTTTCAACCCAAAATCCGAGTTCTAGGCTCTAAACCAACCCTAGACACCTCGATACATCCGTGACCAAAAAGAGCATTATATATAGGATATATTTATATTTTTGAAATGAAATTAAAGGAAATAAAATGTAACACCGCATGTTTTTCTAAAAAAAATAAATATAAATGCATGGAAATTTGTTTTAAGGAGATATTTATAACAAGCCTTTTAACATAATTTTTTCACTTCTATGTTTTGAATTTCAAGAAACTGTTATATACAATTGTGTTCAGTATGTTATTTTGAGTCTATTATAACCAACTTGTTTATTTGGTGAATAGTAACATAACCTAATGAATAGTAATATGACACTAATGAATAGTAATTTTTTTTTATTTTATTTTCCTAAGGCTAGAAGATAATAACATCTTGGTTAATTTTTTATTGTGATAGAGAAGTAGTTGTAGAATTAGAACTGTTAATTTTTGAATTAGGTATGATTTTATTTAAATATTAAATTAATAATATATAGAAAATTATTTTAAAAAAATGGACTTCATTTTTGAAATCTACACGTTGATAAATGGTTAGGGTGAATTTTGGGAATTTTTCTAAAACATTTGATTTTTCGGTGAATAGTAAAAAATAAAGTTTTTAGTTTCGGTGTGTTAATGACATCATTAATGATATAATAATGATCTCATAAATATGGTCGAATTTTGTATAGTTAAATAATTTGTGAGGTTTACCAAGTGGCTTATACCATGAGAAAATACCATGGGCAGGCCCATGGTTCTGCAAATACCACCCATGAGGTGTCCCTTGAAAATTATTAAAATAATCCATCTCTTTTCCTATAAATACCGACTCTTAAATTCATTGAATTCATTACCAATTCTACCTCAATAGTGACCTAGCCTCCTTAACTTCATATTAGTCCTCCTATGGTTTCCTCAATCCCCCAAGGTCCCAACCATTATGTTCTATGGGTTACTCTACAAGGTAAGAAAATTCTCAATTTCTTTCTTTTTCCTTTAAAATTATCTTTTATGTGGTATAATTTTCAAGTTTCCATAACATGTTATTATTTCCTTATTATTCTTGATATTATATATATTATAATTAATTTTGGATGTGTTACCTTTGTCCCCTCTTTTTTTAATATTTTCTAAAACCATGTTGCGTAGTCGTTAGGCTGCCGAATTTTTGTAAGCGATTTCACATTTTTTTTTAATTTTTAGTTCCTTCCTTATTATTTCTTCATATCTCCTTAACCAATAAGCATGAATTATCCAAAAATCATGTATAATCTATATTTTATCATGTTTATGAAAAATTACTCATCTTTATTCTTCTCCTCTCCCACTTATTTAAAAGATTAAAAAACATTGTCCGTTTGTGTCGAATTACCGACATTGTGGACGATGTGATTTCAAAATCCGTTAATTATTTCAAGTATGGTCATGAAAACATTTATATGGTTGAACCAGGTTATAATACATTATTTATGACTCACCCATGGTTCTGTAATTTCTTTGTAATCATGGTTCTAATTTATAAGACAAAACGACGTTGTTATTATCAAAGAACCACTAAAAGGATCTAAACGAACATCATTAATGTTCTAACTTATTAATCGTCTTCATGTAAGAATTCAAAATGTTAAATTTAATAATTTATATTAATGGTTATATGAAAATACTACTACATTCCAATTCTGGAGTTTCACTTCCACTCGACAAGAATGCCCACCATGAACGAATCATAGAAACCATGTAAAGAATTCAACCAAAAACAGTAAAAAGGGAAACAAATACTAACAATTAAGGGTAAAGGTTGTTATTAAATGATAATATAAGATGTTATCAACATGAACATGTTTCTGTAAAATATTAATAACACTTTTTTAACCATTATATAGGAGGTTTAAACAAGTTTTATGTAAGACAAGCCTAAGGTAAGGAAATTCCTAACCTGATTTCTATTCCTTGGGTTAACATTCTACTTCGTCATTTATGTGGCATTTAAAGTGTTTTTGTGATGAATTATGATTATAATATGTTGAAAAATATTTATTGTCATATTACATACATATTCCATCCACTCTATTAAGTCGTTTTCAAGTATATGATGTTTAAGAGGGATTTTTCTTCTAAGATCCATTTCTAAAAATCTGTTTTTACAAAATTTAAAAGAAATGATTTTATACTATTATTCATGTTGTATTATTATGTTTTGGTTATTGGGAATTATTTATGATGAACTTTGGGACCTATATTTCCCTCAAATTCATTGTGTATGAGTACGCTGGAGGTCGGTTGTATGGTTACTCCAAGGGTAACTGCGATTGTTACACAAAGTAAGGTAGCTGTGAGGGTTAAAAATTTTAAGGTAGCCAAGATTGTTACAAGATTATATGTGTAATTCCCTAAGATACCTCTATGATTATATTTATGTTCTCATGTTTGTGTGGATCTTTTTTAAATATCATGTTACACGATGTAATTATTTATGGATGAAAATCACGTCTTTTGAAAATACTTTCATACGTTATGAGTATTCATGGACTAATGTGATTTTCCTTCTTTTTCATCACATACTGAGATTTTGTGCTCATACCAAGTTTTTAAATGATTTTTCACCGGTTAATGGATGTGTATTACAAGGAGGAAATACCCGTTAAATATTGATGAATTATCAAGGAGGCTTGTTTTATGTTTTAATGTTTTATATTTTGAGAAAAAATGGAAAGTGTTTTTATGGTATCCAATATGTAACAATGTGTAATGTTATGAATGTTTTGTCATAATTCTCTAAATCTCTAAACTTGAAAATATACTCAATGTAAAAGGAAGTGTTTTCTTAACTAAACTCATGATTATGTATGTAATAAGGTCGGGTCCTTATAGTTGGTACCGGAGGATGGTTTAGATAACTTTAGGGGTTAGGGTGATGTTAATAGAATACCATAAATGTATTTTTACTCTATGTTTAATTTGTTATAGAATTTAGAGATTACCATGTTGCTTCATCTAAGATATGTTTGTTCAGAATGGTTGTATGCAGAAGGAACATGGATGCCAAAGAGGAGAGGCACCTACAGAATGACATCCTTCTGGAACTACAGCTCGAAATTGTAGGGATTGTAACTGAGAAGTTTGTGATAGTAATGGATCAGCTAACGCATGGAATAAATGGTGGTGGAATCTATGCAAGAGGACCAATAGAGGTAGCACAACAGAACATGATAGTGGTGGAACATTTTATGAGATATCATCCTCCTGCATTCAATGGAACTTTTGACCTAGTGGCAGCTGAAGGATGGATCAAAGCCCTTGAAAAGATATTTGATGTTATTGGATTTTTAGACAATAAAAAGGTAAGTCTTTCCATTTATCATTTTTAAGGGGAAGCTTATTAGTGGTGGTTATAGCATCCCAACTTTTTATAACATAATCCTTCATTACAATACACTAAACTGAGGATCTTTAAGGTTTAGAGTCTTGGAAACAAGGAACATAATACATGAAAACAACATAAAGCATTCTTCTTAAACACTTGAAAGGATTCTCCTTAAGTTCATCCTAGGTTCATTACTGAATCTCATAACCTGGGGACATACATCAAAAGAAAGGGTGAGCAGGAGGCCCAGTAAGGGAAACAAGAGGAACATTTTACATGTGAACTTGATATACTTCAATAAGAACATGAAAAGAACTTTAAGGCATGAGAAAGAAATCATGAGTCATTTCATAATAGAAAGAACATTTTTCATAACTTGAAGATGTGGCTACATCATTTAACATAGACAATCATGAACATATCACCAAGGTCCATCCCCAAGGTGTCATTTGATAATTACCAAGGTTATTCACCAAGGTATCGTGAAAATTGTAATCTCTAGTGGTTACATCATTACCCAATGCATTGGAGCGCTATCAGGGTGAACCCTTAAATTTGCCTTTATTATCATTTGAGACACATATATCATCATCAAACATTTAATAAATAACCCAAATAGCATAAAATAAATGGGTTTCATTTCATAATCATACCGTTTTAAAAACGGCTTTAAAGAAATGACCTTTACGTCACCTTAAAACCCACGAAAAGGGAATGTGGGTCTCATGTATGTTAATCCCAGAATTTAAAATATAACATTTTGATATATATGTTAATAACCTTGTAGAAATAAGATCTTTGAGTATTCACTTTATAACATAAAATAATTTTGAGAAAAGAGAGAGGCATTTTGAGACGAAAATTCTGTAGCATAACGGCTATGTTTCGGGGTTTTAGAAAACATTGAAAAGAGAGGGGAAATGGGTCACCCACTCACAATTGATCCATAAAACAGTAGGGGGACAGAATAAGAAGGATATATGGACATGGTAATGAAGTTTTAAGGACATACCAATTGAAATGAAAAACATGGAAGGAAGACAAAAATTAGATTTCTCTTATGAAAATTCGGCAGCCTAACAGCGTCACTTAAACTTCAATAAAAATGAATTGACAAGATCAAATAGGGTCTCTGATCATATGATTATAATAGATCAGTATGATAGATATAGAGATCATACCCCAACATAATAAAAAGGAACTTGAAAGACTTGACATGAAAATCGAACTTGAAAAATGAGAAGGGTGAAAGAATCCCTTAAAAATTCGGCAGCCTAACGGCGTCTCTTAAACTTTCATAAAATGAAATGATGAGAGTAATAGGGGATCTCTAATCATATAAAAATTAAAAGGAAAGTAAGAGGAATAGAAAAGAACATCCTATCACATAAGAACATGGAGCATAAATGGAATGACATAAAAGAGATTACATGAAAAGGAAGAGAGGGGTCAGATCCCTTACCTTAAAACGTGACTCTTGAAACTCAATGTTTTGGACCTTGAGGGCTTGGGGGAACCTTGGGAGGACTCCTTGGAAGGTAAGAAGACCAGAACTTCGTTGGGGGAGAGTTGGGAGTGAAAACTAAAGGAGGAAAGGGTGGGTATTTATATGGAAAGTGAGGGGACAAGGCATTAATGGCCAAGGGAAACCTCAGTAGTGGTTTTGGCAAAACCATGGGCTTGCCCATGGTATTTGCCCATGGTATTGGACACTTGGGAAACCTCATACCTTAACATACTATTCACAATTCGACCATATTGAATATATACTTAATACATCATTTAATGATGTCATTAAACATCCGTAACTTAAAAAATATATTTTCAATATTCATCGAAAATTCAACTTTCTCAGAATAATCCCAAAATTTCACCTTAACCAAATATCAATTATCTGATTTAAAAAATGAAATCCATTTTATAAAAATAATTTTCTAAATATTTCTAATTTAATTTTTAAATAAAAACACTATTCATCGAAAATTCATTTTTTTCAGAAAAATCCCCAAAAATTACCTTAACAAAATATCGATGCTCTGAGTTCAAAAATAAAGTCCTTTTTATAAAAATAATTTTCTAATTATTTTTAATTAAATTTTTAATTAAAAAACACTATTCATCCGAAAAAACTAATACTTGATTAATCATTTATGAAACCGTTATTTACCCATTTTATTGAACCACATTACTTAATCTAGGTGTCTAAATTATATTAAAACTTTCTTTGAGTGAAATTACTAATCCATTTGGTCACATTACTAATCCTAAGCGTAAAATCTCTATTCATAATTTATTATTCATCAAAATTTAAGTTGATCTTATTAGACTCCAAATTCCTTACTGAACACTTTTGTAGAAGACCATTTTTTGAAAATCATTACACATCAATAGTTATTTAGGGTTTTCATAAATATTTTAAAATATCCCTTTTTTCCAAAATTCATCAATAAAATACATCCTAAAATTATCCGAAAAAATAAATTCCACAAAAATCACTAAAGGAAGAGATCTCAAATTATTCACCCAAAAGGATTACACAAAGAAGCTAGGGTCTCATCACATAGCCCCTTATAACACCGGCATAAGACCTAAGTGTAAGGTGTGCTATGGTGAGAGAATCTAATGGAGTCTCAGATAACATTGCCCTAGTAGTAATCTCTACTAACTTGAACTTCTCCCGTAGGCGTTTCCATTCGAGCTTGACAAGCTAGAGTTCGGCTTGGGCTTGGTCCAAAGTGAAGCCCACAGATGCTACCTCCTTCCCAAGATCTGATAAGTGGGCTTCATAAGGGTTGAGTCTACTGGATGAAGCCATCGACTCCTCTTTCTGCATTAACCATTAACATCTTATTAAATCAATAAGAGTAAGTTAATATACTACTCAAAAAGATTGGGTCGTTACATTCTTCCCCCCTTAAGAAATTTCGTCCCTGAAATTTATTCTTGAGGACTAGTCGAAAAGGTGAGGGTACTTTTGCTTCATTGTTTCCTCAGGATCCTAAGTTGCTTCTTCATACTTATGATTCCTCCACAACACTTGCACAAGGTGGGTAGTCTTGTTTCGTAGAACCTTGTCTCTACGGTTCAAGATCTCCACTGGATGCTTCTCATAAGAGAGGTCATGTTCCAGTTGTACCACCTCTGGGTTTAGTACATGCGAAGGGTCGGGTATGTACTTCCTCAAGAGAGATACATGGAAGACATCATGAACTTGAGCTAGGTTCGGTGGGAGTGCTAGACGATAGGCCACTGCTCCTATGTGATCAAGGATTTCATAGGGGCCAATGTACCTAGGGCTGAGCTTCCCTTTCTTCCCAAACCGCATGACTCTCTTCCATGGAGAAATTCGAAGGAAGACTTTGTCACCAACACCAAACTCCAAGTCCCTTCGACGATGGTCAGCATAGCTCTTCTGCCGACTTTGAGCAGCCTTTATGTGTCGTTGGATGGCATGAACCTGTTCTATCATCTCTTGTACAAGATCAGGCCCAAGAAGCTTCCTCTCACCAGTTTCATCCCAACAAGTAGGAGTTCTACACCGCTTTCCATACAGAGCTTCATAGGGTGCCATCTGAATACTCGAATGGAAGCTGTTTTTATAGGAGAACTCAACTAATGGGAGGTGTTGATCCCATCCACCCTTAAATTCCATTGAGCATAATCTCAACATGTCTTCAAGTTTCTGAATAGTCCTTTCAGATTGGCCATCAGTTTTAGGATGATAGGCCGTACTAAAATTCAATTCAGTATTCAGAACATGTTGCAGACTTCTCCAGGATTTTGATGTGAATCTTGGGTCATGATCAGATACGATGGGTAGTGGTACCCCATGCAGCCTTACCACTTCCTTCATGTATATCTTGGAAAGCTGATCCAGAGAGAAATCTTCCCGAATAGAGATAAAATGGGCTGTCTTGGTGAGACGGTCCACAATAACCCATATCGCATTGTTTCCTTTGGATGTTTTTGGGAGACCAGTTACAAAGTCCATGGTGATATTATCCCACTTCCATACTGGTATGGGTAGCAGTTGTAATACCCCCTTAGGAAGTTGTCTTTCTGCCTTTACTTGCTGACACACCAGGCACCTTATAGTGTAATCGGCAATCTCCCTCTTCATGTTATCCCACCAATAATGATCACGAAGGTCTCTATACATCTTAGTGCTTCCCGGATGTATAGAGAAAGTAGAGCTATGAGCTTCATCCATCAGTTCTTTCATTATCTCCAGAATAGATGGGACACATAGTCTTGTACGAAATTTCAATACACCTTCTTGATCAATATTGAAATCAGGGAACTTCCCATCTTTTACAGCCTCAAACTTCTCCTGCAGCAAAGGATCTTCTTTTTGATCCTTATTGATCTTCTCTAGTAATGAAGGTTGAGAAATCATTTGGATAGGGTTGATGATGTCCCTTTCCTTAAAATTCCCATGTCCAGTTTTACTAGATCTTTAATCAAGGGATCTCCTAAGATCCTCATTGTTGCCAGAACAACAGGATATTTCCTGCTTAATGCATCCGCGACTTTGTTTGCTCTTCCAGGGTGATAGTGTATTGAACAATCATAGTCTTTAATAAGCTTCAACCATCTCCTTTGTCTCATGTTCAATTCTTTCTGTGTGAAAATATACTTTAGACTTTGGTGGTCAGTGTATATATCACATTTCTCCCCATAAAGATAGTGCCTCCATATCTTTAGAGCAAAAAAAACTGCCGCTAGCTCTAGATCATGCGTAGGATAATTCTACTCATGAATCTTCAACTGTCGAGATGCATAAGAAATTACCTTGTCATTTTTCATGAGGACGCACCCAAGCCCTTTCAGAGATGCATCGCTAAAAATAACGAATCCTTCTCCGATAGAGGGTAGTGTTAACACAGGTGCAGTAACCAATCTCTTCTTCAGCTCTTGGAAACTTTCCTCGCATTCCTTTGTCCAGTTGAACTTAACCCCTTTTCGAGTCAACTTGGTTTATGGATTAGAAAGCCATGTAATGTTTTTCACAAACCTCCTATAATATCCCGCTAAGCCAAAGAAACTACGAATCTCAGTTACTGTTGTGGGTTGAGGCCACTCCTCCACAACCATTGTCTTTGCAGGGTCAACTGAGATTCTTTCATTGGTTACAATGTGCCCCAAGAAAGCCACCTATTCTAACCAAAACTCACACTTGCTGAACTTCCCAAAGAGCCTCTCCTTCCGCAGAGCTTTCAGTATAACCCTTAGATGATCTTCATGCTCCTCACGACTTTTTGAATATATCAAAATGTCATCAATAAAAACTACCACAAAGTTATCAAGGTAGTCCTTAAAGACTCTATTCATCAAATCCATGAAAATAGTAGGAGCATTAGTCAAGCCGAAGGGCATAACAGTAAACTCATAATGCCCATATCTTGATCGGAAGGCAGTCTTTGGAATATCTTCCTTCTTCACCCTCAGTTGATGATAACCAGATCGAAGGTCAATCTTAGAGAAGAATTGAGCCCCACGAAGTTGGTCAAATAAATCATCAATTCTTGGAAGAGGGAATCTGTTCTTCACTGTGATCCCATTCAGTTCTCTATAATCAATGCATAGCCGCATTGATCCATCCTTCTTCTTTACAAAGAGAACTGGTGCTCCCCAAGGAGACACACTCGGTCAGATAAACCCCTTCTCCAACAAGTCTTGGAGTTGTTTCTTTAACTCTTCTAGCTCCACATTTGCCATTCTATATGGAGTCTTTGATATCGGTTGAGACCCAGGTACGAGTTCAATGGAGAACTCTACCTCTCTTTCTGGGGGAGGTCCAGGTAACTCCTCATGAAATACATCACTGTATTCCTGAACAATCGGAACATCTTCTATTTGTATGCTCCCTTTTCCTTCTTCATCATCACCGATTAACTCCATAAAGAAAGCTATAGGAGGTGCTTATAGATAGGGATCAGTTCGGGATATCTCTCCTCGGAAGATAACTGTAGGTCGTTCATTCAAGACTACTGAGATTTCCTTACTTCTTCATTTGATCTTAGCATTATACTTTGAGAGCCAGTCCATCCCTAGTATAGCGTCGAATTCCAACATGGGAATGACTACTAGATTTGCGATAAGATTGTGATCACTAAAGTAAACACTACAGTCTCTAAACACTGTTGATGCATGGATAATCCCACTTGGAGTCTTGACTGACAACTCTACCTCAAGCAATTCGGGGATTGATTCTATATTCCTTTCAAACTTGGAGGAAATAAAGGAATGCGTAGAACCAGAATCAAATAAAGTACTTGCTAGTTTTGAGAGGACGACAAGAGTACCTGCTACCACATCGTTTGGAACTTCAACTTCAGTTGTTGTGATAGCGAAAGAACGACCTTGCTACCTTGGCCTCTACTGAGGTTGATGGTGATTCCCCTCCACCGCCCTCGGATTTGGACATTGATTAGAAAAGTGCCCAAGGTGTCCACACTTGAAGCATGTGACTTCGGGTAGGGCCAGAACCATCTTTCCTCTGTCGTTAGTGTTGGGAAGTTGAGGCTTCACATCACTACGACAATTCCGAGAAATATGGCCTTCTCTTCCACACCTGTAGCACTTACCACTCCCGATCAAGCAGTTCCCCGGATGCTTCTTCCCACACTTATTGCACGTGGCATGTTGCATATGCTTTCCACCTCTTTCCTGATCAAAACTTCTTCCCAGGATTGGTTCAATAGTTCTCTTCTTTTTATTAGATTTGTGAGACCATTGTGTCTCCCCAAACTCTATTTCAACTTTCATAGCACTTTGAACTATTTCTTCATAGCTATCGTAGTCCCTGTTGGCTAGATTCTTCCGCAGATGAGGTCGTAGTCCGCCAAAGAATCTATCAACCTTCCGATTAGGGTCCATGAAAAAGCTTGAGGTATAACGGGAAAGCCTTGTGAAGTTCATCTCATAGCTTCCGACAGATTCATTCTCCTTCTGCTTCAGCTCGAGAAACTCTTTCTCCATTTTCGTTCTCATGGAACGAGGGAAATACTTGTTAAAGAAAATTCCCCGAAATTCTTCCCACTCCATAGCTTCCATCTCTCCTTGTGGCTTCGTGTTTTTGATCAGTGACCACCACTGATCAGCTTCTCCCTCTAGGCAGTAAACATCAAGGGTGACTTTTTCTTATTCCGAACAATGAAGTATAGAAAAGATCTTTTCAATGGAGCTTATCCATTGTTCCGCAACCAATGGGTCTGTAGATCCACTGAATGTTGGCGGTCGTTGACGTATAAAGGACTCAACAGAAAGTTTCTCCCTTCGTGGTGAGATCGGCCTCTCAGCTTGATTCACGTTATTACTCATAACTTGAGTCAGTTGGTTCATCATTCGCATGAATGTTTCCATTCCGACTTCCATCGGAGGGCCGTCAGCACATGGTGTATTGCGGTCACCATCGGCACAGTTTCTCCTATTGCCCGCCGTTTTCTAAAAGAATAAAACCTTAGTGAGAAACTTATTTCATTTATGAATCTTTTAACTAAGACTTCGTTCTTAGACAATTATACTTCTCTATAATTCCTTCATAATTATTCATAAAAAGCTTGTGATTAACCAAACATATCCACCGGGAGTGTCGTAACCAAGAGTGCAGCAAGGCCCGTTATCGTGCACTAGTTCCCATTCGAGTCTAGCTCAAAGTGGTGTTTTTGGGTTTTACCCCTATGTACATCTGTGCCAGAGCCGCCTCTACCTGCTCGTATCCAGACAGGGATGTATTTGTTTGATAAACCACTTACTCAATACTTACCAAAATACCAGAAAGTTTTCCTATATTTAAACTTTTCTATAGGGTTCTTCCTAAAGTTTTTATATCTTAATTTCCACAAATAACTAAACCATCCTTTGATACCAACTATATCATCCCGTCTTTTTATAACATAAACTTTCATTACAATACACAAAACTGAGGATCTTTAAGGTTTAGTGTCTTGGAAACCAGGAACATAATAAATGTAAACAACATAAAGCATTCTTCTTAAACACTTGAAAGGATTCTCCTTAAGTTAATCCTAGGTTCATTACCGCATCTCATAACCTAGGGATATACATCAAAAGAAAGGGTGAGCAGAAGGCCCAGTAAGGGAAACAAGAGGAACATTTTACATGTGAACTTGATATACTTCAATAAGAACATGAAAAGAACTTTAAGGTATGAGACAAAAATCATGAGGCATTTCATAATAAAAATAACATTTTTCATAACTTGAAGATGTGGCTACATCATTTAACATAGAAAATCATGAACATATCACCAAGGTCCATCCCCAAGGTGTCATTTGATAATTACCAAGGTTATTCACCAAGGTATCGTGAAAATTGTAATCTCTAGTGGTTACATCATTACCCAATGCATTGGAGCGCTATCAGGGCGCACCCTTAAATTTTCATTTATTATCATGTGATACACATATATCATTATCAAACATTTCATAAATAACCCACATAGCATAAAATATATGGGTTTCATTTCATAATCATACAGTTTTAAAAACTGCTTTAAAGACATGACCTTTACGTCACTTTAAAACCCACGAAAAGGGAAAGTGGGTCTCATGTATGTTAATACCAGAATTTAAAATAGAACATTTTGATATATATGTGAATACCCTTGTAGAAATAAGAGCTTTGAGTATTCACTTTATAACATAAAATAATTTTGAGAAAAGAGAGAGGCATTTTGAGACGAAAATTCTGCAGCATAACGGCTATGTTTCGGGGTTTTAGAAAACATTGAAAAGAGAGGGGACATGGGTCACCCAATCACAATTGATCCATAAAACAGTAGGGGGACAGAATAAGAATGATATATGGACATGGTAAAGAAGTTTTAAGGACATACCATTTGAAATTAAAAACATGGAAGGAAGACAAAAATTAGATTTCTCTTATGAAAATTCGGCAGCCTAACGACGTCACTTAAACTTAAATAAAAATGAATTGACAAGATAAAATAGGGTCTCTAATCATATGATCATAAGAGATCAGTATGATAGATATAGAGATCATACCCCAACATAATAAAAAGGAACTTGAAATACTTGACATGAAAATCGAACTTGAAAAATGAGAAGGGTGAAAGAATCCCTTAAAAATTCGGCAGCCTAACGGCGTCTCTTAAACTTTCATAAAATGAAATGTTGAGAGTAATAGGGGATCTCTCATCATATAATAATGAAAAGGGAAGTAAGAGGAATAGAAAAGAAAATCCTATCACATAAGAAAATGGAGCATAAAAGGAATGACATAAAAGAGATTACATGAAAAGGAAGAGAGGGTCGGATCCCTTACCTTAAAACGTGACTCTTGAAACTCAAAGTTTTGGACCTTGAGGGCTTGGGGGCACCTTGGGAGGACTCCATGGAAGGTAAGAAGACCAGAACTTCGTTGGGGGAGAGTTGGGAGTGAAAACTAAAGGAGGAAAGGGTGGGTATTTATAGGGAAAGTGAAGGGACAAGGCATTAATGGCCAAGGGACACCTCACTAGTGGTTTTGAAAAAACCATGGGCTTTCCCATGGTATTTGCCCATGGTATTGGCCAATTGGGACACCTCATACCTTAACTTACTATTCCAAATTCGACCATATTGAATATATACTTAATACATCATTTAATGATGTTATTAAACATCTGTAACTTAAAAACTATATTTTCACTATTCATCGAAAATTCAACTTTCTCAGAATAATCCCAAAATTTCACCTTAACCAAATATCAATGCTCTGATTTCAAAAATGAAATCCATTTTATAAAAATAATTTTCTAAATATTTCTAATTTAATTTTTAAATAAAAACACTATTCATCGAAAATTCATTTTTTTCAGAAAAATCCCCAAAAATTACCTTAACATAATATCGATGCTCTGAGTTCAAAAATAAAGTCCTTTTTATAAAAATAATTATCTAATTATTTTTAATTAAATTTTTAATTAAAAAACACTATTCATCCGAAAAAACTAATACTTGATTAATCATTTATGAAACCGTTATTTGCCCATTTTATTAAACCACATTACTTAATCTAGGTGTCTAAATTATATTAAAACTTTCTTTGAGTGAAATTACTAATCCATTTGGTCACATTACTAATCCTAAGCGTAAAATCACTATTCATAATTTACTATTCATCAAAATTTATGTTGATCTTATTAGACTCCAAATTCCTTACTGAACACTTTTGTAGAAGACCATTTTTTGAAAATCATTTCACATCATTAGTTATTTAGGGTTTTCATAAATATTTTAAAATATACCTTTTTTCCAAAATTCATCAATAAAATACAGCCTAAAATTATCAGGACAAAATAAATTCCACAAACATCACTAAAGGAAGAGATCTCAAATTATTCAACCAAAAGGATTACACAAGGAAGCTAGGGTCTCGTCACATAGCCCCTTATAACACCGGCATAAGACCTAAGTGTAAGGTGTGCTATGGTGAGAGTATCTGAGGGAGGCTCAGATAACATTTCCCTAGTAGTAATCTCTACTAACTTGAACTTCTCCCGTAGGCGTTTCCTTTCAAGCTTGACATGCTGTAGTTCGGATTGGGCTTGGTCCAAAGCGAAGCCCACAGATGCTACCTCCTTCCCAAGCTCTGATAAGTGGGCTTCATAAGGGTTGAGGCTACTGGATGAAGCCATCGACTCCTCTTTCTGCATTAACCATTAACATCTTATTAAATCAATAAGAGTAAGTTAATATACTACTCAAAAAGATTGGGTCGTTACAGTGTTCAATGGTAAGGAATATCAGGGGCAGAGAGGATTTTTATGCCTTAGAGTGGGATGAATTTAAAAGTATTTTCCATGAAAAATATTTTCCTATGGTGGTGCGACTTATAATGGAGAAGAAATTCCTTGAATTGAATTAGAAGGAGGAAGATTTAGTGGTTGTGTATGATGAAAAATTCACCCGACTAGAGAGGTATGCTCCAAATATTATTCTGGATATTGATAGCAAAATGAACCGCTTTTACACAGGATTGAAGCCAAGGTATCGAAGGGCGTTGGCCTCCCGTGAATTCAAAAGTTATGAGAAACTTGTCTGATGTGCTGAGAGGGTAGATATTGAGTTTACTGATAATCATGTGCATTTTGGAAACAAAGAGAAGAAGTGGCCCAGTTTGCAAGAAATGTGCAAGAATCAACCAAAGAAATCTGATGGTAAGAAAATATAATTTATAGTTTGTGAAAAGTGTGACAAGAAGTACCATGGGGAGTGTCTTAGAAAAACTGAGAAGTGTTTTAAATGTGGTAAGTTTGGACATATGGCCTGAGATTTCAATGAAAATGATCCATAGACTAATCCTGATAAGAAAACTATAAAGTGTTTTAAATGTGGTGAGATGGGTCAATATGCAAATGTCTTCCCAAAGAGAGATCTGAATGATGAAAAGAAGAAAGACTACAAGAAGAAAGGTGTAGTGAAATCCTTTGCGACTATATCAGCAGATGTTGGGCCATCCAATGAAGTTGTATCAGGTACTTTGTTTTTTCCCTCATATTTTTCTAAAGTTTTGTTTGATATGGGGTCTACACATTCCTTCATCTCTGAGAAATTTTTTGGTAAATTGGAAATATCACCTCAACAAATGAGACCTAAACATGTTGTTAAAACACTAGGGGGAAATGTTATAGCAAAGAAGAATTACAATAATCTTCCTATTGTGGTCTGTGGAAATACTTTACCTATAAACCTTATTTTTTTACCCTTAGTCGAGTTTGGTGTTATTTTGGGGATGGACTGGCTTTCTGATTATCATGCTAAGATTCACTATAGATCTAAATAAGTTGTTTTTCAGAAAGTGTTTTAGTTTGTATACAAGAATGATCCCATACAGTTGATAACATATCAGGAAACTGAGAAACAATTGAAAGATGGAAATGAATGTTATCTTGATCATATTGTTGAAAACAATGGAACTGTTCAAATTAATGATGTGCAAGTGGTAAATGAATACCATGATGTTTTTCCGGATGAGTTACCCGGTGTAATACCTGATCGAGAAGTCGAATTCAAAATTGACTTAGTTCCCAATGCTAAGCTAGTATCAAAAACCCCATATCATATGGATCCAATAGAACTTCTTGAATTGAAAAATTAGTTGCAGGATTTTCTTAACAAAGGCTTCATTCATCTTAGCACTTCACCATGGGGAGCCCCTATTTTGTTTGTTAAAAAGAAAGATGGTACCATAAGACTTTGCATGGATTAAAGAGCTTTGAATAACATCACTATTAAAAACAAGTATCCTTTGCCTCATATTGATGACTTGTTTGATCAGATCCAGTGAGCTTAGTACTTTTTCAAGATTTACTTGAGATCTGGATACCATCAGCTGAAGGTGAAGGATGATGGCATCCAGAAAACAACCTTTCGTACTAGATATGGGAATCATGAATTTGTTTTTATGATTTTTGGATTAACTAATGCACCTGTTGTATTCATGAGTCTTATGAATAAAGTATTTCATGAGTTCTTGGATATTTTTTTGGTTGTATTTATTGATGACATTATGGTATTTTCTAAAAATAAAGAGGAGCATGAAAAACATATAAGGGTTGTTTTAAAAATATTAAATGAAAAGAAACAATATGGAAAATTAAGCAAGTGTGATTTTTGGTTGAAAAAGATATCTTTTCTTGGGCACATTGTTAATAATGAAGGAATAAAAGATGATCCTACCAAAACAAAAGAAGTTGATGAACAACCAAGACCCACAAATGTTAAAGAGATTCGGAGTTTTCTGGGTTTAGCAAGTTATTACCAACAGTTTGTTAAGAACATTACACGGTTATCTAGCCAATAAATAAGTTAACACAGAAAGGTGTTAAATTGGTTTGGACAGAGGAATGTGATGTTTGTTATCTGGAACTGAAGAAGAGATTAGTGAATGCTCCAGTTTTGGATTTACCTTCCCATAATGGTGAGTTTGTCATCTACAGTGATGCTTCTTTGAAGGGACTTGGTTGTGTTTTGATGCAGAATGATCAGGTAATTGCCTATGATTGAAGACAACTTAAACCTTATGAGCTAAAATATCCCACACATGATTTGGAATTGGAATCTGTGGTTTTTTTTTGAAAATATGGAGGCATCATCTATACGAAACCAAATTCCAAATATATACTAACCATAAAAGTCTAAAGTATATATTCACTCAAAAGGAATTAAACATGAGGTAGAGAAGATGGCTAGCACTGATAAAGGATTATGACTGCATGATCAATTACCATCCTAGATAAGCAAACAAAGTGGTGGATTCCTTATGCCGATAACATCATGCATCATTAACAATGCTAAGCCTAGAACATGATCCCTTGATTAATGATTTGATGAATTTTGTCTTAGAAGTTATCTGTGCAGGGAATACATCTTATTTGTTTTAGGTTTCAGTGCAATTTTTGTTGTCAGACAAAATTAAGAAATCATAGAAGGAAGACAGTGAGCTACAGAAATAGGTAGATTTGGTTAAAATGGGTAAGTTTCCAGAATTTAACCTTGATAAAGATTGTGTTTTAAGATTTGGAAAGAGGTTGTGTGTGCCTTGTGATTCCCAGTTGAGAAAAGAATTATTGTATGATGCTCATAGTTCTCCATTTTCCATTCATCCTGTAAGTACTAAGATGTATAGAGACCTTCGGGAGTATTATTGGTGGAATGGGATGAAAAGAGATATTACTGATTTTATAACGAAATGTTTGACGTGTCAACAGGTTAAAGCAGAGTGGAAATTACCAAAGGGGATGCTACAACCTTTTCCAGTGCCAGAGTGGAAATGGGAAAATGTATCCATGGACTTTTTGGTGGGACTACCGAAGACTTCTCGAGGTAACAATGCTCTTTGGGTTATTGTTGATCATATAACAAAGTCTGCACATTTTCTATCAATTCGAGATACAATGTCTTCGGATAAACATTATCGATTGTACCTTAAGGATATTTTCAGGTTACATGGAGTTATTTCCATTGTATCTGACCGAGATCCCAGGTTGACTTCTAACTTTCGGAAGGGACTTCATAAGTCGTTGGTCACATAGTTAAATTTCAGTACATATTTTTATCCTCAATCAGATGGGAAGTTAGAATGAAAAATTCAAACTTTACACGATATGCTTTGATCTTATTCAATGGACTATTTGGGAAGTTGGGATCAATATCTTTCATTAGTTGAGTTTTCTTATAATAACAATTTTCATTCCAGTATTCAGATGACACCTTTTGAGGACTTTTATGGAAATTGGTGTCAGACTCCAACGTATTGGGATGAAGTCAGTGAAAGTAATTTGATGGGGCCATAATTAGTTGATGAAGTGGCTAAGAAAGTGAGGATAATCCAACAACACATGAGGATAGCTCAGAGCATGCAGAAAATTTAGCAGATAACAGAAGGAAAGACTTCACTTTCAAGGTAGGTGACCATGTTTTCCTTAAAATCTCTCCTTGTAAAAGTGTGAGGCATTTTGGTAAGAAAGGCAAACTAAGTCCACTGTTCATTCATCCTCTTGAAATCTTGGAGAATGTTGGAAGAGTTGCATACCGCGTATCTTTGCCTCCGAGATTGTTTCAGGTACACAATGTTTTTCATGTTTTGATGTTGAAAAATTATGTGCCAGATTCATCACATGTCTTGAGACCAGAAGTAGTTCAATTGTAAGAGAACCTTTCTTATGAAGAGAAACTAGTTCAGATTCTTGATCAAAGGAAACATGTATTGAGGAATATGGTAATCCACTAGGTAAAGGTTTTGTGGAGAAGTCACATGGTTGAAGAAGCAACATGGGAGTCTAAAAATGCTATGAGACAAAAATACACTCAGTTGTTTAATAAGTAATTAAAATTACAAAAACGCAATTTCAAGAAGGTGGGGATAATATAACACCCCACATTTTTCTAAAAAAAATAAATATAAATGCATGGAACTTTGTTTTAGGTAGATATTTATAACTATCCTTTTAACATAATTTTTCTATTTCTATGGTTTGAATTTCAAGAAACTATCATCTAAAATTGTGTTCAGAATGTTATTTGGAGTCTATTGGAACCAACTTGTTTTTCAGTGAATAGTAACATAACCTAATGAATAGTAATATGACCCTAATGAATAGTAAACTTTTATTATTATTTTATTTTCCTAAGTCTAGAAGATAATAACAACTTGGTTAATTTTTCATTGTGATAATGAAGTAGTTGTAGAATTAGAACTGTTAATTTTTGAATTAAGTATGATTTTGTTTAAATATTAAATTAATAATATTTGGAAAATTATTTTTAAAAAATGTAATTCATTTTTGAAATCAACACGTTGATAAATGGTTAGGGTGAATTTTGAAAATTTTTCTGAAACATTTGATTTTTGATGAATAGTAAAAAAATATAGTTTTTAAATTCGGTGTGTTAATGACATCATTAATGATATAATAATGATTTCATAAATATGGTCGACTTGTTTATTGTTAAATAAGGTATGAGGTGTCCCAAGTGGCTTATAACATGAGCAAATACCATGAGCAAGCCCATGGTTTTTCAAATACCACCCATGAGATGTCCCTTGAAAATTATTAAAATAATCCCTCTCTTTTCCTATAAATACCGACTCTTCAATTAATTGAATTCATTACCAATTCTCCCTTAATGAATATATGGCCTCCTTACCTTCATATTAGTCCATCGAAGGTTTCCTCAATCCCCCAAGGTCCCAACCATTAAGTTCTAAGGGTTACTCTACAAGGTAAGAAAATTCTCAATTTCTTTCTTTTTAACTTTCAAATTTTCTTTTATGTGGTATAATTTTCTAGTTTCCATACCATGTTATTATTTCCTTATTATTCTTGATCTTATATATATTATAATTAATTTTGGATCTATTACCCTTGTCCCCTCTTTTTTTAATATTTTCTAAAACTATGTTGCCTAGCCGTTAGGCTGCCAAAGTTTTGTAAGCGATTTCACAATTTTTTTATTTTTAGTTCCTTCCTTATTCTTTCTTCATATCTCCTTACCCAAGAGGCATTAATTATCCAAAAATCATGTATACTAAGTATTTTATCATGTATACTCTGTATTTTATCATGTTTATCAAAAAAAAATCATTTCTTTTTTGGGAGAAAATATTATAATTAATTTTGTTATATTTTAGAAATTTTCTTTTATGAAATTAAAATTATTTTTAAATAAGAATATTAATATTAAATTAGGAATACAATTATGTTTTTTAGATAATATTTATTTTCTAGTGAATAGAAAAATATTCCTGTTTTTATAAAACTATCATTTATTTTAATAAATTGGGTATTTTTAAATTTCCATTATTATTTGAATTTTATTTCAATGTAAAATATATATTATTTTTTACATATAAACCAATTATTTACATTTAAAAATTTTTATACTGGATTTTAGTATACGTTTATTTTTCAGTTTACAAACACACTTTTTCTGAAAACTGTTTTAAAATGAATAATGTTAATCTATATTAACTAATTAAAATAATTCATAATTATAAATTATTTAAATAAAATTTTTTCATTATATATCTATATTTTTTAATTTAAATTCATTTAATCATGACTTTTATTCACACAGTTAATATAAGATCATCTTTTCCTTGAAAAATTCATTTTTTGGAAAATCACTTTTCATCCCACTTTCGGGTTTTATTTTAAATTATATTCTAATTTTTTTTTAAATTAAAATGGATATAATGGATTCTGTATTTTTAATTTGAACACATTATACATTATAATAAGGTGAAATTATTATTTTTAGAATGAATTGTAAAAATTAAAAAATCATTATCGTCGTAAAATAAAATAAAGGATACAACTCATTAACTTTAGAGGTAAAGAGATTAAAAATTTTATAACCTGATTAATTTTAGTATTAGAGGTTTTTATAGGATTTATATATCATATACTATTTTTTATCAATTTTGGAGGATCTCGGGTAAAGATTGACTTCCCATTATTGAATAGTTTTGGGCATTTACAAAAATGTCACTCTTAAATTATGGAAGGGATCCCACTCTGCTTGGTTATTCAATCCTCTGAATACATTTTTTCAACCAATAAATTAAGAAATATCTCCCAAGAATTATTATACACATTATAGATATTTTTTTCATACCAAAATACCAACCTTAGTGGCCTTTAATAAGATATCCAAATAACGTTCTTCAAAGCGAAGGTAATAGTGTTCACTGATCTCCTTATTTTTACTTATTTTTTACACAACATTTTATGACTTTAAGTTTACAATATAATAACACCATTATATCATGTAATATAAGATGTTATTAGGTTTATGTAATAATATTTATTCATGTCCTCTTCTATCAATTGGGAAATGTAACCATTGTTCGTGTGTATGGTGTCGTACTGGCCTACGAACCAATAAAATTAAATTTCAATCATCGGTTCTCACAAAAATTAATGATTATATATTTTATGCTTATATATGATAATAAGTAAATACTAATAATTCTTTAAAACTAACATATCATATACCTTCTTATGTTACCATCCATTGAAAAATGATAACATTGTTCGTGTGTATGGAAGACCACCGCCTCCCCAAGCGATGTGATTAGTTTTTATTACCAAATAAAATTGATGGTATATATAAGTTAATTTAAAGAAATAAAATTATATTTATGATATATTTATTATTTTTTAAATATAAAATAACATTTACTTCTTTCAATCATGTTTTTTTTGGAAAATGGAAATGTTACTCATGCGTACCTACAATGTACTATCTCTATGATTTCATTTCTCCTAACCATATTTAATGGATGATTTTAAAAGTATAATTCATGGAAAAAATTTATAATTTTCTAATTAATATTATTCCGTATATAATGGAACAAATACCCCTTTTACCAAAGTAAACACAATAATTTCATTTGGAAATTATGAACCGAGCATCCTCAAACACCGAATGTGGACATAACAGATTAGTTAATTAAATATAACATTAAAATAAAATACTAAAATAGTCATATTACATGGTATTACACATATATAATTATCTTAATAAAATATATAGTTTATATAAGTTTATAATAAATGATAGGGAAGTAATTCATGAAAATGTCTGGACTCGAGGTTAGGGTTTCGCCTAAAAACATCCTTCTCCGAGACAGATGTTCTTTAATGAACCTAACTTGTTTTAAATAGTGTATATAATGAAACTCTATATATTATATAATAAATAATTAATAGTTTATGAAATCTTATATTACAATTCATTTCCTTCATTCATGATAACTACGATTCAAAAGTTACCAAATCGATAAGAGTTTCATCTCAAAACTTCCTTTATTGAGACACATGTTTTTATGCCCCAAATTTAATTTTAATGGTGTATATACTACCAATTATCATATTATATCATTAATAATTAATAATTAATTATATTTTATGTTAAAATTCATTTACTTTATTCGTGAGAGTTATGATTCAAAAGATACTAAAGCGGTAATTGTTTATGTTCTTATCTCATTTTATTCAAGATTATATATTATTAAATGTATGTTATTGAAAATTATTTGATCTTTGTATAAAAAACATTTAATTTTATTATAATCTAGGCATTCATGAGATTTTAAATTAATATTTCAATATTTTTCTCTTTGTTTCTTAAAATTATTTAGATTTTTTTTTTGAATAAATGACTTCATTTTCTCTTCGGTGAAAAATCCTTTTTCTTCAATATCCATTTATTCTAAAAATATTATCATGAATGTTATTAAAATTATATAAATGAAATATTAAATAAACGTTACCCATTTTTTGACATTTTACAATTTTTAGAAAGGAATATTCTCATTATTTTTATAACGAAGTGCTGTTTAACCTTTTTACAATAGTGTGAAATAATGGTTTTTTAACTTATATGACATGCATAAAATTAAACACCATTACATCCTCTCAATAATTTTGTGATTATTTAATATTATATTTAATTTTAAAGACAATGTTTTCAATAATATGTAGGATTTTTTTTTTGATTTTGAATATTTTATTTAATGTTGAAAAAGTTATTTTCCTCTAGAAAAATACAATGTAATATTTGAAAGACATTATCATCAAAAATGACAACATCAAATGATATGTATTGATTCTAAATTATATATATATATGTATATATGTCAGTCACATTTATACCTAGATTATTATCCTTTAATTTAATTTTAATTCTCATATCTAAAATTTCTTCATTACGAAATTTATTTTGGTTATGATATGAGAGAAGTTTATAAGTGCCATTTTATTGCATGGTTAATTTTTATTTTTTGTTTTATGATTGACTCCCTTATATTGAAAAAATTTATTTTAAATTATATGAAAGTAATGGGTGTTCCTTTATTTATATAGCATTCTAATTCATTTGGTAATATTTTAGTCTCATCATTTGTGTTGTATAGGATTAGGGAGTGAACCAAATTCATTATGGGACTCTATACACCATGTGATGTGGTCTTAGTGGTTAACCTTGACTTATGGTTATTTAAAGTTTTATGTTTATACCTCATTGCCTATGTAATAATTATCTTATGACATCATGATACTTATGTTATTATTATATGTGATTACTCATGAGCCTTCTATTTTATGAAATCATGTTATACTGTTGACCCATAAGTTATACTTCCTTATCAGGTTTATTCCCATACTAAGATTTTAGCTCACCCATTTCATTTATATTCTCATAAAGTTATCATATGTAGTTATAGGTGCTTAAAATAATTTAAGATATCATTTTAGAAAATAAAATAAATAATATTTTTTTAAATCACACTTTGATGTATTTTTATCCTAGAATTATAATTACCCTAGACCAAAAGATCTTTAGGTTTTAATTAATGGATGTTTATTTTTAAATGCATGTAATAATATATTTAAAATAATTATCTCTTTATATAAAATTCTTTGAAAGAATATTATTGAATATTTTTAAAAGGTAAATAAAGTAAAAAATAAAAAATCCCAACCAACTGGTAACATTTTCTATAAGAATAAGTTCAAACATTCACCTGCAAAATTTTAAAAAAAATTACAGTATTTCTAACTGTATAGGTTCTATGGAAAATATTAGGAAAATTTGGTCTAATAAGTGTGGTGAAAAACCATATTCAATAAAAATTAAATAAAATATCACTTTTAAAATAATTACACCCTCAATAATAATGGAAGAACAATATGTGGAAGAAAAGTAACAATGACTGTTTGGAAAGAAACCTAATATGTATGAAAGACATAGATTCAATGGTTACTACTAGTGCTATGGAATGTTTAGAGAATGATATTACTAGTTAGAGTAAAATATTTCACTCCTTTTCAGTAGGCATAACTTGGGGATATTATAAATAAAAGGAGAAAGTATGGTTAAATTAGAAATAAATTAGGAAATGGAAAATCAATGATGAAAGGAACATCATATATACCTTCACAGAACTATTTTTATTTTGTAGAATAAATACATGGATGATATGAAAACATGGTAATTATTATAATGAGTTTATGAATACACTTATAAGAAAAAAATCTCATGATGAAAAAGGGAAAGGTAATTTAGAAGATTAAGATAAAAGAAAAATCAATGACAATTGGTTTTTCTTTAAAGACATGAACGAAAGATAATTAATTAATCCTTGAGAGTGGATTATCCCGTAAAATTATAGTAAATGAAAAATCATGACAAATATTTGATAAAATTATGGTTGGGTATCAAATTTTGGGAATGGTAATTTCTTCAAAATAAAAGGAGTTGAAACTACTGATAAAAAATATAACAATATGAAATCAAAAGAATATCGATTTATTGAAGGGAGTAAAAAAATATTTCATGTGTTATAGAACATTATTATATTGGAAATAATGTTATTTTCATTATAAATAGTTTCCTAATCGATAGAATAAAATAGAGATTTATTATTTCAAATGAAAAAATAATATTAGAAAATCTATTTCATATTAGGGATCCATAAAATTTATGCAATCTCTGTTCAAAAGAAGAAAAAAATATTTGGAATAAGAGACAAGGATATCATTGTTAAAAGAGGTTGAGAAACATTTTAATAGATAATCATGTGAATTATATCCCTAAATAAACTATATAAAGTGATTTTGTCTAAAAAAACATGTCAAAACGAGAAGATCATCCAAAAAAGTATAAAAGAATAGAATAAAAAACAATAAAGACACTTCAATCAATCCAATCAGATTTATGTGAAACTATGTGGAATAAATAAATAATATGTGACTCTTACATCATAACATTCAATGATTATTTAAAAAAAAAACCAATGTGATGTTTATAAAACATAAGTAAAAACTAATATAAATATTCAAGACCCATAGAATAGAATTTCAGGGAGAGAGATAGTGGTTTCAATCAAAAAATTGGAAACATAAAATTATTGGATATTTTTTGGGATTATATTGAACCTTATATTACTAAATATGTGATTAAATATCAATACCATGATCTATACACCACTCCCCATAATTTGGTTAATGTAAGAGTGTATAAGAATTTTATTGACATGTTTACAACAATGCTAGTTGAGTTTAACAGGCTTATATTTTTCTAGAGTGAGATTATGTGCCCAAATGTGCATATTTAGAACAAGTGTATTATGAGAATTAATTTAAATAAGACTTTATATTAGATATTGTATAATAGGAAACCAACTATTAAGTATTTCATAGTCCTTGGATTTCCCATTTTGATAAAAAAAATATGAACTCTAATCTAGTGAAATTTTATGAGAAGGTCGAGTAAGGTATCTTTTTGGGATAATTTTGTAATGGGAAATGATATAAGTTCTTGAAAAATTGGAATAATAAATTTTTTCATTATTATAATGTTCATGTCATTCAAAATAATTTAAACTTATATAAATGGAAATAAATAAACTTATAAATTTAATGAAGAAATCAAAATTATTTTTTTAGAAGTGAAAGATGAATATACTATACATGAATTAAAGGTTGTTAATATTGAATCAGATTAAGGAAATAATGGGGATGAACTAATAGAGTTGAAAAATTGAAACATTAATCATTTTAGAAGTATATTTAATAAGAAAATATTATTTTCAATTATAATTATCCTATATAGAAAATAAGAATATTAATAATTAAGAATAAAATAAAACTGATTTCCCTAGTTAAACCAAAGTCTATTATAGAATAAATTGGGCCAAAGGAGAAGATAAGAGATATAAATGAAGTTCTTGATCAGATTGAAAAAAAATTCACATAAGATGTCATTACTATAACAGAATGAAATAATATAATAGGAACTAAATGTGTGTTTAGAAATTAATTAATTTATAAATAAGTGATACCAATAAATACATCTCGACATTTCTACAGGGGTTATTAATTGGTATAAGATATTGATTAGGATGAAATTATTTAAAATATCTAATTACTTGAAATTATTAGAATCTTTTTGGAAACAATAGATCAGAAATATTACAATGATTATCAGATAGATATAATGTCTACATTATTAAATGATGATTTTAAAGAATATTTTTTTTGATAAACATGAAGGAATAATTCTTATTGTTGATGGAAACAAATTATGAAAGCTAAAGAAATCATTATATGGGTTGAAACATGCTCCAAAATCCTGGTAATCTATATTGGACAGTTTCGTAAAACCTATTGAACATTTTCTAATGGAAAAGTGGAAAAATAATTATATATGAGGGAGTTTAATACATTTACACTAATTTTCATTATGTATGTTGATGTTTTTTAAGTGACATGAAGTGTTCATGTATAGAATATTCTAATCAAATGATGTTGTGTTTTGAGATTTCAATACTTGGAGAGATGAATTTATTTTTAGATTGTGTTTTCTATAAAAGGGAATCTATATCTTTATTTCACCGCAAAAAATATTCCCCATAATTATTGAAAAAACTTTTGTTTGAAAGATTCAATGTAATTTTCCATAAATGTCAATGTTAGTGAAGAGTTGAGAAAATATTAACATGCGTAGATTGTTAATTAGAAATGTTTCAGAAATTTGATTGGAAACATACTATATCCTATAATATAAATGCTAAATATTGTGTAAAAAATAAATTTGTGTCATCGGTATCGAAGTTATTTGAATGAGTCAGAAATTTTTTGTTTTGGAATAATTATCATATATATCAAAAGAAAATGAAATTTTGGTTTGATATATAAAATAAATAGATAATTGAATTTTCTGGGATTCATTGGCACTGATTAAGACACTTATTGTAGTGATCACAAATCAACATCAAAATGTACTTTCTTTTGAGGGTAAATTAATGTGTGATAGCAGGGTATGAAATAATATTATTTGAATTTAAGTTAATATGAATTCAATAATGTTTCTATGACCAATTTATATACTGACATGAAATGGATCAAGGTTAAGTTGGAAGACCTAAGTGTGAATTTTCAAAGACCATTAATGATTTATTATAAAAATCAGTGAAATATTTATCACTCATAGGACACAGTGAAACATCCTAGATGAAAACATATTGATATTAAATATCATTTCATCAAGGAGTAAATTTTAAATATAGATGTAAAGTTTGAGTACATTTACACAAAATATCATATTGTTGATAATTTTACCAATGATCTGTAATTTCAAAGACATAAAGAATTTAGGTTAAAACTTCTTGTTCTTAGTTTCCCTATTATTTAGAATCCCATGAGGTATACCCACACTATAATTTAGATTCTATTATCAAATAGGGAGAAGAAAAAACCAGTGTTTTATTATGTTTTGTGAATCTAGAGTTATGGTCATGGTAAAATATGGGAGAAAAGATTAATTAAAGTTCTTGAATTTAGGTGGAGAGCATTAATGTAATTAAGCTATAAATTTATTTTCATTGAGAGATAGAATTATCTATATTTTTTTTGTATTGGGTTTTAGGAAATTTTATTTAACATGAGTCTTGGTGTGAGTCGTTAGTGTTAAAAAAAATTTTAGAGGTGGATATTTATGATCATATTGGGAGATTTAATATGATATTTAATTATTGAATGTATTTTGTTTGTTTAATTTATTATTAACTATTAATGAGTTCCGGTATAAGTAATTTAAGGTTAACTTGAAGTATCAATATTTTTTTGATATGTTCTAATATTATTTGAATTTCCTTGAGTTTTTTAAATATTATTGTTTGTTATTTAAATTTTGTGAGTTAGGGATAATTTTTAGAAAATGAAGGTATAAGATCAATTTATTAAAACATAATTGTATATCCTTAGGATAAAACCACATGATTACTACCATTATGTAAAATTACCATAATAAAATGGGTCACTATATAAGACTGGCTATAGAGGATTCCTACTAGGGGTATCACTAGAATCTAGAGCATGGGGTGGTGGAAGTCTAGAATGACAATAGAGTGCAGCTTGGCGGAGTAGTGGCTGTGGCACATGACAATACCGTGATAGGGATTTATTGACAAAATCTTTATTTGATTAATATAAAAATGGTATCCCCGGAATACATTCAATGATGGGAAAGGGTGAAGTTTTTACATTTCTCTATTTAAAAAATGCATGGGTTTGGTTGATATGATAATGTATCAATTGATTTTATAATTCATAACTAGCTTAGGTTTTAATACTGCACTCCCTAGATTCATATCACACAAGTAAGAATCAATTGTAAAACCATATAATATTTTTTGTAACACCCATCATTAATTATAGTAAGGAAACATTCAATTATAAGGAAACTATAGTACAATTCAAATTTTAATATTTCGTATCTCAAAAGAAATGTTTTGTTAAAAATTATTTTTTCATATCATATTGAATATGTTTTATATGAAATATAAATTCAACAAATTTAAAATTTGTGTTTGATAAAATGAAATTCATTTTTGAATTCAAAATCTCAAAATTATCTTAGGGTGAATTTTTATGATTTTTCAAAAATAGTTATTTTTTGGTGAATAGTAAAATATATCGATTTTATAATTAATATTAATTTTATAAAATAATCAAGATATAAGAATGAATTTAATATTTTTGAATTTTTTAGACCAAATATATATTTATTTAATATTATAATTAATTAAAAAAAAATATGATGAACTTTTAAATCTATATTTTACATCTTCAAAATCTAATTAGATTTTTTATTCAAATAAATCTTATTATTGTTTCTTCACTCGTAATGAACTATTCACAAGGATCCAATTAATTTATATTTGGTATGAAAGTTAAATAGGTATATTTTATTAAAAAATAAATTCAATTAATTCTATGTGAATCAATATTAGACTTTAATTTTTGATTAAATTAATTTTCTACTTAAAAAATACATTTAAAAAAATGTATATCTTTGCATTTTGATAACTTATATTAAATGTAAATACGACAAATTATATAAATTTAATCATGAAAAATGTATTTCATATTTAAAATTAGGAGGTTCAAGATTATAAACTATTTCAATTTCATATTTGTACATAATTAATAGTAGCTATGGTAAAAATTATCACCTCTGTAAAGGGTAAAAGATAACAATTAGGGTGAAAATGTTGTGATAAGGTCATAAAATATATTATTAAATATTATTAGATGATAGTATTTTAACACTTATCAAATTATATGTGAAATTTAACTGTTTTATCTCCACTTGATCTTGATAGCGACCTAATATTATTTTATAATTATGAATAATTACAAGAGTTCCACACCCCACAGTTATAAAAGGTTACCTCCTATCCCCTCTTCTCAAAATTTCATGAGAATAATTTATCAAAATATCCTTACCCAAATTCCTTCCCAATTTTTTTATCTTTATAAAGGTATTTGTCTCCCCAAAAGACCACTTCATAAAGTCTTAGTATGTAATCCAAAAGAGATTACTAAAGGAAGATGTATATGTTCTTACCAAGGGTTTCTAAGTTTATTTATTATTTAAGGCCCATTAAATCATAAATTTATATTTAAAAATAAATAAATCACTATATTTAGTATACTAACATGTTTTTATGTTAAAAGTACATCCATTTTCTTCCCCATTTCCATCTCATGGAAAATGAAAACATTTCTTGTGTGTACATATTTATTATCATATGCACATAGCGGCATAATTCATTTTCATCACCACATCATGTGGATGGTTATCAAGATGAAATTCATGATATATGTTATATATATATATATATGATATGTATGATTTAATTATTATTTTAGAAATATAATATATCTTCTATGTTATTTCCATTCTATCTATTTGAAAATGACAATGTCGCTTGTGCATACCTGTGACTACCACCTCTATAAAGAGATGTGAATCAATTTTATAATATATCGTACATAGATGGACATAAGTTTAGATTTAATGAATATATATTATATTTATGATATTAATATTTATTTTTAAATACATATCATTATATATATTCTTTAATGTAAACTCATTAGGAATATAAAAACGTTATCACACATACATGTGTACTATCACAACATAAAATAACATATTTTATTGCTCTACTACCATCTGGCTTGGTTGATTATAATATTTGATAAAAAGAAAAATTATATTAATGAAATTATTAAAAATATACTAATTAAGGAAACATTTCAAAACAGCTTTATCCATTATCAATACACCATTGTATTTTTTTGGGAAATTAACTGAACAACCTTAAGTGATTGACATAAGCAAGAACTATAAAACGAATGTATGTTAAATGATTATAAAAAATCCTTAAAAAATAGAATATAGATAGATAAATATTTCTTAATAAAGTATATAATAAATTTAAATTTATTATTTAGGAGTATATAACATGCCATACCAAGTAGGGATCTAAGGTAATTGATTTTTATCTCAATTAAACTCCATTAATACATATTTTATAATTTCCACCTCATTTTTATAGGGTATTTAAAAAATCCCTTTGGAAAATTTTATCATTAATTTATATTAATTCCGGGTATTTAATTTATCAATTCAAATTTTATCTTCAAAGGTATTTTATTCAAAAGTTATTAAATTGTTAAAAATCAATTTTTCAATCTCTCTACTATTCAAATTATTCATGTTTATATTTAAATTGGATGATTTATATGAAAGTTATATTATTAAAAAAATTAATTAATTTATCAGATAGTTATTTATAGGGTTTTTATTTATTTTGTACAAACTCTTGTTATTTAAAGGGGTTTAATTTATTTCATACATATTTTCATCTCTTTGATACTCAACTATATAAGGAGTTTGTTTTCTAAAAAATTGGCCTTCATTCTTCTTCTAGATCATGATTATATTTCTTCCATATTGAAAATGAGTAAAATGTTTCTAGAATTTATTTTTATATTATCCAATTATTTTATAAATTCATTTTCAACCATACTTTACTTCCATTTCACAGTTTTGGAAAGAATATATGTAATTATTTTGGAATGGGTTTTTTTAATAACATTAGAAATATTAAGAAAGGAATGTTCTTTTTAAAGCATATAATGCGAATTAATTTTTCTGCAGTCACAACCATTATTTTTTATCAAGATTGATCTATCATTTTCCATAATTTTTATATAATAAATTATTTTTCCATTATTATATAAATTTTAATTTTTTATTTTAAAATAAAAGGCATTATTTTATAAAAAATTAAAAATAATTTTGAAAATGATTTATAACATCATTTTTCAAAACAACTTTACAAAATCATTAGATAAAATACTTATTTATGTTTTGAAAGTTCTCAGTCTTTATGATTATATCACTGAGAGGGGGAGGGGTTAAATCAATGATACTTTTTCATCTTATGTTTCCATGAATCAACCTTCACCTCCAATTAAAGATTCAATTTCCTATTAAAAAAAATTCAAACACAGATACACATGAATAAAAATATTTAAAAGGATCAATATTCAATAATAATAGTTATATCCTTGGTTTGGTTTGGAAATGATCCAATACTATATAAACCACTAGAAATAAATACATTCATTAAAACTATTAGTATATACCCTTATACTCATGTAACACTATGTAATCAATTCCAATAGTGTGTTTGCAGCCTCTTTGCATAAATTGGGTAAAAAAATTTGTGTAACAACTCATGTTGCCTATGATTCCTTTTTAATTATAAAAATTTATTAAATTAAAGAAACACCCTCAATTTATTACCCAGAAGATTGTAAGAACTTTGAGGAATTTTAAAATAGAATTCATGTTTGATTTCCCAGTCCGATCAACATGTTCTGATTAAACAGATCCAATTCCCCTCTCCGATCTTACCAGTCAGATTCTACAGAACTGATTTCCTACTTTGATCTTCTCACTCTGATCTTCAAACATGATTTCCTAATACAATATATTTACCTCTTTCAGAATATGGTCCAAAAAATTAAGAACACTCCCTTCCTCAGTATGGAAATTCCAATATAGAAACACCTAATATGATTATCCAGCCTGATACAATGATCAGCTAAATAAAATTAAAATCCGAATATAGTAACCTGATGAATATGATAGATACTAAATATGATGTTCATTTGAATACATGGTTGTAATATTTTATATTATCATTTCACTTGTTTCATTGAAACTTGTTTAATAAAGGTGGAATAAAAAGAATTCTTTCTCTCCCTTAAACATTGGAGCTTCTCTCTCTTCTGCAGTGAATAATACACCAGTCAGAAAAAGTGAAATGTACAATCTCCTTTTATAGGTGACACATGGATGATTTTATAAAGATCACAAAATATTTTACGATCAATAAAATTACACCAAATACTAATTTCACTTTAATTTAGGGTGAATCATAACTTTGTTAACTCTTGTCAAATATTCTCAAATCTTCTTTAAAAATCATCACTTCCGTCGACTTTCCATTCTATCGCCAGTTCAGATCCTATTTCTAAGTCAAAATTATCTTAATCCAATTTACTCATTCTAATTTCTGAATCAAATTATATGTACCAATTGATAATTATTATTTATGTTTCAAGATATTATTTTGAAACACATTAAACAATATTCATCAACTAATCTCTTTCCCGAGTTGAAACCTTATTGGAAATTAAACAAAGTAATACATACCCAAATGGTTGACTATATTGTTGATAACATTCTTTTATTTTATTTTAATATATCTATCTCAATCAATTATTTATATGAATACTATGGAATAAGAAAACCTATTAGCATATTCTTTCTCTTCTAAATACAATGCTACTTGAGAAACTTCTTTGCCTTTTCCATTAACTTCATTCCCTAAAGATGTGTTTCTTTTGGTTTTTGGTCTAATGGAAAACCAATACCTTCTAATTCTTAAATTTTTGAAAACCTTCTAGGACATTATGAATTTGATTATCCCTTGACTTTCGCCTTTTGAAAATGATTACAATCAAATGATATAGTGATGACCTTTCATTAAACAATATTTTTTTACATTTCTACCTGAATCCAATTTCTCAAAACAAAATTTCCCCAAATTTAATCTAGCTGAATACGATTTAAAAAACCATTCTCTGTTTCCATACATCTTTTATTAATCTAGATATTATTGGAAGCATTTCTTTCTTTAATCCAAATTCAATCAGCCCGAATACAGACAACAACATCTCTTTCTATCTCCATTCATTCATCAAGCTTGCACCAAAAGTTTCAAAATTTACTTATGACATACGTGTAATAAAAGATCCTTAAATAATAATTAAATTTTATTTATCATAGTCTTGAAGATATCGATATTCTATAAAAAAATTCAAAGTAAATCCTATGACCATTTTTTTCCAGGAAGATGCATTCTCAATATGATCAATCTTTTCACACTGAATTTGGTGTGAATATAATGATTTCCTCATGAAGATATTCTACCATTATAGAACCATGGTGATTCCAATAATTTTGAAAACAATTTTGAGAATCATTTTCACCATATAAAAATTTAGGCGGTTTCCTTTCTTCAAAAACATTTCCTGACAAAAAAAGACAATACGTGCAAAAAAACACCTTCACCCTTAGCTTGGTCCTAACAATATCCCCCATTGGATTTTTTTAACCCAATTTTTCTAAATCACTAAACTTTATATCCTCATGAAATAGATAACTTGTCAAAAACTATGTTTCTAACTGAAATAACTCATTGTAGAAAACAAGAACCACAAATATCAAAACAATGATGTCCAAAAGTAGTGATATTGAAAAACTTCTTCATCTTTCTTCCTCATATTCTCTTTATAAACTATTCTTCTTTCCTTGAAAACAATAAAATAAAATATATTTCCTATAACCTCTCAAAAAATTAGTTATAATATTTAAATAATAACACAATTTTCAATTCATATCTTACCCACAACTCCCTCTTTATTATATGAAATACAAAAGGATTGATTTATAAAAAAAATACCCCCTTAAAAATACAATCCAAAGGAAATATGAGAGGGAAAATAAACACAACCCTAAAATGTGATGGGAAAAAAGTTATACACCCATGTTAAACCTTAATTTAGAGAATGATTCATTTGGTAAAGATTTTCTGAAAATGTTAGTAACATGTTTAAATGTCAGTATATATTCAAATATCAAATTATTCTTCTCCACATGCTCTTGGATGAAATGATATTTTCTACCAATATTCTTTGAAAAATAACATTGAATAGGATTCCTTGATATATTTTTTTTACTTTGATTATCAAAAACTAAGAGAAAGGGAAACATGACATCAAAAAGTAAATATTACAATTGAGTTATCATCCACATAGGTTGAGTAGTGGCCTGAGTGGAAGAAACATACTCAGCTTTAGTTGTACTGAGATTTATTGATGTTTTTTTCTTTGAATTCCAAATATAAAAACTCTTTCCTATAAAGAATACTCTATCTGATGTGGATCTTCTATCATCAATATTTATTGCCTAATAAGCATATGTGAAACCACACAATTCAATACTATCTAATCTGCCATAGAAAATTCAAAATTCTATTGTGCCTTTAATGTATTTGAGAATTATTCTTCAAGAAATTAAATGTGATTCTTTTGGATCACTCTAAAATATTTTGAACAAGGTAACAATATAAACAATGTCAGGTCGCGATGTAGTAAAATACATGAAACTTCGTATCAACTTTCAGAATTCCTTCTCATCAACTTTTTTTTCATATCCTTCTTCGAACAAATTTGATCCCAAAAAAATAAGTGTGGAAATAGGTTTTCAATTTTCCACACCAAACCTATTAAGAAGTTCTTTGGAATAATTTTATTAATAAATAAAAATTTATTTATCCTTGTATCCTAAGAAAGTATTTAATTTCCCCCATCATGGAAATTTCAAATTCTTTGTTCATATCATCAGTAAATCTTTCACAATTTCATTCATTATTCCTATAAAAGATATTTTAATCAACATAAACAATTACAATGAGGGAATACCTCTGACCCTATCTGATGTAATTATTTTAATCTACACTTACTTTCTTAAAATTCATCTTCCATAAGCATATATCTAATTTGGAATACCATAACTCAGTAGCTTGTTTTAGGCCACAAAAATAATTTTTCAATTTTCAGACATAAATTAAATTTTCCCAACAACAAATCCACATGGTTGTTCAATATAAAATTCATCCTCAAGATTACCATTCATGTATGTGGATTTAACATCCCTTTAAAAGTTAATTTATCCTCATTGTAGAGAAATAATTAGAAATATTCTTACTATTACAAGTCTTTCCACTGGATAAAAGGTTTCATCAAAATCAATATCTTAAATATTTGAATACCCATTGCAAAAAAATCTTGTTTTTTTCTTATCAGTTAAACTTCTTCATTCAAAATATTCTAGGAAACCCACATTGTGCCAATTATTTTTTTGTTTTCTGAATTGGGTATGAGTTCCCGTGTATCATTTTTTTCAATCTGATCCAATTCTTCATTCATGGACTGAACCCATTCTGTATACTCAAAATATTCTTTCATATCATTCGGATATACTTATGAATAATAATAAGTATAAGTAATAACCTTCGTTGTTCTTCTTATTTCAACCTTTTCATGTTAATCAACAAATATATTATAATATTCCAATTTATTCCTCATCCATGGATGATATTTCTGAGTATTTTCTACATAAATAGAAAGGAATGAGCCTGATTCTTCTTCTTGAGATAGAATTCAATTGTTTCTACCATTATCTAAATTGTTTTCTTCAACTTGATCAACTTATTTTTCTTCCTAAATCTTTTTTTTTATTTTTTCCTCCTTCAATTAATTTCACATCAATAGAGTCAATAATTATTTTCTTCTCTTTGATAAAACACATGTATAATTTTCCTTCTAGATAATAGCCAGGAAATATTACTTCCTCCACTATCTTCTCAAACATTCAAATGATTCCACCATTATTTATTATGACACAGGGTCTCGAAAAATATTAAGTGTTTCAAACTTGGGGTTTTTACATAAAAAATTTCACATGGATTCAAACCTAATCTTGTCTTGAATAAAGATATTCTATGAATATAAACAACAGTACTCATGAATTTCCTCCAAAAGTAATGAGAAATATCATGTTCAAGCAACACCATTCTTTCTATTTATAATAAAATTATATTATTTCTTTCAACAATCCCTTTTTGTTGAGGAGTGTTTGGGAAACTATAATCATGAAGAATTCCATTATTCTCTATAAAATTTTCAAAATATTCACATATGTAATCACCATCATTTTCAGTTATCAACTTCTTTATAGAATACTCACATTTCTTCCCTACATTCCTTCTGAAACATTTATGCATTTTCAAACCATCTGATTTTATGTTTCATATACACAACAAAAGTAATGTGAGTAAAATAATCAATGAAAATAATTAATTAATTATCTATATTTTTTTTATTTTATCATTATCCTAAAAGTATAATAATTAATATCCTCCAAGGGTTTTCTTAAAAAAATATAAACATTCTTATGCACAACATTTGTGATATATTATTTTTGAAAAATTGTGAAACACCATTCTCTTATTCTTGGAAAATCAGAAATGTATTAGACCATACCTATTTTTGATAACTTTACCATGTTTTTATGGAACACGTGTTCAAGAATTTTATGCCATAATTTATTCTCTTCCACAATACTTATGTAACAAGAGTTTTATATTTCACCATTCTGAAAAAAAATTCCTTTTGTTTGTTTACCTCTTGTAACAATCATTCAATACTCTCCACATGTCACCCCAAATACATCTCTTCTGAATATAAATTTTTTACCCTCATCATAGACTTTTGAAACACTTTAGAAAAATTTGTTCATTCCCATTGACATAAAAATATTTCTTGGATTTAAAATTCTCATTTCCAATGATGACTGATCCAACACCTTTGATTAACAAGGATTCATCATTAAAAAAATGATGTCATGGATTCATTGAAGTATTTCACATTCTTCAACAATTTCCTATCATTTATCATATGAGATGAACAACCACCATAAAAAATCAAATTTTTTTTCCTTTTGTGGCTTTCAATGCAGTTTTAATAATAAGAGACTAGTCTTATTTATTTTCTTTCTTTATCACTGGATTCTATGAATTGTTACGAATATTGTTTTGTGCCCATAAAAAAATATATCATTTTAAAAGGTGTACAGGTTGATCACATATTTCAAAAATAGTTTCCAAAGGCAGGTACCTATTTTAAATTTTTACTCCACCTTTATCTGGTTTCTTCAATGAAACTCTGTAAAAATTATTCATTTGAGGAAATTGACTCACCATAAACCATTTCTTTTATAACTTATGGAAAAATATTAATTTTGTTGGATGAAACAACACATATTCATTGTTTGTCTGATTCCACATTAATACCCTAAATATCCATAAAACAAGTATTTACTTCTGAAACTTCCATATTAGTTAGAATTGCAAATACATTTTTCACCCAACTTATTCTCCTTATTTACTGTGTCACTTGACTTTATATTCTCAATTAGTGTCTTCCAATTCTTTTCTTCTTCATAAAAAGTGGAAATTTTTCTTAATTTATATTTTTTAAAAACTATTTCAGACATAATGTTCTTTAAACTTCTAAAATCCCACCTTTGTTTGTTTTGGCCACAAACATGACTTTCCCATCATTATATATTTTATAAAGAAATAATCTTTATTATTTACCTTAGAAGCTAATATATGTTAAACCTTATCTAGTTTCTCATTTTGATAATATTAAACAACTTTAGTGTTAGTGTATTGGAGACTTGTATTTCTCAATTAATCTTTTTAGAGTTTTTGTTGGACTTGTTTCAAATCTTATTCTTACGCCTCTAGATTAACCTCAAGATTATCATTACGATTGAATTCTTCCTAAATATATTTATTCAAGTCATCAATATCTTTCCCAAAACATACGTTCTTATCAGAAAAACACTCTTTGTTTCTTATTTAAAAACATTCAATATTCAACATGTTTTCCTTTTAAATAATTATGATCTTTCTCATACATTCATTCATATATTCTTTCAAATGATGTTCTAGTTGAGTTTATTATTCTTTGGAACTACAAAATAGGAATTATGAATTATTTAATGTTTTAATAAGTGTATTTTCAATACCATACTCAATCAATATTTTTGATTCCACATCACTACATTCTTTTTCTTCATCTTCAGATAAGAAACTTCTTCTTTTGGATTTGTTGATTTTTATTTCTTTCTCTTTGGAATTCAATTTTACTTTATCTCCATATTTCTTCTATGTTCTTCAAGGATTTCTATCATCTTCGTCACTCTCCCTTATTTATTTCTTCGAGGAAAATTATCCACAAAGTTACCAAAACCTCCACATTCAAAAATTTTCAATTGAATATTTCCATTATATTTCTATGTACCACTTTTAACATTTTTAGAAAACAAGATTAAAATATCCTCAAAATTATACCATACATCATTTTCATAGTCAGAATCACCAAATTCATCTTTAATAAGAATATTATTTCTTAGAATCTATAAAAGATATTTATCTATCACTTTTTTTCTTTTCGCAACTTTCACTCTTCTCATTTCATAAGTGATGATAGTGCTATGAAAATCAACAAGAGATAATTATTCCTAATATTTTTATTCCCATTAAGATTTTTTTATCAAAATTATCAGGAAGTATTCTAAATATCTTTTAAATATATCTACAATCATATAAATTTTCACCAAGACTTCTAATCGTACTAACAATGTCATTTACAATGGTAAAGAAGTCCCAAATATATTCCTACTCACCCATCATCAAGTAATAAAACTTTAATATCAGGATTTGATGTTTTTTCATATTTACTTTTTTATTTCCATCATATATATCTTTCAATTTATCCCATATACCATTGGATGTAGAAATGTTTTTTACTATTAAAAATTCACTTTAAGAAAGTGATGATAATATAAAATTCCCAACCATTCAAATCATTTTCAAGATTCTTCTTATCAACAGTTGTAAGTGGAGCTTTAAAATCAATATGAGGAAACACCTCTATTAAAGCTTCGATAAAATAATTTCAAATAGACATAAGATAATGAAATATTTTATCTTTCTAGGTATGATAGTTATTTCCATCGACAACCGGAATACCATTAGTGTTCACACTATTAAAATTCTCCATTAGCAAAGAATAAGTGAAGGGAATCTGTGATTGTATCTCTTAGAGGGGGAGGGGTAAATCAGTGATAAATTTTCTTCTATATTTCATTAAAACACCCTTGGAATCCTATTAAATAATAAATTCCCTACTAAAATCAATTCAAACATACATCCACAAGGATACAAATATTTACAAGATTCATTATTTAATAATAATAGCTATATACTTGGTATGGTATATAAATGATCCAACACCACACAATCCACTTGAAATCAATACTAGGAATACAATGAGTAGGATATACCATTACACTCAAGTATCACTATGTAAACAAATAAAATAGTGTGTGTGCACCCATTTAAAAAATTTGGGTAAAACAATATTTCCATAAAATTTCAGGTTACCTGGGCTTCATTTTTATTTCCAAAAAATTTATTCAATTGAAAAAAATCAACAATTTCATACCTATAAAAATTTAAGAAATTTGTGGACTCTGAATATATAATTGAGGTTTGATCAAGATACTCCAATTCTATTGATCCTATTTTCAACTCTGATATTCCCACTCCAATATTCAAATTTGATTGACTAATATAATAGATGTATATCTTTTAGAATATGATCAAGGAAATTCAAAACATTTCCTTCCTTAGTCGGGAAATCACAATAAGAAAATTTCAAATCTAATTATCTTGACCCATATAATGATCCGCTAAATATGATGAAAAGTAGAATACGATAACCAAATGAATATGATTAATACTAAATATAATGGTCAGTCTAATATAACATTGTGATATTGTCTTTTATCTTTTACTTCTTCCATCAAAACTTCTCAAAACAATGATCAATATGAAAACATCTTTCAATACCTTAAAATATGTATCTTCTAGCACTTATACTGTGAATAATACATTAGTCATAAAAGAGAAAAGTACACTCTCATTTAATAGGTGACTCATGGATGATTTTAGAGGGAATCCAAAAATCATTCTCTCTCAAAATATTCCCCTCAAATCATTATTTCTCTGGAATTTAGGATGAATATTAACCTCATAAACACTTTATGAATATTCATGGAGCTTCTTCAAACATTACCACTTCCTTAGAATTTCCTTTCAATCGTGAGTTCAGATCCTATTTCTGAATTGTTTTTTTTTCAATCAGATTTCCTCATTATGATTTCTATATCAGATTATATGTACCAATTTACAAGTATTCTGTAAGTTTAAACCCCATTGAAAATTCATTTAGAAATATTCTTCAACTATTCTCTTGCCTTAGTTGAAACCTTATTTGAAATTAAATAACGTAATTCAACCACTAAATGGTTGACTACATTGTTGATCACCTTTTTTTATTTTTATCTACCAGACTCAAGAAATTATTTCTCTAAATGTGATGGAATCATGAATATGATATGAAAATTCATTATATTTTGAATATAATTCCACTTGAGAAACTTCTTTCTGTATTCTATTAACTCCATTCCCCAAGGATTTGTTTCTTTTGGTATTTGGTATGATCAAACACCAATAACATCTGTTTCTCCCAATTTTCACAAACCTCCTCAGCCTTTATGAATCTAATGATCCCATGACATTCACCTTTATAATATAATGATGATAGGATGCTATAGTGAACAAATTTATTTTAGAAAAATTAATCTTTCTAGATCAACCAGAATCTAATGTCATAGAATACAATTTCCCAAAATTTGATTAGGCTGAATACTCTTTCAAAAACCCTTTTTACTTTCCACCAATCTCTTGTTAATCTGGATTTTATTGGGAGTATTTATTTCATTTATCTAAATCTGATCATTTAGATTACAACCAACTTCATTTATTTCACTCTTTATTCCTTCATCATTCTTGAACCACAATTTTCACATTTTAATTGTTATATATGGGAAATCCATGATCAGAAAAGTATCATTATATTTTATTTATTACTATTAATTAGACCCGATAATCCATCATATGGATTAAATATGAATCTTCTAACCATTTAATTCCAGCAGGATTCATTATCAATACAATCGAACCTTTCATACCGAATTTAGTGTGAATATAATGAGTTCCTCATTATGATCTTTCACCATTATTGACTCATGATGAGTTCTATTATTTTGAAAACAATGGTCAGTACAATCTTCACCAAATATAAACTAAGGTAATTTACTTTCTTCAAGAAACTATCTTGAAAACAAAAGTAAATACATGAAAATAAACACCTTCATAATTTTCATGGTCCTAATATGTTTTTCATTCATTTTCCTATCCAAATTTGAAATATTTTCATTTATTTCAAAATTCATTTAAGAGAAACTGAGGATATTCTATCATCATCAATTGATTTATGGATTATTAATTATTTAGGGATTATTCACTTTCTTGTGATCATGTTCATTATCATCTCCATTATTAATTGAACAATATTTTTCTCTTTAATATTATAATTTTCATTATCATGGATATATTCATTATCAGTTATACTACATTGATATTATATTAATCATATACTGTTTCAATATATGGTGTTAGTTGAATGAATCTTATTACAAAATAGTATTCATTTACGTGGGAAATATTGATGTTTCATATTCTTGATTTAATAAGAATATTCATTAATTGATTAAGAATTTTGAGTATGTTTTATATCATTGATTAAATATATTTGGAATGCATTAAACAAAGGTTAGTTATAGGTGGGTCATAGTTATAGAGTGTCCCTTGATGCAACAACAAGTATCATGAGAATATGTTGGTTATTTATTTTATACTATCCCATTAATTTAAATGTATTAGAATAAGGCCTTGATTGTAAGGTTCAAGATGTATTTCAGAGTATATTAATTCCATGATCACGAAGTAAAAAATTATAAATATCCTTTATTAAAATTTCATTAGTATCACCCATGGGATTTCTATTTTTATATTTTTAAAGGGTTTACTTTGATGTTTATGTTACTGATTAAATAGAATATATATTGATTATCTGCTTTTCATATTATTCATGCCTTATCGAATAACGATATATATTACGTTGTACGTAACTCATAGAATATTATCTAAAACATTATTTTATTTTCTATACCCATGAAATCAAGAAAGAATCATTGAGTTATTTTCAAGGATTTAGGAATTTTCTTCATGTTATATCTTATTATTACAATATAATATGAAAATAATCAATTAATATATTCTAAAAATACCACTACACTGATTGATCCATGATGGTAAAATCTATTTTATCATATATAAACATAATAAATTTGATCATATATCTTTTTTACTAGAGTTAATGTTATTATAATTAGTATCAAAGAAAGTTTAGTAGGACCCATGGGAACAAGATTTTTAAACAACATAGCCAACACAAACACTTAGATAAACCCTTATCATGTTCAATAACATTTAGATCTTTTATATCATGACTAAATATTCATGATTTAATGATATAATTTTATATGTTCTATTTTTAAAGATGGTTCAGATAAGAATAAAGAGAAATCATATCAAAAATCATAGAAAATATAGGGATTTCTCTAATTATAATGACAATACAACATGTGTTTTTGATCTAATAATATTATGAACATATGAGGTTAATTTACCTAGGTTATAAAAAATAACCTTGAATATATAGTGAATATTATTGTTCAATAATTTGATTCACAAATTTTTGGACCACATTATGTGAAAAAATCCTTCATCCTTTAGTGAAAAAACTAATCCATTAGCAACTGGGAATTGGATCAAGTCTACCAAAAATATATTCCATATTTTCAGAATTAACTCAAAGGAAAATGGTTTTATGGTATTATATTTCTTAAAAGGATACTCAAATAAATAGTAGTTATTGATCTACAATACTAATGAAGATGATGAAATTTAAATAATGATATGTAGAACTTTTAAAGAGATATTTTTTGTGAAATATTTTTTTGAGAGAAATTAGATAAAATAGAGATAAAGTTCATCAACCAAATGTAGAAGGAAGTGGAAAACTTTCCAGAATATGAGGATGAAAATAAAATACTAGGAATATATTAAATAGACTATATACATATTATGAAATGAAATATTTATCATTTATTTAACTGCGTAAAGTAAAATCACTAAATAAAATTATTCTGTAAAATGATTTCATCATATAATAAAATAGTATCACGTTCCATCAAGATAGAGAAATAATTTTATATGCCTTTTATATTCAAGGTAAATGAAGAAATGAAGAGTTCAACTGAGAACCAAGGAAGAATAAATGTATTTATGAAGAAGAAAGGAAATATGGGATTTCTGTAATGTGTTAATTTTGGAATGAAACATAGAGAAAAATGCTTAATGGGAATGCATGATTTTTTATAATTGGAGATAAAGAACATTTGGATCATGAATGCAAGGAAAAAAACAAAATCACATCTTTCTGGTGCTTCAACTTTAGATATTTGGGGAATTATTTGAACCGATTCCACAAGCATCAAGGGAAAGTATTGTTAAAGATTCCAAGGGGGAAGAGAAAGCTTATGTCATTTCTACAACTAATGTTTAAGTATATAAAGATGTGTTATAAGATACTTTGATCACAAAATCAATGTTTTCTAATGATTTATTTGATTTTGTATCTTCACACTCTTTTATATCTTTTATGTTTTCCAAAAACATTAAATTATTCCCTAAAACCTAATTAATGGATTTATTAATCATGTATCCTATTGGAAATATTATTTTAATAGGGATATGTTTGTTAGTTACCATTATGATTCGTAGACATACCGTTTTTAGAAACTTATTTATTATACCTATGGAAAACTTTAATATAATCCATGCTATGGATATTATAAAAATTTATTTTTAAGAGAATGATATTATGATTGATGAAGGAGTAGAATAATTCCTTATCTTTCGAGGGAAGAATTCATCATCTGCATAATTTCAAGATCTACCTATAGTACGTCTCCTTATAGAAATTGTGGGAGGGAAAGAGAAAAAACAACCTATAGAAGGGAAATAGATTATTAAAATAGAATATTTACCTATTATTTAAGAATAAATTTATGTTTTCCATTAAGAGTTACCAGGAAATCCACATGTGCATGATATTATGTTTTACATTGTACAAATCTTTTAATGGAAAACAATATCTAAGGATCCATATAAAATAAAGAAATTACTATTAGTTGAACTAAATAAAAAACTAAAAGAGTTGTGTAATAATAGATTCAGTCTCCCATGTTATTCACCTTGGGAATCCCCTTTTCTTTTTTAAGAATATGGACGAGGATATGCAGTTAGGAATCAATTATAGGGAAATAAAAATAATTTTTATACATAAAAAGTATCATCTACATTGAATTGATGAATTTTTAAATAACATCAAGGATCTAAATATTACTTAAAGATTTATCTCAATTATAGGTGTTCTTAATTTTAATAAAATAAAGAATATATTCTAAAAATGTAATTTCACATGAGGTATATACATTATGAGTTTATAGTAATTTCCTTTGGGATGAATAATAGTGAATATATTTTTATAGACATGATAAAAGAATATACAATGTTTATATTGATTATTTCATTTTGTTATCAATTGATTATATCATGGTATTATATAAAATACATGAAGATTAGAAAATTGATTTGAGAATAATTTTTGAAACCCTAAGACGGATAAATTTTTTTGGTAAATTTATAAATTATAAATTATAGCTTATGGATGTTCCTTTTCTTAGCAATAATGTCTCAGTGGATGTAATATTATTTAATCCATTAAATATAATTGTAACTAAATAATTTCCTACACTGACAAACAAAACTAATATACATAGTTTCTTCAGATTATTAGGTTAATATCAATGTTTTATTGAAAAAATTTCCACATTAGCTAACCCATTAATAAATTGAGACATAGATAATTTAAGTTCATATGGTCCGAATACTGTAAAGAATGTGCTGAATAATTAAATAAGATATTATTTAATGAACTATTAACGACATTACCATTAGGAAAGGATGGATTTGTGATATACAAGGGTATTCAAAAGAAAGTAATTATATGTTTCTTTATAACGAATGAAAGATTTGTTTATTATGTGTTAAGGAAGATAAAATCCATGCACATAATTATAATACCCCTGATTCTGAGCTTGGATCCGTAATGTTTTTACTAAATATATTGATACATTATCTCTCTAGTAAATAATTTGAGATATTTATAGATCATGATAGTTTAAAATACATATAGTAACAAAAATATCTCAACATAAGACAAGGAAGATATTAATGCCTCATCATGTAATATTCTTGTTCAATACACCAACACCCTAGGATGGAAAATAAGGCGGTTGATCGGTTAAGTAGGAAAGGGGAAGCAGTATTGATTAAAATAAGGATTAAAAACAGTCCTCTATCCATGACATCAGTAAAGATAAATATGGTAGTCCTTATGGAAGGGGAAAATCACTCATTTTAGAAAATGATTTCAAAACCATAATTACTAGAGAAAATAAAAGGGTCCAAAAATGATGATACGAGTTTAAAAAAGAAAATAAATTACATTAATTATGCGAATATGAAATAAATTATTTATATATGTGGTGTTTTGAACTTTGTAAGGAGGCTATATGTTTCATTCATACCCGAGCATAAATGGAAATTATTATATGAAGGAAATTGTTCAAATTTATGTAGACAATATGGTAGAACTAATATGTATAAGGATTTAAAGGAACTTTTTAGAGGAATAATACAAAGTGGGAAATTTCTAAATATGTTTCAAGATACATTAGTTTTCAAAGGATAAGCGAGAATTTCCCAATGGATTCATGAGACCTATTCTAAATTCTCTATGGAAGTGGGATACTATTACTATATATATATTAAATGGGTTTTAAAAGGATCATAAATTAAATTATTTGAAATGTTTTATTATTGATTAGATTACCATATTTTAACATTACCTATCTATAAGGGAAGATCTTCTTCTTGATCACCTGATATGACTCTATTTCAATAAAATCATATGAATTCATGGGGAATTTTTTTTTATTGTACCATATTATGACCATTTCTACATTGATATTATAGAATTCTTTTCAAGGAACTCAACACTGAGGTACATTTGAGCATCACATTTCATCAAAAAATCAATGGATAATCTGAAATGACTATTCAAACATTAGAAGACATTATGAGGTCATGATCACTCAAATTTCAAGGTATATGAGATGAATATTTACTTTATGTGTAATTTTAATATATTAATATATTATATTCAAGAATTAAATTAACAGCATATAAATAATCTTATAAGAAAATATGATGTAAACTAATATGTTGGAATGAATGTTTGGAAAGAAATATTTTAGGATCAGAACATGTTTATGAGAAAAAAAAGTAAGCAATAACTATTCGGAGTCATATTAAGGAATCATAATGATGATAAAAGATCTATGTTAATAACCAAAGTGAAGACATGGATTTTAAATTTGGGGACCATGTTTTCTTGAAGGTATCTATATGGAACAGTGTTATAACGTTTGGAAAGAATGGGAAACTAAATCCAAGGAACATCATCACTTTTTAAATTTTTTAAAGAGTTAATGATACAGATTACCATTTGGAAATTCCACACAACCTCTCTAAAGGGCATGGTATTTTCCATATCTCTTTATTAAGGAAATATATTCTATTACCAATTCATGCAATCACCAATAAATATATATAATTAGAGTATTATATATCGTATTATGAATATCTTATCCATATTCTTGATACTAGAGAACATGTTTTACATAATAAGATGACTATAATTTTAATGTTTATATTGATAAATAAAAAGGATAGTGGATGAAACATGAGAACATGAAGATGGTATGATGAAAAATTACACATATTTTTTTATTAGGTTATATTTTGAAAAATTTGAGGAAGAGATTTTTGAAGGGGTAGGGAGAAAGCTATGGACATTGAAAACGTTCCTCGTATGATCCCAAGATACAACTACCTGACCCTACTCTAGGTCCACTAACACACCTTCCTCTATGATGATGCGTCCCAATAATTGTCACTAATAAGTCCAAAATATAGACTTAGATATCTGGGCGTATATCCAATGCTCTCTCAGTATAAAAATGATTATGTCAAGAGGTTAGGAAAGATCATCATAAGTTTTGGAGTACACCATGATGTCATCCATAAATACAACAAAAAAATGATATAGGTGTGCATGGAAGATTTTTTTCATCAAGGATATAAACACTATAGGTTCATTCATCAACCTAGACATCATTACAATGAACTCTTATAGTCCATAACTTCATCCAAAATTTGTCCCTGATATATCATAAGGTATAACTCTCAACTGATGATACCCTGATCTCAAGTCGATCTTGGAAATGGAACAAGATCCTCTCAACTTGTTGAAAATACCATCGATTTGTTGAAGATGGTATCTGTTATTTATAGTCATCTAATTCAACCTTCGGTAATCAAAAGAAATTTTCATACTCTCATCTGCCTTATTTTCAAACAACATAGGCGATCCCCAAGGCGGTATACTTCAATGCATAAACCCCTTATCAATAAACTGCTCCAACTGAGTGTTGGGATCTTGAAGCTCTATTAGTGCCATTATATATGGTTCAATATAAACTAGTTAAGATATTTACATGATCTCCATAGTAAAATAAACATCTTTCTTCGGAGGAATCTCTGAGGAGTCTTTATGAACAAATCATAAAACCATTGCACTACTGGAGAAGTGAAATCAAGTTTCACATCCCTTTAATCCAGAATTAAACTAGAAAACTAGGTTTTGGTCTCTCCCAATTGTTGAGAAATTGGATAATCTCATCCTTCTGATATACCCCACTCTTCATGGGGAATAGAGTTTTCACCCTAATGATAATTAAAATTAACTCTGATATGGTAAAAAATAATATAGGCCCTTTTATACTACTAACTAGTACATACCCAAAATTAGGTCGAATCCTGACATGTATAGGATGTAGAGATCCCATAGAAAACGATACTCACTAACTTTTAGAGAATATCCTGTACACAAGTAGATATCCCTCGGATGCAGTCCAAATGGTGTATCTATCATCTACACCCCACTCATGAACTCCACCACTAGGCTCAACCCATCTATAAGTGTTTTTGTGATAAAGTAATTAGAAGAAAACATATCAAATAATCTACTATATAATATAGAAGCTATAAGAATGGTACCTATCAACATCGATGGACTAGCCTCTCTATCCACCAGTGTAGGATAAACTACATGAAACTATCCTACCCTATTTCACTATGATGTAGTCTGAGTCCCATAAGATGCACCACTGTACTGATATGGGTGCTCCTTCTTAGGAGAATTTCATCCACAACCCCTACTACCATGACCCGTAGAACACCAAATTACTGCCTAATGTGGTGTAGAAGATCCCATTCAAACACTCAGATTATATCAAGCTTCACCATCATTACCAATTTTTCACATTTTCCTACAAACCATTTGTACATTTCCCATATTTTCTTAATATAAACACTACCCTAGTGGTCAAGGACAGTGTCTACGATACTAGAATGGCCTTCCGTACTAGTGGAAAATCACTAGAGAAATGTTCAGTGTAACATAATGTTCCCACTAGAAACTCTTTTTTTCCACTAAATTGGGTAAAGTTTTCATAATGATGCTTCCTTCTCAAGGAATAAATACCTTTTAAAAATCCAGAAGCAACCATTTAACCTTGACTAGAAGCCTCCTTCAGGTTCCCCATAGATATGAAAGCCTAATTCATGCATTCTAAAAACTTCTTCAGCCAAAAGATGTTCACCCGAGACTTAATTTCACACATAAATGTTTCTTAAAATAAATTTACTGAAGTGGTCTCATCCACTATGAATTCTAGTGAAAATCATTTTCATCTATAAAGCATCCAACATAGTCTATCATGAATATACTTTCATTATTCAATCTCATGAACTCATCAACTCTCTCCCACCTCAGCATCTTCATATTGAAGTTCTCTGAGAACCTCTATAAGAATTCCATTCATAACGTATGATTATCCTATCTAGTCAGAGCCTTAACATCCCACCAGTGCTTTTCTGATCCTCATAGCATATAAAAATCCATATGGACCTTCTTCCTAGTATGATCCTCCAATTGTTCAAGTATATCCTAAATAGACTTAATCCATAACTCCTCACCCACAGGTCTACCTTCTCCAGAAAAATTGGAAGGGTGATGAAACATAAACTACATCATCAAATCAGAAATACTCTTCACAACCCTCCTTTTTTATTTTCCATGAATTGCATGAACTGAGAAAACTTCTCCAAAAAATGATCTAAAACATCCTAACCCGACACTATTGGTACCTTAGTTTCCACCCCTAGAGGGTCATCCCTAGTAATGTCCTCCTGTTGTCCTCTCAACATGGAACATCATAGAGGTATAACTCTACTAGAAAAAAGGATCCTTAGGATACTTTTCTCAACATTAACACATTTAGGAGAAAACAAAATAAGGCACAACAAGTATTTTCCCCAAACCCCACCTCATGGTCAATGTCGAGGATCTAACCCTACCCTTAATGACACTACATCTTGGTCAAGGTTAAAAAAAGGAAACTCATTTCCATTATTCAAGTTCATCATTAAGACATAGAATTATTCTCACCTTGTATCATTTTCCACTATTACTTTCATATTAGGCACCATTTTCAATTCAATTTCACAGGAAAGGAATAAAATGGTCAAATTTAGAAACTTACCCAAAAAATATATTACCATGCATTCCTAAAATGATTCATGTATCAAAATAATCGTGAGTTCCTAGAATGATGTTTTCATACTCAACTCTCATGCCTTATCGGCATATGAGTCAAATCTCAATAATTCTTGAAACAAAATAACATCACACCATAGGTGTTTTATCCATGGTTAAATAATATTCAATTGTAACAAAAAAAATAACAACAATCCCACCCTAGGTACATGGGTTCCCCCATACATGGGTTAGCTACTCCCAAACACATGATCATAACAAATCCACAACTCTTACTAATCTCATGACCACCTTTCATGAATAGCATTATAGAAGAAAATAAAATAAAACCCACCACTCTTATATAACATTGTGATGTATCATTTGAGGTTTGAAAAGATGGTGCCTCGAGCCGGTCAGTCACATGACCTCAAGCGTGCTTCCCTATATGCCAAAGGATGCTGATTAGCATTGAGGGTCTGTTATTGATCATGTGGAGACTATACCTTCTTGTTCATCGGATTAATACACTATTGGAAATAAACATATAATAAAAACCAAATATCCAAATGATATAACCTTACCATATTGTACCGAAATCACAAGATGACCAAAAAATATAAGTTCAATATCAAAACTAAACTATAGATATGCTATGATAAACTACGCTCCAAGTGTAAAAATGAATCTCCAAAGTAAAGACACTAAAAAATCTCAAGTGGGTCCCAAATAACATTTGATTCCCTCATCCATGCTTTATCCCCAAATTATTGATCTAACATAGGGAATTTCCCCTCAACCTCCCTTATAACAATGAAATATATTTGGGAACAAATTAGGCAACTTGAGTAGGGTGTGAGTAAAACTCAATAGGCCACCACCAATGGTATCCAAAACAATATCCAGTAAATAATAATATAAGTAGCTCTATAATGAAATAAGAACAATGTATAAAAAAATTATCAAATTATCACATTATTATTAATTTTATGACATAACTCCCTGAGTTCATATGGACTCCCAAACCTCAATACCTACATCATCCCACGCTAGAGTCCAAAATTTCCCCAAGGGATATCAGGTCCTAGAATTGCTCTATTACTATTCTATATCATATTTCATATCTCATAATTCCATTGTTACTATTATGGATCTCGATTCTCATATGAATGGCACTGTTACCATTCATCATTTCTTTAATTAATTAAATAACTAATTAATCACCCAAATATAATTAATTAACTTAGTAATTAATTAATTTCTCAATATCATTAGTTAACTAAAAAATTTACTATTCTTCTAAATCTCATTAATTAACTCAAAAATTAATTAATCTTCTAAATCCGATTAAATAACTAAACAATTAATAATTCATCATAATCCTATTAATTAAAAAAAAAAAATTAATCATCACAATACAATTAATTAACATAAAGAAAATTACTTATCTCAATCAAATTAATTTACTCAATAATTAATTAATATGCTCAATATTATTAATTAACTCAATAATTAATTAATCACCTCAATCCTATCAATTAACTCGGCAATTAATTAATAATCTAAATCTAATTAATGAAATCAATAATAAGTAAATCAATTCACAATCCCATTTTTATAAAATTAATTGTATAATTAATTAATAAATTTAAAAAACTCAATATCTCCTAATTAATCCCACAATTAATTAGTCAAAATCTATAATTTGAATATCCCCAATTAATTTTAAAATTATGGTAACGACCCAATGTTTTATCAATGGAATTACCATCTTATAATTGTGCATTATAGTATAATCACAAATGATTACTTATAGAACATAATACATGCCTTATAAATGAATAATGAGTGAAATAAAAGGTATTTGTTGAAGTTAAGGAACATAGACTGATGGAATAATAACTTGAATTTTGTAATAGTAATGTGACCCTTATGAATAGTAATCTATCCAACGTAAAAGTAACCTCACTAATAAAATTATAAATAAAATTTATCCATATTATAAGTGACACTATGTTATAATTATATCTTATTATAAATAAATAAATATTTCCAAAATTATGAATAAAGTGTTGGTATTTTTGTAAGTTTTGTATATTTAATTATAATTATTTGAATAATTTAATAAATTAGAAGATACTTTATTTACCTAAAATGGATTAATAAATTATTATTTTTATTTCTTATAATCATAAGATAATTGTATGACTCATTAATTAATTTTTCAAATTTTTTAAAAAGATGTTTTAATTTTAAAACATTAATTTTTTTGAAGTAAATTATGATTTTAATTAAAAATTAAATTTCTCAAATTTATAAACTTATTTTTTAAAAATGTATTTCATTTTATAGATATACATGTAAAAAAATGGTTAGGTTGAATTTTTTGGATTTTCTGTAATACATGAATTTATAATGAATAGTGAATGACAATAATTTACAAAATAAGCTAAATACATGAATTATTGAGTCGTAGATGATGTTCGACTGAGGTAATGACCCCTGGTCTGACCTCACATTCCCTTTTTACTTTTGTTATTCACACAAATCAATACTACTCATATTATTGAGAAAAAATATTAAACTAATGATTAAAAAAATGGGATACCCCTCCCTGCCTCCAATATAGAAACTGCACTCACCCCCCATCTTCTCATCACTCATCTGAAGCCTTATTTTCTATCTAAAGTATGCTAAAATATCCTCCGAAGATACCAAACTCATCCAGAATCCCTTTTTATCTTCAAAAGACCAAATCCTCTCCCTTAAAGAGGCTCTCAAGGAAGATAAAATCCAGAGGCCAATCCCTCTTTTCATTTATTTTATTTTATTTCAAGTTTCTTTCTTCATTTTTCCTTCCTCGCCTTCTTTCATCCAAATTATATGATAAATATAGTACCTTAAATGTAATGGAAATTTTTTATGATAATTTAATAATTCATCATCATCTCACATTTTCCCTCTTTTTATACTAGAAATGAAAACACCATCTGAGATGTGTTAATTTATAACATTCAAGGATGACGTGTTTTCGCTGTTTATTACCATTTTTAATAATGGACTTTAAACCTTTTTTATGGTTGAACTAGAAAATAATAAATGTATTATGTTTTATGTATGTTTATGGAATCTTTTTTTCATATGAGATTAATTTATAAAGAAAAATGAGTTCGCTGTGATAACAAACTACCAATTAACCCAAACCGTTATCATTAATGTTTTATATAATGATTCAACATCACTCTAAAAAACCAAATGAATTTTATAACCATTTAATCAGTTGTATGTTAACTAATAACATACAACCTCAATTTTGGACTACCATTTTCATCTTACATGTTTATCCTTACGTGTATATAAGTTAACCAGTCATGAAAACCAAGGAAACCAACACCCCCAAAAAATGAAATTGAACTTATTAACCCATAAAAAAGGTAATTAATGAAATAAATAAGGTTATAATAAATCAATTATAACAATAATAGTTTTAGGAAATATTAATTAATGAATTTAATTTTGGTTATCCAAGACATTGAGATCATGTGAACGACACCATCAGACTTAAGGTGAGGGATTCTACCAAAACCTCCATTAATCCTTCTAGTAGCTCTATCATTATTTTTTCACAAATTATGTTATATTATATATATATATATATTCTAAATTTTGTTTACATGATCCAAAACCATGTATCATGGTCTATTCATAATTATCTATCAGGTATATATATGTTATTATGTTGTTCCCTCCTCAATACTTTCCGACAAATAAACCCATTTAAGGGAACCCCCCAAATTCATACTCATATTCAAGTACACTATATAATCTGTTTTTAATCCATTATTATTTTTATAAATCCATTATTTTTATTAGAAAATACTTTATGGTTTTGCTCAATGTTTATAAAAATATTATTCCATTTTTGTGTTTAAATGACCTTTAATAATTTCTTTTAATCACACTAAAATGTTTTAATTCTAAATTTTCTTAAGTACTCTTTTTAAATGCCAATACTTCAAGTTTACATCAATTTTCATGATATATGACTATAATACCCTATGATTGTCTATGAATTATCTAATTCATTTCCACTATGTACAATTGTATAATACTCTCATTTGTTATGATTTATGACATGTTTATGATACCCAATTCTTTCTATGGGTAACTATTATATTTATGTATGATTGATTATGTATGACTATATATGTGGAAAGAATATTCATGAACATGTTATAATGGTTTCACCTAGATGACACTCTAATTAATTGGGTAAATTTGAGTATCATGAGATGTTATGTGAAATGGTCTTGGCGGTCAGCCATGACTCGTGCTACTACATGCAAGAGTCTTTTGGTTAACCTTGATTTGTGATCCTCTATAAAAAATGAGACTTGAATCATGCTAAAGTCATGTTTTATTTTTATTACACATTACTATGAATCCATGTTTATATGATCACATGTTTATATTTTATGATTCCACATGTTTCATATTTGTTTTTATATCATTACATCATGCCTTCTAACCCATGCTCAAAAGCTTTATTTTTATGTTTATTCCCTTACTAGAAATTTTAGCTCATCCCTTTGTTCATGTTATCCTCAGGTTATCCTATGAAGATGTATGAGCACAATGGAAGTTATGAGCTATTTATTTATATTAATTACAGAAAAAGTTTATGTAGTCCCATATTTTCAGTTTAATGCACCTATTACTCCAAGACACTAGACTTTACGATCCTTGGATTGTAATATGATTCTTTATTATGCTAAAAATATTGTATTGATATATGAAAAAGGATAGGGTCACTATAGTTAGTATTAAGGAAGGTCTAGTTAGTTTTGTATATTAGGAGAAGGGAACTTTTGTAAAAACCTTATTGATGAGACAAAGTATAAGAAAACATCTCTATATTTTGGTAATTATAGAGTAATTGGTTTATCAAAAAAATACACCCATATCTAGATAAGAAAAAGTGGATGACAATTTGGAATAGATTTATCTAGGGTTAAAACCTGAAAACTTCGCTTTGATCTAGACATGAATTAGAACTGGTGTATGAACATGAGCTTTGCTGCACTCATGGTTTGACACTCTCGGGGGATATTTTTTTGTAAATTCATAATCTTAGTATGAACCATTATTAAGGGGAAAAAATCACACAAGAATATATGTTACGAAATAGATCATGGATAAACTAGATTGAAACATAGGGAATCATAAGTTAGGACATACTTTTCCTTTAAGAGTCTATCATTTTATGTTTAAAGTTTTCATTTATGCTTAATAGATAAGTATTTAATCCCCCTAATTGTACTTTATTTTTCTTATCTAATAGAAGGAAATAGAAGAACATGTGACCAAAATCAATGTGATAAAAAATGTGATGATTGTCCTAATGATATTATTGATATGATGGGAAATGGTTCTCAAAACATTATGATTGTACATGATCAATTTGATGAAGTTATTAATAATAACATGAATAACTTGAAATTACCTACTCCTATATGGAAAGTGAAATTTAACAAATAATCCTTCCTATGGAAAATTCTCCCATGTTTAGTGGATCATTTGATTCCAACCTCACAGAATAATGGATTAACTCCATTGAAATGATATTCTAAATCCTCTAGTGCTCAGAATAAGATAATTTCATGCTCGTGGCCTATCATTTTGGCGGGGAAGCAGATTAATGGTGGATCCTAATCAAGAATATGAAGTCCTTGGAGGAAATTGATTCCATGTATTGGGAGAAACTCAAGAAAATGATTTCCAATAAATATTTTGTCCTGAACCTTTACCTCAATATGGAATGAGAGTTATTCATACTCAAGAAGAAAGAAGATGAGTCCATCAGGGAATATGAAGAAAACTTGACAAGGTTTTCATGATACACCATCGAAATTGTCATGATCACCGAAATAAAGGTGGATCTCTTCTTTATTAAACTAAATTTGAGTCTGTGAGAAGTGTTGGCGATTCGTGACATTAATAATTATGGATATATTTTCCGTTGTTCCCACAAGGTTGAAATGGATACTGAAGACTCTTAGGGGTATTATGTGTCCAGTGAAAAAAAAAGTAAAAATGGAGTCTAATATGGGTGTTTAGGAAAATAAATCACATGATGGAAAGAGTTTTAGACATCCCACATTTCAAAACAGTGTGAAGAAACATCCTAGGAACTATCTAAAGGGGACCTTGAATTGACTAAAATGTTGAAGAATGTGACATCTACCTAAAAACTTCCAAAGGGATATGAAGAATCCCACTAATGTGGAAGAGGAAAGGAAGTTTCATATAAATTCTCAATGAGTAGTGTAGTGTTTTAACTATATGGAACATGGGCACTATACAAAAAACAATTCTATGCCAAGGGTTGTCGGAGGAAATCAACAACAATCTCCATGGAAAAAAGGAATGTATTATTCCATCACTACAGCTGAGGTGGAGCTAGGAAATGATGTCATGAAAGGTATTATATTTATTCATTCAAGAATATAGAATTTACTAATAGATTATTGTTTTATATATTCATTCATATCTTGTATGTTTATTAGAACTATCAAAACCCCACCTCCAAATTTTGAGATTGAGTTATTTGTGTGAATAAAATGGGGAAATTATTGCATCAAAATTATATAACTCTTCCCCGGTTAAAATTTATGGACTAAACCTCCCAGAAAATGTCATCATACTTCCTTTAGTGTCGTTCAATGTTATCTTAGCCATGGATTGACTATCTTTATACAAAGCCAACATCAACTTTTGGGGAATGGAGATCACTCTTCACATCCCGAAGCATCCTCTAATACATTACATATGTAGGGTGGATAATAAATATCCCTTATAATCAATGTATCATGTGTGTATATTACTAAATTATGAGCAAGAATATTTAGCTCAAATGTTTGAGACAAAGAAGATAATTATTCTATAAAACATTCCATTTATAAAGGACTAAACTGGTGTATTTCTTGAAGAATTTCTTGGTATTCCTTGTGATTGAGAGGATGAGTTATCAATTGAACATATTCTTGGATCTCTACCTATATAAAAGACACAATATAGAATGAACACCATATATGTGGATGAACTAAATCATAAGTAACAAGAGAACATTGACAAGGGTTTTATATGACCAAGGTCTTAACCATGGGGAGCACAAGTTCTCTTTTTCATGAAAAGGATTGTTTAATGCACCTATGAAATGATTATCATGAGCTCAATAAAACCGTGATAAATAAAAAGTATCCCCTACCTCATATATATGACTTTTTCTACTGGATTCATGGGGATAATTATTTCTCTAAGGCGGACCTTCATTAGGGATATCACCATTTAAAGATGTGGATGAATGATATCCCATGAATGCCTTTTGAATGAGGTATGGGAACTATGAGTTCATATTGATTCCCTTTATACTCATAAATGTTCCAACAATTTTCATGGATTTACTGAATAATGTTTTTAGAGATTATCTTGAAAATTTTTTGTTTGTTTTTATCGATGATATTCTGATATATTTCAATAACAAGGAGGAACATGAGAGGCATTTCAATACTATGATAATAACTTTGAAAAGGTAAAAACTATATGAAAATTACATAAAATATGAGTTCTGGATAGAGGAAGTATCCTTCTTGGAGAATTTTATTACTATAAAATAGATGTCTTTGGACCCTTATAAGATAAAGGAAATTAGAAAGTATACCATGCCAACATTAGTAATAGAGATCCATAGTATCCTTGGTCAAGTTGGGTACTACCAATGATTTGTGAAGAACTTTTCATGATTGTAAAACCTAATGAACAAGCTGACATGGAAGGGAGTGATGTTCGTATGGACTCAATAATGTGAGGAAATATTTAAGGAGCTTATAAAGAGGATTATCACTACACTGGTACACACACTCCCAACATATGGAGAACTCTTTATGGTGTACAACAATTTTTCAAAAAAGTATTAGGTTTTGTACTGATGAAAAATGATAATGTGATAACAAATTCATCAAGGCATTTGAAAAACAATGACAAAAACCATCCCATGCCTGATCTGGAGTTGGAAATTATGATATTTTCTTTAAAAATTAGGTAGAATTATCTATATGGGGAGAAGTGTGAGATATATACTAATCACAATAGTCTCAAATATATATTCACATATAAAAAAGATTAATATGAACCAATGATGATAGTTAGAGACCATCAAGGATTATGAATTCTCAATCCACTACCATCCTAGAAATGAAAATAAGGTTGAAGATTCTCTAAGTAGAAAGGATCATGCATCTTTATCAACGATAACAGTTGAGAAGGATCCAATATTACTAGATTTGTAGAGGATAGACATGGGAATCGTTATGGGAGAAAACATCATGAATATTTTATCAAATGGTTTCATCTTCCATCCATCATGGATAAAATAGAGGCTGCTCAGAGAAAATATTTGGAAGTTCAGAAAAGGGTGCTAGTTATTAGAAATTTAAAATCTTATATGTTCAATATTGATGAGGAAGGTGTTGAAATATTTGGTTCATGATTATGTGTACCATATGATCCAGATATAAAGAATGAGCTTTTGAATGACACATATAGATAAACTTTCTCTATTTACTCAGGGAGAACGAGGATGTATCAAGACCTCTTAGAGAACTTTTTGTGGGAAAATATGAAGAAGAATATTAATAAATATACATTGATGTAACTAGTATGTCAACAATTGAAGGCTGAAAGGAAAAATTATAATGGGATGATGCAACCACTATCCATGCCAACTAGTAAGTGAGAGAAAATTACCATGGACTTTATCATTGAACATCCAAGGAAAACTTGAGGAAATAATTAAATATGGGTCATTGTGGATTGTATTACAAAGATAACTTAGTTTATCACAATTCCAGGGGACTTATCACTTGACCAAAATGCACAGATATACATCAAATAGGTCGTAAGGATACATGGAATACCACTATCGATTGTATATGATCGAGATATGATATTCACCTTGACGTTTTGGAGAAGTATCCAAAAATCTCTAAGAACTGAGCAGAACTTTAGTATAGCCTATCATCCTTAAACGGATGGCCAATCTGAGCGAACTATTCAGGAACTGGAAGAAATGTTGAGACCGTGTTCTGTAGAATTAATAGGAGAATGGGACTATCATCTACCTCTTATTGAGTTATCTTATAACAATAGTTTCTACTTCAGCATAAAAATGAAACCATATGAATCCCTTTTTGGGAAAATGTGTAGAACACAAGCATGTTTGGATGAAGTTGGTGAGCGTAAGTTGTTGGGTCCTGAAATGGTGGAGAAGGTGAAATCCATTCAGCAACACATCATGGAATCCCAAAGTCAACAAAAGAGTTATGAATACAATTGTCGATGATTCTTTATGTTCAAATTTAGATACATTTTATTCCTCCACATATCTCTATGTAAGAAGTTCATGTGGTTTGGGAAGAAAGGAAATCTAAGTACCATGTACATCGTCCCCTTCAATATTATTGATCATTTTGGAGCTAGGGACTATAGACTAGCACAACCACATACCATGTCTAAATTACATGATGTATTCCAAGTATCTATCATAAAAAAGTACATGTCTGATCCTCCACATGTTCTCTCTTTAGAGGTGGTTCATTTGGGGAATGATCTTTCTTCTGAGGAGAAGCCAATGAATATATTGGATCATAAAGATAATGTTTTACACAACAACAATACTCAACTAGTCAAAGTAATATGGTGGAACCATAAGTACAAAGAGTAAACATGTAAATTAGAGGAAGAAATTAAGGAAAAGTTCCCACACGAGTTTATTTATTAGAATGTAAAATGTAATTTCAAAGGTGAAATTTTATATGGAGAGAATAATGTAACAACCAAATGTTTTATCAATGGAATTACCTTCTTAAAATTATATATTAGAGTATAATCACCTAATATTACTTATATAACAAAATACAAACCATATAAATGAAGAATGAGTGAAATAAAAGGTATCCGTTGAAGTTAATGAAGATATATCGATGAAATAGTAACTTGACCTTTGGAATAGTAACGTGAACCTTATTAACAGAAAACTAGACTATGTAATAACATCACCAGTGAATGTATAAATAAATCTAATACATCTTATAATTGACACTATTATATAATTATATCATAGTAAAAATAAAAAAAACATTTCAAAAATTATTAATAAAGTGTTGGTATTTTTGTTAAGTCATGTATATTTATTTATAATTATATGATTAATTTAATAAATTAAAAGAAAATTTATTTTATTATAATGAATTAATAAATTATTATTTTAATGTATTCTGATCATAATATAATTTTATGAGACCTTAATTAATTTTTCAAATAGGATTAAAATCGGTTTTAATTTTAGAATTTCTGTTTTTTTCAATTAAATTGTGACTTTAATTAAAAAAATACATTTCTCATATTTATAAAATTATCTTTGAAAATTGGATTTCATTTTTGGATAATACACTTAAAAAATCGTTAGGGTGAGTTTTTGAGATTTGTTTGAAATACTTGGAATTGATTATGGATTATGAAATACGATAATTTACAACATAAGATAAATACATGAATTTTGGAGTCATGGATGATGTTTTACTGAGTTAAGAACCATTTGTTCGAAATATAATACTATATTTACTATTTTTAGTCACATGAATTAAAAATATTCATATTATTGAGCAAAAATATTGAAGTAATGATTAAAATAATTTGAAAACCCTCCTCTCCTCCACTATGAAAACCACCCTCGCCCCTCTTTTCTTAACTCCTCCCAATCCTAGTGCCTTGTCTAAATTATAAAAAATTATACTCCCAAGATCATTGCTTCTTCCATAAATCCATGTAATCTTCAAAATACCAAATCCTCTCCCCTTAAGAAGCTCTCTTGGGAGATAAATTCAAGAGGTAAATTCCTCTTTTCATCTCATTTATTTTCTTTCAAGTTCCTTTCATTATTTTTCTTTCCTCACCTCATTTCATCCAAATGTTATGATGAATCTAGTACCTTACATGTACTGGAATTTTTTAATGATAATTTAATAATTCTTCATCATATCTCACTTCCCCTCTTTTTATACTTGAAATTAAAACACCACCCGAGATTTGTTAATCTATCACATTCAAGGATTACGGGTTTTCAATTTCTCTTATCGTCTTGAATTCTGGTCACTAAACCATTTTTATGAATGAGGTAGACAATAATAAATGTATTATGTCTTATGTAAGGTTATGTAATTTTTCATTCACATGATATTAACATATAAAGTAAAATGAGTTCATTGTGAAAAAACCCATCGAATACCACAAATGATTATCATTAATGTTTTATATAATGATTCATCTTCAATCCAAAAAACAAAATGAATTTTATAACCATGTAATATACTAGGTGTTCAATAATAAAATATAATATCAATTACTAAAAACATTCTCATATTACATGTTTATCCTTATATGTATATAAGCTAACCATTCATAAAAACCAAGGAGATAAATGCTTCCAAAAAATGAAATTAAAACTATTAACCAACCAAAAAGGTCATTAATAAACATAATAAGGTTAGAATAAATAAATTAAGTGTATAATAGGTTCTAGAAATATTAATTAATTAAATTAATTAGGTTATGTAGTACATTAAGATGAAGTTAAGGACACCATCAGACTTAAAGGTAAGGGATTCTACCAGAACGTCAATACTTCTTTTAGGTTGCTCTATCATTCTATTTACCCAAATTAAATTATCATTTATTTTTATCTAAATATTATAAATAATGTATAAATTATAAAAACTCATGTAAAAAGGTCCATTCATCATTCAGTTTCGGGTAAATACATGTTTTTAAGTGGTTCCATCATCAATACTTCCTGATAAGAAAACCTATTTAAGGGAACTTCTTGAATTCATACCCATTATCATGTACAATACATAATATATTTTAAGCCAATTTTTTTTTTTATAAAAACAATTTTTTTATTATGAAAACATTCTTGGATCATTTATGGTTTTCTATAAAATATTATTCCCTTTTTTGTTTTAAATCACCTTTAATATGTTCCTTTAACCACAATAAGTTTTTTTAATTATAAAGTTTCTTAAGTTCTATTTTTTTACTTGTCAATACATAATTTTTATATCATGTTTCATGATATTTTATTATACTAACATATTATTCTACATTAATGATCTAATTTATTTCCTCTGTGGAAATTTTTATGATACTCCCATTTGTTATTCTTTATGACATTGTTAGGATAGACAATTCATACGATGTGAAAACCATATATTTATATATGTTTGATTATGTATGGTTATATATTTGGAAATCATATTCATGAAGATGTTATAATGGGTTCATCCAGATAGTGCTCCAAAGTATTGGGTAAAGTTGAGTCTCAAGAGATGTTATGTGCAACAGTCTTGGCAGTAAGCCTTGAATCTTTCTACCATGTGAAATGGTCTTGTAGATTAACCTTGACTTGTGATACTTTATGTGAAAAGAACCTTAACTCATGAAAACGTAATGTTTTATGTTTCACATAATTACTATGACTCCATTTTTATATGATCCCATGTTTTTATGTTATGATTCCATATGATCCATGTTTGTTTTTATGCCATTATGGCATGATTTCTAACTAATGTTATAAATATTTTTTCATATTTTTATTCCCATAATGATATTTTTATCTCATCCCTTATTTCATGTTGTCCTCATGTTATCCTATGAAGATGAATGGGCACAATTGAAGTTAGGATATCTTTATGAATATTAAATAAAGAAACAATTTATTTAGTCCCATGTTTTCAATTTAATGTACTCATTCTTCCCATACACTAGACATTACAATCCATGGTTTGTAATATAATGATTTATTATTCTTAAAATTATGTGATTATTTGGTAAAATCCTAGGTTTTCTATAATTAATTACTCATAATCTACAATTCTAATATACCAAATTTTCTATTTCTTCATATTTAACTTATTCAATAACAACTCAATTTCTAAACATCTAATATGTATTGTTTAATTACATATAGATAATTGAAGAAAATAAATTTGGATTTTAATTATAGACCACCTACGTAAATGTTTTGATGAATGATTCCCTAAAAATATTCCCCAAAATTTAAGCCAAACCACTTGATAGAACGAGATCCTAATCTAAAACCCGAAATAAGGGTAAAAACAATATTCATCAATTCAAGATCTAGAACCAGAATAATAGGCGTAGATCTAATTAAATAATTAATAAAAACCCTTTATAGAGTGGGAGAATAATTGAAGAGGAATGCGAAGCCAAGCAGAAAAGGGTTTTCTTTCCCTCTGGGGTGCATATCCTCGATCTAAGATTCAAATAAAGAATAAAGGAGGTCAAAAATTCATGAAATAAGTATGGGAGGCTATGATTGTAGAGACCCAAAGCTTGACATATATAGACATTACTTTTTCGGAATACTAAATACATAACAAAAACAAACACATAAGGATCATAATAGTTTAGTGTCATTGGAAACTCATAACATAATCATAAAATCGAGGTGAATGATCTTTAACATCTCCCATAAAGATCTTCCCCTTTTGTTTTCTTACCTAAATCATTTCATTATATCCTGGGGAAAAGAAAACTTATAAAGTGTGAGCTCAAATGCTCAGTAAGGGTATGAATGGAGAAAATAAAACAAACCAGATACATTTGAACATAAAAACATGAACATGATGTTTAAACAAAAAAATCTTGAGCAATGACATAAAACATAGAAGTACTTAATGAATAGATCATAATGGAACATCAATCATGATAAATTATCTTGGAAATAAAACTTGTAATTGTGGGAAAAAAATAAGCACATGATATTATTTCTATAATAGCCAAGGCACTGGTGTCAAGACCATCTTAGTGGACAAAGTCCCTTTCTAAATCGAGTTCACTCCTCGTTTCAGTCATGTAACACTGAACCAGATTAACTTACCATTCCAGCCATGTCTATCTCACGACATATAAATCTTTACCCAATGAATTGGAGGGAGATATAGGTCCCACCCATCTCATAATGAAATCATTCTTACATGTTCCACAAAATAAACATAAAACATTCATCATAAACCAAAGAATAAAATGGGTTTCATAGACATCATCCCATCGTCACATAATCCATATAAAAAAATGGATCTTTCATCATAAGAAAAGTGAAACCATGTAAATCATAGAGACATTATACATGAAACATACACATATGAAATAATGTCATCTTAGATGGAAAATGGTTGTGATAAAACACTTGAAATGAATTCTTGAGGAAAATATCATTTCTTCTTCAAAATAAATTTCTTTCACAAAATGCCATGTAATTATAAAAGAAAACTATTTCATTGAAAATAATCATGAAATCATGTAGAGGATTATTTATTTAAATAAGGCATTATGAAACCATAAAAATCCGTTCAAGCCATATAAGTTAAAAAATAACATTATCCTCATACTTTTGTTGGAAAAGTCAAAAAGTACCTCGTATGTTAATCAAAAGAAAGATTCCTTACATACCATGTAGTAAAAGTAATGAATGGGTAAAAATGAAGTTAAAAATACATGAAAACATATTTATAAAATAGGTACCTGGATAATAAATATAACCCCAGTAAATACTTACGAATAAACAATCTCGGATAAAAACGAGATTGGAAAAGTCCTCCCTTACAAAGATGTTTTTGTAAATAAAGTAGATACATTTGTGTATTCACTATAAGGTAACATAAATAATTTATAAATACATGATAATATATAAAAATTCATTTCTCACATAATCATGGAACGACATAAACAAGAAAGAGAAGATCAACCCAAAAAACGAAAATTGGGTTAAGAAGTTCCCTTACCGCATGTACGACTTGACTCGATCGTTATTTAATCTCCTGAATAATAAACCAATGTTAATTTATACTTGATTAAGAACATTTTTCAAGAATATTATTAATTTTATATCAATTATTACCATGTTATAAATATTATGTAACCATTTAAGTTAATAACGTTCGTTTTGTCGATATTTGGTACTTGAGTCAAAAATGGACTTCTTATAATTACATGTTGTTCATGTGGTCAAAGGCTCATTATATACAGAATTATATTCATGATTTATATATGATATGTATCATATATATCCAGTATATACATGTATTTATAATAGTACGTAACTTATGGAGGTAAGAAATGAAATGCACCATTCATGGAGACGGTAAGCCGTACATACGCATGAACACTAATTTCATTTCTATTTCTTATTTTAATGGAATTAAAACAAAATGATACATAGTTATATTATAATTCCAGTATAATATAATAAATAATATCATTAACTCCATCCTTTATACATCCCACATAAGGCATTAATGAATCACATCACTTTGAGGGGGCGGTAGTACGCCCTTCCTCAAATGAGATTATAGTATTTACCAACTATGGAAACCATAACGGCATGATATAATTGGGAATAAATAAGAATGAGGAAATAATAAACATAATATATATCATATATAAATACAGTTCCATCATAATGGACACCATGAGAGGTGGTAGGAGAAAATCAAACAATCATCGTTTCGTGAGGCATTAGTTTACCATCAACATAAACATTATTTTCTTCATTTATTTGATGTTGGTGTGTGTAAGTGTAGTTTTAATCCTTATAATAAAAACATCCTAGTATATAGAGGATACTATTGTTATTAAAAAATAAAGGATTAAAAAGAGTTTAGGGGTTGGATAAGTAGAATAAAAGAAAACAATTTAAGAGAAACTGGTACCTTTAATTTGAGTAACATCATTTGGTTTGAACAAAAAGGACTTCTTGAAGTGACTTATGCCTAAGGTAAGGCTTCTAGGGGGAGGATAGGGATGTAGGGAACTTAATTGTGCAGAGGTTGGATGATCCAAAATGCTTGAGAGGTGTGAGGAATTGGATAGAAATGGTCTCCTTTTATAAGGGGGGAGGGGCTCTTTTGGAATGTGTGAAAATATTATTTTATTATAAACTTATCTTCGGTTTAAAAAGGTCCAAAAATCATTAAAGATGATGATAAGATGATTCATGGCCGAAATAAAATCATCCAATCAGAATTTGACATGTTTTGTATAATATTTTAATCATTATAATCTTATTTATTTAAATCAATTATTAATGAGGTAAATACTATATCATTATTGTGTCATAAAAAATTTAATTTATTTAATGTATAAAAATTATAAAAAAAATACCACCATGTAGGAAATATTTTTATATTTCCAATTAATATATATAGTCAAAATGATAATTTATATAACCCCTTATAAAAATTAATTTCTAAAATATTTTTGTTAATGACAATTTTGTCTTTACTATAAATTAATTAATCCAAATTGTCTTTATCACTATGAAGTGGCTCAACGGGGTCCCAAAATAGACCAAAGGATTCCCATGGTCTGACACTACTCATACAATAAGATTATGACAAGTGTTAAGGTAATTTTGAATTATTATAATATTATTTTAACCTTGAATTACGCTATTTACATTTAATCGCAGTAAATAAAAGTCAAAAGTTACTATTCACCAAAAATTATTTTCATCTTATTGAACCAAATTTTAGTTCTTGATAACAACCATGCATGTCATATTTTTGAAATTCAATTCACAGAAGTGGTAAAATTACCTTTAAATGAAAGAGTCAGTTTTTCTAACTACCACTAAGTGGTTTCACAATTCATCAAAAATTGAAGTTTTTCAAAAAAATTCCAAAATTTCATCCTAAGCTATATTTTGTATTCTGAATTAAAAAATTTTGTCTATTTTTCTAAATTCAAAAAATAGAAGTGTCATTAATTAATTTAAAATTAATTCCCATTATTAAAACAAATAGCGTGTTTTTAAGCAACAATAACTATCAAAAGATCGACACTTGTTTATGTCCAATTTCAAAGTGAAATTAATTCCAATGACCAAAATAGGATTAAATGGTAAAAATAAATTCTAATTAAACTTTAAAACCTATTAAAAAGATAATATGACCATATAAATTATTGCGATGAAAAAAGTTGTTTTTAATTAAAATATAGCGTGTTTTTACTATTCATTAAAATATGAAAGTTAGCAGCATAATATGAAAAATTTATCCAAATTAAATTTTTATATCCTAATTCAAAGTAATAATTTTATTTTGTCAAATTGAACTTATAAAATTTTCAAAATCTAGGTTTAAAGTGGTTTCACCATCAACAGGTGGAAAAACTGCATTTTTTGAAAAATACTTATTTTACCTGAAAAATTTGGTTTGTTCCCATACCGTGTTCTAGAAAATGCGTAAGATGAATAATAATGTTATAAAATTCAAAATTTATTTGACACTATTCATAACGGCTAGTTCATAATAATATTATAACCATATATTGTTGTTTAGTGAAACATGGTAAGGCATAGAACACACGCTATCGAGGAAGGTCGCGATTGCGTGTAATGAAAGCCATGTCAGGGTTGCGTGTTGTGCAAGAATCTTTCATTGTTTCATATAATAGAATCCAACCATATTTCAATTACACATAGAATATATATATATATACACACACTAAATGTTTCATAGAATAACTACTATCAAACGAACTTCAAATTGTGTGTAACATGATCTAAGAATAGTGTTGCGTATACTACAAGATAATATGGTGTTGCGTATAGTGCAAGGTAATCTTGGTGTAGCGTACAACAAAAGATATATAAAAACTAATATATCTCATAAACTCTCGGGGTGTTACACTCTACCCCCTTTAAAATGAATTTCTCCCTCGAAATTTTTTGGGGTTATAAATGGATTATTACTTGACAGTTTCTTTCATAGAAGCCCACATCGTACAAAGGAATATTAAAACTTACTTTAAAAAATGAACGTTAGAAACAAAACGGATACCCAAAGTAACTCATCACTTGGGTACCCACATAAGAGATCATAGGTGAAAATATTTATATGGAATAGATATCTAACTGTCAAGTTCTGATGGAGAGTGGTAGAGAATAGGGCTATGAAAAATCCAACAGTCGCAAAGCCGTAAATTTGTGATGATATAAGGTACCATCTGATTCGTCGAATATAAGGGAACTAGGAAAACATTTTTGGTTTTCATGATCATTTACCTAAAGTTGAATAAATTTGAATTATAATAAATAATTTCTTGATTTTGGAACAATATCACTGTTGGTTGTTCTTTGGACAATTTCCACATCATCACTTGAAGAAATGAAGTTAAATTTTTCATTCTTGACGTGTTAGCAGATCATCTGATAGAATGATGGGTTATTTCATATGTCTCAAACAAAAGGTTAGAAAAAGTTATCAAATATAAATAAGTCCATCTATGGTGAGGTTAATCGTATATTATTCCAAAAATGGACTTATACTTCATCTATCGTACTGCTTAATAAAACTAGTTTCTACTAACCAGGGACTTCCTGTATGCCAGTGTTAGGAAATAATGTCTTATTGCACTTCGGTTGAGGGTTTGATTCCCACAGCCTTGTCCGACACAATGGGTTTTCTCTCATCCTATGGGTTGTCCATTTTCTAAAACTACACTATTATACAATTTCAGAAATAATATTGAAACAAAGTTCTATCTTTAAATAATAATATCTTATGTCCAACACAATCCATTCCAATATTTAGTCTTATCCAAAATACATCTGTCCAATCTCATAGTATAAAAGAAAATTATTACCAGAGAGGTCATATACCAAGCATGTGAATACCATCATTTATCTCCCATATATCATAAGATATATATCTTGTTGGTCATATTACAAACATGTGAATACCTTAATCATGTATTATTTTCAAACATGAATTATCATAGAACCCTAGCAAAAACTTGAATGCTGAAAGCTAACTTATTACACATACCAAAATCCAAAAATTTCTATATACTGAAACCATTATATCACTTTGTCATTATATCAGTCATGAGCTCATGAATACTATCAAATTTTCATTTTCTCTTTATCCCTTCATTATGCCGATATCACCTTCTTTTCAAAATTATCTTAATAACCTTTCATGGATACTAGTACCATTCAACATATACATTCAAATAATTTAGAAAAAACAACAGTGTAACAATCCATAGATGATTATTTTTTCCATAGTACCATTAAATTACCTATACAACATAGCTCTTGATAAACATACAATCATTCCACTACATTCTTAAACCATTAACCAAGCTTCAACACTTCTTTCATATCATATATCATTTGTAGTCTCCTCATCATCATAAACATAAATACCCATATCACCATGATGATTCTTTTCATGAGATTTTCCCTTAGTGAATTGTTTTTCATAATTCCCATACATTCTACATTTAAAACATCTAATCATTGTTGATGTTGTAGCAATACCATTATCCACCTCCATGATGATAACTGAACCTTTTCCTTTGCACTTACAGGATTTGCGTACTTCTTTTCCACACCCAAATCATCTTCCAATTCCTTTGAAACATTATCCCTCTTTCCTCTTCCCACATGATTTACATGAGGGAGATTGAACTTTCTTTCCTCTATGATCATCATGAAACTCCATCTTTCTCTTATTAGTTGAGTCATGAAACTTACCAAAGTTGAGATTATTGATCATATTATGAGATTTTTGATTAGGTATAATAACAATATGTGGACTCCCATATCCAATTTCATTTGGTTTCTCATGAATAATATCATTCCATTGTCCATCATATCCTCCATTATCGTGAATCTTCATGTTTCCAGCCATTTTCTAAAACCCAAAAAGAATGGTGTGATAGGCCAAAATCATAATCAAGGGGGAGTAACTTCAATATCAAACATCTTAGGTTTAATTATAATATCATTACCATTATTCTAGGACTATAACCTATACTTATACTTTACCTTAGGGACATCCTATTGTACATCCCTAGGCATAGCTTAAAAATATCTCTAGGGATCTCACTAAAGTTTTCGCATCCTAGTTTCCAAAGGTTAACTAAACCTTTTCTCTGATACCAACTGTAGAGACCCAAATATTGACATACATAGAAATTAAATTACTTTTTTCGGAATACATAATACATAACAAAAACAAACACATAAGGATCATAATAGTTTAGTGACTTTGGAAACTCGGAACATAATCTTCTAATCGTGGTGAAAGATCTTCAACATCTCCCATAAAGATCTTCCCCTTTTGTTTTCTTATCTAAAACCTTTCTTTATATCCTAGGGAAAATAAAACATATAAAGGGTGAGATCAAATGATTAGAAAGGGTATGAATGGATAAAATATAACAAACCATATACATTTGAACATAAAAACATGATCATGATGTTTAAACAACAAAATCTTGAGCAATGACATAAAACATGGCAGTACGTAAGGCATAGATCACAATGGAACATCAATCATGATAAAATATCTTGTAAATAAAACTTGTAATTGTGTAAAAACATTAAGAACATGATATGATTTCCATAGTAGCAAAGTCATTGCTGCCAAGACCATCTTAGTGGACAAAGTCCCTTTCTGGATCAAGTTAACTCCTCGTTTCAGTCCTGTAACACTGAGCCGGATTAACTTACCATTCCCGCCATGTCTATCTAATGAGATATAAATCTTTACCCAATGCATTGGAGGGAGATATAGGTCCCACCCTTCTCATAATGAAATCATTCTTACTTGTGCCACAAAATAAACTTAAAACATTCATCATAACCCAAAGAATAAAATGGGTTTCATAGACATCATCCCATCATCACATAATCCATATAAAACAAAATGATATTTCAACATAAGAAAATTGAAACCATGTAAATCATAGATACATTATACTTGAAACAAACACATATGAAATAATGTCATCTTAGACAATAAATGGTGTTGATAAAACACTTGAAATGAATTCTTGAGGAAAATATCCTTTCTTCTTCAAAATCATTTTCTTTCACAAAATGCTATGTAATTTTCAAAGAAAACTATTTTGTTAAAAATAATCATGAAATCATGTAGAGTAATATTTAGTTAAATAAGGTGTTATGAAACCGTAAAAATCCATTCATGTTGTATAAGTTAAAAAAATAACATTATCCCCATAATTTTGTCAGAAAAGTCAAAAAGTACCTCGTATGGTAATGAAAAGTAAGATTCCTTACATACCATGTAGTAAAAGTCAAAAATGGGTAAAACAATACTTTAAACATACACGAAAACGTTTTTAGAAAATAGGTACATGGATAATAAATATAACCCCAGTAAATACTTGCGAATAAACAATCTCGGATAAAAAAAAGATTGGAAAAGTTATCCCTTACAAAGATCTTTTTGTAAATAAAATAGATTACTTATGTGTATTCACTATAAGGTCACATAAAGAAAGTATAAATACATGATAATATATAAAAATTCATTTCTCACATAATCAAAGAAAAATATAAACAAGAAAGAGAAGATAAACCCAAAGAACGGAAATTGGGTTAAGAAGTTCCATTACCTCGTGTCTGACTTGACTCTATCGTTCTTTAATCTCCTGAATAATAAGACAAAGTTAATTTCTACCTTCTTAAGAAAATATTTCAAGTATATTATTCCTTTTATATCACTTATTACCATATTATAAATATTATGCAACCATTTATGTTAATAACGTTTGTTTTGACGATATTTGGTACTTGAGTGAAAAATGGACTTCTTATAATTACATGTTGTTCTTGTGGTCAATGGTTCATTATATCCAGAATTATATTCAGGATTTATATAAAATATATATCATATATATCCATCATATACTTGTATTTATAATAGTACATAACATATGGAGGTATGAAATGAAATGCACCGTTCATGGAGACGGTAAGCCATACGTACGCATGAACGCTACTTTCATTATTTATTTCTTATTTTATTGGAATTAAAGCATAATGATACATAGTTATTTTATAATTCCTGTATAGTATCATTAACTCCATCATTTATACATCCCACATAAGGCATTAATGAATCACATCACATTGAGGGGGCAGTAGTCCGCACTTTCTCAAATTAGATTATCATATTTAACCACTATGGAAACCATTAAGGCTTGATATAATTGGGAAGTAAAGAAGCATAAGGAAATCATAAACATAATATATATCATATATAAATAAAATTCCATCATAATGGACACCAAGAGAGGTGGTAGGATAAAATCGAACAATCATCATTTCGTGAGGCATTAGTTTTCCATCCATAGAAACATTATGTTCTTCATCCATTAGATGGAGGTGTACGTAAGTGTAGTTTGAGTCCTTCTCATAACAACATCCTAGTATATAGTGGATACTGTTTTTGTTACAAAATAAAGGATTAAAAAGAGTTTATAGGTTGGAGAAGTAGAATAAATGAAAACAATTTAAGAGATTCTCTTACCTTTAATTTTGGCAACTTCCTTTGGTTAGAACCAAAAGGACTTTTTGAAGTGACTTCTTCCTTAGGTAAGGGTTATAGGGGGAGGATAGGGATATAAAGAGCTTAACTGGGGAGAGGTTGGACTAGCCAAATGGCTTGAGAGGTGTGAGGAATTGGATATAAATGGTCTCCTTTTATAAGGGGGAGGAGGGGATCTTTTGGAAAGTGTGAAAATATTATTTTATTATAAACTTATCTTCGGTTTCAAAAGGTCCAAAAATCATTAAAGATGATGATAAGATGACTCATGGCCTAAATATAATCATAAAATCAAAATTGGACATGTTTGGGATAATATTGTAATCATTATAATCTTATTTATTTAAAACATTTTTTAATGAGGTAAATACTATATCATTATTGTGTCATAAATAATTTAATTTATTTGATGCCTAAAAATTATAAACAAAATACCACCATGTAGGAAATATTTTTATCTTTCCAATGAATATTTATATTCCAAATGAAAATTTATATAACCTCTTATAAAAATTAATTACTAAAAGATTTTTGTTAGTGACAATTTTGTCTTTACTTTAAATTAATTAATCCATATTGTCATTATCACTACCATGTGGCTCAATGAGGTCTCAAAATCGACCCAAAGTATCCCATGGTCAGCTACTACTCATCCAATAAGTTTAGGACAAGTGTTAAGGTAATTTTAGTTTATTATAATATTATTTTAACCTTGAATTATCCTATTTACCTTTAACCGTAGTAAATAAAAGTCAAAAGTTACTATTCACCAAAAATTATTTTCATCTTATTGAACAACATTTTAATTCTTGATAAAAACCATGTATATCAGATTTTTGAAATTAAATTCATAGAAGTGGTAAAATTACATTTAAATGAAAGAGTCAGTTTTTCTAACTACCACTAAGTGGTTTCACTATTCATAAAAAATTGATGTTTTTCAGAAAAATACCAAAAATTCAGCCTAAGCTATATTTGATATTCCTAATTCAAAAATTATATCTATTTTCCAAAATTAAAAAATAGAAGTGGCAGTAATTAATTTTGAAATTAATTCCCGTTATCAAAACAAATAGCGTGTTTTTAAGCAACAATAACTATCAAAAGATCGACACTTGTTTATGTCCAATTTCAAAGTGAAATTAATTCCTTTGACCAACATTGGATTAAATGGTAAAAATATATTCCAATTAAACTTTAAAACCTATTAAAAATATAATCTGACCATATAAATTATTGGGATGAAAAAACTTGTTTTTAATTAAAATATAGCGTGTTTTTACTATTCATTAAAATATGGAAGTTATTAGAATATTATGAAAAATTTATCCAAATTAAATTTTTATATCCTGATTCCAAGTAAGTATTTTATTTTTTCAAACTGAACTTATAAACATGTCAAAATCAAGGTTTAAAGTGGGTGCTCCATCAAAAGGTGGCAAAACTGCATTTTTTGAAAAATACTTATTTTACCCAAAAAAATTAGTTTGTTCTCATGCCATGTTCTAGAAAATGTGTAAGACGAATAATAATGTTATAAAAGTAAAAATTCAGTTGATACTATTCATAATGGCTAGTTCATAATAATATTATAACCATATATTGTTGTTTAGTTAAACCTGGTATTGCGTACAACACACGCTATTGAGGAAGGTCGTGATTGCGTGTAATGGAAGCCAAGTCAAGGTTACGTGTTGTGAAAGACTCTTTCATTGTTTCATATAACAGAATCCAAACATATCTGATTTACAAATTGAATATATATATATATATACACTCAATTATTTGTAGAATAACTACTATAAAACGAACTTGAAATTATGTGTAACATGATCCAAGACCAGTGTTACATATACTGCAAGCTAACACCGTGTTGCGTATAGTGCAAGGTAATCTTTGTGTAGCGTACAACAGAAGATATGAAAAAAATAATACATCTCATAAAATCTTGGGGTGTTACATTCATATTATAAAGATATTATTTGGATTGATTAAGGGTTTAATATGGTGAGGTTTTGGGGTTTTAGAGATTTAAAGTAAATTTTTTTGAGTTAATTAAAAACTCATGCATGAGTAGATTGGAAGGGACACACAATTATCCCTAATCTTGAACCTTAACTGTGTTATTATTTTTGGGTGGGTGGGTGGGGGGTCTTGAGTTCTATTTTTAATTATAATGGTTTGAAATAACCTTATGCCAGCCTTGTGTGTCCCCTCTGTTTGTGTTCTGATAGTTTTCTTGGGTGGTGCATGTGGTTTTACCGAACCGTGAACCAATCATGCACTTACCTCTTTCTTCCATTTTTCAAAAATATTTTCCCCAAAATACCCCACAGTGAAGCCCGATAAAAATTAATCAACACTAAAGAAAAATACCTCAAATAAAGGAAGATTCATCTTTATAATTGTTAGGTATCTCAAAGAAGCATAATCAAAATAATCATGATAAACAATGACTTTGTATATTGAAATATCTTACCACTTGTGTATCTTTTGAGTCATTGGATCCATGAAAGAAATAAGATTATATGTATATGTAAATGAAAATAAATTTCATAATAATAATAATAATAAACATTAATGGGTTGTATATACACCATATAAAAGAAACAAGTGGTGAATATGACCTGTGTCTCACAGAAATAAAAGTGAGACAAAAATGACATACCATGAGTTCCAATTTCATTACAAGTAATGTTACCTATGGTATAACAAATTTAAATTTATTATACTTCCATAAAAAATCATTTTTAAATTTATAATATCATAAATGATATACTTTTAATATTTCAACAAAAATTTATTAAAAATTAATTTTTAAAATTGTTATTTTCGGGTGTTAATTGTTTTATTTTTCCTGAGAGTTTTGATTTGATAGTTTTGGTACTTATACATTGATTATTATTTCATAATATAAATAATATTAATAAGGATAAAAATATAATTTATATTTATCATATACATATTTATATTCGTCTATAAAATTAAGGAAAAATATGAATTACACTGTTCCTGGAAACGGTATTCCATACATATGTATATATATCGTTCCAATTTTTAATAGACGGGAATAAAGAAAGTTAAATCATAATTTAAATTTAAATAATAATTTTTATATCATATATATCATATATATTAACTAAATATATAATTATTACCATCCATGTAAAAAGAAAATGGAAAATGTATCAAATCGCTTTGTGAAGGTGGTAGTCCACGCGTACACTTGAGCAACATTATCATTTTCTAATAGATTATAAGATAAGATGGTACATTTGATATTTTAATTCCATAAGTTTAAATATTATATAAATAAAATACATATACATTAATCCATTATAATATCCATTTGTGAGACGTAGTGATGGAAAATGAATTTCATTTGTTCGTGAGATGATAATGAACCATACACAAAATGGATGGACTCATTTCCCATTTAATAGAAGAGGAGATGAATATATGTTATTAAATTTAAAATATAACATATCATTATATTAAATATAAACGAGTTATTGTTTCAGAATAATTTAATATGATATGAAGGCTGTACAAGAATAAATAAAATGAAAATGCATGGTTAAGAACTATACCTCTTTTTTGGACAACCTATTTATGATTATACCTAAATCCTCTTTAAGAGAGTGTTATAATCATTATATGGAATATATGAAATTTATAGGGATTAGATGAATTTATTTGGAATGTTTTTGTCAACAAAACTTATATTTAAGTGTAGAGAGTATCAGAGAGGGGGTGTCCTTGTATAATTGAGATGAGTGTCACACTTGTAATTTTCAATGATCTAAAATAATATCAAGTAAATTTCGTAGATAAAAGAGTAAAAGATGAATAATATCAATAGTTTATGATGGATAGAAATATAACCATCCAATGTGATTTCATCAAGTTTTTTTGTCATTTAAAAACTTATCATTTTATTTTAACTATGCGATAAAACTATTCAAACATAACTTTAGTAACATATATTTTACATTTTTTACTATTTATTATTAGAAAAAACTTAATAAAACTTATTATATAATATTAATTATTATTATTATTATTAAAAATATGTAATAAATATAATCAAATTTAATTCATATAATTGGTAAAATCTAACTTTAATATAAACCCACAAACATGACGAAAAACAATTTTCCAAAGAAAATGTTTTTTCAATTATAAAATGTTTTAATATAAAAATTAAACTTAAAATTAATTCAAATGACCTAAGTTAATAATAATATAATATAAAGAATTTTTCTTTTAAATATTTTTTTAAAATGTATCCTTTTAAATTCATTAAATGAAAATACAATATTTACAATGATTAGTAACTTTCAGTAGTTATAAAAAAATTAATATATTCATAAAATTATCAGAAATTAATTGTATATAAATTTTAACATGTTTATTTAAATAATAAATTTCATTTTTAAAATGAATTATATAAAATTGTAAAAAATCAATTTTAAAATAAATGTACAAAATGAGATAAAATTGTTTTTTTAGAAAAAGTACATTTTTAACCATGGCCTTTGATTTTTTATTAACCCATGCCCCAAAAAAATATGAATGTTATATAATTTTATTTAACATAAAATATATAAATTTAATTTAAATCATTCATCAATAGTGAATTATTAGATTCATTATGATAAAAGAACATTGCATGAATACAAATAGTTTTTCCAAAAAATATTTCTTCAAATTTAAAATGTTTTTTATCTTCATTTTTAATCAATTTATAACCAATGAATTTATTTTACACATGTTTAAACCATATAATTTTCATCAATTAGTTTTTCATATTTTATCTTATCAATCTATTTACTAGGAAATAATTTTCACATTAAATTAAAATATTATAATAATGTATTGTGGTTCGTCTAAACTCAGTTTTACATATAACAAAATATATTGATTAAAATAAAGTATGTTGAAAAACAATTCATTACATTTAAACATGTTACCTTATATTCCATAATAATAATTTTCCCCCAAAACTCTGTTACTTTGAAATAGAAATGTTGGGACAATTCAGCCTTATCAGATCCTCTGGTTCCTATGTAGCTTTCTAAAATTAGTGGTTTCACTACAGAAATTTTAACAGCTGAGTGGTCTTATAATATATAAATTTCTCACTAAAATTGAGAATATTCCATTGTTATTCCTCATAAGATAGATATACCTCAAGTGGTATGACCTTATAGTTTAATGCATGTGAAGAGTCAGGTATATAATTACTCAAAATAGATATATGGAACACATAAAGAACTTGAGAGAGATATGGTGGAAGCACCAAATGATAAGATACCATCTGAACTCGATCAACAATATATATGGGGTCAATATACATAGGTATCATCTTTCATTTTTTCTCAAATCTCATTACCTAATTCAATTAAAAAATTATTAGAAAGACATTGTCCTTATCGTTGAACTCAAGATCTTACTAATGATTTTCAACATAAATTTTCCATCAAGTCTAAGATTTCTTTATCTATTACTAAATGACTCGAACATTCACTACAATTTATTCAGCTATCACATGCCATAATATCATTATTTCCCTAACTTCATTCTATCACATTGGATTTGTTCACTTATTTCCATATAGGGCTTCAAAAGGATCCATCTGAATTCTCAAGTGAAATCTATTAATGGATGAAAAATAAACTAGAGGAAGGTGTTGATCCCAACATCCTTTAAATTACAGAAAAAGATCCCAAAATAATCTCCAGTGTTTGAATTTTTCTCTCAGAATGTCCATATTTCTAAGGATGATAAGAAGTGAGGAAACATAACTATATATCTAGATAATGCAAAAGACCATGACATAAATTCAAAGAGAAACTCATATATAAATCAGATATAATAGAATGTGATACTCTATAAAAACTTTCCACTTATTTAATTTATTTTCTTGAAAGTTGATTAAGAGATAATTATTCTCTAATATAGATTAAGTGTGATGAATTATTAATAAAATATACTATAACCCAAATAAAAAATAACCTTTATATTTTTTAGGTATTCTGAAGAAAAAATCCATGGTGATGTTTTACCATTTATATTATGGTATGAGTAATGGTTATAACATCCACTTAAACTTTTATCTCCCAGACATCACTTTCTGACATACCAAGAACAGATATACATATTATATAATATCCTTTATCATGTTACCCCAAAATAAATACTCTATTAGATCTCTATACATCTTCATACTATTTAGATGAGTAGATGATTATAAACTATGCGCTTTATCCAATATATCCTTATTCAAATATGGTATGGTTGATAATCATATATGGTTCCTAAACCTTATCATTCCGTTACAGTCATTCTTATGGTTAAGAAAATTTTTCACCTTCTTCTGCATATCTCTATTTTCCTTATTCGTCAATTTAATCTTCACATGGATATATAGTTGAAAATTAATTTTTGAATGATAATATTTCTCCCCTTCCTTTAAGATTTAAAGATCCATCCTTCGAAAATCTAGAAATATTGGATCTTCTATGATCCTCAAAATAGATAAGATAACATGATCCTTTTGACATATACCATCTTTCACCTAGATCTCTTTCCAGATGATGTAATTTATTAAAAAATCATAATCATAAATCATCTCCAAACATCTGTCCTAGCATGTATTCATCAATTTCTATATGAAAATATCTTTAAATGCTTATAATGAGTATATATATCACATCATTATCAATAAAGTTAATTCCACCATATATTTAATGAAAAAAATACCTTAGATAACTTCAAATCCTGAGTTGGGTGACTTTTCGTATTAACTTTCAATTGTTGTGAGGCATATGATCTCACCATATCATTCTTTATGACACTTCATCATAGTCCCTTCATTGAGGAATTATTAAAGATAAAAAACCCTTCTCCACTATAGGGTAATGTAATAACTCATGTGTTGACTAACCTTATCTTCAGTTCCTTGATATTTTCCATACATTAAGTTGTATAATAGAAACTAGATCCCTTCCGAGTTAACTTTGTGAGAAGATTATAAATCAAGATAAATTATCCGAAAACATACTATAATATCCATACAAACTAAGTAACTATTGATATTAGTTATTATGGTTGGTTTGATCCATTTTCTCAATAACATCCATCATTGAAGGATCCACCCAAATACCCTCACATGAGATTATATGACCCAATAATGAAACATTTTGATACCAAAATTAACACTTGGTAAAATTTTCATACAAATTATCTTTCCTCGAGGTCATTAGTAAAATTATCAGGTGATCATTATGCTCTTCCTTAAATATTTAATATATAAGAATATCATTCATATACACTACCAAAAAATAATCAGGGAAATATATATTTATTATATTATTTGAATCCATAATGATATTAGGTGCTATTGTAAATCCAAATTTCATCACTATAAAATCATTGTGTCTATGCATAATATATAATGATTTTAAGGGAATTTCATCAATTCTAACCCTTAACTAATAGTACATAGATCAAAGATCAACCTTAGAAAAGTACTGATATTCATGAAATTGATCAAACAAATCAAAGATATGGGGTAGATGATACTTTTCATGATAGTCATCTTTTAAAGTCCTAAATAATCTATATTGAATCACATTGATCCATACTTCCTCTAAAAAAAGTATTGATTCACCCCATTGTGATGAAATTGGATGAATAAATCACTTCTCATGATTTTCCAAAAGTTTCTTATATTATTCCTACAACTCAATTAGGGGAATTCTATAAAGAGACTTTGAAATTGGTGTGGAAATAGATATGAGTTTTATTAAAAATTCAATTTTACAACTTTTAGGTAGACAACTAAATTCTTCCAAAATAAATAAAAAAACTACAAAAAAATAGGAACTTATTTTTTTTAGAGTTTCTCCGAAACCATTTGAGACAAATAAAATTCACGGATAAGAATTAATTCCCTTTAGAGTGAAGTAATATCCACTATAATTTTGTATTAATCCCCACACTAATAAATGATAATGGGTTCATTTAGAATAAAAAGTGTTACTTCCCTTACAAATTAGGTTTAACCTAACTCTTACATGGTCATCATTAATTCAAATCCTTTATAATTATTCATAATGGATATTTGAATTAACCCTTTCCTATCCCCAAGGAGTTTCAAAATTGGTGAACAGTAAGAGCACACTCACTATGAACCAGAATAATGGCTAGGATGTACTCATACCACTATTTTCATTATTTTAACCCCTAAATGTATCTATTCCCAAACCACTCCCACTCATAGTATCCTATGATGGATGTGTTACTAGGAAAACCACATATTATATTCCTTATCATAACTTTAGTATATTATCTTATACATAGGCATATCTACAGGGGGTTCACCAAAGTTTTATAACCATAATATCCAAATATTTACTAAATAAATCATCTAATACTAGATATTGTAATCTGACATTTCATACAAACGAATTACATATTTTGAGATGAATATTCAATACATTTCACAAATACATTATAGAGGATCTTAAAGGATTATTTTCTTTGGTGAATAGATACACAATCTTCTTATTTCATGAAAGTTCTTCAACATATCCCACAAATATCTCCACATTTTTTACTCATCAAAGGCATGTAACACTAAAAACCATTCTTCATAGCTTATGTCAAGGAATACCAATAAAAGGTGATATATAATGCTTATAAATTGTAAAAAATGGGATATATCAATCTATGATCTTATTAAATCATTAAATAAGAATAAGGGTATTATATCATGACCATAACTTACCACGTTTATACTTATTCTATCAAATACCATAAACAGGATTAATGAAATAAAGATTTATCTTTTCAAAATGAATGAATTTTAATAGTGATAAATCATCATAAATAAGTCACAAACCCTAATATCATGCCATTATAGTGTGAAATCATCATTGGTATAGAAACCATTTCATACGATAATGTCAACTATCAAGACCATCGAATCATACTAGATTAGGAATCAAAACCTATTCCCGTAGTGGATTAAATACATAAATATGTTTCCCTTAGTGAATCAGAAACATCATCTTTTTCCAAACATTTATCAAACACATATAATTCATTCCAATAGAAGATCAAGTGCATTGACTTTTACCCCATAATTATCACATGATATATAATACTTTACCCAATGTATCGAAGGAATATATAATTATAGGCCAACCTATCACATAATGAAAACCCTACACATTTGTTTCACATGATCATGAAATATTCATCATATCATAACCCATGAAAATGTAAAAGTTTTCATAAATATTTCATCATAGCGTAACCCATTAAAAAGAAAACTGTTTCATAAAAATTCCATCATTTTATCATAACATAATATTTGGAAAAGTAATGGGTTAATAAAAATCATGTAATCATAATCATAAACCTTCCATAGAAAGTATAATTATAGTATCATTGGATGATTTCCCTGGTAAATCATATTAACATAAAAGGATTTTGATATAAATGAAAATTAATTTCAAATATTCACTTGGATATTTCCTCATTAAAATACCATTTTTTATTTCAAAATATCTTCTTTATAGTATAAAAATTTCCCAAATATTAAAGTAGAATTATTATTTTATGATAACCATGATAATGTTTAAAGAATTTTGAAATAATTGTGTTGTTATGATGATGGTAAATTCAGTTTGTGTCATATAAGTTATAAGAAAACATTCCTTTCACACTTTTACCACAAGTCAAAAAGTAACTCACTCATAAAATGAAATGAATATCCCTTTTAAAACAATTTTAAAATTTTTATAATTGGTAATAATGACTTTAAAAAATCATTATAAAGTTTAAAAATCATTATTTAAAATATTTATAGAAAACATGGTTATAGAAGAATATGTTTTTATGATGGAAGAGAGAAATAATGTAGGTTTCCATTAAAACAATTATTTTGTTCAATTGAGTTCCTAAATAAAGTAAAATGAAAGGAAAGAATATAATATCTAGAAATGAGAACATCATAAGAAAATTCCAGAAATTCTTGAAGGTAAGATCAAAAAATTTAATTATTAAATGCATAATAAAGACAATCCTCATAAACAATGAGTTTGTAACATAAACCCCTTACCACTTTGGCAACTTTTTAATCATAAGACCAATAAAATAAATAACTTTATATAAATATGAAAATACCCTTAAACTTTACAATAATCATTATAATGTAGATTCATGGGTATTATATACCACACATAAACAAAACAATTGGTGAATATGGCCTATGTCACAAAAATAAAAGTGAGACCAAAATCCCTTACCTCATGTTCCACTTGAATTAAAATTATTTTATCATAATATATAACAAATTTAAATTTATTATAAATCTGTACTAGAATCATTTAAGTACTTATAATATCATATAAAGTCTATTTATAATATTTCAACATCTATTTATTAATATTTTGTTATTAAAATCATCATTTTTGGGTTTTAACTATTTCATTTTTCATGAGAGTTTTAGTTTGGTAGTTTTGGTACTTGTACATTGATCATGATTAAAACATATATTTTTTCTATAATAATATTATAAATATCATACTTATTCAATATATAAATATTTATAGTCATATATAAAATTATTGGTAGAAAAATGAATTACAACGTTCCTAGAGACAATAGGCCATCTATATACATGAATGTTGTCCCATTTTTTATTGAATGGATTGAAAGAAATGTAAATAATAAATAACCTTTAAAGAATGATTTTTTATAATATATATCATATTTATTCATTAAATCTATCATTATTACTTTACATATAAAAATAAAATTAAAAAGTATCACATAACTTCATCGAGGTGGTAGTTTACACGTATGCATGAGTGACATTTTAATTTTGCAACGGATTGGAAGGTAAGAAGGTATATGAGATAATATAATTAAATAAATATTTTATTAAATACCATATATATAAATTAAATAACTTATTATATCTATCTATGATAAGCAGTGATATAAAAAAAATTAGATCAGTTTGCGAGGTATTAGTTCGCCTTACACACATTTGATAGTTTCATCTCCCATTTCATGGAAGAGAATATGTATATAGGTCATTAAATTAACATAATAACATTTAAATATATGTAACATAATGGTTTTATTATTTCATAATAGTTTAATTATATTACAAGGTGGTATAATAAAAAATAAAACAAATATTCATGGTTAAGAACTATACATTTTCTTCGAACAACCTCCTTGTGTTTATGGATAAATCATTCCGAGGATGGGTTCATAATAAAACCAAGAACTTTTGGTAATGTGGAGGTATGGGTGGAAATGAATTAGTTAGGTGACGGATTAATATAAAGGATATTTATTTGTGGATAGGATATGAGAGGGGGTGTCCATTTATAAGTGTGGTGAGTGGCACCATTGTCATTTTTTAATGTTTTAAAATAATGTAATGTAAATTTCTTTGAAAAAGGGATTGAATATAAATAATATTATATGTTTATAAGGTAATTTTCTAAATAAAATCAATAAATGAGGTTTTATAAATTATTTACTTCATTTTAACACTTCTCGTTTTAGTTTAACCCCTAGTAAAACTGTTTTAACCGTTATCGGGATAAAAAATATTTTAGTATTTTTACTCTTAATTATAAAAAAAAGTAAGTTAAATTAAATATGTAATATAACTTATTATAATTAAAAATATTAAATCCATTTAAACATATTTAATGCACATTAGTGTTAGAATCTAATTTTAAATAAAATAAGAAAAAATGATGAAACGTTCTTTTATAATCAAAATGGTTTCTTATGTTTAAAATGTTTTTATATCAAAATTAAACAAAAAATTTATTCCAATGACCTAAATTGGATTAATAATAATATAATTGAACTAATTTTATATTAAAATCATTCAAAAGTAAAATTAATCAACCTAAATTCTTCATATGAACTCATATTTATAAATAAAAATAAATATTTTTCAATATTCAATGAAGAATTAAAATTGTAAGAAAATTTTCAAAAATTATCTATAAAGATATTTTTTAAAATTTAATTAAAAAAATTTTGTTCATTTTTTGAAATAAATTTTCTAAAATCAGAATATATAATTTTAAAACAAATGCACAAAATTATTCTAAACCGTTTTTAGAAAAAAAAAGTACAATTTTATGAATTATATCCGTTTTATTGTTATCCCTCTCCCATAAATAATATTATATGAATGATAATTAATTTAATAATATATATAAAATATAAACTTAATTTAAATAATTCAATAATATGGGCTTGTTTAATTTATTAAGATAAAAACACATTGTGTGTATAAAAATGTATATTTTTTCTAAAAAATATTTTGTGTACTTTCAAATGTTTTTTATTTTCATTTCTAAAGAATTGGTAACCGATGAATTTATTTTTTAAATGTGTAATAAATATACTTTTCATAATTTATATAGCTTAATTTATAATATTCATTCCAATGGATAGGATATAACTACCACATTAAATAATACTATTTTAATAGTATATCTAGGTTCATTAAAACATAGTGTTGCGTATAACATAGACTATTAGAGAAGATATATATATTTTTTAAAAATATTTCATAAAATATTGGGGTGTTATAGTTTTCCTCTCCAAAATAGTATAATTTACTAAAAAATAAATAAAACATTTTTAAGGTAGGGTAATCATGTGTTGGTGATCTCCTTTCCCTATGCATGATTTTTGGGGATGTAGATGTGTGCTCACAATTATTATTCCTTGATCACTTTATGAGTGAGGACCCAATAAATTATAAACCCAAAAAACCATAATATTCTTTATAATGATGAGAAATTGTTTTATTTTTATCATTGGATAATGTTTTATGTTTTCAAAATGGTTTTTGTATATATACATGCTTTTGAAAAAGTTATGCATTGATTCATACCCCTATTTTGTTTTAAACTGTAAAGATATATTCTAATGAATTTCTTTAAAACTCTTGAAAAGTTTATATTATTTCCTTTTTATGCAATATTGTGAAAATAAAATATATTATCGCTTTATTTATTTACGTTTAGAATGATGTAATTATATAACTAAGGGTTCTCCATAAATTTTTAGTGGGACCCTAATAAGATTTTGATCATATAACATGAATACACCCAATGGGTGTTTGTAGAATTCATTATGTCTGGTGTAGGAAAGGGAAAGGCACCACTTGGTGTAAGTGGGTACTTTCACCAGTTAATTCTGTGTTTTGTTGCTAGCATTATGGTATGGTAGATGATATGTCAAATTAATATGTATGGATACCTATTGGTTATTTGGATAATAATTCCTGATATCATCTATAAAAGGTAAACTATACATTCCAATACTATTTACCAACACACATCTTAATATTTTATCTATATAATAAAAATGGTTCTTAGTTATATTTAAAATTAATATTACTAAATTTTTTAATTTTTAATGGATAAAATAGATTATATTTTTGATTTTATAAGGTAAAATTTTCTATATAGTGAATTTCTCAGACATTTCAGAAACGACTAATTTTTCTACGAATAGTGAAAAAACCATTATTATAACGAATATCACATTTATGAAATTATAATGATATAATAATGACTTAAATGTTATAAAACCATTTTAAGGATTAAATACTTATTTAATTAGTAGAATAAAGAATTTAAAAGTATAAAGTTGAAATTATAAATCTATGTTTTACATTTTGAAAATCTGAGTAATGTTTTTATTAAAAAAATATATATTTTTGGTTATTCTCATTTAATGAAATATTTTAAATGAAAATGTAAAATATCTATTGATTTTAAATTAAAATAATTATAATTTTATTATTTATAACCCAATTAACTCAATTTAAATTAATATTACACATGATTTTGATGTGAAATCATTGTTATACTTGAAATACATATTTTAAGAACTATTTTTCATTGTGATACACAAACTTATTTTGAATTTTACTATTAAAAATTCTATAAATTTAATCTTATTAATTTTTTTAATTATTTGTCAACAAAATATTTAAATTTGGTAATTATTTCAATTTATTTTTTTACATAATTAATTGTAACCGTGGTAAAAATTTTGTTAACACGGTAAGTGTTAATAAGGGTTTAAGAAAATTGATATGTTCTAAAATATAATCAAAACAAGTCCTAATTTTATTGGTTAAAGATTTTTTGTCCTTATATTATCATAGACTCTATAATTTTCATATTTTATGCCAATTTTCATATAAAATAACAATATATTAATTTAAAATTTTTAACATTTAGAAGTGTGCCATTCATCTCACTTAAAAAGGTGACCTCCTCTCCTCTAAAATTCACACTACTAAATCCATTTTAGTCATAAATTTTTTTACCATATAACATAAAATCACCTTAGATATGATATAGATATTATAGTCTTCAAAAAACACCCATACATGATGTATTAATGTGCTTCTAAAAGGGTATTACCCAAAGAAGATGATTATATTATTACCGAGATTTATCAATTTATTTCTTTAAAAATCTATTAAAAATACTGTATATCCATGTTAACAAAGTTAAATATATATTTAATATAATGATACATTTATATTTTAATTTTAAAACAATTTTCTATCCTTTTTCCATTAAATGTAAAAGTAAAGAATCACTTATGTGTGCGTAGAAACTACTATCTCCACATAGAGATGTAATTCATTTTTAATCACCGAAAGACATTGGTGGTTATAAGTATGGAATTAATGAATAAATATAATTTTTATAGAATAATTATGATTATCTAAAGAAAATATTTAATACGCATTCTTACATTTCCATCAGTTGGGAAATGATATCGTTTCTCAGGTTTACATGTGGACTACCACCTTCACAAAGTGATGTGATTCATTTTTCATTTACACATAATATGGATGATGATAAGGATGTATATAATGAATAAATATTATATTTATAATATTATTTTAATTCTAAAAATTTAATCATTTTTCTATATTATTTTATTTTTATCCATTAGAAAGATGAAACCGTCGTTCATGTAGACGTTCAGACTACTATCTCCATGAATCAAAGTGATTCATTTTCCATGAATTCCTTTCATAGATGGTTATAAAATTTTATTTATTGTAAAAAATGACAATTATTTCTTGGATAAAATTCTTTAAATTGTGTAGAAATGACCCCAATGACTATGGTAAACCTATATAATTCCATTTAGCATAATGAACCAAACAACATCAATATAATCAATAAGAAATTAACATATTTAAAAACTATTAAAGGAATGATAATAAATAAAATATAATGTATACTGATAATGGAATAAATCTAATTTTTTTTTCTTAAAAAAGTAAACAATTAATATAATTTTATTATTCCGGAAGCTAGAATGCATATGAACAAATGAAAATCCATGATAAGGTTTTATTCTACATTCTCATTTTTATTCAATATTTTTCAGGTTTAAATTAAAATTTATTGAAATTATATGAAAATTATATTTTAAACTTATTATATTTACTTCTCCACAAGTATGCTATGGATTTTAAATGTTTTTATATTTTTATATATTTATCACCTAAAATGACAGAATTGTTTTAATGAAAATCCACAACTATTTCTCTCTTTGGTTAGAAATCATTCTTCTCAATATCCATATTCAGTAAAAAAATTGAGGACCTTAAATAAATTTTAAAGTATATTTTACTTTATTTTAAATGTTTTAAAATAAACCGTATTTTCATTTTTTAATGCATTTTTTTACGGATGGTAATAAATGAATCAATGTTTTAATATTTACTGCATTACCATATTTTACCATAGTTATAGAAATTATTCAATATCAAGCCTCTTAAAAATATTACATTTTTTTTAAAAGAAAATTTTATTCCCATTTTTTTAGGAATTATGAGTTTTAAAATGTCTTTAAAAGAAAAGGATAGTTCCTCTTATTATAAAAGCATAATTATTTTATCTTTTTAAAATATTATTTTTCATATATGTCTAAATACTTCATAGATTATTAGGATTCACTATGTATATAATATAATTATACCATCAACCTTATTTCTTTAGATGTATTATGATCATTTTTTCCTTGTTATTTATTGGGAAATATATTGATATTTCATATGTTAATTTCTAGATAATTTATTTATTGATTAAATATTGTGTTATAATTATTTAATTTATCATGGAGAATGAATTAGAATTAGTAAGAGATTGGAAAAGACCATAATAGACTATAGATTCATTGATAGGTCTTAAGAGGCCAATTAGATTGGGTATTTGGTGTATGCATTACTAAATTACATTTAATTTCTCATCATGAGGCTTTGGTGATTTAAAATTATTATATATGAAATTATGCATTCTACCATTTTGAAACTAGTTATTATTATCCATGTGATTATTAAAATTTCCATTTCATCCATAGATATATTCCCATTTTATGATATTAGTTTAATGTTATATTTAATTTTTTTCTATTCCATATTATTATGGATTTATTTATTATGTGATAGCTTATGTTGTACTATTACCCTTAATAAGAATACAAGGTAGACCATTTTTATGTTTTCCTTTTCATAAGGTACCAAGAAGTGAAATAAGAATGATTATATGGATATAAAAGATGAAATATTAATGTTATCACTAGAAATAAACTTTTTTATTTCATATATTTTGAATTTAATATATGAATCAAATATATATGTAGCCTCTCAATAATAATAAACTATTTAGTAGAATAATATATAATATCTTATATTTTATAAAAATATTGTTTGGTAACTACATGATTCGAGTTATTTGAGTTAGGATGTCAAGTTTTAATCCCTAGACTTGTAATTTTATTGTATTTGGGAACTCTCTTCTTTATAAATATTTATTTATCTCAATCTATCTATTAATGCTTATGAATTATCACATGTTTGATTTTATTTAAGATATATATTGGTTGTTTCTCATCATAAACATATTTATATATCTTATTCTTTATTAATTTTATTAGTGAAATCATTCCCAAAGTCTATTCTAGGATTCTCAAGAACTTTTGACAAGCCAATGGGGGTTCATGAATGCTCTCCGAGCCTTTACACTAGCTAGATCAGTTTTCATATTCTATGACAACCTAAGTCATTTCATGAAACATTGGTATAAAAAATAATAATGTTTTGATTTATGTGTTCTGGGATGTCTTGTTCCATTGGTATTAGGAATTTTTAGACTTAAGGGGAAGGTTGTGAGAAAATACTTACCATATCTCATCATGGTGAGCCTTAAGTTACCCTAGTCTGTCAGGAATTTTCTATTTTTCAGTTATGTTTTTGTTTTGTTTCAGATTTTTTTGATGGTTATTCTTTATTCAAAATCATTTTATTTTTTCTCTAGTGTTTTTAAGTGTGATTCCTCCAAGTATAATTCTAGAAAATATCCAAGAGGGTTCTGTGGATAACAATTCATAGGGAGATCCACTTGTTGATCATAATCTTAATGAGGCAATGGTTTACAGGGTTTTCATTTTTAACCAAGTATCAAATCTACTCCCAAAGTAATCTAGAATAGTTGAACAAAAAAAGGATTGAGATAGGAATAAATCCAAATTTTTTATCTATAAAAAATACATACTTCTAGGGGATGAATGATACTCATTATGTGTATAACTATTTGGTAATGATTGAAAGGATATATGACATATTAAATACTTCAGATTTCATTAATGTTAAGTGTGATACCTTTAAGGATTATGTACCTTATTTTTGGTGATATGATTTAGTAGTTATGGAAAATAATCATGTGGGTTTGGAGCGGATGGATTTTAAAATTTTTTACATAAAAGTTTTATCCAAAAATGATGGTTATGGCCATGTCCATAGAGTTAATCATCCTTTAACAATGTGACTAGATTGTTAGGGGGTTTTCTATCCATTTTGATGAGCTTCCATTTTATCACCTGAGGTCAGATCAAATGAAATGAAAAATGGAAAAAGGTATCATATTTTATTGTAACAAGATATTAATTATAATGTATTCAAGATGATATTTTCCATATATTCTATGGTTTTGGATAGGGCTATTATAGAAAAACTTTATGATACATGGATGTCAAGATTGGTTGAAATTCCTCCCACATATGGTAGTACTTATATTGGCCCTTATAAGAGGAAGACGAAGATTAATGAACTTTGAAATGGAAATGGTAGTTCCTACCCGTATCATACTCACTATATTCCCTTCACACCATCCATTAGGGTCCCTATAACTTTCTACAAGTGTGGTAAGACATTTCATATAAAACACTCCCGCTCAATACCACCCAAAGTTTTCCTCTCTTGTGGAAATATGTGTAATATATAATGATTCTATGAGGATTTTCATCCCATTAAAGTTATTTATGATGTTTATTATCCGTAAGGTCAATGGTGAATTTTATTCTTATAAAGTAAAAATGTCTTTATAAACATGATTATGGGGGGTATGACTAACTAATATTTAGAGGAGAATTAAATATATGTAGTCGAAGAGATTCTAGAGGAGATCAGGTCTGGCCTTACAACTCTGAGAGATACTATTTTGATCACATCATCCATAGTGATTTTTTTTTTGATACAAATTTATCTCACTCCTTTATTTTAATTCAATTTGGAAATACATTAAATCACCCTATAAAACTCATGCCATAAGTTATAGAGATAAAAACACACCTCATAAAGAAAATGGAGTACTGTCTTCAATGCCCCTCATACAACTATTCTATATATGATGTTTTTTGTCCTTTCATTTCCTAGTTATTAATATTGAACTCTTATACATTATTATTGCGATATACTAGTTAATATTCAATAGATATTATATTAGATATTATCATTAGTGGGTATATTTCCTACTTCTGATGAGAATTCCATGGGATTTTGAAGAAAATGGGATCTGAGGTCTAGTTAACCATGACCTTCTCTGTGAGGGCATGAGAAATCAATATTTTTTTTCTGTTGATCTTGATTAATAAACATTAGGTTTTGAACTTACTCTAGTAGTAAAAGATTTCCTATTTTATTTCCAATCAACATTTTTGGTCCACCTCTAGAGAGAGATGTGGGCTTTTTATAGAGTTAGTAATAGGGACTCAACTAATATCTATACCTTTATACAAAATGGAATAAAAAATTGAAATATTTGAAAATTCAATTGGATGATTTGGAAGCTAAGGGATTTATACATCAGAGTATATCATCATGGGGCACCTAGAGCTCTTAACCAAGAATACGAAAAATCACTTTGTTTATTTGTTCATTATCAAAATCTTAATTGAGTGGAAAGTATTAATAAATATCAATTTCCAACATTGCTAATTTTTTTGATAAACTAAAGGGGGATAAATGGTTCCCTAAAAATAATGTTTTGTTAGGATTCCTCTAAATCGGTATTAAAGTGTTCTAAATACCACATTCTTGAGAAGGTATTATCACTTTGATTATCACATGATTCAATTTGGACGGACTAATTTTACTACTGTTTTTATGGAATGAAGAATTAGGTAATTAACCTGAACTTAATTCTTTAATTTTTATATTCATTGATTACATCTTGGTTTATTCATGAAATGAGATAGATCAGGATCTATTCCTGAAAACCGTTTTAGTAACATTGATATTTCACTACCTTAATGCTAAGCTATCAAAGTGTCTATTCTAGAATTAATAATTTAAATTCTTTGTACACATAGTATTGGAAAATCGTAACTTAGTTGACACTAATATGGGGAAATATTTCATTTCATGTGAATATCTATGAGATATTTTCATGATTTAGAGGTTCTTGGGATCAAAGTGTATTACCAGTGGTCTGTAAAGGATTTTTCAAAGTTAGAATCACTTTTATCATCTCTCACCATGATGGGAGTGAAATTATAATGGGGTTCACGATATTAGATTTTTAAAAAAAATTGATATAGAATTTTACAACAAATCATATCCTTGACATTATAGAAGAAAGATAGTTTTATGTCATGTATTGTGATTATTTAATAGAAATTTTGGGAAATGTTCTTATTCAAGGAGATCACATGGTTTCACATGGATCTCATCAGTTTTGGATGCATGAGAAGAACTTACCCATCCAATATCTAGATGTTTTTTTAATCATTAATTAGCTTAAGCATCATAGATATTACCATTTTAAGAAAAATCTCTTGCCTACTCTAACTATAAATGTTTCAGTTAAATATTTTCCCTAAATCAACTGAACCTTAGATGGAGTTTTTGGGTTGAGTATTTGATGTTTCTTGATTTTAGCATTTCCTATACCATTGGAAAGGGAAATTTTATTACTAACACTCTTAGTATAAAGTTACCACCTCAATATGTAACAGAGTCTTGTAATAATGGAAACTTATTGGAATATTTTCTCAAATGCACTTGGATGTAAGGGAAGAAGGAAATTATGTGTTCTTGGAGAGCTCTCAATTGACACAATCTCTTATTTATTTGTTTTTCTAGGATAATTTTCATGATAACTATTTATAATGTATAAGGAATTTATTGTATGGTGTGGTGAGAATTTCTGAGTGGTCTTCTTTCTTAGAGGGTGTTGTGTGTTTCAGAAACCGATATATTCTTCTTTTACTATGTGAAGGGTTGTCAACGTGAAATTTTATTTCTCTCGGTGAGTAATTCACCCTGGAACAAAAAATATGTATTATGACATGAAGCATAGTTTTGGTGGCCCAGTTTGAAGTGGTATATTTTTTATTTTGGATCCCATTGATATACATGTCAGTAGAATAAATCCAATCACAAAAGCCTTACTCTTTTCTTATTCCTCTCCCGATACAAGTATGAAAGTGAGAAGATGATTTTATGGACATAATCATTAAACTATCACAGACTCTCCAAGGATATAATTCTATCTAGGCGGTGATTGACTGATTAACCATGTTAATTCATTTTATCTTATATTGGTATAACACCAATGCTAAAGACTTTAAATATCTATATATATGAGACTGTGAGGTTTCATGGGATCCCATCGCATATCATTTTGTATAGAGAACCATGGTTTGACTCTCAGTTTTGTAAATATCTCAAGGAGGAGATTGGATCTCATGTTAGGTTGACCATAACATAACATTATTAGATATATGAATATGAAAAGTAAACAAGATAGATACTAGAAGATATTATTCATTCTTGTGTCTTGTTATTTAGAGGTTCTTGGGATTTTCATTCGGTACTGGCCAAATTTTCCTTCAATAATATTTATCAATCATCCATCAGAGTGTTCCCTAGGAAGACTTGTATGGTAGTCCTTACAAATAACCTCTTTTTTGGTACTTGGTTAATGAAACTTAATTGGTTGGGTTTAGTTTTATCAAGGATACATAAGATAACATTCAAAATATTCTTAAATTGTTGGTTATGTATTTGATTCTACATAAGAATTATATGGATCATTGAAACCATCCTTGTAAATTAGTGATTAGTGGCTAGATCTTCTTAAAGGGTGTTCCTCAATTTGGTCACTTTTGAAATGAGAAATAAGTGAAGCCATATCCAAGGTACTTGGGTCATTTTCAAATAATGAAGGGATCATAAAGGTAGATTTTTGTATGATATTATCACCTTAGTTAGATTAGATCAACAACGTGTTTTATGTATCTCCCCTTAAGAAGTATCATTCTAATCTCATTCATTTTCTGAATTGGGAAGAACTGTTTTTGGAGCCAAATGTGTCGGTTGTCGATCAACTTGACCATATAAATGATATCTAGAAAAAGATTTTTCAATGAATATCTATTATATTTGTTATAGTGAAATGAAATAAACAAAATTTGATTCTCATGAGATTTATGAATGAGAATCATTTACGAGGGAGAAATGACCTCACCTCTTTTTACACCATCTTTCTTCAACCTAACATTATAGTGAGAGAAAGAAATAAGGTAGGGAGGATTGTCACATCCTAATACAATTTTCAGGTATAAAATTATTGATTTTTTTATTCTTTACTTTTTTTGGGGAGTTTCAGCCCTTAGAGGATATGTATTTATTATGAAATAGTCTTACCCTACATGAAATATTAGTTCAAAGCATGGACATTTTTTGAAATTGGTTGGATTTCATGAGGCAGATAGCCCGAGTTTCATATTATTGGTTCCCATAATGGACTTTTTTCCCCCACAAACCAATTGAGAAGAAATGATTAACGATATTAATCACTTTTCATACAATTAACCTATCAATCCTTGATTTTAAAATAGGTTTTTTCTTATTTTCTTTGGTTTTATTTTACACTATTTAAACCTCATTTTAGAGAATATTGAACTTAAACACACATCTCTTGTACAATATCCACCCCCTTCATCCATGGTGTTATTTGGGTGTGAATTTACCGTATATTATAAAAGGACATCCCAATAAGAGGTCTTATTCATATTTAATTGATGTTTTCAATTCACAGATGTGTTTTTTCTTCAGTATAAGGAATTCAAAGCCTTCGGTTGTTTTGGATCCTTTATAGCTAATGGGGATTTGTAGTTATGGTTATGATATGGGATCATTGAATTATCCACTATCTATTGTTTATATATTTTTTCTAGTAGTTAAAAATTCCATGTGTTCGAGGTATGTGGTTTCAAAAATATGATATTTCATATGAATCTTTTTTTAATTGATTATAAAGAAGAATTATATTTTTTCAGGGCTTGGTTTTGATTTCATGAAATCAATTTTCAATTTGAAAAATGAATTTATGACAAAAATGATTTTTTGAGATGTTTATGCCTACATTTTGGGGTTTTTATTTCTTCAGTATAGTAGGGTTTTGATTGTTTAAATGACTCATTAGAAAAGATTTTTTATGAAAATAGATCCCATGTGAGAGGGCAGATCCCATAGGAGCCTAGATTCTAGGTGGGTAGTTTTGGTTAAGAGAAAATAGGTTTTTAACCCCCCCCCCCATATTTGATATTTTATAAATACACTATCTAAAAAATTTATATGGTAATGGAGACACAAGTTGGTGACATCCTATCCCTAGGCTTCAGTTCTATGGATTTGTGTGTGTGAAACCAATTATTTTTCCTTGGCAACATGCAGTGTGAGGATCATAGAATTACTTGACCTCTTTTACCATAAGATTCCAGACCATGGTTCTATATTGATTTATTTTGAAAACTAGTTATTAATTCATGTTTTAAAAATGATATATGTTTATATATATTATAATGTTATGGTATTTTTGATTTTTTTATTTTATTAAATTCAGAATGTTCTCAGTACATTATTTTAAAACTATTACAAAGTGTCTATTTTTCCAATTTTATGAAAGATTATAAAAATATGATATTTTACTGTTTGATTAATTTATGTGGAGAATACATGATTTATTTAATAAATTATAATTATGAAGCATTGGGTGGGAACATAATGGGTTATTGTATTCCAACCATATATACACCTAAGGAAGTAATGCAGACATCATCACTAGTGTAGGAAAGAGCATGAATATTTTGATGGAAGTGGGTACTCAAGCTAGTTTATTACATGTAATGATTGTAGTAATGTGGGATGATGTACCCAATGTCATGGAAATATGTGTGGTTTCCTTTTTATTTATTTTTTTATCCACAAACCCTTTCTTGTATTTTCTTAGTTGAACACTGATATCTACTTTTATATTGTATATGGTTCTATCTTATAATGTTTCATACTTTACTTGTGTTTTATTTTATTTAACATATAAACTGTATGTTTAATTTATATTCTTATTGATAGATTGTTCTATTTATTACTTTTTTGGGATAAATCATTCCAAAAAGTTTTTCTTGGATACCCAAGAACCTTCTCTAGTTTGTGGGGATTGGAAATGCCCTTCAAACCTTGCCACATGCAGAATGATGTGTCCAATATGGGGACATACCTAGTTAGTTCATGAAACATACTCATAAGTGTAACTTAACTTACTAATTAATTACCTCCTTGGATATCAATATTTTTTTTTGTGATTTTTCCTATTCACACACACACTAGGAAAAAACCAAACATTCCCCAGTCCAAACCCTAATGAAAGCCAATATTTCTAAACTATTGAGTTTTAATTAGGTGTCTAATAAAAATAAAGGTTCACCTTATTATCATGGGTATTAACATTTTCAATTTTAAGACTAAATTTTCCATGGGATTTACCCTAATAATTCCTTTAATTAATAGAATTTTATTTTTGGGCTCCACACCTCAAAACTATGTATTGCTAGGAATGTTATACCTAGGTATTAGATCCGATTTCATTCATCATAACTAGATATCCCCAATCCCTAAAATTGGTCATCTAACCCCAGGGATCTCTTATAATGCATTGGTTATCTTCCCACCATATTGTATACCATTACCCACCGGATTCACTTATCAAAATAATAACTATCCCCACATACCAACACATGTTCTTTTTTCTCACTAAGACAAACACTATAAAACATCCAATGAGGTTACCCATCTTAGTACTACTCCAAATTAGAATATATAACTATGGAACTCTAATTAGTTAAGATATGAAAAATAATGGTTCACCTTGTAGTCATTTATATTAATTTTTTACATTTTAATTTTCAATTTTATATTGGTATTACACTTCCAGTGAACATTTTTATTGTGACACACATGTTTGATTGTAATCACATCAAATTAATTTATAGTTTGAATAAAATTGTTACTTTTTTTATAGTTTTTTTATTTATAGTTATTAATTGATAATTTATAATCATTTACAAAGTTAAAATTGTCTATAGGTCCACAAAAAAGTTTTTTTGGATGAGTAATTACTTTTATAATGTGTTTGTGCAAAATTAAGAGAGTTATTCAATAGATTTTAAAAAAGGAATTTTGGATGTTCTCTAAAATAAAATTTTATATGACTCCATACGTTGTTGGAGATGATGTGACATAAAGTATAAAGTGAATAATTTTTGTGAAGTTTTAGTGAAATTAATATATAGAAATATATATGCACTAAAGAACTATAACACATATTTCAAAAGATCATAATATTAAAAATAATATGAGTAATATTTATATTTTATTTATAATGAAATATGGATATATATTAGAGTTTCACTTGTGTTACATGGGTTATTTAAATTGACCATAAATATTTGTTTATAATTTTATTTGAGTTATGCCATGTATCTTCCATTTCATATATTTAACAAAAATATAACATTAATTCAAATAAATCTAATTAGATGATATTTATGGGATTTATAATACATCATATAAAATTTTTATGTTATAAAAAATAATAGAAATTTTTATTGAGTTGTTTTTTTACAATAAATGTTTAAATAAATATATTATTTAAAAATTAATAATGGGAATCATTCAACCCTAACATCATTTATGGGATTCCAATATCTAGGAAAAAACCAAGAGGATGAAATATAATTTATAACTATGATAAAAAACTAAGGGCCGACTTATATTTCATCTCTTTCTCATTGAAAACGAATGTTCTAGTTGCGTATAGTGAAATAGTGAAATTATATTAGGAAATATAATTTTTTATTTAGACAATGGGTGGATAACTTTGGATATGAGAGATCATTTATAGAAACTATAGGATCTTCTTCAACAAATATATGGAAAAATTCAACCATGAAAACAATACATGTTCTTTATTTTATGATGTTTTCTTATAAAGATATTAGGGTAGATCCCATGGAAAGGGTTTTTATTGTGTTATTCCATTATAGTTTGGGAAATGAGTTGTCTATAAAATCCCATAAATTTAATGAGTTTAAACATGTGATATCACCATGTATGATATCACATTTAACTTTGATATATAAATTTATCACATGATACGATACACATAAAGACCAATAAATTTATGTTATATAGTCATTGTCAAGTTAAAACCTTATAAAACAATATTTTGGGAACACTAGTTTTCCAAATAACTCATCAACAATTATTTTTATACATTCATTAAAAATCATCATGGTCAAAGATTATATAATTCCTCTGATATATGAAACATCATAAAAGTAAAGGCTTATATCACTTACGTTATTTCAACTACATTAATTAATTGAATATGGAATTAAAATTTATAATTTAATTTCCATTAACTCTAAAAAATAGGGAGATATATTCATATCATCTTGAGATAGCCTAAGATCTACACATCAAGATCTGACACTAAAAAAACTCTCTTTAGATTTCTGTTTTTGATACTAACAACTGTGACATAATTTTATGCATCTATAATCATAATATCAATAGAAAACTGTGAGTCACTTACATACCCAAGACCCTATAGGATTAAATTTGTAGATAATTAAGAAAAATCTATCATTTGAAAAATCAAAATATTTAATTCCAAATGATAATTTTACCCATTATACAATGATATTTATGTTATATAAGAATACTTTAATATATACCACCAAAATTCTACACACATGAAACCTTTATAGAAATGTATTACTTAATATCATTATTCATAACTTAAGGAAATAGAAATATAATTGAGTGTTAGATCAGAATATCATTATGGTCAAATATATGAGGTACCAGTTGTAGAAAACGTTGGGAGCAATGAAGAAAAAAATAGATCACATAAGAGTAAAAAGAAAAAAATTGAAAAAAAATATTTGAATGGTTTATGAGTAATAACTACATCCCCATAGATATATAATTTTAATATAATTCGGGAGTACAGTTTATATAGGGAGTTTAAGAGTTCTAAATCATACACAAAACCCTTGCTCCAAATGGGCTACAAAAAGAGGTGGAAAATCCACTATTCCCCCAACCAAATGATGATTCTACCAATTTTGATGCTAATGACTAAGACATCTCACTTCATCTAAGATAATCCTATTATATACATTCTGTTTCCATGATTTCTATTCAAAACATCAATTTTGAGCTGAAGATTTCTGAAATGCCAGCTATTTTCCTCTTGTTCTCTCTTTGTGTCATCCCTTATTCTGCCTCTCATCCTCCGTAAATTTGTGGACACAAACAAAGTCACAAAAATACCTCAACAATGGTATTACCATTGGATTCATCAGTATGTATACTTGATTTTTGTTCCAAAAAACATCTACATTGTAATTAACCAATACAATATGAAACCTCTAATGTAATGATACTTCAACTAAATGTGATTCATTCGGGGATGAAAAATTAGGTTATTTTCAAGATGTATAACACTATGACTATAAGAGTGAAATACATTCTCTTATATCTATATTACAAACTCATACAATAAGTTCTTCATCCAAACCATCTCCTTCCTAGATTTAGTTACAATAATGTATTCTTCCTCTCTGATGGATAGAGCCACCACCTTCTACAATTATGACATCCAAATTATTTCATTTCCTACAATTGTAAATACATAACCTGTGGTACTCCTACTATCAATGTCACATCCAAGTTCAGCATCCACATACCCTTTCAAGTAATTTCCTTCACCAAAGTATAGAGATACCTCCTTTAATCCCTTAAAATATCTTAGTATGCACTTCACTGTATCCCAATATTGCTTTTTATGGTTAGCCATGTACCTTCTCTCAAAATTCAAAAAACGGTATTTTGAGGATGTACCTTCTCATAACTCCCACTTCATGAGTGATGTCAGGTTGAGTGAATACCATGGAATAAATTATTCTACCAATATATGATGCTTATGGAACCTTTTCCATGTACTGAACATCTTCTTCCGTCATCAGTGATTACTCCTTTGAGGGTTTGAAATATCCCACCTAGGGAATAGATACTTCCTTTTCTTCTAGCACACTAAATATTATCATAACATTCCGAATGTAGTCATCATATGCTAAAATTAGGGTTCTATCCACATGGTCTCTCTTGATATTTATCCCCAAAATCTTGTTAGCTTCTCCATGATCCTTAATTTCGAACTCCTCATCTAACCACCCATTCAACTCATAAATCCCCTTGATGCATGGTTCTGTAATGAGTATTTCATCCACATATAAAAGTAATATTATATATTAACCACCAAAGGACATGATGTATCATCAATGATGTCTGCCACATATTTTATATTCATTTTTAGATATAAATGATTCAATCTTTTTATTCCACAACTTGGTTGACTTCTCCAATCCATATAAGCTATTTTGATGTTTTCACACCAGGTCTTCCTTCCTACACTCAACATATCCATGTAGCTCCTACATATAGATTTCTTCCTCCAGATCAACATGAAGGAAAGTAGTCTTAACATCAAGATTCTAAATATTCCTATCTTTTAATGCCACAATTTTCAGAACCACCTAGATGGTGGTATGCTTCACAACTGGTGAGAAAAGTTTAGTGAAATCTACTACCTACTTATTTTGGAAATTTTTAACCCCAAGCCTTGCCTCTGAAACTCATCTTTCCATAATATTATTCCATCAACCAGTACACCCATTTGTTCTAAAATTATTTATTTCCTCTTATAATATGTGTCAACTCACATGTTTTGTTATCACAAAAAAAGGAAATATCCTCCTTCATAACCAACTCCAACTTGATTGAATCTATCAACAACATTGCCTCTTTAAAACATTATGGTTCTCTAGAATTAGTCAATAATAGATAATGTAAATATGGTTAATACCTACTCACATTCCTTCTCATCCAAGTTTATCTCCTCAACTCCACTAGTGTAATAGGTTCCAGTAGTTCTGATGTCCCATGATCACGTACACCTTTAAGCCCCACATTCTCTTTAAACTCTAATTCCATGTTTTCATTTTCATCTTCAGCTATATGGAAATAATTTTACATGACACCTTCATTGAATATCACATGTTGGATCCTAATGATTATCTTATTGAGATCATCCCAAAAGTAATAACCAGACACCTTGACACCATAGATGATAAAGAAAAAAAATTTAGAAATAGCATCAAGATTTTCCCTTGAATCATCATCAACATGTACATATAAAAAACAACCAATGACTCGTAAATGTGAGAGTCCTATATCCTTACCAAACCAGAGATTCTTGGTTAGACATTCTATCTTTAGTGTAGATGGACTCCAGTTAATGTGATATGCTATCATGTTCACTATATCAGCCAAGAAGGTCTTGTGTAAACTTGAATATAGCCCCATGCTCCAAGAATATTCATTCATTGTCCTACTCATCCTTCCAACTACACCATTCTTATATGGTGTTCCTGGAATAATCTTATCCCACTAAATTCCATTATCAGAATAGAATTCCATAAACTACCGACTACAATACTTTCCACCATTGTTTTACCTCAAGCATTTCAGCTTTTGTTCCTAAGTCAATCTCTACCATGACCTTCCACTTCCAAAACATCTTAGATTCATAGAATTTGCTTTTCATAAATAAAATCATACCTTACTTATCAATTCATTAATATATTCCACATAATATTTTGACCCTATAAGGTCATGTACTAATGCGGGGCCCCAAATATTAGTGTTTACCAAGTTCATCTTTCTAGCCTTTAATGTATTGAATCCTTTTTAAAATGATACCTCATTCTTCTTTCCAAGGATGAAATATTCAAATAAATATACATCCAACAACATCAACTCCAATAGTATCCCTTTTTTCCACAACATTTATCCCCTTATCACTCATGTGGCCTAGCCTATAGTTTTACATTTGAAAATCCTCAGTAGTATTTACTGATGACACTATGTTTATGTTACTCTTTATCATGTTGTGCATAATGCCATTTTTTTCTCCATAATATATGACTATAACTACCTTGGTAATATTCAATTCTCCACCAGTTGACATGGCTCTAAAGCCTATATCATCAAGATTCCCAACACAAATTATATTTCTTCTTAAACTAGGGATATAACTAAAATTTTCTAGAACCAGCAAACTCCTACTTTTGGTATGGATCCATGCATATCTTTTCCCCACAATCCATAATGGATTATTATCAGTATGATTTACCTTTCCAAAATTTCCCGAAATATTTTTTGGAAACCCTCTCTAATGTGGAATGAAAATATTCCCCTGAGTCTAAAATATAAGATCCCATTAGGATTTCCACACTCAGCAGCAAAACCATATTAGTTCCATCATCCTCTATGTTTTCTCCACTAGTGTCAAGCACCTACCTTTTATCTCCAAACTCCATCACAAAAATTCATGTCTTCCTGTGAGTCCTACAGGTAGGACTAACACCAATTTCCTTGTCTCAGATTTTCCCTCTTGAAATTTTTCACCCTCATTGATTATCTTTTTCTGGGCATATTCCTCTAACTTCAAAATTCAAAGTAGAAACAGAGAATCTTCTTGATTATCTTCGTCACATATCCTCACTAAGGCTCAGGTATCATACATTTTTCAGAGACAAATTTGTATTCCCTGAAGTGTTTCTCATAGCTTTTACAGTTTCTTTTCAACTTTCAGGTAATAAAAATAGTAAAACCAGTGCACATAACTCATGACCAAGATTAATGGAAACTCATTTCAGCTTACTTATGATGGTGTTGAATTAATTGGCATGATCTGTAACAATTATCTCTTCAACCATTTTAATCTTGAAGAATCATCACATCATGTTTACTTTGTTTTATTCAGAAAGATTCGTGTACATAATCATGAGGTATTTCATCAGTCCAATCATTGTCTTCTCCTTTATGTTGTTGGAAACCATGTTTTTGATTCCAACGTAAGGTGAACAACACCCAGAACCTGTCGATCTAGTAGCTCCCACTCTGACCAATCCATGTCTATTAGATATAAACTGAGAATAAACAAAGTCATTTCCTTCTATTAAAAATACTCTTCGATCTGTATCCTCCAGTAGTTGAAGTTAGTTCGATTAAAGTATTCAATATTCCCATTTCTTTCTTCAATATCTATATTTAGGCTTGAGGAATACAAAATCAACTTTTGATACCTGTTTTTAGAAAAATGTCACTAGAACCAAGAAAAAAATAGATCACAAAAGATTAAAAGGAGAAAAAGGAATGAGAACACAAAGATTGACGTGGTTCAGGAATAATCCCTATGTCCATGAATTGGTATAATTTTACTATGATTTGAGAGAAACTTTTTTATAGGGAGTTTCATAGTTCTCAATCACACACAAACCCTATCCCAAAATGAGAAACAAAAGGAGGAAGACGATCCACTATTCCACCAACCACATAGTAATTCTGCTCGATACAGTGATATGTGGTCCATAAATCATCCAAAAATGGATCAAGCTACACCAATCCAACAATATCAACCGAAGACCATATGTTAAAATAAAATAATTATAGTGGTATGAGATCTTAATCAATGTGAATGTTCACAACATAATATAATTTTAACTCAATAAATACCTGATCATAAAACATTATTCAGGTAAAAAATAATTAACAAAAGGGAAAAATCACATAAGTTAAAAATAAAGAACCATGTGAAATTAATCTTTTTCAATGGAATAATTATAAATTATACCATGTATAGAGAAAAAATTTATTATTTTAGGATATCATAATTTCATCATTTATTCATTTAAATGATATAGTTCCAAAATTATCTCAAGATTAACCTATCACTAGAAATCTCCATTTTATATTTTGAGTTAATTATATTAAATAATCTCTATCATCTCATAAGAGTAACTTCAATCCAGTAAACTCGTTAAAATTACCTCATTAATCAGACAGATCTATTGGGCTTCGGCATCGTCACATACTATTTATAAAATCCATAATATGAATTAAGTACATATATATTTTACCTTATAACACATAGAAAAAACCATCATTCCATTCATAATATGAATAAACAAGGAAAATGAAATGTATTTCATATTTATTTAATCCAAAATTAATTAACCCAAGGGAATGTAACGTGTTTCATAAAACCATCCTTAAAATATCATCATTATAAAAAATGCTAAGAAATAACATGGATGGTATAATAATATCATATTTTTAGTGAAGCATAAAAATACTTTAATGATGTTTACATAGATGAAATTACATTTAAATGATAATTTTAGCATTTCATTAAAAATAAGAAAAATATATTTTTATTTTGGTATCATTAAATCTGTAAATTTACAGAATATTGAGAAAAATATATTCTTTTAAAATAAATATGTAAAATTTGATTGAATATTTTAAGGATATAATTTTTATGATGGTTATAAAATTAATTCCTTCCATATATGTTAAAGAATAATATTATTTCCAAACTTTTATAAAAAATCAAAAGTGGGTTGTATGTAAAAAAATTAAAATATTCATTTTAATAAATTTTAAATAAAGTCATGGGTATTAAAAATTTTCTATATCAAAAATTTATTTATTGATAAAAACATACATAGAAATTTTTTAATAACTTATAAATAGAATTAAATGTTCATCGACCAAAGAGGAAGTAAGATCATATTTTATTAAAAACATTTTCTTAAACATTTAAAGCACCAAATAGAGTGAAATGGTACTAATACTTAAAAATTATTGTAACAACCTGAGTAGAAGAAAATATATGGGGTTTAATGTGATAAATAGTACATCATTACTTCAATGTATAATCAAATATAAACACTCCAAATTAAAAATGTGAGTGTAACATAAAACCTTACAATATTAGAAGCTTTTGAATTATAATACACATGAAATAAATAAACCATAATTTAAATTAAAATACATTGAATATTAATGTATTCATGAAATAACTTATGAAAGAGGAAATTATATACACTATATAGACACAAATTGGTTCATAACATTAAACATGTCTCACTGAAACATCTTTGAGATGAAGTAACCTTATAGTTTTGGTAATATATGAATAAATAATCCTAAAAGTGGGAACTATAAATTAATATATAAATAAACATAATATTAATTATAATTATCATAAAATACTTGCATGGGTTTTATATACTCCATAAAAAATAAAAAATTGGGTAATATTCCATATGTCTAATAAAAATAAAAGTGAGATGGGAAACACATACCTCAAGTTCTAACATGATTTACACGTGTTCTTAAAATCATGTAAATTAAATTTTCAATTGTTATAAATATATTAATTAACCATATTAATACTAATCCTACAAAATATTATTACCTTATAATATATTCTAACCATTTAATTAATATTTCATCATTAAAATCATTATTCCATGTGTTAACTATTCCATTTTTCATGCATATTTTTGAAGGGTGGTTCGAGTCCTTGAACATTGGTCATAATTTCATCATATTAAAGATTTTAATAACTTCATAAGACTGATATTTATGAATTATATAAATTTTAATAACCATTCAATTATGGTGGGGATGATAAATAAGTTACATCACTTTTGGAGGTAGTAGTCCATACGTTTGCACGAGAGATATTTTCACTTTTCAATGGATGTATAAAAATGTAGTAAAGTAATTAATATTCACCGAATTATTATTATATTTTATATATCACATATATTAATTAAATAAATCTAAATATCCAACCATGAGAGGTAGTGATGAAAAATAAAATATATTAGTCATGGAGATGGTAGTTCACACTTTTGCATGACAGTGTTTTCATTTTCCATTGGGGTGGATACAAAATATATAATGGTTATTATAATAAAATTATAACACTTTGGAAATATAATTTTACTAATTTAAATTTGTTAATATAGATAAATAATATTTTCAGGTTATATAAGAAGTAAAATTAAAAGGATTAAGTGAAGATCATTACCCCTTATTTGATAAACCTCCATTGGTTCTCTTAATACTGCACCATGGGATTTTATTTAAAGAAAAAAACTATATAAATATATAGGGAAGTTTAGACGAATTTCTTCATGGTTTTGGGATCTTAATGGATCAGTATTATTTTTAGAAGAGGGAGAGGAGGTTCCCTTCTCTAAATGAGGTTGGTGGAAAACTTTAAAATACTTGAAACATTAATATATAATTGGTTTCTTACTTAGATAAATTAAAACCAAACTTACTAATATTATTTGAAAATAAGGATAAGGAAAAAATAAAACACAAAAATTACATTTATATAAGTTTTGGATTAATTTGAAACCCTATCATTTTTTAACCCCTTTTAAGCTTAACTATTGTAACAAAATTTTCAACAATTAAGGGTTATAAAATTAATTTTAAAAATATCATGTGGAAAATAAAAAAAATACTTTATATTATTGATAATTAAACATATATGAGATTTAATATACTATATTATGATTTTATAATGATTTAAAAATAATTTTTAAACATCAAATATCATTTTAATTCATTTTAAGGGATATTCACATATATTGACTATAAATGAATCAAGACTACAATAAAATTAGAGTCTATAAAAGTTTACTATCACTAACACATGTTAATTATACCTTAAATTTATTTAACATAATTATTCATATAATGAAATAAATTCAAGGGTTTATTTTTTAAACCTTATCCCATATTTTTATCCCCTTTAAACTCTTTTCCCCTTTACATTTATTATAAATTTTACCACGGTAACAATTTATTACGAATAAAAACGAAATTTAACATATTAAATAAATTAAATATTATAATTATAAATATTAAATCTATTTTATATAATCTAATTTTTATATTTGGTACAAAGTAGTTTTAATATAAGTGTATAAAACACAAAGAAAAATAGTTTTAATAATAATACCCATTTTAAGCATAAAAATGTTTTTTTACAAAAATAATGTATATTATTTATTACCATTGAATTAATTGGATTATTTTGAAACAAAGGGTATTTATATTACTTTAAAACTAATAAAAAATATAATGAGAATTTGTAAACACGTTAAAATGAAAGAAAATTTTTATAAAAATCAATATTTTCACTATTCACTCAAAATAACTGTTTCTTTCTAAACAATTTCAAAAATATCATTCAAAAATATATTTTATTTTATAATAAAACCATTATGTTCATTTTATAAAATAAAATTTAAAAAATTTATTAATTTAATTTTTAAATGAAAATAAAAAAATTTAAGGTAAACTTTTTTTATAGAAAAATGACCCTTTTATACTTTTAAGGGTTTTATCATTATTATTGAAAATCGAATACATATTTTCTAGGAGGTAATGAATAGTTTTGAATAAGTAAATATTTTTAACATATAATTTATAATTTAGTTAATCTTATTTATACTCTCCATACTAACTACCTGGTTATAATGACCGTATTAAAATAAAAATATTTCTACAGTATATAAATATTCTATTAAGCTATGTGTTTTATGTAAAACCCACTATCAAACATATTGATCATTTTAATTGAAAATAAACTAATTTATTTTGGTGTTACAAATATATTATTATATTAATCATTTCCACCAAAAAATCCTATCATTATTTGCAATTACTCTACCTCATTTATAATTCATTTTCCATCACTTAAAAAAAGTATTCATTTATTCATGTGATATATGTTGTCTACTGAATATTCCTCTTATCAAAATATGAGATATAATTTAAAAAACTACCTATGACAAAATTTTCCCCCATACAACAATGTTTTATAGGATATAACGATTCCACCTACTGAAATATTTTTTTCTCTATATATTAATGATTATCTCCCTACATAACATTTCTTAATCTATTAAAAATTCAGAATATTATTATATCACTACTTCTGAGAAAAATATTTCTCATAATGTTATATAATATTAATGTTCTCCAACATAAAAATAGTCCAAAAAACATAAAAAAAACATACCTCAAGGTATCAAATACATTTTTACATGAACGAATTGAAGTATACCCTATCATTTAACAAAGATATTATGGTTTAAACATAATCATTTAGAATATTCATAAAAATATTTATAAAATATTTATTTTATATAACATGTTACAATATTATCCATATAAATTATCAATTATAATACAAATATACATATTATTTAACTATAATTCTTCAATTTATTGAATTACAATCCTCTAAGAATCCTTTTATATTTACACATTTCACTAGTATAAGTTAACAAAGAAATTTACTTTCCAAAATATAATGGATGAAATAATACCCCCCATTGTATTTTCTTGTTAACCCATTAGAAATGCTTCCTTCTCTTTGTACAAAAATCCCAAATAATATTTTATTTTTTTAAATTTAACTCAACAATAACTTAATAAATGAATAATTTTTTTCCATAATTAAACCAAAAAATACATAAGTAAAAACTCAACATAATAAATAAGAGTAAAGGAAACAAGGATATTATTATGACTAGGTAAATGATAGAAAGCTATTATTTCTTCCTAAAATTTACCAATGCTACCAAGGATAATGGAAAAACCTCTAAAGGACTACATACAGATGACTAAGACAATACACACCAAATTTGCAATGAAATATGAATTAGTTAAGATTACAAAAGGTAATCTCAGTTATAATATAGGTCTACATGAGATTTACAATATAGTTTCTGATAGGGATCACTCTAAACTGAAGGTTGTTTGTTGAAAATCAAATAATCATACTCAATTAAAATAATCTAGAGGAAAATAAAACAGTAAAGTCGGTGATAGTGATCATGAATATTTCATTGATAAGTAATAATTATAGTATAAATATAGAGTAGGAAGGAAGGATAATGAATGTTAAGATATAGTTTGTTAGGTCCAATCATGATTCAATACCAAATGAGGATGAGCGCTGAAAGGAGTACCTTTACATAGTTAAACAACAGATAATCATGGATGATTAGATGGAGCATAAATATGGAGGGGGAAAATATAGGGATCACAAATTAAAAGAGAAACATGTACCTTTCTTGGACCTGATCATGAATTAAAAGAAGGTGAAATTAAAAAAAATGATTAAAATTGATATCTCATAAAAGGATGGTTAAAACAGAATAATAAAAAGAGATACAATTAAAAATCACCAAGGATCAAGCATCATGGATTGACATTGTGGATCACATTTTGATTCTTGGATTTATTTATGGGAAAATATTTTTGGAATATTATATCAAGGCAAAGTAAAACATAGACTTTTTTTTAAAAAACCTCATTAAATATGACCCTAAGGTGAGTGACTTTATCATTTATTGAATTATGAAAAATCTACATGGATCCAACACCTTAAACATTTATTATAATTTTTTAGTGTTTTATATTGTGGATAAACCCTTTTTTTTATTGTTTGTGGGTTTTCTCATTAACCTAATTAGGTGGTTTTGTCAAAATAAAAAAAATACATTTGGATTAAATTAAATGTGTACCACATATAAATCTGGTTGTAACATATAACTATTTTCTCAATGATGAATTATGGTCACTATTTTTTAATGATAAAATAAATAAATTTTTCATCTACATTTATCTTAAAATTATATTTAAAATATTTTTTCTAACTGTTTCATTTTATTATAATTACAACATCTAAAAATTCATTATAAAACAAATATTTAAGAAAAAATATACATAGACATTTTTATGGGAAATTATATTTATAAATGGAATATCATGAAACATATTATTCAAAATAAATACCCCTTTTTAAAAAATGTAATGATTTTTGTATCTATCCTATATTATAATTTTTCTAATACACAATAATAATCTATGGGTAAAAAAGATAAAATTATAGAGATTATCCATATAAGGGAGGTGGATGAGTTTTATGGACCTACCATTCTTTCATTTTACCAGTACTGTTTTTATTTCTATTAATATCAGAACTAATCAATTTCATGTCCTCTTATTAAAGATACATATAATGTGGATGGATCTTGAGAGTATTTTATAATTTTATTATATAACTCATTTATGTACTAGTAAAAATATCTTGATTACATGTAATGTGGAAGGAAAAAAACAACCTATAGATCTTCTTCATAATAAATGATAAAAAGGGAAATAAAAAGTAATATATAACCGAAAAAACAAGATACGTATCTTAGAGAAAAATATTCTATGTTTTAAAAAACAATTAATTTTTACAAAAAAAATACAATCATAAAAAATAATTTCAATCTTCAATGATGGCAATAATTTGGAGAGTTGAAAATTTAAACTTATTAATCCAAAGAAGTATTCTTATTATTACGGGAAGATATATACTTATTTTTATAAGAATATCTATAATTGATGATTTTCATGTTCCTCTTATTAATTTATATTGGTGTACTTTTTGAATGGGATGAAATATCTTTCTGTCACCGATATAGAATTAATAATAGACCAAGTTTTTATTAACTAGGTACTTGATATATTGGGATACTATCGATTATTTGAGTATAATAAATCATATTCAATGAATAATTTTTATTCACTACATTAATATACATGTTATTTTTAAACCTACAACGGTATTTTAATATGGTAGTCATATTCGGTCACATAGAATCAACGCCCTGGGAATAACTAGTATAGTAGTAAGGAAGAAACCATGTTAATTATGAAAAATTTATGATATACTATATTTTTTTTCCAAAATAATACATCAATATCAAGTTTAATTCACTATTTTACTGGGGAATTAAAAATTATATCCTTAAAAATGAAACTTCTCAAAGTAAAATAGTGTAATTTAAGGCCCATGATTTTATAATGCTATATATTGGAATTAATATTTTAATGATGAGTTTTCTAAAATGAATTAAAAATGAATATAATATCATGAATTATTGAGAAATTATTACAAACCACATATTCATGAATTAATTTATAAAAATATCCCAATTATATCAATATAATTAAATTACATAAAACATATATTATTTTCTTTTAAAAGTGAACCAACAATTAATAACTGAAATAATATTTGTAAAGAATTTCTTTCTACAAAAGATAATTCCAAGATTTAATAAAAAGGATTAAAAAATTATCATATGACATTGTAATTTAAGGAATAATTATTAATAGAATCTACTATATAATGATAAAAATAAAAAAAATAAAATATATTTTTAAATCCAATTTATAAATAAAATTATCATTGGGAAGGTCATGGTGGTGTTCTATTAGAATGGTTCCACATACTTTCATAGAGGGGATGAAATTTCTCAATAATATTTCTATAAATGGTTTTAATTCGTTTATTAAGAAATATATTATAAGTAAATACAGAATCATTAGATGTTGGGGGGTTAGATTTGGATGTGGTTTATTGTGTACTTCAATTTGATAAATATTATCATGATTCTATTAATATTAATGGTATTATGTGATTAATTTTATGGTTATTAACTTTTGGTTATATGACATTATTGATTACAACATGGTAAGGGGTTTTCATCTCACTTCTTATTTCTATGAGATTCATGCTATATTGACACTTTTTATTTTTGTGTGGTGTATTTTCTTCCCATAATTGTATTATTTATGTAATATACTTTAATTTTTGGGTATGTACATATTCATTGTATGATCCTTCTTTCATGGGGTGTATGTTTCGTAAGTCACCAAATCGGCAAGGAAATTTCTAATTCTGATTTCCACTCATTGGGTTTTACGGAAACATCATTGCTTATTTTACTCTAAGTTTATGTGAAAAATCACAATTTATTTATTTATGTAGTAATTTCCACTCCAATTTTGGTGGATATTATTTTGATACACATAATCAATCCATTTATAAATTTTCAATTCATTGATATGAACATGATAAGAGTAATCTTAACTAAATTTCCATTCATTGAGTTAAACACCCAAGTCATTAGTGTTGTTGTTACAAGGAAATTTGTGAATCTCCTATGATTGTTTTACACTAAATATCTAATAATATTTAGTTTCTTTTTATTTTTCACACATAATTTTTCCATTTATTTATCCTTAACCTATGTATACGGTCATTATAAGGGATTTCATCTCAACTTACATTCCAATGATACTTATTTGTTGTTATACGCCAATTCATTTTTAGTTGGAGTAAATACTGTACATTAACATAATATATCATGAATCCCTCTATTGACATTATATTATTACGTTTTGACTACGTCAATTATTTGTATTCAAGCGTCTGTCATATGGTTTAGAACTCAAACTAAAATAACATTTTAAATGTTTTAAAAATTTATTCTCCTAAAAATTTCTCATTAATGTCCATGTTTTAAAAATAGTTTTAAGGATTTATTTATATGTACATAAATGTCTTAAAATTAAAATTCATTTTAAATGTTTCAATGTGTTATGGGACACATTGATTCCAAAATATATTTTAAATAGCTTCTTGATAAATAGTGATACTTTTATATGATTCTAAGAAAAAGGGAGATATTTCCCTCAAATAGTTTTGATGATTATTTTCATCTATGTCAACATCCTTCATTATTCTCGATTGAGGTTAATTTATTATAATACAATCATCCATATTGTATTTAATGAGTTATGTTTGCCTATGGATGTTCTATTTTTATCCCATTAATGGTTTATGGTTAATGTATTGATATTTCGTATGCTAGTTTAATACAAATGCTTATGTTAGGTTTCAACATTTTCATATGTGGAATGTATTAGACATAGTATGTGATGAGTGGAGCCTAATATACCTCCTAGATGCATTGTTAGGTCTCTTAAGAAAAACTAGTGTCTTGGCCTAAGGCCTTGACAAAATCTTATTTGTAGTCTTGGCACAAGGCCTTGACTATATGGCTATGTGTGAATGACCTCTGATCGTTCTAAAATTAATATCCACTTATATTGTTTTTATTATTATTTTCCACACATATTTATTTATTTAATTTATCCTTAATCTAATGATGTGAAATTTGTAATGGACTTTGTCTCAATCTCCATTCATTGAGGTATATTTTCATTTATACATGGCATTATTTTATACATTATATAATCAACCCCTTTTAATTTTAATTTCATTAAACATTTTTCAAAAGTATTATTTTTCCATGAATCAATTTAATAAATGAAGAAATGAAGGTTTATTTTTAACGTATGCATTGATAATGACCTTTCCACAACCGTGAACATTATTTGGTATTGGGAATCCTCTACAAGTCATAATGTTTTTAAGGAAAAAATAAATACCATAAACCCTTTTTATGTATTTTAGTATTGTGAAGGAGTTTGGTAAATGATATATTATGTTAAAATCGTGAAATAGTCTATTGTTATTTCAATGTAGAAATGTTATTTTTCCTTTATGCATGTTTAATGTGTTATGATTTTGTTATAATTCGTGGGTATTGTTTATGTATACAGATGGTTCCATGATAAACCATGCATGCGTGAGCCCATGATAGCTCTCCAATGAATTGGGTAATGTGATAGAGATAAACATTATGGTTCTCCTAATATATTTAGGGAATATACTGTGATGGGTATTCCAAATGTAAATATGAAGGTTACTCTCTACATAGATATGAAAGCTTTAATGTAAGAATGATATGAATAACGAAAGATACCTTTATGATTTATGATTTATTTGAGTCATACCAAAATCTTAAGAATCCATGAGTTATGTCTAAGAGTTTTTTTTATCGGTGATATGTATTTTGTGAAAATGTTTTCATGGGTTTAAAATTTCTAACAATTTTATTCCTTATTTTTTATTCCATACTGATATTTTTATATCCATCCCATGTTTTTGAAATGTTTCCCACATGGTATAAGGATGGGTAAGAGAAGTGAATATGTCATGAATATTTATATCATGAAAAAAAATCTTTTTTACTTTTAAATGATATATATTTTTGAAATAAATGGATATTGTTGTAGTGGTGTCCACTTTGTATAAATTAGAGTTTTTTATGCTATATCTATGGAGTAATTATAGAAAAATCTAAACCTAAAATGATCTTTGATGTGAATTAAATTAAAATTATTGACATAACTGAAGATTAAGTAATGTTTAAGTCTAGGGCCTTAAAGTTGGTATCAATGGTCAATTTAGACAACTTTAGGGATTATGAGTTTTTCTTAAACATCTGGTAACATTATATGTCTATTATTTTGGTTAAATTCTTGTTCTATAAATTTTTCAGATCAAGAAAATTCATTTACAAATAAAAGGAGGATTATCTCAAAAAACATTCCTATATCATCCCAATGACTTTCTTACAATAAATTTTCCAAATTCATGCATGGATGATTCAAAAAAAATTTCTAATATATAACTCACTAACATTCAATTGTATGAGATAACCAACACCTCCACTATACCTCAATACCATTGTGGATCATGGGTTGTTTTTTAGCCAATCATATTTTACCAATATTATCATATTAAAAAAATAATATTATCAAGGTATTTTTAGATATTTTAACTTATCACATGATTATGAATCATATTCTGATTTTGGAAAAGTAGTTGAAGAAGGGGTACCTTGAGTAACCAAAATATATTTTCTTTTTAAAAATAGTCTTTCATCACATACTTATGTAACTTTAAAGGGAATATTGATTGAATATTTAAAATAAAACTCGGTCTGAATGTTTTATAAAAAGCATGTATTATACAATGTTTTGAAATTATAAGTCATAGAAGATTATTTTCCCAAACTATTTCTCTATGAACACCCATATGTCCCAAGGTGTACAAGGTGTATTTAGAAAAATGAAGAATGTGATTTTGAAGAATCTCTAAATCACGGTTTCAATGCATAGAGATTATATCTATGTGAACAAAATGATGATGAAACCAGGTGGATAACATGATCAAGGAATGCTATTCTTTCTTTTGGGAATTGTTTTATTAAATCATTTTTCTAAGAAACAATATGTCAATATATATAAGACTTCATGATTTAAGATGTTTTGGCCATTATGAGTTGGGATGAAAATGAGAGGTATAAGACAAACTTTAAAAGATGGTTTGGGTTTTTAAGATTTTATCTCATATTGAGAGTATTTTTTAATAATGATATAGTTTTAGAAAAATTAAAACTTAGAGACTATATGACAACCCATCACATTAGACAAGGCTGCAGGAATCAGACCCACAACAGGAGTGTGACATGCCTTTATCACATACCACTAGCCAATGTGAAGTCCTAGGTTAGTATAACTTTATCTTTTTATTTAATCAATTAGATGAAATAATAAAGATTTGGTTTTTGGAACTTATGTTTTATCAAATGGATATCCGGGGTATTAGAAAATGATTTTGGTACTGATTGATAAATGTTATTATGGAAGATTTTCACTACTTTTGGAACCCTATATACTTATGTAAAATATAATACTGTGGGATTGTATTTGAAGAATAAAGGTAGAATTATTTTTGGAGAAATCTACGGTTTAATTATGGAATTATGTTGATTTTTGTTATTTATGGAAGGTATTAACCTATCATTGTAATATGTGATTTTAAAAATTACATTTTGGTATGATCCATTATCAGTGGTTTATGTTATTTTGAGATAAATTTTCAAATTTATCTTGGAATACTATGTTATCAAATCCTTATTAATTTTGGGATTTCATTTTATTTAGGATTATTCTGGGGAATTTTAAGGAAAGTTATTTATTGAATGGTCTTTGTTGAACTTTGGATAGTACTATTGAATTAATGAGATAAAAAGTAGTTTGTCTTTATTAAATGTTTTTTTTATTTTTGGAGATGTATTTTATGATATCCTAACCATATTTATTTTGTTTAATGTTTCAATAAATGATGAATAGATTATTATTATTATTTGGGGGATTATGTGACTCACTAGAAGATGATTCTAGTGAATCAAGTGTGACCAAATTCTTATGAATACTCATCATTTGAAGAAACCATGAGTTTGTGGTAGAAATTTATTAATGGATTAAACTATAATTTAAAATTAATTATGTTTCCTTATGTTTTTAGTCAATATCGTAAATAAATTCCTCAAATTTATGAAAAGGATTTAAAAAGCAGTTTCCATTTACATTTCCTCTTGCAAAATCAAAGATCATTTAACCCATCTAAATTTTTTGGTTTTCGTGATTATTAAATTTTCTCCGGTTCAGGTTTTCTATTACTCTCCATCAGAATAATATGTGTATTTTTTATTCCATATCTATTTTTTTATACATGGAATCCTAATATGTGTTATCTTGGGTGACCTCTGTACTTCTATTTCTTTCATTTAAAGTTGTAGTTTTATTAATCTATTTTCCAATGTGGGAATGAAATAAAAGTATTTGGAAGAGTCACACCATAGTTACGAAACCCAAATTAAAATTGTGAGGATAAAATTTATAAATGGTGGGATAATGTAACATCCCAAATTTTTAAAAGGATAGAATATGGTCAGTAGTATATATAATATACCATATTGAAAATAAGCATTATTATGCTACCTTATAACCTAGCTGTTAAAATGGAGGTAATGAACTATATTAATTTATTTATGAAAATAGTTTTTACACATTCATTTATATAATAATTTTGTTAACATTTATTTATAAATGAAAATAGAACACTTTTTAATTAAAAGGAAATGTTTTATTTGAAGAACTATTTAAATGAAAATAAGTGAGTTTATAAAATAATTAATTCAATATTTATGGATTTTATTAAATAAATATATATTATATATATTCAAATTAATGTTTAAAGTTAATGTTATATGTTTTTTAGACATTATATAAGTAAAAATTCTATTTTACATATAAAATGAGTATTTTTTAAAAAATGTAGCATTACCTCTTTTTGACGGAGAACCCATTTTAAATTGAGTTTTTTATACTTCTATAAGTTAAATTTGAAAAAAAATAAACTAACTATTTTAAAAAAGGACATAAAAATATACATTGGATGATTTTTTGATATTTTTATGATAATATTCATTTTTTCATGAATAATTAAAAATAATGCATTTTAATTCAAAAATATTGTTTCATCAATTTTTTTATAATGATAGAATGTACTTTTAATTTTTTAAAAGTTTAAATAAAATATTTTTTACAATTTAATCCAATTTAGTTCATTGGATTCAATTTCATGATGAAAATAGATAAAAAAACATTTAAAACTATTGGACATTTCACTTTAAAAACCCATTTTATGTTTTTTTACATAATTAATTTTAAATAAATGTTTCTAAATTTTGTGAATTTAATTTGATAAAATGGATTCTTATTAAGAAATTATAATTTCCAAATTATGTTATATGGTCAATTTATTATTTATTTATAAAAAAATTACCTTGTTAAAAAAAAATTACCCTCGAAAAACTAACATTTTGACAAGGGTTAAAGTTAAAAGATTAATATACGTAAAAACTACTACATTTAATGGTTGGTTGTGGTGTGTCTCAAACATAAACAGATTTTACAACATTAACTAGAATCCAATGTTTTGGAATTTAATTCCACCTCTATATGGAATTATTTTAATATAAATAATCAATAAATTAATACCTTGGACCCACCTCTTCCCAAGTATAAATACCACCTCTCCAACACTGTATTTCAACACAAGAAGACTTTAAGATCATCAAATATCTTTCCAAATCTATTCTCCTCACTCTCCCCATGTCCATGTTCTACTTTTCTCACAAAAAGACCAAATCCAAGGTCCTTAAGTGTATTTCAAGGAGAGTATATTCAAGAGGTAATTTTCTCATAATACCTCTTTTAATTTATTTATTTTTGTAAATTTTTCTCACCTCATTCATCCACTAATGAATGTTTACTATATAATCATGTATATACATTAGTTTTATGTTTCTAATGAAATCACTCATATCCATTTCACTTCTCACCTCCCGTTATTCAAATAAATGAAATTTTTGTCTAAGTTATGCCGATTAATAGCCTCCAGGAATAATGTTTTTTGTTCTTTTTTTCATTTACCCACATTCATGGATGGTATTAAAACCATTATTATAGTTAAATAATATTTTAATTATTATATAATATCCTATTTAATTTTTATGTTATTTTATATTTAACATACCTTTTTTCTTTCAATATTGTTTTTATACGATAATTTAGTTTGAGGAATTGTGGAATACCGCTCCATCCAAGATATATGGCTCATTCGCACTATAAATGGAATGTATAAAGTATTTTTTTATTAAAACAATGATACATATTTGAAATTAATATAATACTAGAATTATATTTTAATTCTTATACTTTTTATATGATAACTAAATTAAATTAGCATTCATGCGTATGTACGGCCTACGGTCTCCCGGAACAGTGCATTTCATTTATTATATCTAAATATTTTGGATTATTATAAATACATATATTCTGAATATATATGATATTTAAATAATTAATATATTTTCATATGGAGTAATGTTTACCACATGGACTATTTACATTAAAATAAATTCATTTTTGACTCATGTACCATATATTGAAAAAACATCTAACATTAACATAAATAATTATGAAATTTTTATAACACGGTAATGAGAGATATAAAAAGAATAATAATCTTGAAAAATGCTCTCAATCAAGTATAAATGAACATAAGTTTGTATTTAGGAACATAACGATTATACGAGAAGAGCAAGACTCAAGGTAAGGGAAATCATAACTCAATCTCCATTCATTGAGTTAAATATCCATGTCATTGTTTTCATTTTTCCAAGAATATGTGTGAATGACATATTGTTGTTTTAAACTAAATATACACATATATTGGGTGTATATATATTTTTCAAACATATTTATTTCATTTATTTATCTTTAATCTAATGACGTGCTCTTTTTTAGGGACTTTGTCTCAATCTCTTTTCATTGAGACATATTTTGATTTATACATGATATTATTTTATATGATTTGTAATCAACCAATTTGACTATTAATTACAACCCACTATTTTTAAAAGGAATAATTTTCCTTTATGTGTTTTACTAAAATAAAAATTAATGTTTCATTTTAATGTATACGGCAACAAGGACCATTCCGCCGCTGCGAGCATTATTTGATATTTGGCCTCCTCTATATGCCATAATGATTTTAAATGAAAAATATATAATATATAACCATTTATGTATTTCAGTTTTTAGAATGTTTTTTATAAAGTTTTTATTATATAAATATCATGAAATGATCTATTGTGATTATAATGTGGAAATGTTAATTTTTCTTTTTTCTTATTCTATGGGTTATGATTTTATTACTGTTCTTGGGAATTGTTTATCTATACATTTGGTTCCATGATAAACCGAGGGAGTGTGAGCTCGTGACATATCACCAATGCATTAGGTAACATGATTAAGGTAAATGTTAATGTTTATCCTAATATTTTTAGGGAGTATTATATTATTTGTATTCCAAACGTAACCATGAAGGTTACTCCATATGTAGCTATGAAAGCTACAATTTATGTATGATAATAATGCCCAATTTACCTCTATGATTTATGATTTTTTGATTCATATAGACATATTATTATTTCATGAGTTATGTTAAAGAGTTTATATTTTATGGGTGAAAAGTATAATTTTTTGAAAATGCTTTCATGGGTTTAAAATATTTTTTGGTTTAACTATTTTATTCATTATTTAATATTACTTATTGAGATTTTTTTTCTCATCCCATGTTTTAGAAATGTTTTCTATAGGGTATAAGGGTTCTTAAGATAGAGAAGAATTCAAGAATATTTTTATCATGAAAAATTAATAATGTTTACTTTTAAAAGTTTTATATTTGTAAATGAAATGGATACTATTGCAGCATTTTCCACGTTGTATAAATTTTTATTTTTTGTGTAATATCTACGGACAAATCCTCAAAAACTATAAACCTAAAATATTTTTTATTTGAATTAAATTTAAATTGTTTACTTAACTCAAGATTAATTAAATTTTAAGGCATAATCCCTAAATGATCTATTAATTGGACCTTTTTTGGTCTGCATAAAATTAATCACTTGATAAAATTTATATCATTAAACTTTCATACATTTCTCAATCCAGTATATTTTATTTTCTTTGTTAACTCTACCTATTTGTGGTATTTTATATTTAAAATGGAAATACACTAGATTATTTTACCGACAAAATTTTCTTTTTTATTATTCTTGTTTCATTTTGTGATATTTCTCTAGCTGAACCCACTAGGGAACTCTTATCCTAATTTTATACTATCACTTGATTTTATTCTTTAAATTTCTGCATGTTTTGAAATTTTATTTTCAAGATATGAACTTTTCATTTTCTATTGAGGACTTTGTCTAGTAATTTTATTTTAAAATAAAAATATCTCTATATTTGAGCTTTTAATATGTATTGTGTATAATTTGTTTTTCACCAATAGAGGAATTATTATTTTTACAATCTATATTTCAACAAATATTTCATTATAATACCTGATGTTTTATAATCCATTATTATTAATATTTTTTATATTATTATTTGTTTCTATAATTTAAAAAAATTCCTATTATTTCAAAAGGATGAAAACATTTTTTTAAAATTTTACTACAAGATATGTAACAAATTAAATACACATTATTCATTCATAAGTGTGACATCATAATAGTCGAACATAAAAAATTACTACATACCATGGAATATTACTCACCATTAATGAAGTACATCTATTTTGAGTGCATAAACCAATAGGGGAAAATAGATAAAAAATTATAAAATTTCATGATTTGGAAATATCCTAGAGCATCTTTAACTATGAGGATCACAAAAAGCCAATGAAAATCTATTACAAGGTAGATGATGGTAAAAGTAAAAAACTATTATGAAACATCTATAATTTGATATATGAACTCTTCTTTGCTATGTGAGAGTGGATTGCATGAATGATTTTATACGTCTATTTATGGGAATGAAATATGAACATTATAAATATGGTCATTGAAAATATGTTCATTGAAAATATGGTCATTGGTCCTATATCCTACAAGTATACTAAATTATTGTATTATTACGTGGTAAATTTAAAATAATATCACTCAAAATTAATTAAAAATATGATATTAAATTATTATAAACATATATATAAATATTAATATTTTATGAATATATATTTATAATAATCTTACAAAAATATGATATTTTTTATATAAAATTTAAAGAAATATTTTAATATCAATGGAGTAGTATAATTATATTTTATAATATAAATAATTTTTTCACTAGTATTTGTTAGACCACATTTAGTTTAAAAGTGAAATTTTTTATTTCAAAGAACTATTTTTTCTATGAATTGTACATGTAATCATAAAATATTTAATTGAAAAAATTTAAAATATTATATTTTTACTAAACTATTAACAATTTCAAATGATAAAATGATATGAAATAAATTAAGAACACTTAATGGTACACACATCATTTTCCAATAAAATTAGTTTCTCAACATCATTTGTATTTTTTCATTAGATATTAATTTATAAATTTTATAATCTAAATTAGAAACATATAACTGCATTTTTGGATTTATAATATAAATATGTTTTTATCATGAAATGTTTATATTTTTCATAAAAAATTGATTTTTAGGTGAATATAGAATAATACAAATTTTACTAATACTGTAAATTTTATAAGATCATTATATAAGAATAACAAGAATATTATTGAAACAATTTGTAATATAAAAAATATTGTTCCTTTAAAGATCACTATTTATTTTAAAACAATATGTTGATATATAGATCCCACACTTAACTTTTTATGAAATTTAAGTAATGTTTTAACAAAATCTTTTTTCATCTCTTTATATTATTATAATTTTCACATGGTGGAGTTAGGATTTTAACATCTTTTAATGTTAATTAAATCGCATTTTAATTAGAAAATCCATTTTAATGAAAATATAATTAATAAAAATGAAAATTTTAACATAAATATAAAACTTATGAAAAAAATTCACTTTTTATAAAAACATGTTTTTGGGCATTAGAGGTGATAATGTTAGAATTAATATTTTATAAAACTATAAATATTATTTGTTAAATTTTATTTAATATTTTGAATAAATAGGGTAAACTATATAATAAGTATAATTTTATTTTTATGCATTAAAAATAAATAATATAAGTATAAATTTGTTACCTCTATAAAAAAAGAAATGGAAAAAGGAAAAATCTACGAGTAAATAAAATTAATTATTTTAAACATATGTGGAAAAGTATTATTGAGGATTTAATGTCCTTACCCTTCCCAAACTCTATAGTTTTACACTTTTTATTCACATTTAAGGTGACACATGTTCTCTCTTTTATTAAAGTGTTGTTTGTGCCAAAAAATTGATTAAATTCAATTATAAAATTAACCACCACAAATATACCTATATACACTTCCAAATATCATTATTATTAACAAAAAATATATCAATTCTCTGACAACCCTCTACACATATGAAATAGGTATTGAACTATCTAGAATACCCAGCTGAGGTGCCTTAAGGTGGCGACTAAAAGAGGATATCCAAATTTAGAGGTAATATTTTCCACCACACCCACTTGATTACTTTATAATTCTACTATACTGACCTAAGGATTTGTAAACATATTATTAAATGATTATTAAAATAATTATACACTATATACAACCAAAGGATCTAACTGTTGTTTTTCTTTCGAATAATAAATACATAAAATAAAAACATGAAACAAAAATTAAACATCTTTATTTCAATCTCTAAAATGAAATCATAAATCCCTTCAAGATATTAAAACTACTTAGGGTAACCTAGAGAATATATAAAATTAAGGGGTAAGATAAAAAACCCAGTAAGGGAATAAGCATGATTACGTAGCATAACATGTGATTATAATGTATAACATAATATTTTCAAAATTATTTCTCAGGATTAATAACATGGGATAACAATATAATTAACCTGATATCATAAGATCATGTAAACATAGATAATGTGGAAGAAACACCAAACAAAACATAAGCAGAAGTTAAGGATAACTTCCAATACATCTTCTCAAGGTGGACAGAGTCCCGTCATGGATTAGGTTTACCACGTAATCCCATACATAATGTCTCATGAGAAAGAACATTTACCAAATAAATTAGATATATTTTTAGGTGAAAACAAAATGAAATTTTCATGATTAGTTTTGACAAAAAATGAAATCAATCATATATAAAAATAAAAATCATTACCCATGGAATAAATGGGTTTCAAAATCTTCCCTCATATCATAAGAAAATGAGTTTTTATTAATATTACAATGAGAAGAATTAATTAAATGTTATGGACGTTTATATAAGAGTAAATAATTATAGGAACCGAAATATGTAATTAATTAGGGAAAAAATATTAAACAAGAATGACATTAAATGATTAAGGAATTGAAATGTTCCCCATAATTGTGTTTGATTTTAAGTAAAGAATTTGAGAAATGAATATATGGAATGTTTTACCCCATAACAATAAGATTGGATGATATTTCCATATATATAAGAGACATATATATAGTATTTAGATGAAATTCATAACATAAAATGAAGAGATAATGTGATTTAGAGAGAGAATAGTAATAACCTAAATAAAAGGGTGGTTTAGTGGGATCCCTTATCTTTTTTATTATCTTTCTCAATACACATTATAAAATCCTATATAATAAATAGAGATATATTATTGATGTATTATATAACTATAATAATATATATTATACTATATAATGATTTTATTATAACATATTACCACCCGTTTAATAACAATTATTTAATTAAATCACTCTTCTGAGTGAGAACTACTTCATTTTTATGCATGTTTTGATTTGGCAGTTTCAGCCTTTATACATTGATTCTGGTTCAATCATCCACAAAATTATAAGCATGATATCTATATCATACATCGTAACTATATATATATATATTTAGATTCATCTGTAAAAGGCACAAATAAAAAAGAATTATACTGTTCTTATAGACTGTAGGTCGTACGTATGTAAGAACACTATTTCCATTTTTGATGGATGAAACAAAATAAAGTAAAATTATATTAAATGTTTAGAGAGTAAAAAAAAATTATATATTTATTAAAAAAATCATTATTACCATCTATGAGGGTTGGTGATAAAAATCAAATTATATGAGTTTGTGAGGGGGTTGTCCACCGTACATATGAATAAAATGTTTGTTTCCTATTAGAAACAAGAAGAGATAGATGTATGCGATTCAACTAACATAATAAAAAATTGTTATTTAGAATATAATTGTTTTATTATTTCATCATTTTGTAATAATATTTAAATGATGTAGTTAATGAAATAAAACTAAAACATTCAGTTAAATACTATACCTCTTATTCGTACAAATTCATTTTCTTGATACCTTTAACTAAATTAGGTTTTTATTATGACCAAAATAAGAACTCCATAATGTGGGTATAGATGTTAGGAAGGTATTTTGTTAGGTATTGTGCAATATAAATTTCCTTTTATATTTGAAGAAAAGAGGATATAGGGATACCTTTTATAAGTTCGGGGAGAAGAATTCTTGAAATTACATTAAATATTAAATATTATATATTAATTTTTAGATAAAAAAGAGAAAACTGATATAATTTAAATATTTGATAAGGATGGGTTATAATACTATAAACTAATTTTTTATATGTCAATATTATGATTATTACACTTATCTCTTTTATTTAACACTTGTTAGCCCTTTATGATAGTTATCACGATAATAAAAATTTTACTCTTTAGGGGTCAATATAGATACTATAAAAGAAAAATACGAATATTAGTGGACCATAGTTGGTATATTAAATATATTTTAAATCAATTGTATAAATCTTTTATTTTTAGGAATTTTAAATCATTTAATGTATTAATATTTATTATAAAATAACATTAATTTCATTTTTCAAATGATTCATTTAACATTACTTTCAAAAAAACATAATACTAATGAAATTATAATATAATAAATTAAATACTTTATACTATGTTATTTTAGTCAAAAAAAATCATTTAACACAATAATTTATTCAAATTTTATTATTTTTAACAACATTAAAATCATTTATTTTATTTTTATATTAATTTTGAAAATATCCTCTCGACATTACATAAGCATTTATGTTAATTATTTAATTACTAAAAATCTAAAATAAACATACATGATAAAAAATATTTTAACATGAAAATAAACTTTTTATAATCAAGTATAATTTAACATCCCATTACCGTTGTTCAGTTATTGTTATTCTTTATCATTAATCTCCTATCATTTGGGTGTTTTCATGACTTTTTAGATTTTTTTGGAGTTTTGTAAAGGGAAATTCACCATAGAGGAGGAGGGTTATGGATTAGAGTGATATTGAATGAAATTTGGACAAACAAACAATAGTGTATAATTTCCTATGACATTTCCAATACTAGCATAGTTACGGTGTATGGACTTGCAAGCAGCATGGAGTCCAAGGATAGAGTATTTGATGCCAATTCCATTTTGGGCATAGATTCGGAATAAAAAATCTTGATGTATAATATGGATTTTTTATTGATATTAAAATTATATTATATATGTGATTTAATGAATTGGATATTTCATGGGGCTTCGATATGGATTTTTTGATGCCTCATCCATTTCAGGCACCACAACGGTGTGAATAGACAACTGCGGTGTAGGGTGTGTTTGGGAAGCTCTTCCAATTTGGGGGTCGTGGAAGCATGGGGTGTGGGATATAACATAAGATTACCCAATGTTTATAATATGTGGGTATGTACTACATTGTAGATATAAGATCACATTGGAATTGGGGTGCGTACACTATAACCTCATGGACTACATTGTGGTCTACCTATTTTTTATCCTTTCTATATCATGGTGAAGGGGGTTTTTCTATATCTCTTTTCATTTCTAGTGATTATAATCCAAATATAATATATTTTACTCCAAAATAACCCATTATAACCTAATTCCACTCTTTGGATTTTGGGATCTCCCTAGAGTTGTTTTGAATCATTTAACCCCTTCTCTTAGTGGATCAATGTGCTAATTAAAAAAATCATCTTCTTGTATGTTCTTAATCTATTGGAATTCAATATCTCCTAATGTATTGAAACATTATTTCTATAGGATTTAATGTACATTTGATTCATTAAGTCATGGATAGTAAATGTGGAATTGGGGATCGGGGATCTTTTCTCACCTTTATCGAGATCCCTCTTCTTAGATTCAGTGATCACCATCAGAGGAGACAGTTCAAAGATTCATTGTGTTTGGATTTGAATATATTTCAACTATATGGTTATATGATTTTAATTCTTCTTTTAATTAATTTTTTCTTTAAATATTCCTAGATATACATTTCTTACTTTTTAAAACATGTCATATGGAAGTGAATCATGAATTTCCTTATGAAAATATATCTGATCCACTACTATCTGAATTGAAAATATAATGGATAGATATTAAAAAAATATTTTATTTATAGTAGTGTTATAAATTTATGAACACCATGTTATTTTTTTAGTTCCTTTTGGAATTATTTTTTTTTTTTTTGCAGAAAGTGAGTTCTTAGACCCAAATTTGATTTCTAATGTGAAATATTATTATTTGAATGAAATTGGTTATTATATGTAATTATTTCCACATAATATTAAATTATTGAATTTGTGAAATGAACGAAAGACCTATTGGAATAAATTTTCCACTTTTTTTAAAATGTGAATTCATCAGTGATTTGAAATGAGTGATAGTTAACATGAAAAAGGGATGTAATCCCATGTTTTGAAATGACATTGATACTACTAAATTATGAGAATAATTTTGAATGAATAATTTTTGATTTGAAAGAAATTATTTATTTAATGACCAATTTTGGAATTTTTGTGTTGATTTTTAAAGGAGGTGGGGATGAAAACACATTTTTTATTGCTGATTTGAATAAAAGTTTTTGAACTGAAATTCATGATGCATAACAACTCGATTGAACTTTATTATAATCTGATATTGTGATTATCCTTCAATATTACATACTTGATTATTATACATACCATTAATGGGGGTTAAAAATGGTATTATTCAATTGAGAAAATTTATGGTTCTAGAGTAACAGGTGAACATAGTTTGACTAACATGTTGAGTGCATGAGACCATGATGTTGATGAGGTGGATTTTCATTCGAATACACATGACCTGATTTTATTACTCATATAGTTTTACTATTAAAGGTAATGTGATATTCTAAAATATATGACCTATATTTATTCTTTTCTAGCAGACTGACACCCAATTTGGTTGATTTTTAGAGAAAATGAATGGTTCAGGTAATATACACGCTTATAGAAAAGTGGGTGTTTGTGGACATAGTTTTATTTAGACTGATAAGAATAGATATAATACCACCAATTAATCATGATTATTTTTTATTGGATATTATATAGTGGATTCACAATCATATCATGGTTATACTGATTACATTCATATTTTTTTATACTCAATACATAATAAAATTTGATGTCACTACTTGGCACAATAGTTTCCTTGTTTGATTTATTACTGCTATTGTTTGATATATTTATTAAGATATGACACCATGAACATATTTTATTGAATCATATATAATTTTATATCAGGTTCATGTTCATACACTTCTTGATGATCAATCTATGGCTCATGAAATGGGGTTCAATGCCTTTCAAGAAAAGTTTTGGTTCTCAATTGATGATACGTCTTGTTTTCTAAATCTAGTTTGATAATTGATTTTGAAACATTTAATGTTCTATTTCTAAAACCATATTTTATTATAAAATTATTGTGATGGATTTACATTCTTATACTAAAATATAATGACTTATACTCACTTTACTATACACCTCTTTTAGCATATATGTAACACCTTATGATGTAACTACATAAAATGTAAGGTGAAATCGTACACGGGTCTGTAGTTCACTCCCTACGTATAACATTTAGTTATTCAACCTTTATATTTTTTTATATGGTGTTCATATTCTCATCATCATAATTTTTTGGTAGATTCTTGGTTGGATGACGGTAGGTGACTTTGGACATAGTGGGTGGTCATGTAATACCTGGAGGTAGGATTATTTAGTTATGTCTTACGTTCAATTTTTGTATTTTCTTCTTATATCTGATATGGATGTATTGATTTATTTAACTGATGATGTTTCTGTAGTGTAAATTTATAAATTTTAACGTTTATTATGCAATAATTCATCCCCAAATCATGTTTTTATATGAAAAAGTGTTTTTACCGGCCTATGGGGATCGTGAACTATCATTGGGTTAGTGAATAATTAGTTTAGACATCATTTCAGACAGTACCCTGTGTTGGATAGTTACAAATGGTATCAAAGTAGGTACATTATTTAAAAACATAACATTCTAGGAATGGAATTATTATTTTTGGGTTGATTTATGCTAAAATAAAATTAAGAACATATCATAATTCAATAGGTAATCATGAGTGGGTTCTTGATCCCCACTAATTCACTATAAGACATCAGTTAATAGGGAAATTTGGGACTTGAGTCTTCATTTTTAGTTATTATAATACTAATGAAAAATGATATTTAGCTACTTAATGAGATTATATTGGATTTTGTGAATTTCTTATGATTTTTGGGTTGGAATGGATTGATAAATATATCCACACTATGACTTCATGGTGTAGTAAAATATGAGGAATCAATGTGATTAATCTATAAGTTATTATAGGAACATTTTTTGTTGTGGGTTATTAGTTTTTTATCCCATGTGACTAAGCCATGACAAAATATAATCTAACCTAAAGTTAGGGCCCTATTCTTGTCTTTCCAATGTTAATTCACTTGTGTGATGTTATTTTCAAGGGTAACAGATATGATTTGATTATTTCTATTGTTGATTTTTCAGTTTTCATCCCTTTTTGATGATTTTTTATCCCTTTTAAAAACCAAATTGTGGATCAAAACAAGCATAGTTGATTTCTTTGAGAAATTTTTCAACTACCCGAATTTGACTTTTATGAAATGTTTTGTTTGGGAAACTAATTTAAAATATTCTTTTGTGATGTGACAAAGAAATGTTTTAGGAATAATTTTTTTATTGAGTTTAAAATGGAAATGGTTTTAAAAATTAGTGAAAATGCGATTAGTGATTTTGAAACCAATACAGAATTTCAATAAGTTGATAAATTATTTTTTAAACTATGATGGATTTATATAAATATTTCACATCTAGAAGAAAAGTATAATGTTTTATAAAAAATAAAATCTTCTGTGTTTTAATACTGATAACTTTTTGGTAAATGTCATTTTTGAGTTTTTAAAAATATTTTTAATTGTTCGCATTTTGTTTTAATTTTGAGTTGGTAAACCAGTGTTTCATGATTCCTAGATATTTATCCCATTTTCCACTATAGATATATTTTTTTGGTGGTATATTCTTCAGTGTAGTTCTTCAGGTTATCCATATGTGATATCTTATGTTCAAGACACTACCCAAAATTTGAATCGAGTGGTGGAGCTAGAGACTTTTAATATTTTAGAACCCCTAAATTCCTTCTTCAATTATTATAACCTTTATTAGGGGTGTGAGTAGGTTTCCCATGAAGAAATCAAGTGGATCTAAGAAGTTTATGTTTTTTTCTCTTGAAAACCATGATTCTATGAAGGTCATGTCTATAAAATACTTGTTTGAGGAATCATACTATGAATGGTGGGAAGTGATCATTTCCTCTTATCTGCATGGAAAAATTTCTTAGTAATTTTTTGAGTATTTATTCATTTAGTGGCTGTATCTTGAAGAAGTGATTAAAGAGATTTTTTTTTATCAATTTGATTTTAGTGTAGGTATGATTTCGGTCAAAGACTATGCTAAGGAATTCTCATGTTTGGAATGTTTATTACATAATTTTATTGGTAATGGGTCTATTCAGGATGTATGTTTTTAAAAAGGTCATCACTGAGACCTTAGAGATGTTGTCTCAAGTACCTTATTGACTGCTTATCTGATTGTGCTTAAAAGGGCCTCTTCATTTGATACAGAGCTAGAAAGGAAAAAAAGTTATTAATGCCTTTTTTAAAGTTGATATAAGAAAATATATCCATCTTTTGAACCATAGATGTTGTTTGAGCATAGAAAATCTAATTTGGGAAAGAATATTCATTTCATATGTTTCTAGTGAGGAACACCATTTCATTCTTTGAATTCATGTTTCAAGGCTCTAGGTGTTTGTAAATGGTTTTTCCAATTGGGTTACCCTAAGATGTACTGTAATTTAGGGTACCAAAAGTGGAAGTTTTGGTCAAGGATCGCCAAAACCTAACTATAGGGGAGAATATGATTAATGATAATATTGATCCATCTATAGTTCTTAAAGTGAATCCTTTCATGTATTGGTGGAGCTTCTTGTCTTGTTTGATGTTGACCCAACTTGATTTTTCTAATATTTGAGTATAAACCATTTGAATTTTCTTATTTTGGTTCTTATGTATTTGAAACAATGCTATCTTGGTGGATTATATATTTTGAACCTTTATTTTTATCATGATGGTGATTTCTTTTCATTAGATCTTTATAGTTTTGTCTTATGTATTTTCACATTAGAATAGTTAACATTCATCTTAAATGGTTATTAATTCTTGTTATCCTCTTATTTTCAACTTTATAGATAGATATCATCTTGATTTCATGGATGATATACCTTTTAATAGTTTAGTGTTCTGTTTGGGCATTGACCTTTTTATCTTGAGATCTTTCTAGTGGGATATGGATAGACCCTGGGGATGTACTTGGGTAACTAGGATAATATGGATATATGATGAACCAAACACCTAAATGAGTTAGTGGATGATTTTATGATCTCATTGAAGCATTATGCTTAGTGATAGTAATCCTAAGATACCATCATGTACTTTTCCAAGGAAGAAAATATTTATAGTCCTATTCCTTGCTTATGGACATTTGATCAGAAATGGGGTTTAATAACTTTTTTCCTTTAGAATAATTGATTTTTATTATGGTGTTGTTCATTTAAGAGTTTGATTTATTCTCTTATATTACCCTCTATATTCCATGATTTTATTCTCTTTTTTTGGTAGAAGGTACATGTTGTTCTCTTACTACATCATTTTTCTAAATCATTAAATGGTGGGGAGACCTATGATTGGTCTCTAGTTCATTATGGTTTTTAAATGGTTTCTCCTAGTGATATCAATTATTGTTTTAAGACATGTTGATCATTTAATTGTGCTATTTGAATATTTTTAGTCAAGTCTAACATCTATTTTTAGGACTTTCTTCCTCATGAGATGAGCGAGGGAGTAATGTTTGAATCATATTTTCTTTCACTTAGAGTGGAATCTTTATGGTGAAACAAAACTATTTTCGGGAGAATGTAACATCTTATTACCAGCATTAATGTATTTTTATTCATTTTCTTATATCTCCTAATGTTTGAGAGACTTTCTAGAGTTTTTGGAATTATTTTGAGTTTTGTACAAGGGACACTATGTAAAAGAGAATTGTCCTGTTGTAGAGTAATAGTGGTTGGGAAATAGAAAACCCATCTAGGATGTAAAGATTTTTATGCATCTCCCAATTCTATCATGACTATAATGTACGGAATTCATTAGAGCATGGAGACTTGATATGATGCTTTTAACACCCCTTTCATTTGTGGAACTAATATGATATGTAAAACAGAGTAGTATCACAATGAATTTTGATGCCTCTTCCCATTCAATTATTGTTATGGAGCATGGAATTAGTTATGGCGTGGAACAATGGGATTGAGTTTTTGATTCTATTTCAATTTTCAGCACTATTATGGCATGGATGGATGACTACAACATGTGTTATTTGGGTTCCTCTACCAATTTGAGGGTTGCTAAAACATGGTTTATGGGCTATTCCAAATACTTAGCTCAAGAAAATAGGATTTCAGTGTGGTCTACATTGTTCATCCATGGGAAGTTAAACCAAGGGTCACTATGGAATAGCCTTATAAACTGTACTATGGTCTTTCTCATTTTTATCCTTTCTTATGTGGCCATGGGGGGATATGACATAGTGATTTTGTATTTACAGTGTTTAAAATCCCAAGACTCTCTATTAAATTTCATACGCATCCTATTTGAACCTAATATGGCTCTTTCCATATTTAGAGCTCTCAAGGGGTGTTTTTCTATCCAAAATCCTTCTACTAATGGATCTAAGTGTTGATAGAATTTATGATCCCCTTAAATTGATTTCTTTTTCTATTGGGCTTCAAACTATCCTATTCTATGGATCTATTCTTCCTCTCTTCTATGGTGGACTTGTTATTTTTTGGATTAGGTATGGTAGATGTGAATTTATTAATCTTGGATATCTTCTCACTTTTATCAAGATCCATCTTCCTTGATTTAATGATCTCCATCATTGGAAACACATCTATAAATTGTTGTGGTTGGATTTCAAAATACTACATATAGATGTTTTCTATGGTTTTACTTACTATTATAATTCATTTTTTCTAAAAAAGATTCATAGATATGTGTCTCTTACATTATAATACATGTCCTATCAAAATAAATATTTAATTCTATCATGAAAGTCTACTAGTTTCTATTATTTATGTATTAAACATGACATGGATATATTTTATCATGATACAAATTCTTTTCATAGTTTTATTAATTAACTAATTCCATTTTGATTTTGATTTATTTTCAATGATATTTTATGTTTGTTTTTTTGGATAATTATAGCTTTGTGAAGGTTTTGATTTCTAATGATAAATGTATTTATATGAATGAAACAATTTTATATATGTAATTATTTCAATAGGGATTCAAAAATTTAAATTTTTAAAAATCTCAGATCCCTAATTGAATAAAATTATTCTTTTAGAAAAATGATTATTATTGAGTTTTGGAATGAGTGATTGTTCACATGGGAAAAGGGATGTAAAACCGTAATTTGAAAAAAAATTTAGTTTCATAAATGTTGTGACTTACTTTGGTTTAAGGATGTTTGGATGATAAACTTATTATTACATTCACAAAAAAATACCAAATAGTGTCATAATTGACAAAAAATGAGTTTTTAAAACAAATACTATATTATTAATTGATATAATATTTCTAAAAATATAAGTTTAAAAAAAGGACATATATAACGAAAGATACATAAATAATGAACTGCTTAGTTTTCTCATGGATTTTCATAGTATGTTTGTTAACCATTTATTATAATAATACAAGAACACGTGGTAAAAGTTAAACTATTTAACTAAGAGTTAAATCTAAATGTTATGGATTATATGGTGACATAAACCTATCTAAAACCTATTGGTTTAGAGGATTTAGACCCAACCCACCTAGACTGGAAATAATTCAATTTTGAGACATCATAAACTGAATATGATTGTATAATAAAACAATATTTCAAGCATTTCTTAAGGTGACCCACACCTCTCTTATAAAAGTGTACATCCCCTTATCTTAATTTCATGCCTCCAAATAAATTCATCTTGGCCAAAACTTGCTCAAATATCCTTCCAACTACACTCACTTTGACATATAGTCCTTAATTTGATCAGAAATCCAACCTAAGGAGCCCTTTTGATCAACTCAAAAGGAAACACCCAAAGAAGAGGTAATAATTTCACCACCTCTTTCAATGTTCTTTTCTTCATCAAATTCATCTTTCTTTGTTGTTTCCATACAAAAATAATAAATCTAGTACCTTATACATATTGTGATGTTATTATAATATGATACAACCATATTCATTATTCTATCCATCCTATGAACGACAAGTCACCATATGGGTGTACGTACGACTTTCCATCTCCACGTCGTGGTGTAGTTTGTTATTCAAACACTTTCATTATTTGGATGGGTATAATAATGAGTACAACTAGTGTAAATAATAAATATAACATAGTAATTATTCTGTATATATGGTATACCATCAAATTTCATACAATTTTAACATCAATAGAATGATATTGTCGCTTGTGTATACGTACAAATTACTGTCTCCACAAACGCAATGAGATTCATTCCCCATCGTAACCATTAAAGAATAATATTAATTTTTTAAATAAAAATATTGTTTATGAACTGAATATAATTTTGAATATGAATCAAATATATCCTATCCATATCAAACATGACTTATGTTACAAAACATATAAAGGAAAATGAATCAGTTAACATATGAAACAATGATACTACTAAAATATTATTAACAACAAAATATTAGAAGATCATATATGAGAAAATATTTCTGTATGTGATTCTTATATAATTTAATAAAAAATATTTAATTATTATACAGGAGGTTATTGTACCCTCTATCATTTAAAAGTACATGGTAAGGGTTATTTCTACAATCTCTTCATTGTCTGAGGTTGTTTATACGTGAGTATCTACTGGGACCTCTTTATCATCCACATCAATGTCCCTTAAAAATGTATCTCAAAATTTTTTTACTATTTCCAATACTATTGGTTAAATTAATTTATACCCTTGTTTTACTTTTCATAAATATTTTATAAAGAAATCATTCTTTCATTTTCCAAACAAGGTCCTTTATGACATTTGTGACAAAATTAAGTGAAAAATTGTTTTTAACTTATAAGATCAGTGCAGCTATTTTCCACCATTATAGAAAATTCAATGCTTCCATTACTATTTTATAATAATATTTTCAAAATAAATGTTTTCTTTTATAATTATGTTACTTGTAAATGATTTCAAAATAGAAAGATATATTTCTCTCAAATATTTTTGATTTCATCTATGTCAACCTCATTTGATGTATTTTACACTTTTTGAAGTTGATTTACTATGATACAATATTCCATCTTGTATTTAAGGTATTTTGATATGTTTTTCTATGGTTGTGTTATTTTTATACCATTCATGGTTTATAGTTAAAGTATTAACATTTCTTATACTAGTTTTAATACGAATATGTATGTTATGTTTCATCCTTTTCATGTGAAGAATGAATTGGACTATGTAAGTGTCAGGTGGAGGCTGTTATAGCTCCTAGATGCATCGGTAGGTCTCATGAGACAAACAAGTGTCTTGGTAAAAGTCGTTGACAAAATATTATTTGTAGTTTTGGCAAGAGGCCTTGACTATGTGTTTATGATTTCTAACATTCTTCATTCCAACATTATGAAATTGGCTATTATTATTACATGTGATTATTCTACAAGTAGAATATCCATTTGAATAAGTAAATGGAATTTTTGATTTATCTTTGTCATATTATACTGAAATATAAGTTTAAAAGTCTTGTGTTTTAGTTTTATACATTGCCTTCAATTTTTATGCTCATTTATGAAGATTTACGCTATATTGATATCCTTTCTGAACACATGAGACCACCCCTTTCTATGTTTAATTATTCCTAGTATGAGAAGAAGTATATTATGACTGGCCTGCTGGTATAGTCTATGGAATATGTATGTGTTCAAAAGATACATAATATTATTGTTTTTCATTTCATAATGTAATGCAAAACTTATGTTTGTATGTATCAATTCAAAGACTACTAATCTAATTAGTCGATCTAGATTTTATCGCTTGTTATCATGCCAATGTTATGTAATAATGCACTGACACTAGGTAACATAGGTAGGGGAATTATATAAGGGTTAATATCTAATGTTTCTAAACATATGATGTATGAAATTTTGAAGGTAAAATATCATATTAAATATATTTAAAAATTATTAGTCCCCCAACATAAATCAAAAAAAGCATAATTTAATCATTAAGTGAAAGGATTTTATTGTTTTACCGAAACAAATCATGTGAAATTTAGTATTTATCTAAGTATATGAGAATAATATAAGTGATACATATCTAAATAAGAATAAAATATATTGTTTCTTTTAAGGATAGAACATTGATGTAAAAATCCTTATAATATCCTATGAGGAATGTTGTGGTATGTGATATCATTCAAATGAAACATGATTTTACTCACACAGATGATTTTGGTGAAAGAGAAATGGACATTTGGAATACATACAAGTTTAAAAGTAACAATTTGACAAAGATACAAGAGTTGTTTTATGATGATGTTTATGTGAATATATCATTTGGATCTAGTAAAAATATGTGATACTTTATTGTATTTAATGGTATTTATAGTAATATAACATGGATAATTTTAATCACTCATGTGTAACAGGAGTTCAATAGAATTTCTCAGTATTGAATTAATAAAATGAAAATTCTGGGGATGAATATTCTAAATTTCATAACATATACTATCGTGATTATTAAAATCAAAAAAATGGGAGGCTATCTTGGGGAATAGAATATAATAAACAATGATTTCACACTTAGGATTGCTAAAATTAAATTTTGGTTTATTATAGGTAATCAGATAACTAACTACATGTATTTAAATATTACTCTTGAGAAATATATAATAGAATATTAATGGATACAGTATTAAAAATGGTCCAAATTTCTAATTTAGATATTTTTTTAAATAAATATTAAATTAACCTATATGATATGTGGGTAATAAGAATCTAATTCTGATGTAATTTTCAATAATTGAAATTATTTTCTATTACCACAAAAAATATAATTAGAAGGATATTTATTTTCATGGAGAATAATTGATATTTCTTTTATATTGTTTGGAGATAAAATTATACGACTCTTTAAATAATCCAAATAGAAATATTATTTATTTATAAGTAATCATTATGGTTTAATAGTAACATAATTTTAAATAAAATATTGAAAAACTCTAGAGGATGGTCAATAAGTGTTTTGTATATCATGGAGAGAATATGTGGTTCATATTGATTTTAAAGTGGAAAATGATTATGTACATGTTGGCGTTGGATCAACAACTATATAGAGGAAGAGAAGTACGGTAGAAATCGATAAGTGAGATATCACATAATATTATATGGCAGTAGTAAAGAAAAAGAAAATTATGTATCTTTAAAAAACTCAGTCTCACTAATATTGATCCAAAATGATTTGAGAAGGCTATTTAATATGAGAATAATATAAACGAATAGACCAAGGGAATGAAAAAAATGAATATCTATGTTGGGTGATTATTTCCAGGCCAATAGACTAGAATGTTATTAAGACCTAATTGGTATACCATAATAGACATAATAAATATGGTATCAATTTTGATGATCTATTTTTCTAATATATATGTTGGAAACAATTTGATTATTCTTGACTATAAAAATGAAGATAATTATCATAGTTTTCATTATAGGTATAAAATATATATTTCTTACTTGATTAATTAAAATAGTGGGGTATGATAGAAACACATATGGTTTTTTCCAAGAAGATGTGAATATTTTCTCTAGTTAATTAACTAACTATATGAGTTAAATCAAGAAACATGATCATGTTATTATTGACAAGTCAATACATAACAATGATCAATATTCAGTGAAGAGGATTTCATCATAATGTTAATACAAAAAGTCTCGTGGTCATAAAATCATGGTTCCCATATATATATACATGACATAATAATTATTTAATCAAATAAATCATAATCTAATAAATTTAAAAAATTCATTAACTATGAGTTGTAAATGTCATTGTTTATATAGTTTTAATTTATCATTAGTTTTTAGGTTTAATAATGATGTTATAAAACATTTATCTGTCCATTGTAATATAATAATGTGGATTTGAAAATATTATTAACAGAGGATTCTACTGAAATGAAAACAAATGTTTCTTCTTGATTATATTTATCATGGGATGAAAATGAAAAGGTGGTCAATATAATAGAGTATATTAAAATAATTTGGATTCTATTGTATATTATAGTGACAATATATTCCATTTTTTACACTTTAATCCCCATCATATCAAATTTATCCCAATCGTACCCACTTGCAAGATTTAAATAGAATAGTACATTATATTAAATTTTAGATGGATTTTTAAATGTGGCCAAGTAAATAAACACATAAAAATATTATATATATATATATATATGAATATATATTTATTTTACTTAACGAATTATTGGGTGATAACATCATGTAATGAAATTATTCTAAGAATATTATATATTTCTGGGAATTTCATGAAATGGGATTGAATTTAATTGAGTTTTATATATTTTGAATACATTATGGACACTTGTTTGACTAATCAATTATTATGGATGAAGCAACAACTAAATGATATAGGTGTTCATATAAAATATTCTATTATTGTGCAGTGTGATAATTCATATTTATTAATCATTGGAATAATATTATCTATCAATTAAGGATAGATCATATTATGATAAAATAGAAAATTATTATGAAAAAGTATGGAAAATTATTCAATTTGTCTGATTATAATCCTTATTTAATTAAGGATGTAGATATTATGAAAAAAGGATTTTCGGAGGATATGTTTAAGAGGAATCAATTCCCTATTTGCGTTGATTTTGCTCCCTATGCATAAACTAGTTGTATTCTTGGCCCCCTACTCTACAATGTGTGTTTTATATTTTCTCATTTTCAATAATATGCAATTTAATGACCTTTGTGTTTTCTGAAAAATAGATTAATATTATTAAATAATATTTTTAAAGTAATAAAATCAATGGGGGTGTAATTAAAAAAATGATAAAACAGGACAATGATTAATTGTATAATCTTGATAATAAAATGGGTATAAAAAATGTGTTTATATTATATTTCAATCACCTATTAGTTATTGGGAAATATAGTGTTTTTAAATAATTAAACTATCCTGATAGAATTTTTTCTCACTCTGGAAAAAAATTATATGGGATTAGTTCACATTCTAAAAAAGTAATTTATTTCTATATGGAATTACAAATAGATAATTATGTTTTAAAATGAATGTTTAAGAAGTATTTCTATTATGTGTCTATTATTCGTTTTCAAATAATTATTTCTCAGATATGTGACTACGATGTTTGATGTTTTGTCAATAAAAATAATAATGCATGTTGTTAGTAAAAATCCATATATTGAGTTTTTTAATATTTTGGGTTGTATTTTTCAAATTCATATATTGATTGAGATCCAGATCTGTGTTGAATTTTATACGTTCATAATGTAATGGTTTTTGATGTGTTAAAACTTTTTCAATTTTTTTGAATATTATTTTTAACGATATTGTTTTCATGAAATTATTTCACACACATGTTAAAATAGTTTTTGAAATAATCTCCAACAATATAGATGATGATGAAACAATGTCAGAGATGTTATCATACAAATTTTTTTGAAGTGGTGTTGATAATATAGTTATTTAAACACTAATAATTTTTTTAGGTTTTACTTATAAAAATGGAAACATTCTTTATTGTAGAGGATGCGAATTATTTAGAGAATGTTCTGATTGAAAATCACACAGTTTTTGTAGAAGAATTATGTAGTTATATTTATTTAATGAATAATATTTTGGGATATATATTATTTCATTGAATTGTTTCTACATGAGAAAATTATTTTCATGAAAGGTTATATAGGAATAAAATTTCCACCAAATGTGGCAGGATTATTTCAACTAAAACAATATACCATGAATTTTTGTGGTAAATTGGAATTCCTCATATTAATGATTTGTGAAATTAATGACACACAAAGGCTATTGTAAACAGTAGTTCAGTTTATTTTAAACATTTATTCATTATTATTGAATATAAATGGATTTAAATCATGTTAATAATTTTTAAAGTATCATATAATTTTTTTAATATATGGGGGATAATAAGTCTAATCTGAATATACAAACAACAATGTCCTTTTGTAAATTTTCCTAAATCGATACATCATCGTGTGAATTTTCCTTGGTTATCAGATAGTTTGATCTAACCAAGTAATCATGTTATATAAAATGAAATAATTCAACTCATTTAAATACTAATGTTAAATAAAGAGATACATGTGTTTTGTCTCATAACATAATAAGAGAAATAATATAATTTTTTCAAATTCATATACTGTAAATCACCCCCACTAAAATTATTCTTTCTAATGCTAATATAAATTTTTCAAATTATAATGGTGGATGAGGTGTTGTTCCTCCAACCCCTATTCACTATTTAATAAAACTAATAATAATCTATAAATGCGAATATTTTATCCCAAAGACTCTATAACTTTAATTTAATGTAAAAGAAATTAAAATATATGAGGATATGTGAAAAACAATAAATAAACTGAACACATCATAAAAAAAATAACTTTTTCATTTTTAATAATGGAGAAAATAATGATCATAATCCTACACAATAATTTTATAAACTCATTAATATTTATTTGTTTATCTATGAAAAGATGAAACCATTGATGTTTTATATTGTGAATAGTCATTCTTTATTAGTGACTTCCTAGATGAATAGTATTAAATAACTCCCAATCAATTAAGGGAAACATAAACTAAATATATATATCATTTTAAATTGAATGAATATTTTTTAACACCCCTATGTTTTATGGTTTCCCGTCTTTTAAATATTAATTTAATCTCTTCAATAGCTTATGTTCCATAGAATACTGAACATAAAAAACTCCAAAATATTATTATTTTAACATGGACATTATAAACAAGAAATTAAATTTAATGGAATGAATATTACTAACCAAGTTATGAAATATATAATTTTACAAATAAATTTTAATTTATTAATTAGTTATTTTTGAATATGAGTTTAATTTTTAGAAAAGTCATTTTTTTCTTCAAATATATGTTTGCTTTAAAAAAGAAATTTTAATAAATTTATATGATAAAAATATATAATTAATATTTGAAAAATATAAAAAATTTATTTCCTAAAATAAATTTTTTTTTGGATTTATAATCTCAAAAAAAAAATCTCTTTATTATTTTTTGATATTTTCCTGAAGTGTTTAATTTTTCACTGAATAGTAAAAAAATTCTGATTTTTATAACTCTCATTTCCACTATATTTTAAGGTAATTTTATGATTTTAAAATAATATTGTTGAAAATTATAAGCATTTTAGTTAAATATAATATAATTATTATCATTTAAAAATATATTTAGACCTTATATTGGTATAATTAATTTTTTTAAAAAAATACATTTTTTCAAAAAAAAATTTCGTTATGTTTGATGGTGTAATTATAAATTAATATTTTTATCCAATATGTTTGGAATTTTTAAAACATAATTCCATATTTGGTATTAGTTGGATAAAATTATTTTATAAGTATGTTTTCAATTATGGGCATAAAACATTACGGTGGAAAAAAAATTTACCACAACATTAGTAAAATAATGTTGCGGGTTAAAGTAAAATAGTTAAAATAATAAATACGTAAAAACTAGAATAAAAATGGATGTATTCTTTGTTTCTATAATTAAACGTGTCCATAAGACATTTATTATCTCCCATGTTCTTTGGAATGAATTACACCCCAATACAATTTTCTTTAAATATAAAATATTCATTCTTTAATCACTTAAACAACCCTTTATCAAGTATAAATACCACACCTCACCTTCCACATTCTCCTCACATGATGTGATTCCATTTAAATATATGAAAAACCCTAATCTTCTCACTCTCTCTATATTAATGTTATTTTATTCTCACCCAAATACCAATTCCATGTTCTTTATGGGGTTTTTTGAGGATGTGATATTAAAGAGGTACGTTTCTCAGACAACCTCCCTCAACATCTTTGTATTTTTATATATTTTCATCACCTCCTTCTTATATAAAGTTATAATTACTCTAGTATTATGTATATACTATAGTTTTATTTTTGTAATGTAATATATTATACCTATCCATTTTATTAGATCCTATTATTAAAATAAATAAAATCATTGTCCAAAATAATATAGTTTATCATCTCCATGTATAAAGATTTTTTATTTTCCATTAAAGCATTTAAGGATGGTAAAAAAAATTAATATTTTAAATTAAATTTTAATAGTTCTATTAAATTCTCTTTAATATTATGTAATTAATATTCAAAAATAATAATAAATAAAATGAAGCTAGTTTTTTATGGTACGAAAAACAACCAAATTAAACTAAACAATTATCATTAACATTTTATCAAATAAATCATACATATATAATAAAAAAAATGTTATTTGAGAAAATTTGATCTTATGAATGTTCATTAATAACATTAAATTAAAATTCATGGTTTTTATTTATACTATATATGAAAATGCCTAATTATACACAAATGAACAAATAATGAAAACCATGAAATGAATGCATGAGAAAAATGAAAATAATGAAATATTATTAATTAATGGGTGTCAAGATGTTATAAATGTTGAGCAAGGGTGGTTTTCAACAATACATATTGTTTTTATTTAAAGGGGGGAGTTTTGTTGAGAACGATACTCTATCTCTTTATGATAATATTTATGCTCAAAAATACCATTAATTATAGTCTAATGATTTAATTTTTAAGAGTATTGCAGAAAATTATTATTCATTATATTTTATTTTTGGAAAAAATATTTAAATTCCTGAAGACCAAGAATTTAATTTCTAAGGTATTTTCATTTTTGCGCGTTCTAGAAATACTGTTCATGTGCTACATATTCGGGATCTGCTTTTAGCGCATTCTAAAAACACTGTTCATTCCCTGTATTGAGAAACGTAGTGTAAGGATGAAAAGCGTGTATACTTTTTGAGATTAGAGAAAAGTAAGGTTAATTAACCAGACGTTATCGACAATGTATGGAAGGAGAACCCTTTGTTAGGAAGGTACCCAACATTTGGAATATCATAAATGCATTGAAGGATAATCGTACATAAGTATTAAATGTTACATTTGTTTCTAAAAAGTATGGTTCAGCAACCTTACTTTTGTGAACAACCATATGTTCTTTGAAAAGTATGGATCAAGTAAATGTATGGACCTTTTACCATATGGTGAAAGTTTGAAGAGAAAAGTATGGATCATCAACCCTACATTAATGATCAACCTTACGTTTGATGAAAGTGAAATGAACCTTACATCTGTGACCAACCCTACGTTTGAGGACTTCATCATCAACCTTACGTTTAGAGGATGCATACATTACAACTCAACCATACGTTTGGCGTCAGAGAATTTAAAGTGGATATTTTTATGCAACGGTCAGCAGGTTTTTTATTATGCAGATTTCAAGCCGGATTTATGTTTGATTTTAAAATATGACATTGACTGATTCAAATCCATTTTATTTATGGTTTAAAGATCGAATTAAAATGATCTTTTTATGCCGAGTTTTCAGGGATGTTTCGACTACTCTGTAAATTCAAATGTTTGAATATTTCAATTAAAAAGGTGACTTTTGTGGATCTAAATTTATAAGAGAAGTGATTATTACCATTTTATATATTGTTGAGCCTTTTTGAACAGTATCTAATGATCTTATGTGATCTCTCGATCATTCTGTGAAATGAAAAGAAATATAGAGACTTTCAAGAATTCAAATCTACTATTTCAAGAGAGTAACAAAGATCTCTTTTCTAAAGAAGAAAAATCATGATAGAAGATTCATCTGTTCTACATTAAAGATTATCTGTGGATCTACTACTGATGAAACTGTGAATTATATTTCTATATCTATTGCAACGGGATCAACTCAAAACAACTCTTATTTGAAGATCATTATGTCTGAAGGTGACGATCTATCTACTGTCAATTTCATGCTATTGAAATTGTGAAGAACATAAGGAAAGTATTTTCAGAATATAGAAATATTTCTTTTCTATTCATGAGTGACCATATTCTCTCACTACGCTATGTAGGTTCTGTGAGTAAACTAGAAGGCTTTGTTTTGCCTTAATTTTTAAAGGTGTCAACTTCGTGTACTCATTTGTTGAAAGGTCTGTTGAAACGTGGAACAGATAGTGAAAATCACCAAGCTTGTGGAGTAGAGCGTTGGTGGAGTGGGCTAGGGGATTTCTATTCCCTGAAACACTATACATAGTGTGTCTCTACACTTCATATTTCTGCTGCATTATTCATCAGATTAAATTAAAAAATTAGAACACAATCCCACGAATATTTGTGAAAAGTCACAATTCGCCCCCCTCTTGTGTATATTTTGTATAATTTGATCCAACAATAAGTATCATAGGTGGAGTTTTTTTATAAATCCTTTACAAGCTGAAAGTGATTATACACAGAGCATGATGACGGATACAAGAGAGGTAATTTCTATGGTCGTAGAATCGTACTTCAATGGAGAAAATTATGGATGATGGAAGTCGCGAATGATTATTTATCTATAAAATCTTGGATACAGAGTATATTCGAAGATTCTAAATCCATATGAAATACCCAAAAAACCTGAAACATAGAGTTTAGCTACTGAAGAAGATTATGACATGAAAACAAAGCCAATGAATGCAATTATATGTGTTCTGGGGCCTGGTGAATTCAATAGAGTATCTCAATGAACGACAACATATGAAATGTGGAAAACTATTGTTATTACTTTTAAAGGAACTAATAATATCGGGAAAATGAGATATGAAACTGCTAAGATTAAATTTGATACATTCAGAATTGTTGAAGGTGAATGTATTACACAAATGAATAGAATATTGACAGAGATTTTCAATAACATAACTGCCTTAGGAGATCCCATTAAACAAGATAATAAAGCTTTAAAAGTACTGTGAGTACTACCTACAAAGTGGAATGGAATCTCTGCTGCAATCAGACAGTCGACACCTATCAAGAACATAACCATGAGAGAACTGATTGGAACACTAATGATGTATGAAGCTGAGATGCAAGATGAAGCTAATAAACACAAAGTGCTTATTAAGAGATATGACACTGCCTTGAAAGTATCATCACAGAGCAAAAATAGAGAAATGATGAAAAGTGTATAAGAAAAATCAGAATGTTCAGATTTATCAAATATTGATGTGGAATTGGCTCAGCTAACCTGAAGATTCACTAAATTCTATAGAAAGATGAAGGGATTCAGAAAATCCTTCAAAAAGGATGACAATAAAGGCAGATGTTATGAATGCAAGAAAATGGGACATATCAAACCTAACTGTCCTCAGCTAAATGATGACAAGAGAAAGAAATTATTCAAAATAAATTATTATGAGAATAAGGAAAAGAAAGCCATGAAAGCTACATGTAGTGTATCTGAAGACTTCAGTAGCACTTCTGAATCAGACTCAGAGAAGTAATAAGTAAATTTAAAAGCCAACATGTGTTTTATGGCAGACACAGATGAGGTAAAATCTTACCACTCTTCTGACTCAAGTTCTGAATCAAGTTACTCTAATGAAAAACATGATGCATACTGCAATATGCTCAAAGAAAAATATGGTTCTTTTCTCAAGAAGCATAAGTCTTTAAAGAATATTTAACAAGATATTTCTGATTAAAGAGATATAATTCTAAAACAATATAAGGAGTTAACTGAGATGTTTGACTCAATTAACACTAATAAGACAGATTATGAATCAAGGATAAAATCTTTGCAAACTGAAGTAGAAACCTATAAAAGTGCAACCCTTGATTTTACAAAAGTATAAAATACTTTAAATTAAATTCTAGAGAAAATGTCATTAAAAAGGAATGATTTGGAATTGGAAGTAAAGGTGAAAAACCCAAGTTGTACAGAAATTATTTTATTCCTAGTGCAAAAAGACTAGATTGTAATTACTGTGGAATAAGAGGGAATATTTCAAAAAACTATTTCCTAAGACAACCCCAAATCAGTGGTATTAATAAGGCCTTTGTATCAAATGATTTGTTTGACTCTTCTGAAATTAGAAAAACTAAGCAAGTCTGGATTCCTAGATCCTTGTTAGCTAACACCCCTGGACCCAAAAAAATATGGGTACCAAAGAAAATTGTGTAAATGCCTTTGCAGGGAGTAGGTCCCAAAAGTAGAAAGGACATATGGTATATGGATATTGGTTTTGCAAGGAATATAAGTGGGAACTCATCGAACTTCTCTACAATCACTCAGAAAGATGGTGGACTTGTCACTTTTGGTGATAATGCCAAAGAAAAAATCATTGGTATTGGAACAGTTGGAGATCCAGAAGCTATCTAAATTAACAAACTACTTTATGTAGAAGGATTGAAACACAATATGATAAGTATTTCTCAACTATGTGATGATGGTTATTCCGTTAATTTTTCTAATAATTGATGTTCTGTTTTCAAGAATAAACTGGTTAAATTTAGAGCACCCAGAATTGATAATGTGTATACCTTGGATTTAAATTCATTATGTAAATAACAAGTAAATTGCTTAACTGCTAAAGTGAATGAATCTTGGATCTGGAATAGGAGACTTGGACATTGTAATGTATATGTTTTACATAAATTATCTATCAAACAATTAGTTTCTGATTTTCCTAGTCTCAGATTTCAAAGTACCAGATTCTGTGATGCATATCAACTTGGCAGGAAACACAAATCAACCTTCAAATCTGTTAACAAAATTTCTACATATAAACCTCTAGAACTTATCCATATGGATTTTTTTGGACCTTCAAGAGTTGAAATCTTGGCTAGTAAAATATATTTATTTGTTTTAGTTGATGACTATTCTATATTTACATGGATTTTCTTTTTGAAATTTAAAAATGAAGCATTAAAATTATTTGAATGTTTTTGTAAATCTGTTCAAAATTAAAAAGGTTTTAAAATAATTTCATTAAGAAGTGACCATGGTTGAGAATTTGAGAATCAGGAATTTAATTTCTTTTTCTCAAATATGGTTGTTAAACACACCTTCTCTATACCGAGAACACATCAACAAAATGGAATTGTTGAAAGAAGAAATATGAATATTTTGGAAATGGCTAGGACTATGCTAAATGAATACAGTTTTCCTACCTATTTTTGGGCAGAAGCAGTAATCACAGCCTGCTATATAATAAATAAAGTTTTAATTAGACCTATTTTGAAAAAGACGCCCTATGAACTTTGGAATTACAGAAAACCTAAATTTAACTACTTTAATATTTTTGGATTCAAGGTTTACATCTTGAACGCCAAAGATAATCGTGGTATGTTCAATAAAAAATCTGATAAAGGAATTTTCTTAGGATATTCTGCTACCTCCAAAGCTTATAGAGTCTATAATAAGAAGTCAAGGATTGTTGAAGAATCAGTTCATGTAAAATTGGACGAGTCTGGTCCCTTTGGGAAAAGGACAGTTCAAATGGATGAATCTAACTCTAATGATAACATGAGACTTGAGAATGTGAAAAATGATATTGAAAAAGATATAAAGGAAATTCAGTCCAGTTTAGAAGAACACGATTTTAAAGAACCTATGAGTGTCTTGCCTAAAGAAACTATAACTCTAATGAATCACCCCTTACAAACTATAATAAGTGACTTAGAAACATAAATTAAAACTAGAAGAAATATAGGAAATCTTGTAGAATTCTCTACCTTTCTATCCCAATTGGAACCCAAGTCTACAGAAGAATCTTTAGATGATGAAAGATGGATGACAGAAATGCAAGAATAATTAAAATAGTTTAAAGGAAATGAAGTCTTGGAATTAGTTAAAAGACCACAGAATTATCCAGTGATAGGAACCGAATGGGTCTTTATAAATAAGCAAGATGATCAAGGAATAATAACTAGATATAAAAATAGACTTGTAGGTAAAGGATATAATCAAGAAGAAGGTATAGGTTATGATGAGACCTTTGCACCTATAGCTAGATTAGAAGACATTAGGAACTTTTTTAGCCAACACATCTCATATAAACATTAAATTATTTCAGATGGATGTAATGTCGGACTTTCAAAATGGTTATTTAATGGAGGATGTTTATGTTGATCAACCTCCTGGTTTTAAAAATTCTCAAAAACCAGATTCTATTTTTAAATTAACTAAAGCTCTTTATGGACTTAAACAAGAACCTAGAGCTTTGTATAAGAGATTAAGCTCTTTTCTATTGAAACATGATTTTGCTGTTGGAATTTTTGATTCAACGCTTTTTAAGAAAACTATAAATTCTAATTTTTTATTTGTTCAAATTTAGGATGATGATTTAATTTTTGGATCAACTAATAAAACCCTTTTTCATGAGTTTTCAAAGTTAATGAATAAATAATTTGAAATAAGTATGATGGGAGGACTAAATTTATTTTTAGGTCTTCAAATTTATTAAAAATATTTTGGAAATGTTTTGAACCAAAGAAAATACATTAATGATTTATTAATGATATTTGGATTTGAAAACAGCAAGACATATACAACTCCTATGTGCACTAATATAAAATTTGATTTAGATGAAACTGGAAAAATATTTGACAACAATTCATATAGATGTCTGATTGGTAGTGTGTTATATCTTACTACTAGCATGCCAGATATAATGTATTCAGTATGTCTTTGTGAAAGATTTCAATCAAATCCTATAGAATTTCATTTAAATGTTGTTAAATGAATTTTTAGATGTTTAAAAGGAACTATTTTTCAATCTCTTCATTATCCCAAAACTTATGATTTTAATTTGATTTCATATTCATATGTAGAATTTGGGAGTTGTAGATCAGATATGTAAATCACTTCAGGAACTAGTAAATTTTTAGGGAAATATTTAGTGTCATGATCAAGTAAGAAACAACATTTAGTTGCCCTATCAACCGCCGAGGTAGAATATGTTTCGGCTGGCAGTTGCTGCGATAAGTGTTCTGGCTGAAAAACAATCTTATGTACTTTGGACATAATTTTAATAATACACCAATTTTATGTGATAACACTAGTGCTATAAATATTTCAAAAAATCCCATTAATCATTCTAGAACTAAGCATATTGATATCAGACATCATTTTCTAAGAGATCATGTTCTTAAAAATGATATATCTTTGGAATTTGTAAGTACTAAAATTCAACTAGCTAATATTTTTACTAATCCACTTCCCACTGCAAGGATTGATTTTATTAAGGGTGGATAGGGTTTTTAATTTTTAAATAATGTGTTATTTTAACTATGCTACTTTAATTCTATTTATATTAATTTGGATATTTTTTTTTCAAATAGAATAATTTTCTTTTCCCCATATAATTAATTTTATTTATACCTAAATCTATGTAATGATTACTCAAAACACGGGAATCAACATTTTCAGAAACCTTTCGTCTACTAGACTATTTCATTTCTAACAAAATCCTTTCAAACCCACGAAATCATATCACTACTCGAAAACCCTAATCTTCGAACCTCAGAAACCCTAATCTTCAAACCATTAGAGATTCTCACATAAATGAAAAAGACTAAGAGATCCAATGAATCCGAGACCATTAATCTCAAAAGACAGCGTTCAAAAGGAAGGAAAATGTTACAAGGAAAGGCGATTGATCTCGGATGGATATATTAGAAAAATCTCTTATTGAAACAAGCACTATTGTTTCAGAATCTCAAACAGAATTTCAACAGTGAGAATACAAAATTTTTGTATGAGGTAGAGATTTTACATTTCTTCAAGTCTGTACAATTTAGTCTGGGAGATAATGAGGACACCATGATGGCTAAGATAGAGGATAGATATTTTTTGATCTCTTCCGTTGAAATTGGTCAGATTTTGAACTGCCCACATGAGGGAGTTTTTCATTTCGATTTGAAAAATATTGGAGATTATGTTCACGAATCAGAGGACATAATGTCTTTTATTTCTGGTACTACATCTGTAAGTAAGATATTCTTAAAGGATCTAGAGCCAGATCAGAAAACATGTGTAAAATTTGCGCACACAAGGATTGCTCCAAGGATGTCTGAGATGGAAAAGATATTATATCCCAATATGTAAATAATTTATATTTTTCTCAGTGATATCAAATTTAATTTTCTAAGGTATATTGTTAGATACCTATGATATTTTTGTAAGAGTGATTCCAAAACGAACTTTTACCCTTTTGGTAGATTTATCTCCAAACTGTTGTTTAAGAAGAATATGGTGAGACTGGTGGATGCCAAAGTGCGTTGTCATCATAGTAATTTGTTTAATGTTGTAACTTAAAGAAATATTGGCTATTCCTGGAGAACTATAAAAGGAAATAAATTTCTCGTAGGTTCTAAGGATGAATCAGAGAGTGATCAGGATCAATCTTCTAAGTCCAAGGAGGGACAAGCTTAATAGAGAGTCAGCACTACAACATGAAGGATAAGATTTGAAGTGAAAGATACTTAGGAAGAAAGAATTCAGGATGGAACTCAATATCAGAGTAAAAGAACTGCAGTTGCGGCACATACTTCCCTTGAATTGACCACAAGAGATTTACTCCCTTACAAATTTTTAATAGAAATGTTTTTTGAATAATCTCAAGAATAGAATGTGGCTGTTACAGACCATGACCCTGAAATAATTGAAGTTGAAAGATCAGAACAACAGTTTGTAGCTGATGTTGAAGTTATACTTCAACAAGATAAGGACGTAGAGCCTGGTGAGGAAGTGGCCAGACCTCAGGAAACTCTAGAGTATATAATTTTAGAAAATACATTGGATGAATAAATTTTTATGTGCGTGATGAGAATGTTTCTGAAGCTCAGACAGAAGTACATCAAGAGGAATTTTCTATGGAAGAGTCTGAAAAAGACTCTGAGGAAATATATGTGGACCAACCTACTCAGGAAAAGGAGAAAGACAAGTCTGATGAAGATTCACTTCCTTTAGTACTACTGCATCACACTGAACCTGATAATGAGAATCAAGCATAGGGTGCCTCTGATTCAGGGAATAAAGAAGTTGATGTGTTGTACAGAAATTTATCTCAGCTGCAATATGAGAATAATACTCTGAGAAGAGCCTTAGAATTAGAATAGTTTAAATTTTAAATGCTTATGGAGAGTACAGCTTCAAGGCAAGAAGTTGAAATTTTTAAGGATGATATGTTGAATGTTGTTGCCAAATTAAAATCTGAAATGGATATGATGTCAGATTTATCTGATCTTAAATTGTTTATGGAGACACAATTTGCCTTAGTTGGGAATAGTATTTCTAGTGGATCAAGTACATCATCTAATTTAATCCGAAGGTTTCAAGATATCACAGCTGCAATGAGCAACATGAATGATAGGTTTCAAGATCTTCAATGCAACAGTGCTCCTTTATCTATTTTGTTAGAAAATCATAAATTCTTGGTTAATTAGTTGACAAACAGTGAACCAGGAATCAGATCTGTCTTAAATAACATCATAGAGAATTTGTCTTTGTTTATGTAGAAGGAATAAAGACTTCACGTGTTTTTCAGATTCAATCTCATTGAATTCATTCATATGACTCTAGACGCTTGAGATCTTATTATTAAGCTTGTTGATGGGCTGATGTGAAGACTTAGAGAACAATTGACAGAGATCAAGTCTACAGTTTAGAGGAGATAAAATCTATTTCCTACCCTGACCAAACATTGATTCCTATGTTCATAATAGTTGTATCTATTCCATCATTTCAATAAAACTTTTTTGATATCTCCTTTTATATTTATTTTTTTTATTGACTTTTTTTAGATATGAATGTTATCCATATTTTATTACTAAGAACCAGTTACATAGAATTTACTTTTGTTCAGTGCTACATTAATCTGTGTTATATTCCATATTCTATCATTCTTTTTGATATCACAAAAGGGGGAGAAATTTGGATAAACACAAAAAATTTATATTTATTTTAAATTTATATTATAGAGGGAGAAATTAGAAATGGATAAATCAAAGAGATAAATTAATATTGTATTTATCTTTTCAAAATTCAAAACTATTTGTAATTAATTTTGTAAGCTAATTTCAATATTTATTTTATGGGTTTTTTGATCATCAAAAGGGGGATATTGTTGAGAAAGTGTTGTTTTCAACAATACACATTGTTTTTATTTAAAGGGGGAGTTTTGCTGAGAATAATAGTCTTTCTCTTTATGATAATTTTGAATCTCACAAATACCCTTAATTATTTTCTAATGATTTTCTTTTTAAGAATATTGCAGGAAATTATTATTCATTATATTTTATTTTTTGACGAAATATTTAAATTCTTGAACAACGAGAATTTAATTTCTAAGGTATTTGCATTTTAGCGCATTCTGGTAATATTGTTCATGCACTACATATTCGGGATCTTCTTTTAGCCCATTCTGGAAACACTTTTCATACCCTACATGGAGAAATATAGCATAAAGATGAAATGCGTGTATAATTTTTGAGATAAGAGAAAATTATGGTTAATCAACCATACGTTATCGGCAAAGAATGGAAGAAGAACCCTAGGTTAGGAAGGAACCCTATGTTTGGGATATCAGAAAAGTATGGAAGGAGAACCATAAATAAGTATTAAATGTTACATTTTTTTCTCAAAAGTATGGTTCATCAACCCTACTTTTGTGAACAGCCATACATTCTTTGAAAAGTATGGATTAAGTAAAATTATGGATCTTTTACCATATGTTTGAATGTTCGAAGAGAAAAGTATGGATGATCAACCCTACATTTATGATCAAACTTACATTTGAAGAAAGTGACATGAACCTTACGTCTATGACCAACCCTACGTTTGAGGGCTACGTCATCAACCTTACGGTCAGAGGATGCATACAGTAAATGTCAACCTTATGTTTGGCGTCGGAGAATTTAAAGTTGATATTTTTGTGAAACGGTCAGCAAGTTGTTTGTTATGCGGATTTCAATCCGGATTTAAAGATGATTTTAAAATACAACTTTGACTAATTCAAAGCTGATTTATTTATGGTTTAAAGATCGAATTAAAAGGATCTTTTTATGCCGAGTCTTTAGGGAAGATTCAAATACTCTGTAAATTCAAATGTTTGAATATTGTGATTAAAAAGCGGACTTTTGTGGATCTAAATTTACAAGAGAAGTTCTTATCACTATTTTATATATTTTTGAGCCTTTTTGATTATAATATAATGATCTTATGTGATCTATCGATCATTTTAAGAAAATAAAATAAAAATAGTGACTGTCAAGAATTCAGATCTGCTATTTCAAGAGAGTAATAAAGCTCTGTTTTTTGAAGAAGAAAAATCATGATAGAAGATTCATCTAATCTACATTAATGAACATTTGTGGATCTACTACTTCAAAAATTGTGAATTAAATTTCTATATCTATTCCAATGAGATCGACTCAGAACAACTCTTATATGAAGATCATTATTTCTAAAGGTGATGATCTATCTGTTGTCAATTTCATGTTGTTTCAATTGTGAAGAACATCTGGAAAGTATTTTCAGAATATAGAAATCTTTCTTTTTCTATTCTTGAGTGACCAGACTCTCACACTAAGTCATGTAGGTTCTATGAGTGAACCATAAGGATTTGTTTTGCCTTAGTTTGCAAGGGTGTCAACTTCCTGTACTCAGTTGTTGAAAGGTCTGTTGAAACGAGGACAAGATAGTGAAAATCACCAAGCTCATGGAGTAGAGCATTGGTGTAACAACCCGATATTTTATGATAAGTATTCTTTTTAATTGATGACATGTGTTTTATGCTACAAAAAGATTATCTTGTGATATACGCAACACTGTATTAGCTTGTAGTATACGCAACACTATTCTTAGATTGTGTTACACTCTATTTCAAGTTCGTTTGATAATTGTCATTCAACGCAACATTAAGTGTATATATATATTCAATGTATAAATGAAAAATGAATGGATTCTGTTATAAAGAAACAACAAAGGAGTATTCCACATCATGCAACCCTAACTTGGCTTGCATTACACGCAATCGTGACCTTCCTCGATAGCATGTGTTGTATGCAATACCAGGTTTCACTAAACAATGACATATTGTTGTAATATTATTATGGACTAGCCGTTATTAATATTTTAACTAAATTTTTATTTTTATAACATTATTATTCATCATATAAATTTTATAAATAATTTTATGTGAACAAAATAAGGTTTTCGGGTAAAAAAGTATTTTTAAAAAAATGTAGTTTTTCCACCTTTTGATGGCGCACCCACCTTAAATCTAGATTTTTAGATTTTTATAAGTTAAGTTTTAAAAAATAAACTTCTTCTTTTTAATCAGTATATAAAAATTTACCTTGGATATAGTTTTGATATTTTTCTGAAAACTTTTATATTTTAATGAATAGTAAAAACACGCTATATTTTAAATAAAAACAAATTTTTTCATAGTAATAATTTATATGGTTAAATTATAATATTTAATGGTTTTAAAGTATAAATAGAATAAATATTTACCATTTAATATAATTTATGTCATTAGCATTGATTTTACCTTGAATTCGTAGGTTAAATCAATTCAATCTTTTGCAATGTTTTAAAAAACACTTGTTTTCTTTCGACAACGGGATTAATTTTAATTTAATTTCTGCAACTTTTGTGTATTGAATTTGGAAAAATGGATTCCATATTTGGAATAAGTGGGTCTAAATTATGTTAATAAGAAACTTTTTATTTTTGGGCATTATGAATAGTAACTGAGGTAAATTTTATTTACCATAGTTAAAGGTAAATCGGGTAATTAAGGGTAAATATAAGATTATAAAATTACCCTAACACCTGCCAAAATTCTATTGGATGACTAAAAGTGGACCCATATCACCTAAGGGTAGGATTATAATCATTTAATGTACTTTTTTCCATGAAAATAATTTAATTATTATTAAAACCAAAGAAAGTGACAACATGTCACTTTCTTAAATCTAATAAGTATAATAATTTTAATTTAGTGATAAACTTGATGAAACATCAAACATGAAGAGTCCCCATAAATCTATTAAAATTATCTACATCATATAAATATATTTATAATTTTTAGGGACTAAATAAGTATCATTATAGGTGACATAATAGTGATGTTGAAATTATTTTATTAAGAAAATATCAAATAAATGGTTTTAAAAATATTAAAATAAATATTATACAAAATATGTAATGTGCTAAACTAATTTTCTAGATAAATATGGCATGATATGAATCTATTAAATTATTTATTTCGAATATATATTCAGTATATTGTTTATTTAAATTCAAATAAATAAATAATGTCAAAATTGACACTATTGTTATTTTATAAAAATAACATATTATAAAATTGTTTAAAAATCACAAAAATATTTAAAATTTATAAATTAAAATTTATATGGTCTAAAATTTCATAAAGTGTAATATTGTGGAAAATTCACAACACATATGTAATTATTTATAATAATTTAAAATTTAGAATATTATTACCACAAATAAAATTAAATTGATAAATAAGGATAAATCATGTTGATAATGTTTAAAATAAATTTCTAACATGTCTAAATTTTATTGGTTGATGAGATTAAAAACCTATATCATCTAATATTAGGATATGAGTCATTTTGGAAGTATTTATGTGGGGTTTTGATTTAATATAAACTAATATTGTTTATATTTCCAAAGGTGCCCCTCTCCTTCCTTGTAAAAGGGCACCTCATCCCTCTCTTCCTCACACCACTTTGAGCCTTCAAGATCGGCCAAACCATGCCAAATTCTCTTCTCCACTTCTTTATAAAAATCCTAGAGATCCTGGTCTTCTTCAATGACCAATTCTAGTTCCCTAAGAGAACATTTAAAGGAGTCACTTCGAGAAAGAGGTAATACTTTCTACCATTTTCTTCAAGTTCCAATCTTCTTCTACTCCCTCTTCTTTAGTTGTTTCATTATTAAGTAATAACATAAGTATCCCTCACATACTTATATGTTATTATAAATATTAAACAACGGTATTTCACCTTCTATCCATCCTAAGGAAAATGAAATCACCGTGTGTGCGTACGTACGGAATACCGTCACCACGCTGTGGTGTAATCTGTTATTCCACCACCACCATACATGGATGGGTATAATGGTGTAAAGAATAAACACATGTGATTATTATAACATCATACTGATTATAAGATATTATATCATTCACTCCAATTCGATTCAATAAATATGGGAATGATTTCATCGCTCGTACGTACGTACGGATTATCGTCTCCACGACGCGATGAGAATCATTTTCCATGTTAACAATTCAAGAATTATTATAAAGTATATATAATAAGAAAGTATGAAATATATTACATAATAATGTTACTGGATCTAGGTATATATATAATTATTTCATATACTTAATTCTATTCAATTCAATAAGGAAACGAAAACAACATTCATGCGTACGTATGGCCTACCGTCTCCATGAACGGTGTATTTCATTCTATTTATCGATCTATTATATATATGTATATTCTGAATATATTATATATAAATAATGTTTTAAATTTTGGATGTAATTAATCATGATCTAAGTAATCATATGAATAATTACAAGTTAAAACATGAATGACAAATGAAATGATTTTACCCAAAACGCTGCTTTAACATGGAATTTACAAAAGAACGGGTAATATAAAGTCATAAGTGAAACATATATGATATCATAACAATGATTATGATTATGTAATGTGTCAATAACATTATTTAAATCATTATACAGGAGTTTAGGATCCATAAGAAGCATATCAGACCTAAGGTAAGGGATAATTATTCCAATCTCATTCCTATCTGAGATTGTTTATTCGTAATTATTTACTGGGGTTATTGTTATCATCCATGTCCATGTTTCCTAAAAATGGTTTCATGTATATTTAAAGTCTTTTTAACCATTTTTGACTTTTAATACTTGGTATGTAAGCAATATTTCTTTTTTAACCATACGAGGTACTTTTTTACTTTTCCGACAAAATTACGAGAAGAATGTTATTTTTAACTTATACAGCATGAAAGGATTTTTACGGTTTTTTAAAGCCTTATTTTCATGAAGCTTCCTCCAAAATATTTCATCACTATTTTCAACAAAATCCTTTTCTTTTAAAATTGCATGACATTGTTTGAAATGAAAATTGATTTTGAAGAGGAAAGTATATTTTCCTCAAGAATTAATTTCATGTGTTTTATCAAAACCATTTTTCATCTAAGATGACATTATTTCATATGTGTATGTTTCAAGTATAATGTCACTATTATTTACATGGTTTCACTTTTCTTATTATGAAATGATATCCATTTATTTTATATAGATTATGTGATGATGGGATGATGTTTTTGAAACCCATTTCATTCGTTGGGTTATTATGAATGATGTATGTTTATTTTGCGTACAATACACGATACTGTATTATTAAAAGAGAATCATAATGTGGATGCTTGGGGTGTTACAACAGAACTTTATTATAGGTATAACTATGTGTGATTTAAGTGATTTCCAGACAATAAAAATTAAATTTTATAGGCATCTATTAATAATGAAATGGAAATAGTCAAAAAAAATATTCATAGAAGAATATTGTTATTGTATAACAATTCATACCCACCACTTCATAGTAGTTAATAAATTTATCTTGGGAAGATGATTAATATGTGTTATTAATATCTTAAAAACTTTACAATACATTACAATCAAGAATAGGGCATTCATTTATTTAATATATTTCACATGAAATCGATCTATATTAATATATTTAATCTCTATGGAGTAGTTCTTTCAAAAAAAAACACCATGATTCTTCTCGAAAAATATGAATAAATGTTACTCAATGATGGTATAATAATTCTACAATAACTATTATTTTCATAGAGTGATGTGTTGATCTATTTAACTCATCCAAAATAGATATGATCATTCTTTTTATCTTATTTTATTTATTCAGGTTAACATTTGTTGGAAAAGAGATATATAAGACACTCATATACCTAACATTGTGTATATACATCTGTGTTTAACCTTTATAAATTTCTTATGTATTAAAATTCGAACCTCGGTCTTGATATTATAATAGTTTCTTATTTTTAATGGGTAGTATAAACTTAAGGATGATCCTAAAATATTTATGAAGATATATTAATATTATAATGTATTTGATCAGATTTATATATATGATATTATATTTGGTTTAACCAGTAATCTAATTAAATCGATTTTGTAGATTTTTTGAATAGTTACTGTTTCATTAGCCTCAAGGGAAAAACCATGTTCCATTTATGATTTTAGATTTGCTAAAGAAAAAATGGTATATCAAAAAATCAATGTGAATATGATTAGTATTAGGGAAGATATTTTTACATGATTCATGAAATTGTATGAATAGAAATAGATGTATTACTTGTTGAATGAATAAATATTATTTTATAAAATTAGTTAATCATTTAATTAATAGGGTAGAAATTGAATTTATAATTAATTTAAAAACTATTATAAACACTTCTATATTCAGTTTATACATGTATGTATCACATTATGGTGAACCAAATGAATCTATTTTTACTTGTAATATCCTAATTCAAAATGAGGTGTAATTTCTAGAAGGAATTTTAATTTTCATTTACATGATGAGTCAATTTTTTTAGAATGTCTCAAAATATTATTTTGAGAGTTGGGGTGAGTGAGAGAGATGTTTGTATATGTAGAATAATTATCATAATGATGATCAGGTTCTATATGATCATTTGAGGAATTATGTCATGTTTCGGGTTTTTTGTAGTTTTCTGGACATGGTGCATTGTTTGGTGGGCAGGTTTTATGATAAACTATGAGACTATTTAACTATATTGGTGTTTTTAGTTAATTTTATACTAATCATGTTTGATTTTCATAGTTTGTGTATGATTTTATGGAAGACTATGAATTCCCATGGAGAAACCATGTGAGAATTTGGAGGTTCTAGACAAAGTGCATGGCCATCACATGGTTTAAATAATCTATATTCTTTTTATGTAGAGGGATAAAATAGGGTGTTTCATGATTTTCCCAAATCTATAAAACCATTTGTATAATCAATGTTAGGAGTGTGGTTTTGGTATAGTGGGAAGAACATAGTTGGAATAGGATTTGTCTTCGAGGAATTTTTTATACAAATTGGAGAGTGAAAAATTAACCCATGATTTTGAAAACCTAGAAAGAAAACTGTACAGCTACCAATTACATCATTAAGAGGTTTACATTTACAAAATTCACCCTCGTTATTTTTGTCCACTCAAAAATATTTATCCCATATTTAGTGTTCATAATCATAGGGTGTTCCCAACCCCTTCCCCTTCTCCAATCCCTTGATTTGGTGTGTTCCCATGGTGTTTCCTTGGTGTAATAGGAGATTTTTAATCCTCAAGTGACTTACTTTTCTATTACCTTTCCATCCATCTAATTTGATAGTCCTCACATTTTTGTTTTGTTGAAAATTCCACCATATTATGGCAGGATATTCAATTTCTCATGGATATTTTTTTTCCTACAAAGGGGAAATCCCAAAATTACTTATATATATTATTTCTTAATAAATCTTTAAGGTTTGTGTTCATAGTGGATTATATATTGTTTTCCATTAAATTTGTTTTTTATTAACCTTGAAAATAGTATATTTTTTATGGGATTTTCCTCAAAATGGTGTTAGGAGTCTATTGTGGATATCCCAGGGCAGTTTCATAGATTTTCAAAAAGAGGCGAATGCCCAATGAATTTTACAACATTATTCAAAGGTAGGTTTTATTTAATTTTTTATTTATAACATTTATAATTATTTAATTGTTTTTTTCATGATGTTAGAGCACGTATTATTGAGAAGATCTTGTTTGGACACCCATGAGTTTGGATGATTGATGGATGGGCCATGGAAAGGTCATTGGGCATTGGAAATATTATAGAATGTTTCAATAAATGAGATAGTTTTATAAAATATTTCCCTATTTATTTATAAATTTTTTAAATGTGTATAATCTTTGGTCATTAATTTTTCATGTGGTTCGATTACTCCCTCTTTATAGGTAATGGTTTTTTATGTTTAATTTATACGTTAGATCATCCACAAATCCCTTGGATGAATGTGTGTTTACAAGATCTAACATATCACTTCTCATGGGGTGTCCTATTTTCTAGAGTATGAAAGTTGGTTATAAAGGGTAAAGTGGTTAGTTATTCTCATAACTATATTATACTCATAACATTACATGATTAAGTGTTTTATAACTTGTAAAATGATAAAATGAGTTAATATGTTTTATCGTTATTTTTTAAATGGTCTAAATGAATTTTGAAATTGTATAAACCATGTTTGTTGGGTTATGACGCATGTTTAGGTATCAAGTAGAGGGGACGACTATGTTTTTAAATGGTTATTATTTTAAAATGAGGCATTTATCTCCAATTGGGGTTATAAAAATGGGTTTATAAATGGACTTTGATTTTTATAGGAAATGGGTGTGTGGTTTACCATTTTGGGAAATGCCTTGATTGTTATTTATATTTTTTGATGGAATAATAGGCATTGGAAATTTTTGGGCATTATAGTCTCTTAGATACCTTTTTGAATATTAATGGTATAAAAATATTCATGGGGTTTTTCATATTTTTTTAATAGGTAAAGATATTTGACCTTAGTAATTGAGAAATGATGTAATTGATTAAGTTCCAGACTGATTCTCATTGCATTAGTATTAAACTGTACGAGTTTGGTTTGAGACTAAAGCTAGAGGAACATTTAGTATACTATATGGATTAATTTACCGAATGAGGCTCTAGACATTAATATTATACATTATGGGTGACATTTTAGACTGTTTCTCTAGGAAACAATGGCATGCAATTTGTAAGTGGAAGTTGGACTGATGCATCGTATCTTTGTGATGGTGACATACTAATTCTCTAGGCACCACCAATGATTATTTGGTGATAAATTTTGGACATACACTCCTCATCTTTGGACAGGTGTGCACTGGCATTATATGTTCCTAAAAAATTACATATAGATAGATGATAGGATAATCATCTCGGAACTATGGTTATAATTTAGGATTATAATGTTTTTCATGATGTTACATGTCAATACTGATTGTTTTGGATAGGTTTTAGGTGTTGTATTGATGTTCCATGCATGAGGGATATTGATGTTGATCTATGATGGAGATTTTTAATAGAGGCACTAGGAACTAGTAGTGAGACTATATGAGATAGATGACCAGATTGGTTCAATGCATGTTTTATTGGCTTGTAAGTAACTTTAGATCCATATGTAAAATATATTTCAAGATAAATATCTATTTCAAGTGATATTTACCTTTACAGACTATTTATTTATTTACATATTATCTGCATATATTATTTCTCTAATTTGTATTTCCATTATACATTGTTGGTTGTGGCATATTTAATTTTACTCCCACCCTTCTCGGGCTACCACTACATAGGGGTAGTTGATTAGCTCTAATATGTTCATTACATGAATAGGTATGGGATGATTAAATTTTTTTGCATGATTAGAATATATTTCCTTAATAGAATCAAAATATTTTATTCGGTATGACTTTATGATATTGTTAATCCCTTTTGGTTTTTTTTTATTAATTCTGGTAAAAAATGTAACCTTCTATGTGATAAGTAGGTTGTATATATTATAAGGCCATTTGAGACGTATGACATTCCATTGTATATTATATTATGTTCAATTGTTTTTTCCTTTCAAAATACTCAAATATATTTTATTTATGATTATTTATAATATTAATGAAAACTATGATATGGGGTAATAACATCCTAATATTAATACCTTAGAACCCCTCTAATAATCAATATCTACATGTGTTTGAGGAGGTATACAAGAGGTCATGTGGAATTCTAGGAGGTCTTCTTGAGAAAATGAGAATAAAATTGGAAAAACAATCCTTTAATTTGATTGATTATAAACATGAGTAATTGAATAAATCCTTGAAGTTCATTAGAAAAGATCATAATGGAAGATGCGAACAGGAAGCCTGAGATAATAACATTAGAATAAAACAAATATTTGTGGCACATACCTAAGAACGTAAAATCATTTCCATTGATGTCCAAGGATCATGGAAAAGACTACCATAGTGGATTGCATTAAATCTCTTAACTATAAAAGTAGTAAGGTTAACTCCAAATAATATAATAGTGTAAATAGTCACTTATTGTATAGGGTTCACTAAGTATTTCAATACGTTTTATCTCATGAGATATCTACCATTACCTAATAAATTGGAGATAGATATAGGTACCACCTATCAAATAATGAAAATTATACATACATGTTACACAAGATCATAAAAAATTCATTATATAGAAACCAATGAAAATAATTAGGTTTAAAAAACAATTCATCATAACATAACCAGTGGAAATGGAATAGGTTTCATAATCATTTCATTCAGGCATACTCCATGGAGAAATAAAGGGGATTGATAAGAATTTTATCATGGTACAACCTATGAATTTGAAATGACTTTAATAAAATATGTTCATCCTAAAATTAATATATTTAAATGAATAATACTAATGGTATCCTTAGATCGTATCCCCATTAAAACATGAGTAACATAAAAGGAGTTCAACTTAGATGTAAAAATAATTTTAATGAAAAATCACTGGGAATGATTCTTGTGGAAAATATTATTTATTTAAAATGGAATGTATGTTAGAATTTAAAATTAATAAAATATTTTCTAAATCATATTATTTTAATATAACCATAAAAATAATATAATTCAACATTTAAATAATGTAATGGTTATGATGTCAGTAAATTTTTGTTCATGTTTTTCACATTAAAATAATGTTTCCTTCTGCATTTTCAGTAAAAGACAAATGGACCGTGTTTAGAAAACCACATGAATTTTCCTTTCAAATATTTTTATAAAAAGAAAAAATGGTTAATTTTTTTAATATATTATTTTTATACTATTTTAACCTATTTTTGAAAAAAAAATTATAAAACAATTCTATAAAAAGGGGTTTGGATCTAAGAAAGAAGTAAATGTAATATTTAAAAAAATATATTTTGAACTTTGGTGTATATAAAGTGACGAAAATGAACGTAAAAATTTTATTCCTAATAAATATCCCCAAAAAATTAATTGAGTTAAATTAGATATATATAATAATATATATTTATTTGAATCATAATAACGAGCAATCACAATAAATGATGAGATTATAACAGAAATCCCTTACCGTGTTGGAAACTTTGATTCTAAAGAAACATGATATATTAACATAAAATAAAACATATAATATCATTAGAGTAAATAGATTATTGATATTACCTGTAAAAATGGGTGTTTATAAACCTCATTAAAAAATATATATTCATAACAAAGCATTTGTCTCTAGGATGAAAAATTAAAAAAAGAACCCTTACATTAATTCTCAACTTCACTCATACATTTTTATAACTCTATTATAAAAACCATAAGTATATTATAAGATTATTATATAACCATATATATATATATATCATAGAATATTGTAATTAGTTTTGACATTTTTTATCCTTTTATTAACAATTCCATTTTAAAATCTCGTTTCGGGAAATAACATTTTAGTTTTTTGTGTGTGTATTGATTTGTATTATTAAATATTAATTTGATATTTATACCATAAATTATGTAACATTAAACATTATATAAATATAATATATATTCATTATACATGTATTTATATTAATTTGTATAAGTTATAGATAGAAAATAAGATACACCTTTCATGGAGATGACCTGACATAAGTACAAATGAACGCTATTTTAATTTTATTGAAAGATTGAAATAATGAAAGTTAAAACATATATTACCATTATAGTATAATTTTTATATCATATATATATATATATCCTATTTTTATTAAATAATATTTATTATCATCAATGTAATTTTTTAATGAATAACTTCTCTTAATGAGTTGTAGTCATCCTTATACATAATTGACGTTATCAAATTCCCATATAATGACAAGTAAAAAGATATATGTGATATAATTATTCAATATATATGATAATATCATAAATATCCCATATAAAAATTTAATCTATCATTATATCCATCCATGAGTGGTGGTGATGGAAAAGAAATAACATCATTTTGTGAGGTGGTAGTTCACTATACACATGAATAACGATTCTGTATCCCATATGATGTAATTTTATTTGGTTGCAGTACATTAAAATAAAATTAGAATACATAATTATATATTATGTACTGATTATAAAATATAATCTGAGATTAAAAATTAATTACTTAGGTGTAAAAATAAATAAAATAAAGTTCTCCTTGAACAATGTTACCTATTTTTGGGTATCCTCCATTGGTTTTCACTAAAAGCCATCATAGGTTTGATCTTTGAATGAATAATTATTCTTGGATGAGAGAAGGAATGTAATGAATATATTTGGGAATGTAATGGAAAAAAATAATTTTAAACTAAATAGGATAGGTTGCATCCTTGAGGTTAGTGGCACACATGTAATATTTGGGATGAAAAAGATATACCCATGTTATTTACATTAAAAAGTATACAAAATAAAAAATTGTCAAGAAATATAGATTATAAAATCTAAGTAATCACATATAATTCTTTTCGGACATTTTTTGGGTTATTTTAATGATATGAATGTTTAGTTTAACATTCCATAAAACTTGTTTTTTATGTTATTCATGGTAAATAATGTTTACTATTTTTACTATTTATTATGGTTAAAAAATAAGTTAATATTATTAATATATATATATTTTATTGATTCCAAACATTTATCTCATTATTAAAAATTTCATTCTCATATTGGGATTGTTTAATTTAAATGTCATATTATAGACGTGACTAGAAAGTGGTTTTCTAAATAAAAAAAAATCAAAAAAATGAAATATTTTAATGTCAATATAGAAAATTAAAATAGATATAATGACCTGAATATTATTAATGGATATATATTAGATTTATAATTACCTTAAACCAATTTTTTAAAAAGTTACCCTATAAATTTATTGATAAAAAAAGTTGTTTTCTATATAAACAAGTATTTCTTACCCTTCATTGAAAATTTAATCATTTCTATAAAATATAAAAAAATCACCTAAATATAATTTTTATATGATTATCTCAATAATTAATTGTTTTAATATAAAAGTAATTTTTTATACATCTTACAAAAACTATTATATTAATATTTTTAAATAAAATTCATTTTATATTGAAATTAGTAATGTCAAAACATACAAATCCTTTACCAAAAATTAATTATTTTTTAATAAATGTATTTTAGTTAAATAAATGATTTAAGAATAATTTTTAAAATTTTGTTATTCTTTTCCATTAAACCAATTTTAACGACTAGTTAACAATTGTCTTATTTAAATAATTATATTTTTAATTTTTTATGGTTTGTTAAAATTATATGTTGCATGTAACACAAGCTATAAAAAATTAATTTATTTGAAAAAATGCAAATAAAATTGATGTCATGGAGTTTCCAATAAATATTATCAATAATTTGTCATGGACATATTTTTTGCATTATTGTGGAGTTTTAAGAAGAGGTAAATGCCAAGTTAGTTTTCAAACATTATGTAATATTTGGTTTTTATGGGTTAATTATATTTAATTATAATAATTAATAAATAGTAGTTTCATAAGGTATTATTAGAGACATGATGGTTGTGGTGAGCTAGTTTCCCTTCCTAGGATTTTGGATGAGGCATGGATAGGTCTTGGAAAACCAATTGGGGTTGGGAAATATTATGGAAATATTCATTAAATGGGGTTTCTGGTTTAAGAGCCTTACACATAGTATTAATAATTTTATTACATGGGTATGAGGTATATTTCTTAAATACCCTTGTGGTGTGGTTTCTATTCCAATATTGGTAAATTGTTCTGAATTTGAATTTAATCCATTTATATTTGAATTGTTCTTTGGATATTTGGGAGTTTATAATATTGAACATACGGCTACACTTGGGGTGTAACATTTTTGGACATGGGAAAGGTGGTTATAAAGGGTAAATGAGTGGGGTTAAACATTTAACCCATTTACTATTTTAGGTTGGATATATTACAAAATTTATGAAATTTATTAAAATATATTTGGTTTCCATGTATCACGATTTTTTGAAATGACTATGATGATTTCGAATTTATTTAATCTATGTGTGTTAGTTATTGACCTAGTTTTGGGTATCATGGGTGGGGGAGGTTAAGTTTTGAAATGGTAATTGTTTTATAATGAGGGTCTTACTACTAATTGGTTTTATTAAAATGGGTTTCTAAATGTATTTCAATTATGATTTGAAATGTATTTTTAGTTACTCCTTCAGAGAAATAGTTTAATGGTTTTTAAATGATTTAATGAAATAAAATTTGTTAGCATTATTTAGGATTTAGAGGCCCTTAGGGACCTTGGTAAATGTTAATGGTATAAAAATATTTTTTGGGGGATTTCATAGGTTTTGTAATGTTAATATATTATTCCTTGGTAATTGATAAATGGTGTAATGGTTTAGGTGTCAGAATTATTCTATAGGAACTAGTTATGAACATTATGAGTTACGTATACGATTTATTTTCAAGGAAAAAATAGTATACTATAGGGATTTTGTGTCAGAATAATGATCTAGACACTAATTGTATACTTTTTTATTTATGTGATAGATACTCTATGAAATTATGGATTAACGTGTGAATTGGATGCTAGAGTGATGATATTTAACATTGTTTTGTTGTATGATGGACACTCTTTGAACCAATGATGATTGTGTATGTATATATATTGTATTGATTATACTCAACATTGGTCTAGTTCATGACTAATGATCTAGTCACCTTTGATTTTATGTGAAGATAGATATTGGACTAATTATCCATGAACTACTATTATAATTTAGGATTAAAATATTGTAAATGATTATCTCTGTCAATACCAATAATTTAATACAAGGTTTAGTGGCTTGATTAATGATTCATACCTAGCTGATATTGATTTTGATACATATTTTAGATTACAAACCCACTTTCTATGAACTGGTAGTGTGAAAGCATGAGATAGATTCCCAACTTAGTATGATTCCTGGTTGATTGGCCTTAGTGTCACATTAGAACCCATGGTTCGATGTATTACTAGATAAATAGTTTTTTTCAATATGACATGTAGATTTTGGTACTATATATTTATTTTACAAATAATCTACAAACACTGTTTCTATGACTTGTATTTGGTTTTGAAACCATTGGTGGTGGACAAATGAGTTTTACTCACACACTAATACGAGCCCCACATTACATGGTTATGTGAGAAGCTATGATATGTTCATTCTATGAATACATTTTGATTAAGTCTCCTATTATGTTTTACATGATTAAGCTGGCCTGCTCAGATTCTGTTATTATGTTGGATGAGTTACAATTTTGTGATATAATAGGGACAAACAACATCTATGTTTTTTTTATTCCAGTAGGTTATATAACCATCATAAAATGGATATGGTTGTTTTTATTACATTCTCATTCAAACCTTACTACACTCCATTTTATATTATATAATGATAAGTTATTTTGACCTTTCTATATACTCTGATGTGTTTTATTTATGTTTATTTATAATATTATTATGTAGTCTATTATAGGGGTATAATATCCTCATAATACCACCTTAGACCAATAATTTTGGTGATAAAACTAATCACATTGGATGAGTTGAACTTAAGTTCATTTTAGAACTGGCTCTTGAAATCAGTTTAGTTTCTTATCAACGGGTATTTTTAATTAATAATAAAAAATAATTATTATACATGTGAATTTTTTTATAAACATGGGATTATTATTCCTAGTTAATAAATTAATTTAGTTATTAAGTAATTTAGATTTCAAAATTGGAGTATGAACGATATGTAGAAAATTATTTGTATGGTGGGTCATTTTTCAGTTAAATATTTTATATCACAATGTTCAAAGAAGAAATTCATGGTATCTTGGTTAATTGTTGAGGCTACGTAAATGAAACAATGATATTTTGTTCTTTGAATCTATAGATTAGAACTATTTTATATGACTTTGATCATCATTATAATCTTATGTGGTTTTTTTAACAATTCGTCAGCTATATCTATTTCAAATAACCCTCAACTACATTTCATAACTAATTAAATTGAAGTATGATATAAATTTATCATATATCATTTTCAAAAATTTGATATCAATCTGGATTTTTTACATGGAAAGATACACATGATAATATATACACTAATCCTTCGGATACTCCTAAATTTCAAAATATTATGAATGATTAGGGAATTATCAAAGTATAAGAAAATTTCTCTATTCTAAGAATTATCTTATAATATAATTATATTCATTATGAATTTTATTAACATTTTTTTGGATTTCTTTATCTTTTCTTGTGTTGGATATCATATTATATTAAATGTTTCACTATCTAATATTTAAAGTGATGTGAAATATAAAATAATAGAGAGTATACATTACTATAAAAGGTGAAAATATTTCAATAATGTATATCTCTCATATTTTAATTATTTTTCAATCCTTATTTAAAATTTTTATATTGTTTAGTCATCAATAATAAAGCATGTTATCTCTATTAAATGCATATGTTTTTTATTTTATAATATTTTTTAACACCCAAATGATTTTAAAAGAGGAACATCATGTTTGATAAAAAATATATAAAATGGAGCACCTAGATTATATAATAATTTAAGACCCTCAGATATTACAATATGTTTATTTTTAAATAAATTCAACCTCCTTTAAATATTTCAATTGAAAATTTCACTGACATTAAATGAAACATGTAATCTATTAAAATATTATAATAAATATTATAATATTACTATTATGTTGGATAATATGAATAGATTTAATGAAATTATTAAATTAATATGGTTTTCATATTTATAAAGTAAGTTCAATGCTTATATAATGATTATAAATAAAATAAAAACCATTTGAAAGAGAATAAATTATTTTCGAAAAAGTGTAGTTTTTCTAAAAAGCGGATTACTCGCACTTTTTTAACATCATTTAAAATTAATATTAACTACATTAAGAAATTTTATTCTAAAAAAACATCAATTTTGAAGCATATATGTTAAAATTTTCCGCGGTTAAATTTTTGCAAATTTTCCAAAAATATTAATTTTTTGATGAATATAAGAAATATCTATTTTTATTCAGAACACAGTTCTGGTTCAAAGGATTTAATTTGTTAAATAATATTTTGGTTTTTTTAAAAATAAATTCAGTTAAGTAATATTAAAATTTAACTAATTTTTTTCATTGGAATAAATTTCATATAGAATTCTGATATAGAAACTTCTTATATATATGAATTTTTTTCATTGAAAATATTTTATTTGATATTCCTTAGGGTTTTATTCTAAATGGAATTCTTCCAATTCTGTGAATTTAAATTTAAAAGGTAAATTATAAAATGAAATCATAAGAATTTATATTATCAAATATTCTAAAATATGTTTCTAACCATAATGAATAGTATAAATATATATAATTAATTACGAGTTATTATACTAAAAAGATAATGGTTGCAATGATAAAGAAACTTAGCCAGTTACAATTTAATTGAAATATTTTTACCCAAAAACCCATAGTATTTATTTTTATTACTTTTTAAAATTTTACAGTAATGTGACTTATATAATTATTTCAGTAAATAAAATGACAAAATATCACCCTCTTTCTTTTAAATCTCAATTATGTATGAAAATGAGGAAGTAAAAAATATGTGAATAGATTTGTTTATTCATATTTAGAATAATTAAATTATATTCATAAAGGTAATTTGTTTTTAGTTTTTATTAATCATATAATTATATTACATGATTATGAAATTCCCACAGTGTAATTATTTAGTTAATAGAAAAATAAAATATTCACAAAATGAATGAAGAAAACAATTTTAATGAATTATTTTGTTCCATGTATTTTTCAGAAATTTTTTTAGTTTTATACTAGTATCATTATAATATATTTGAATTTCATCATTATCATGATATTTTTTAAACTCATATTAAATGAATAATATCAAAATTGACCTTAATTCTTTTTAGTAATAAATGATATTTTAATAATTACTTAAAATTACTAAAAATTATTTATTCTTATAAATAATTTTTAGATGATTAAAAATTTCAACTACAGTTAATTCATGGACCAATTTTTCATTTATAGTGACTATATTGAACCCTAAAGAGTAGACAAATTATTACCATGGTTAAGGTGAAAGTGGTATTTTTACATGTTTTATGAGCCTGTGTTAAAATAAGACTTGAACACACATAAGATTTTTATTTTGAAAAAATTATTCAATATTTTAAATATATAGGTCAATATTATCTAATAAGTTTAATGTTATTTCTGTCTTAATGAACAAATTACCAAAGATAAAATAATTAGTTACCCTAGAGAAAAACTAAAATAGTTAATGTAAAGATACATAGATGTTAAGGAACAACATTTTCAAAATAAATTTTTGTACGTGTGGATAGACCATATAATCCCTCTAAAAAATATTTATCAATTTTCCAGACATTTGGGGAAAGAGTGACATTCCATTATTGAATACTTATTTGTATGTAAAAAAATGTCTCTCCAAAATTATAAAAGCGAAGTCAGTCCCCTCACATTTCACACCTTTCAATATAATTAAATTCAAAAAAAATTACCAAATAACCTCCAAGAAATCCTTTAACACATTTCAAATATTCATTTTTTCCTAAAATAATAACCTTAGGATACTTATAAAGAGATCCAATATAGAAATGTCTAACAGAAGGAAATTGTCTTCAATAAGATAATTCATTTACTTTCTATTTTTACAAAATTAAATTATATCTTAAAAATAATATAAATTAAAATTAGTATACCCAATATGAAAATATTTTTTAATTTTGATGCAATAATATTTTTCTATCTCCCCTTTTATAAAATGGGAAGAAAATATTAATCATATGTACGAAGTACATCAACCTCATGAACTAACATAACTCATACTTCATAAACACTTCTCATAATTGAATATAATGATTGATTATATATACATATATATTAGTTTTAATTTAATTATACTAATTATTCTATAATATCTCATATACCTTATTACATTCATTTTTTTCCAAATACGATAATGTTGCTCGCATCAATGGAAGAGTACCACCTCATGAAGTGATGTGATTCGTTTTTCCAATACACAATATATTGGAATGTAATAAGGGTAAAATTATTTAATATATGTGATATATATTAAATGATATCAATTATATAAAATTAAGAAAATAAAAACATTCATAATATTAAAACCTTTGTGAGAAAGATATTATCATTCGTGTGTATGTAGGACCTATCGTCTCTAATAAGCAATGTGATCAATTTTCATTGATTTTTTTTAATAATAGATAAAAGGATGTATCAAATGAATTTATGGTATAAAATTAATATGATTTTTTGATGATTCTATTTTATCCAATGTTCAACAACTAAAACATTCATGGAAGACATCCATTGGATAACAGGGCAATTGACACATGAAACAATGAAAATAATGAAATATTATTAAAAAATTTGTGATAAAATGTTATAATAATATATTATATTATATGATATGTATAATTATGGTTCATTTATATATTTATAATAATATTATATATATTATACAGGAGGTTCATAAGTATATGAATTTTTTCGAGACAGAGGTATGTGTCTTTCACCTCACTTTTACTTCAGTGAGACACATTCTATATTCACCACTTATTAATTTGTGTAGAGTTTATAAAACACATTTTGATATTTTATATCATTAATATATTCTTCATAATTTTTTTAATGTTTCAAAATAATTTATTTCTTTCATGGGTCAGTTGATTCAAAGGTTACAAAAGTGGTACGGGTTTATTTAACAACCTCATAATTATTCAGGATAGTTTATGTATAGGTCTTCCTTGGTTGAATTATTTATGTATATATATCATAAAACTAATAAATATCTTTATAATCTTAATATTAAAGAATATATAAAATAAATTTACAATATATCTTCTTTTTGTTACATTAAATGTTTCAGATAATGTTTTTATGAAACTTTTTCATTATTTATCTAGTCGGAAGAAAATTTTTTATCATCAAAATCTTAAATTTTTAAATAAAAAATAAAAAATATTTTTAATCCTTTTAAAATAATTTATTAATTCATTTTTTACCTATTTTTAGTTTTATATTCTTTTCTTATATTTTTTGTGTATTTTTTATAATAAGACACATTTTGTTTTTATTGAAAATTTGGATGAAATATCTCCATTAATATGTATGGAATAAATGAAACATTACACTATAATGAACAATACGTGTTTCTAATATTATAATATATGTTTTCAAGGATTATTTTCAAGGGAAAGGGTTTTCAAAATTTTTTATAAACTTTTTTCTAGAAATTGTGATTTCCAAAGTGCAAAGAATATTTTTCTTAAGAATTTTTTCAATGTGTTTTGTATGGAATATTCAATAATGTACGGCATAAAACATTTATTATACATTATATAAATTTGGTAAATGTAAAATTTAGATAAAATTTATTAATTCTTTGGATGTTTTATGACTTGTTTTACTGATGATATGTCATTTTATTAGACAAAAAATTATTTTTTATTATTTTGCAAACACAATTAAGGATAAAGTGAGAAACCTAATATGAAATCGCCATGAAAAAACATACAAGCACAATGACTAAAAACCATTCATGCCTTCAAACTGAAAAACCATCATAGTTATAGCCAATGTCACAAAGGAATGGCTTGGTTACCACGAGTTAGAGGAAACAAACATCATGAGAGCTGGCCAAACCTCAGAACAGGTCATCATGAAAGACCACCAGTGCGACCATCGACACCATCCCAAATCCACAAACCCATCGGCAGACTCCAGTCGGATTCCGCCCAACCCTCCAGCAAAGTGAGATTGTCTCTGAAAAGAGCACATCCAAAACGGGTGATGAAATGACCAGAGCAAGGAAGACCAGGACATCCTGACATTGCACCCTACTCCGTAGGTAAGCATAGTGCAACCTTGGACCAGATGCCACTCCGTAAACCCTTATCTAGAATCTCTTAAGCAGTCCAAGAGATCTCTGAAGATTCAAATCATCATCATTGCAAATGAAACCTTAAACACCACTCCATAAAATCTATCACACCCCAAATTCACTGCCAATGAAACATAGAAAACAAATCAAACCCCATAAACAACATCGCAACACCCATCGTTGCCCATCACCCTACACAATGAGACCACATCAAGACAACCATGGTACCCTGGCTAGAACTTGATCCATCCAACAGAACAACCCCAACGTTGCAGGACTGGAACATAATACCTTGGGTGAGAAATGGATCGCGACACTGAAGGTGCTCCATAGCCGGAGAAGAAGAAGGTCATGATCGGAAGGCCGGCGCGCGACCCCAAAGCCTTAACAGATTGATGTCGCACCAGATCGACCGAACGACTCACTGGAATGCAAACACAGAGGAGCACCAGAGCAAGACCCCAACACTGTAGAGGAACTAGATCTCGATCCCAATGTAGAGGATTGAAACCCCAACGCTGAGGAGAACAAGAATGGCCCTGAAATCACAGTGGGTCTTGAATCCAACGCATCAGAAGAAGACTCCACCACCATAGAGATGAAACCTAACCCCGATGCCTCCCCGATTCATGACCCGACACTACGGAGAAACTAGAAGTCGAGTCTGAACCCACTGAAGCCCTGACCATCCTCACCGCAAAAGAACGCATGCGATTCTACCTGTCACTGTGAGAGAGACCGCCATACCGCGAAAAGGCCGGGGAGACTAAGGAAGGAAGCATAGCCCACCGGAGGGAAGAGGTGGCAACAGGAAACCCTAGATCACTACTGCGCCCCTTACGGGCTCATTACTCTATACAATTTTATTATCTCTATCCAAAATATCCTATTTTTTATTATAAATATTTTATTTGGTTAAGTATTAATAATTCATATATTAGTTTTTCCAATATGATTGTATATTTTGATTATGTTTCACACAATTTAGATGATTAATGCATTGGAATTATTAAGGGATGGGTAGGATTAAGTTATTGATATCCCTTAATATATCGAAAATTCCCACGAGACAAATTATTTGAATAAATTAGGAAAGTTTCTACGCACACATTGAAATTGTATTTTGAATAAACTTCAGATTATTATGTGTTTAGAAACATGTATTACATAATTATCAGATCATTTATTTATTTCAATGTTTTTATTCAATTATATATATTATTCTATGATATATTTCATTGTAATGTGATTATTTATACTTCTTTATTTGATCATAATTCTTATTCAATTTTATTCTCATTTTATAGAACAAATGGAATACATTTTAGATATTTAAATTCCATATTTAGTATTATTTAGTTATTAATTACAGCTTCAATTGTATTCATACCCTTACTAAGTGTTTGAGCTCCCAGGTTTTTTTCATTTTCACCATTATTAAAGGAAGTATTTAGTGATTGTTATACAATGATGTACTAAGGGGAATACTGGTGAACTCAATAAAAACACTTTGTGTAATTTATGTTTATAATGAAATTAAAATTATATATCGAATTTACTAATAATAATAATGTATTAAATCATTCAAGATTCGATTAATTTTATATTATTCCAAAATAATATTGTTTCCACTGGTTCTAGGCTACTGGGGTCTCTGTCTTTAGAGTTGGCATCAAAGAATGATTAGTAAAAATCATGGGAACTAAATTGTGGATAACATATATTGGTAAATATATCCTTATGGTAAAAATGGAGGATTAGTATTGAATAAAATTTAACTATTTTTGTAAAGTAGATATTATGTGGTTTTTATAAGAAATACAAACAGTTATAGATAATACAAGAAGATGTGGTTCTAGAATATACATGCCTAGGGGTAATAACACTGAAAAGGTGTGTTGGTCTTCACTAAATCATTACCTAGTACATGGAAATATTCATCACTATGTTATTGTATTAACACTCTATATGTATATCAATAACATAATTCACATTTTTATTACAAACCATTATTAGGGATTTAAAAATATTTTTAGATTTGGAATCTTATCAAATAAACCATATTAATAATAAAATGATTAACCATGCTAATATTTTTCAATTTATGTTTAAATTTAAAATTGTTTTTAAATTTAATTTATTATTGATAATTTTATAATATAATGTACGGTATTCCATTATTTAAAAATGGAACCGAGAATATGGGGGGAAATTTATCACTACACGTAATCTAGAGATTAAAAATGATAGTTTTATTTATGTGGTTTAACGAATCATTTGGTGGGATCTAGTCTCCCAAACATTCTCATCAAAAAATAACATAGTTTCATGAGTGAAAAAAATTTGGATATAATTATCTATGTATTATTTATTCAAAGGAAGGAAAGAGAAGAAGATGATGGTAGAGTAAATAATGGATTATGGGAAGAAGGGATTTAAGCTCTTTCCCCTTGTTATATTTGTGGGAAGAAAAAATTAGGTACTTCATTTAATTAAATGTGAGTTTTTGTCATGCTTGGAGAGAAAGCTCCTCAATATTGTAAATTCAAGATTAAAAAACCTTATTTATTTAGTGTTTCAACTATAATAAGAATATGATCCATGAAAATGTATTCTATAGGTTTCTAGGGAATATATATCAAATAAATATAATAAATCAGGGCCAGGATTATGATATTTCCATAGAAAAATTGAAATGAATAAATTAATTGTTCTTGGATTCTAGAATTATGTTATAGGAGTATTATTAGGAATGATATTTTTGACATAAGAATTTTGAAATGTATAAGGATTTTATTATAATAATTTTTCCATAAAGATTTGAGAGCATATAATGAGAAAAAATAATAACCAAAAAAAGTGATTCTATGTAATTTAGATATCATTTTTAAAACACATTATTGAGGGAGGATAACTCCAAATATGTAGCCAATGTTGAGATAATAATGATACAGATTTTTCTATGGAATAATATTGGTAACCTGGAAATTTTTTATGATTTATGAAATCATTTTTAGTGTTTAAAATAGGGTTGGATTTGTAAATATGTTTTAAAACCTAATATTTTATTTTTTTAAGAATTCATGTTTTTATTAAGTTTTTATGGTGATAACGGTATTCACAAATTTGGAATGTGACATTCAGAGCGATTTAATATTACATGGCAATATAATTTTGATTTAGTGACCTCAATTATATTTTTTGGACATTGAATTTTGTGAGAAATAATTTTGATTATTCTAAATGTAATCATTTAATGGAATGGATTAATCTGAGATTTTTGTTTTATTATATAATATTACCTATCCATTTCTATCTAGAAAATATATTGAGAAATGTGGAATTAATTTTCATTTATTTTTTATGCTAATGATCCATTAAATGTAAATAATAGTGATTCATGTTTAAAAATTCCTTTTAGATTTTAATTTTTTGGAGTAAGGGATATTTTATGGATTGATCAAAGAAAAACTAAATGATAAAATTGAAAGTATATTTTCTTGTTTCCACTATCACAATGGTAACAAAATCCTTCCACTTCTGGAAAATGATTTTGAGAAATAAAAATTATCCTACTACTTTCCATTAGGTTTGATTAATGGCCTTTTAACATATATAGATTATTGGTTCTCGGTGGTTAACATTCTCATTACCATCATCTCAATCACATTATGTTTGTCCTTTTCCTTATTTTTCTCATCTATGTCCTTTTTTTCATTTGCCACCAATATTATCCTACAAGGAAACCGAATAATGTGTTATTATATATGACATTTGTACTTGAATTTTTCTCTCATCAGAATGTTGTTTTGTTATCCAATTATACAATGTATGATTCTATCAATGGTTTATGAAAATTTCAATCCCTTGATTATTGAAATAAATATTAATTTGTGAGGATGAATTTTATCTAATGGGTAAAATGTTACACCACAATACTTTAAAATATGATTATTATATTTGAAAGCATATATGAAACAAAACAAAAAGATTATAAGTTATTTTAAAACCAAAATTCATTAAAATATATTTTATTTTAAATAAATTCATTCTTTTTTGTATATTCTAAAGCATACAATATTATAAATATATGAAACATGATACCCTATTAAAATATTATTGTGAATATTATAGTCTAACAGTTATATTGGATGGTATGAGTCATCATAACTAAATTATGAAATTTTTTGTATTTACACAAGTATAAAATAATTTAAATATTAATCTATTTAATATAAATAAAATAAGAACCATTTGAAAGTAAATTAAATGTTTTTAGAAGAACTGTACTTTTTTTCAATTGGATGATTAGTCATTATTTACACATATAATTTAAAATTAACTTTACCACTTTTAAATGAAAAATATGTCAAAATAACCCTTACTTTTAAAACCAACTTATAAAAATTATCTTTGGGTAAATGTTTGAATGATTTATGCAATATTGACTTTTATATGATTATGAAAAAATATAAATTTTTATGGAGAACATACATTTTAATTAAATTATTTTCTAATATGAATAATATTTTAAACCAATTTTAATATAAAATTTGTTCAATTATATTAAGATTTTACTAATATGCTTCATTGGAATCATCATTATATTTAATTATGATATAAAAACTGTTTAATTTTTTAAAATATTTTCATTGGTAAGAACTTTTAATCAACACAGCTATGGGATATAGTTCATATTAAATTCTACCACATATAAAAATGGAATTCAGAAAATGGATTCTATATTTTTTATTAGAAAAATGAAAATTATCTTAATATTTTATCTTAATTTTTTAACGTAATGAATAATGAAGATAGAAAATTTTAATTTTCACAATTAAGATAAAATGGGTATACATTGGGTTAGACTAAAAAGATATGGATTTTAATGACATAATAATATATTTAATTTCAATTTGAAAGACATATTTTGTCCCTTATAACCTTATGATCTATATTTAAGATTTTTTGGAACAATATTCCTTGATTGTAGATCATATACTAATTAAATTAATAAAAAATAGAAATATTTCCCTCTTAATTTTAAATTTAAATTTTGTGTTCACATTGGGGAAAAATAAATATTTGAATGAATATAGATTTTAATTTTGATAATAAAGGAATTAATTTCCTAAGGGTATTTTTAAAAAAAATCATCATAAAAAATCATTTAATACATAAGAAACACAAATTCCACAATTAGTTACTTAATAAAAAATAAAAAAAATTATAAAAAAAATTTAAAAGTTAAATAAACTGAATTAATTATTTTGTTCAATTAATTTTGTAAATAAATTTATCATATTATAATGAAGAAAAAATATTCAAATTCAATCATTGTGTAGGTATTCTTGAAATTCAAATTAAATGATTAATGTCAAAACTGACGTTACTGTTTTTTCAAAATAATTAGTCATTTATTAAATGATTTAAAATTATCAAAAATCCTATCATCATTAAATTTATTTGAAATTGTTTAAAAATACAATCTTTGGTCCATTAAATGGATAAGTTGTTATTTTATAGTGAATATATTGGCCACTATAGAGGAAAAACATTATTACCACAATAAAGTTTATAGTGGTGTTTTTTCATGTTATATGTGACTGTGTTATAATTATTTTTCAACAAACGATGGATTTTTATATGATATATTGGATTTCATATTTATAATTCATGGGTTTAGGTTTTAATAATTCAATATTTTATTTTTGTCTTAAAGAATATATTAAGTAGTATTAAATGTTTAATTACCATAGTGAAAAACTAAATTGTTAAAATTAAAGAAACTTATATTTTTAGGAAGAACATGTTTTAAAAAAGTGTTTTTTCATAGTGGAAGAGTGTATTGAACAAATCATCCCTAAATCCATTTAATTATCAATTTTATGAGCCACATGGTATGAGAGTGACTTCCCATTATTGAATTCTTTTGGGTATTTAAAAAAATTCCACTACTTAATTTTAGAATAAAACTCACCCCCTTCGCATATTCACTCTTGCCAATCCATTTGGATCATCCAAAATTTTCAAAAATACCATAAAAATATCCCTAGAAACACTCTTCAGATTTTGGGTTTCCCAGTAGGGAAAACCCATTGCCCTTAAAAAGTTATCCAAAGAAAAGTTCTCTAAGAGAGGGTAATTGTCTCCAGTAAGGTCAGTCTTTTACAAAATTATTTTACAATATATTATTCAATAATAATGATTAAAATATAAAAAAAGTTATATATTGTATAATGACATGTTATTATGATAATGGAATTATGTGTATCGACCTCCACTTCTATCAAATGAGAGATGAATTCGTTAATCGTGTGTATGGCAGATGACCACCTCGCAGACTGATGAAATTATTTTTCCATAAACACATCTCACCATTGGATATAATGATGGATTTAATGTCTCTATATAAATTATATTTCTGATATTTTCCTAATAATGGTTTTATAATATCACATGTATTTTTTTTACTTTCCATTATATTTAAAACATGATTACGTAGCTCATGTGTACTGCAGACAACTGCATCACGAAGCGATGTGATTAATATTTTCATAATGATTTTAAAGTAAAGTACTAAGGACAAATTAAATTGACATTTATAATATATATTACATGATATATGTTCTGAAAAATTAATATACAAGACATTTCATTACTTTTTCCCTCTTTAGGAGATGATATCCTCGCTCGTATGTACATATGACCTACCATATCTACAAAGCGGTGTGATTTCTATATACAATTATCAATAGTTGATATAAGGATGTATCTTTTTAAATAAATATTATTTATAACATTATTTTCATTCTTTTTATGAGGGAACTATATACTATTTTCAACAATCAGAACATTCATGGAAAAAGAAGTGTGGGAAATCCAGGTAATTGACACTATAACAATGAAAACAATGAAAAATTATCAAAAAAATATTTGGATAAATCATATAATAAGATCATATATTGTATGCTATATATGATTTATTATATTTAATATATGTATAATAAACCTATATTTATTATTCCACTGGCTTGGAAACATCGGATGTGCGTCGAACCTGGTGTATGGGATCTCCTCATAGAATCTTTGAGGCATTTTGGTGTCAATATTGGTATGGACTGGATGACCACAGTCCATGCTTTGATCAATTGTTTTAGGAATACAGTGTGGTTTGTCTGCATATATGGGATGAGGTTTTCCTTCACCGTCGATAAGGAGACTCTTGAAGCACAGGATGGACTTTCTAGGAGGAAGGTGCATCTAAACACTCATCGGTTGTCTAGCCTCTCCCTTGGTGTGGTAGATCAGAGGATTACATGATTTTCTATAGTGGTGGACGAGAATGAGGATGTTTTTTTTTGATGAGGTTCTGATACTACCACATTGTAGAGAGGTATAATTTCTCATCGACCTGTTCCTCAGGATGACACCGATATCCACATCGGCATATTGGATAGCTCCCACAGGGCTTCTTGAGTATAGGGTACAGTTAGAGGACCTGCAATATTTAGGGTTCATAAGGCCCAGTGTTTCACCATGGGCATCCCCAAAGCATTTCAACAAGAAGGAATATGGGAGTTTGAGGTTGTGTGTAGACTTCAAGTGCCTAAAACAGGTGATAGTTAATAATAAGTATCCACATCTGAGAATTGAGAACCTCTTCGACCTACTAAATGGAGTGAAGTGGTTCTCAAAGATATACCACAGATCAGGCTATCACCAGCATTGGATACAGGATATGGATCTACCGAAGATCACCATCAGGTGCCGGTATGGCCACTACGATTTCATCATCATGCCTTTAGGTGTGACCAATGCCCCATCAGTTTTCATGGGCCTCATAAACAGGATATTCCATCCTAACCATGTCCAGTTCTTCATGGTCTTCATTGATAACATCTTGGTGTACTCATCATCATTGTAGGAGTATACTACACACTTGAAAATAGTCTTAGATACAAACCGATATCACCCGCTTTATGTTAATCTATGGAAGTACCAGTTTGGGATTCAGGAGGTCCAGTTTCTGGGACACTTCCTCTCAGAGGATGTAGTTTCGGTAGATCTAGTGACGATAGTGGTTGTTCTTTCTTGGGAACTACCCATGAGTGTGACTATAGTAAACAACTTCTTCATGTTGGATGGTTACTGTTGGAGTTTTGTTCCCAACTTTTCTTGAGTAATAGCACCATTATCAACATTGACACAGAAGGGACTACCCTGCATGTGGATCGAGAAATGTCAACAGAGTTTCCAAGAGCTCATGCGAAGACTTACTAGTTATCCCATCTTAAGACTACTAGAGGAGGGAATTGGGTATGTATTTTAGTAAGATGAATTAGGGAATAGACTGGGTTGTGTCCTAATGCAGGAGAAATCAGTGATCACATATGGATCATTTTAGTTGAGGCAGCATGAGAAGAAATACATGACCTACATCATGGAGTTAGTAGTTGTGGTATCTGCCTTGAAGTTGTGGCAGCACTACTAGATGGGTGGATGGTTTAGTGTTTTCTTCGACCACAACAGTCTCAGGTAAATCTTCCCCCAAAATGATCTAAACCTGAGAATGTAGTGATGGCTAGAATTCCTCTAGGTCTATAACTTTAAGATAGTCTATACTCCTAGAAATGGGAATATGGTGAAAGATACACTCATCAGGAGGACCAGTTTGTAGCTTCTGAGTGAGACAACAGATTAGTTAGCTCCGATGGAGATATCCTTTATGGGTGATGATGGAGTAGATTACCATGAGTAAATGACTATCACTCCCCTACTCTTACTGTGATTCAGGGAGGCAAAGATGGTGGATGTTGACTGTGAGGCCTGACATGCTCAATTATACTCAGGATGGTCTCATGATGGATTTCTGATAGGTGGGGAGCACTCTATCCTTTTATGAGGGCTCATCTTAGTACCAGTGATGTTGTGGGAGGAGGTTTTGAGGGAGTTTCATACGTCCCCTTTGGTATTACATTCTAGAGTGGAGATGTTTTACCAGGACCTCTAACATTAGTAAGAGTGGATGTAAATTATGAGAGTAGAGGACGAGTTCGATTCATGATTCCTCACTTGTTCACCAGTGATGTATGAGCATCCGGTTCTAGCAGGATTGACCCAACAACTTGAGGTACCAGAATGGAAATGGGATGTTATCTCGATTTAATTTTCAATAGTTTTACTAAGTAAGTCCAGGGGGCACGACATTATTCGGTTGATCATTGAACGACCCACCACACCCACTCTCTACTTACTTATTTGGGATTAGGGGCTGGTAGAGGGATTTTGATTCCCCAACATTCAGGATATAGTGCAGATCAACAGAGTGACTTCGACGATTGTATCATACAGTGATTCACGCTTTACTTTTTTGTTGTGGAAAGGATTAAAATAAGGATTCAAGACTTTGATGCACTTGAGCACATCTTTTCATCTTCAGATGGACTATTATATAGAGCAGACCATATCCTTTATGCTCGTGTCCTTGAATTTAGTCACATTCGGGAGGAACACCTACATTTGATGAAGTCCACCTACAAAAAATTCACTCCACCATCAACTTGGAATCATTTGAGGCCTTGTATGGGCGGCCATGGAGATTGCCTATATGTTGGATAGATTCTGGGGAGTCGGCACTCCTTGGTCCTGAGTTGGTACGGGCTACCACAAAAAAGGTGCAGATCATCCAGGAGAATATGGGGACTGTATAGAGTTGGAAGAAGTTTTATGCCGATAGGAGATAAAGACCCATGGTATTTTAGGACAGAGACCATGTGTTTCTTCCGGTCTCCACTCAATGGGGCAAGATTTGTGGAGTTCCAATTGGAGATTTGGGATCGACACGAGTGAGTCCTTTGTGGGTGGTTGATTCTTCTAGGGAAATTTCAGTGGAAGCAAGGGAATCTCCCAGAGAAAACATGGGAGTGTTACGCTCAAATTCTTGCTCAGTACCCCCATCTGTTTGATTCATTTTTGTTTTGGATTTTAGGGACATAAATACCTATGTTGGGGTGACAGTAATCTCTCAGAAATTCCATGTAATTGTTTTAACTATATGTAATTATTTTGAGACTGGGCACTCTGACAACACATGATTCTGAGGTTCAGAGAGCTTAGAATAGAATTTCAATCATTTTTAATGTACGTTTTGTAAATGTGTGAGCCGGTTTTTATAACTTTTGAACTGGTTCTCAAATAAAAAAATCGAGTACACTATTGAATTTGGAACACTAGGATTTACATATAAATTAATTATCATTGGTCTGTATGGGGAGACAGAAAAATATATTTTTAAGACATTTCAAGAAAAATAATAAAATCATTTAAGAGAATAATATTATTTCTTTTATCTCCATTGACTGAAGGATGGTGACTCTGTGGTGCAGTGACGAGGTGGAAATGAGGTGCATTAATGGAGGTTAAATAATGTCTCATTTAAAACCTCTATGTTTTTACCTTATTAAATCAATAAATGTGGCTAATTTAATGAGAATCATTAATGGGTGCAACATTGCAGCACCTTTGATTATTTTAGTAAATATAACATGATACAGTTTGTGGATTTAAAAAAATGTGGGAAATCCTCTAAAGAACCATCATCCGAACTCCTCTTCAACATTGAACAAAGAATAATGTGTGGACGGATCATCACCGGCTTCGACACAACTTGAATAATGGATCCAGAATCATTGTCAACCATCATGAAAACCTCAATGATGAACGTTTTGGCATCAAACATAAATGAAGTAGGTGTTTGAGTTTTATTTCATTTTTCTTCCCTATATTTGTTTTATGAAACAAATAACATATATCTACTAGAAAATAGTTTGATATGTGATCTATACATTTATGCAAGAGGGTGACTTTATTTGGGGTTTTTGTTATCTGGAATTCAGACTTGGAACTAATGGTTGAACTTCAAATCCTCAGACCTTCCATTTTTTTACACCTACAATTTGGAGGGTCTGGGACAACAAGAAACAAGTCTTGAAAACCTCTACTCATGTGTTTTTGGAATATTCATCCTCCAAATGAGGTTAATAATGATTTACAGCCTTCAAAAGGAAGAAGGAAAACTCTGGAGGGCATAGACGTAGGCAGCGTGAAGAATAGTCCATCGGTGTGCAACCAGTGGTCCTTTGAAGGGTCTTCCTCCTCAACGGTAAAGGCTGAACATGATGGAAGAGGAGGAACATACTAGCCACCTGCTGGTCAGCGGGATGGAGGGCCGTCGACCAAACTAGCTGTCGGGGTGAGTGGTGCGACCGTCAATGCGCTGTAATGGCTTGAGACCATGACCATCAGGATGCGGCAGTGGGGGGCCTAGAGCCAGGAGGGGAATTGGAGGAGCCATGATCCATCAACCACGACAGGAGGTGGATGCCCCATGATATCCCATGGGGTAGAGGGTAGTGTATGTGGCTGGGTGGTGTATCACCGACTGCTCTTGGGGATGGTCCTCAGCTAGTGGGTCGAGCCCTCTATGGGCCTAGACTATCCTATGACTAGTGGGCATGACCCACATTGATGGGCCGAACCCGCGACGGTGGGCTGCACCTACACTGATAGGCTGAATCTACTTCCTTCGGACCGGGCTGGACTGGACTGTGTTTCTCAGTGACCCGGCAGGCTGGACCGTCTACCAAACCAGGCTGAGTCTATCCAAGCCTCTTGGGCTCGGCCCACTGGCTAGGCCAGAACAGATTCCCGACCCAAAACAAATCAATTTGATTCCATCTAATTAAACTTGGTTATGTGTGACCCCAGTTCGGGTTGGCCAGGTTGGTATGACCGGGTCGGACTAGACCCCGTCGTAATCAACCCCCTTTTTACTAAATTGCATGTATCTAGCAAATAAAATTCCCAATTGATAAGTCGTTTATGTCGTTGAGACCCTCTTTATTATGAGTATATTTGGAAATGAATTTTATTTATTTTCATAGATGACAAGATATGAATAATGGATTGAGAATTCGTTCTCCCAAACACACTACATACAGAACACTGATGTTGGATGAGACCTGAAGAATTCTCGACGATGGCCCTGTGGGAAGAGACTCTATGTGACCTGACTTGACCATAGTGGGGAGTGGCTCTGTGTGACCTAGAAGACACATGGTACTTGACAGATGTAGTACCTATGTTTGGCCAGGGTGGGAATCGGCTATTTTTGACCTTCCAGGCCCATAGTGGGGAGCCACATTGTGATACCCAGCATACCCGCGATACTCGTCAGGGATAAGTACCACATCAGTCCAAGGTTAGTGGGAAGAGGCTCTATGTGACATGGAAGGCCCAATGTACTTGATAGAAGAAGTGTTCTCTAGCTTCTGGCAAGTTCAATAATGTGACTGATGATTCTGATATCACTACCCTAGAATCTACCATTTGTAAGCTTCATATTTTACTTTGTTCTATGTGGTTATGGTATTTTGTGGTCATATTTGCTATATGGTATTTTATTCTTAGTATTTTCCTTCGTGGAATACTAAGAGACCTTTGGGGGTCTCATGGTCACCACTAATTATTGTTATAATCACCCTTGCATGGGCTTCGACCGCATGTGTTTTTTCTGGTGCAGATGATTGGAATTTCGACAGAGGTGCTCAAGGGGATGGGGATAAAGGATGCTACGATGGTGGACATTGTGGCATCGAACAACATGGGGCCCAGTAGGACTGGATGGGCAGGATATAATACTTCACCTTCCAATATCTTTACAACTCTCACAACCATGTGGGGTTTTCACGGATGGTTGTCTGAGTTTCCTTTTGTACATTACTATTTTCAATTCCTTTTCAGGTTTGTATTCTAGCGCACTTACTTTCACTTGTATATGCACTCATATTTATTTTATTGGTATACTATTTTCCCCTTTCTGTGTGTTGGGATGTGTTTGGCCGTGTTTGTGTATATAGGTTTAAACAAAATGCCTTCCCTTTTGGGATATTCCTTTCTAGTGCTAGTCGCCAGCCCTTAGCCTATGGAAGGTGGTCTTCAGATAATCAAGGCCTGGACCTTGGGGGATGGGTCATGACAGAATTCTTTCTTTAGGTTTTACGTCCTTATAACTTATTAAAAATATTATAAAATATTAGGATGAAGCAAAAAAATCTCAGTAAGATACATAAAAATGAAAATCATTTGTTCGATGATAACATGAAAATCTATTAAAAACCCTTTTCATGAAAACCTATAAGAATTAATAGAAAAATCATGTCATCACCTTAAAAATAATTAGGAAATCCCTCATACATTTACACTTACAATTGGAATAACCTTACAGTAAAATTCTGTCTTCGGAGTACCCAATGAATTGGAGAGTTATAATGGGGATCACCAGTTATATATTGATCTACAATGGTATAAACAAAACATATCATGAGCTATAATGGTGCTAAACCCATCATATCGTTGGATATAATGGGATAAAACCATAATAATTATTTTCCATTTAACTTATCATGAATAAAACTCTTCATAACTCATTTAATTCCATGAGAAAAACAAATTCAGATTAAAAAATACTCTTTTTTCTTAAAAAATCACATTAAAAATATAAAAATTGTGCACCTAATAATGGAATAATATTATTCAAAAATAACATTGAAAATATATAGGTAATATTTTGTAATAATAAATAGTCATAAATGTAGAATAAAGCACTTATATAATATTTATAAAAAACAATCTTTTTGAACTTAGTAAAAGAGAAATTTTAAATGATTTCAAAAAAAAAGTACCTTACATCAATTCCCAATTCCATAAAATGTTTTATAAAATCCTTTATAATGGTTTTAATAGTGTTATTAAGTTGTTAAATAACTAAACACTTTTTTATAACACAATAGATGAACTTTTTTGTAACATTTTCTAACCAAATAATAAAAATATTTTGTTATTTTGATTATTTAAGGCTTCAAAAAACACCTAATAACTAAAGAGGATTACATCATCGAATTGATCTTACTATTTTTGGCGTTGATAAATAATTTTTTGATTTTTAAATAATTCAATAAAAAAAATTATTCTTGGAAAAAAATTCAAAAAAAATCAATTCAAAACTATGACTTTAATCTCATCAAAAAAAAGTTTCAAAATTGAATTAAATCTTTTATTATATCATAGTAACATCATATTAATCTAGATAATTCATTAATTAACATAAAAATATCACATTATATATATTATTAAAATTTTAATGCCATTAATTTGATTTATTAATTAATTAAATTATTATTGCATCATAAATGATCAATCCATTATGGTATATATTTTTCCCCCAAAAACAAAAAAAAAATTAATGAATTAGATAATTTTTTTATCATTAAAGCGTCTATTATGTTTTGGAATAATCTTATGAAAACCATCATATAAAAATTTTATACAAACTAAATTTTACAGTATAGACACCTTGACTTAATTTTTTATAAAATATCATTAATATTCAAATGTGAATCTTATGATACCAAAATGCCCCAAATTTGAATCAAAACATGATAATAGCCAACACATTATAATATAATTAGATTTAAACATAATTTGAGTCATTGAATAATTCTTATAATTTTAAATGAACATATTTTATTTATTTTTCTTATTCCTGCACAAGCACTACATCAACATTGTACATGAATTAATGTTAATAATTATATATATTGAAATGAAAAATAAATTAATATAATAAAATAATTTTGGATAAAAATAAAATTATAGATACATTAATTATGTATATCTGCTAATATACATGTAAATACAATTTCATAATTTTATTATTTTTTCTTTTATTTCCCTATATAATTACTTCACATGAATTTGTATATGAATAATGTTATATGACTCAAAAATTAGAAATTAGAAAATAAAAACATCAATTATACCTAATAATTAATTAAAAGACTTTAAAATAAATTTTAGTACTCTATTATTATTTATAAGCAACACAATTTAACATTTTCAATGTTATGCATGTATTGCATCGGGAGTGACAATAATTTTTATACATATTATGAAATGATATATAATTTATGTGTTCTAAAATATTTGGTTATTGTATTTACATTTTAAAATAGTTAATTATTTATTAAATAATTTTATAAAATCCTATATCATGATTACATCTTGATGTTGTCACAAGTAATACCACATAAAAAACTCTTTTTTACTATTCAAAATAATAATAATGTGTTTTTGAAAATTCTAAAAATTTCATACTAAGATAATTTCACCATTATGAATTAAAAAATTAAATTATTTTTTTCAAATTAAAATTATATATTTAAAAAATAAATTTTTAAATTAATACCCATATAAGAAATTATTTATTTTAAGAATTTCTATTTAAATCCAGAATACTAATAAATATATAACAAATTATTATTTAAATATATGGGTTGTTACATCCCCCCTTGAAATTATTCCATCAAAATTTTATTCACTTATTAATGAAATGGGGATACATTTCCCTCATAGATTTTACAGATTCCGATGTTGATTCTTAAACCACGTTGTTTTCTCATAAAACCTTAACCTAGTGAATTACCTAATCCCAAAATAATTTCCCTCTACAGTCAAGAATCTAAGAAATATTTTTCCTCATTTGAAAGGTTATCTTCCATCTAAACTAATTCTAGGCCCAAAACATGATATGTATATGGAACATACTTTCATAGCATCGAAACATTAAAATCATTGTGTACCTGAGATAAATTAGAATGAAATGATACTCGGTAGGAAACCAGTCTAACATTCTCTATGATTTCATAATGTCCAATGAACCATGGACTTAACTTTACATTCTTACCAAAACATATAACACTTTTACATAATGTATTTTATGGAAAACATGATCAATTACCTCAAAAGAAGGGTCTTTCCTCCTATTATCTACATAACTTTTATGCCTACTCTTAACTATCCCCATTTGTTGCTGAATCAACTAAAAATTATCTTCCACTTCTATCGTAATCAATTAATTAAGCTCAAATAAAATCCAACAATATCATAATTTTTCACTCTAACATTCCAATAGATTGAGGATGAATGGTTGTGCTGAAATATAAATCAGTTCTAAATGACTTCTGAATGCCTTTTCAAAAGATATATTTGCACCTAGGACCATGAGTAGATATTATGGAGAGTGTTACTCCATGTAACATTACTATCTTCTTTAGATATATTCAATAATGATTTTCTATATATTGGGTTTCTCGAATAGGATAAAAATTAGTAGATTTAGTCCTAAAATAACCAATAACTCAGATTACATTATTATTTTGAGAAGTATTAGTTAGTCACACCATGAAATCAACGAATATATTTTTCCAATTTCCACTATGGAATTGGAAAAGGCTGAAGTATCTCCTTTGGTAAATTTTATTCTAATTTAACATATTAACATATCAAACATTTCATGGTAAAATCAGTAATATCTTTTTTCATTCCATAACATCAATAATACTCTTTAATTTCTCTATAAATCTTTTTTCATCTAAGATGAACTAAAAACAAAGAACTATGAGCTACACATAACAACTCTTTATTCAATTGTAAATCACAAGGCACATATAGTCTCTTCCCAATACTCAAAACCTATTCTATATCAACCTTAAATTCATGTATATTACCTTTTATAATATATTCTACATTTATCTATAAATCATGATCTTCCTTATATTCATGCATAATTCATCCTAAAATAGATGATTGCACTAAAACAAGAAATAGAACCATGGAATTTCCAGCACTAACAAAATCCAAGAAATAATCCCTCAAATCCTTATCCAAGGGTAATTTTCCCAATGTAACATCGTTAATATATCATTATTATTCTGATTCAGAGCATCAACCACCCTATTTTCTTTTATAATAAGGTAATTAATTGTGAAATCATAATCCTTTATTAGTCCCAGCCATCTTCTATGTCTCATGTTGATTTATTTATGAGTGATTATGTACTTAAAAATTGTGTTATCAGTATATATTTTACATTTTACACGAAAAAATTATTCTTCTAAATTGTTAATCCAAAAGCAAAAGAATGTAATTCCAAATAGCTAATAGTGTAATTTTAATCATGAGGTTTCAATATATATAAATCATAATAAATTACCATATCATTCTCCACTAAGACACAACCAATTTTATTCAATGATGCATCATTATAGATTACTAATTCAACATTTCAGGAAGAAAGGTCTTGAACTAGAGAATTAACCAACTTTATTTTCAATTCTTGAAAACAACCATCACATTCTTTCACCCATATTAATTTAAAACATTGTCAAGTTAACTTAGTCGTTGGCCTAGATAACAGCTCAATGTTTTGAACAAACCTCCTGTAATATCCTTCTTAACCAAGAAAACTATGAATCTTGGTTATATTTTTAGGTATTGGGAATTCTTTAAAATTTATTATTTCAATAGGATCAACATTTATTCAGTATTTTGAAATAATGTGATGAAGGAAATATTTTTTTTCAATCAACATTGCCACATTCTGAATTTTACATACAATTTATTTTCATTTTTGGTTTTAAAAAAACCCTTATATGTCTTTTATATTTTGTATTACATTAGAATAAAACTAATTGTCATCAATAAACACAAATATAAAATTATCCAAGAATTCATGAAATATTCTATTCATAACATCCATGAATACAACATGTTCATTAGTTAACCCAAATATCAGATCTACAAATTCATTATTCCCATATCTAGTATGAAATATGTTCTTCTGAATGTCTTTTTCTTTTTTGAATTCAATGGATGGTACCCTGACCTTGGGTCAACCTTTGAAAAATATTGTACTCTCTGGAGTTGAGAAAACAAATCGTATATATGAGTAAAATCATAATTGTTCCAAACAATGATGTAATGAATGTCTCTATAATCAATTCATATTCTTATTTCAACATCTTTCATTTTAATAAACTAGATAGGAACATCTCACAGTAATTTTCTAAGTCCAATGAATCCATTATCTAACAATTCTGATAACTTCTTTTTCAATTCAAGAATTTATACATCAGTCATTCAATAAGGTGGTTTTGAAATTAGCTTATCATCATGAACTAATTTAATAGTAAAATTATGTTAATGATCTAGAACAAAACAGGGTAAATCATCATTAAAAACATCAAGATAATCATTTACCGCAAGAACATTATTAATCTAAATAGTTCCTTCATATTCAAAAATCTGTGTAAGATAACTTTAATTTCCATATTTTAATAGTTTCTCGTATTTTTGATATATTATCAATGATATGGGTTCATTCTTGTACAAAAAATGAAACCCTTTATGAAAAAACAGCTTCTTTATCTCTACAATCAATCTTAGCATAGTTAATAGAAATCAATATAATCCATGAATATCATCAAAATCTACTAGAGTAAAAACAACATGTTTTGTTAATAAATTATTTCCACGTACAAAGATAAGAAGATTATTATAATTTCCTTTTATCGTAGTGCTTCATTAATGTGTTTTTCCCATGAGTTTTTGGCTTCATTTATTGAGGTGGATTTTATATTTATTAATTAATTTCTTATAAATGAAGGAATGTATAGACCCTGAATCAAAAAACACATTGTAAAAATTTGATAAAAAATTAAGGTACCGAATACCAATTAATTTTATGGATCAACATCTATTGAATTTGTTTCAGAAGATTTTTTCAAACCATTTTAATTCCAATAATTCTAACTTCATACCTATGTGACTAGGTTTGTACACACACTGGAAAAATGATCCAAATACATAAAGTTAATGCATCTTAACATCATCTTCTATTCATTATTTTGTTCATTTTTCTACCACACATGATCCATGTGTCCAAACATTCTACATCGGTAAAATTTCCCATAATTTATAATACATTCTCCAATATGATTTTTACCAAAATTTTCACAAGAAGGAAAAATTATTTTCTTAACTTTATGTTTCTTTGAAGAATTATTCCCCAATTCCTGCCAATATGACCCCTAATTATTCATTTTATAATGGGGATAAATGTGTTAGTAAAATCTATTTTAGACTTTTCTAAACAATGAAATACTTTTTAATAGATTTTAAATTCTCATGAAACTAAAGCTCAACCAAAAGGTGGTTTCAATCCCATGTAAAACAGATTAATTTTGCTATCCATGCCCTGAATAAAATATGACACATACCTGGCCAATGTTGTGAATTTTTATTCATATACAAATACAAAATATTCATCTTTGTACCTCAATTCCAAACATTGTTTTTCCATTTATATTTGAACAATCTTTGGGAAATATTTCTCAAGAATAAAATCCTTGAATGTTTCTCTTTCCATGGAATCATGATCATCTTTCTCTCTAGTATTCTTAATAAAAGACCACCGACAATCGATTTCACCTTCAAAATAATAAATATTAAGGGTTTCCATTTTTATGTTTTATACATCCAAATACATAAAACATATTTTTAAGAGCATTGATCCATATGTTTCCTACCATGAGGTTAGATAATCCACTGAATGATGGGTGATGTTGCCTCATGAATTGATCCACAAAATACATGTTCTTTTATAGAAGACTAGGTTCCTCTCTAGCATAAATACCACCAATATTTATTACCTATTTCATCTAATCTATTCCTTTCATAAATTTCTCTATTCCAATTCCCTCCATTATATGATGTGGATTCAGAATGATATCGGCCTCTAGGTGCCTTTGTACTTTAGTTTCCCCATTTCTTCTGTGAAAAAACATTATGAATAGATATATCATAGTACAAGAAACATGGTAATATTCAAATTGTATATCATTTTAAATTAGAAAATTATTTAAATATAATTTACGGTATTCTATTAGTAGCATACTAACCCCTAAGGATATATAAATAATCTATTGATTCTAAATATAAGGACATATCCTTAAAAAATTGCATAATATTCAGTTTTATTTTAAAATTTACATTATTTCACAATGAAGATCTGTTTATTTTTAGATCTTTATATAATAATTCCATAATACATACAAAACAAACCACAATCATACAAATTGGATAATGCTAAAATAGTTTCCATTTCTTCCAAAATATAGAAATTTTAAAATTAAAAATGATTTCTTTGAAAACTCTTCATAACATTCAAAATGAATTCCTTATTTCTCTTAAACATCCTTATAACCTATGGAAAACATTTTGAAATAATTGATGAACACAAAAATTGCAGTAATGGACATTAAGAAAGAAATTTTTTAGTCAGGTGATAACATGAAAATCCATTAAAAACATTTTCTTGAGAACTCATCAGCATGAAAAGAAAAATCATGTAGTTTCAAAAGGAAATAATTAACATATAACTCTTAAATTCACAATTATAAATGGAATAACCTTACGGTAACCTTCCATATTTAGAGTACCCAATGCATTAGAGAGTTATAATGTGTCATACATGTTATATCTTGAGTTATAATGGGCTCAACCCAATATATATTGTGATATAATGGGGATGAAACCATCATATATTGAGATATAATGTGCTCAAACTATAATAAACAATTTCAAAGGAATATATCATGAATACAACTCTTGAAAACTCATTTAAACCCTTGACCAAAACACATTCACATATCGAAATACCCTTTTCATAAAAATCACATTAAAAATATATAAACTGGGCTCATAATAATGTAGTCATATCCTTTAAAAATATCTATGAAGATATATAATAAATTTTTTTTATAATAATGAATACTAAAAGAAGGATAACCCACTTATACAATATATATAAAAAAAATTGTTTTAAACATTGAAAAAGGTACAGTTAAATAGATTTCCAAAGGAAATTCCTTTACCTCGGGTTCTACATCTTCAAAATGTGTTCATACCTCTTGTATAATGGTTTTAATAGAGTTATTAATTTATTTAAAAACTAAATTAATGTTTATAATGCCTTACATTATCTTATTATAACATTTTCAACCCATTTATTGTCAATATGTTTTTATATTCATTGTTTAAGACTCCCAAAAGTCCTAAAAACTAAATGGGATTACATTTTTGATGAAAAATTATCATTTTTTCCTTGATAAATAATTTTTGGATTCTTAAATTATTTAATAAAATATTTTATTCATGAAATATAATATTTTTTCAAAATTAAAACAATTCATAACAATCACTTTAAACCAATCGATAAAAGTTTCAAAATCGAATAAAATTATTTATTACATCATAGAAACATCACATTAATCTAAGGAATTCATTAATTACCTTAAAAATATCAAATTATATTTATTTTATTACATTTAATACAATTAATTTGATTTATTCATAAAAAATTAATTAATTCATTGTAAATGTTCAATCTATTATGGTATTTATTTTTCTCCAATAAAAATAAAATTAAATATTAATGTAGAAGATGATTTTGTTAGATTTACAAAGACTGTTCTTTTTTAAAAAATGAAATTCTGGAAAACCTCATATTAATATTTTATAAAAACTTATGTTTATAGTTTGAACACATTGACTTAGTTTAAAATAAAATATCATAAAGGTCTTAATGTTATTCTTTTCGGTCCAAAATGTCCCAAATTAAAAATAATAAACAAGATAATAGTCGACGAATTATCATAAAACATGATTTGTTTATAATGTGGGTCATTTAAAAATTGTTATTATTTTAATTAGATATATTTTATTTATTTTTCTAATGCTTGTACAAGAACTAAATCAGCGTTGCACATGCATTAATATATGTTATTTCATATATAAATATCAATAAAAATTAAATTCATCAATTTAAATTAATTCAGTTCAATAAAAATTCAATATTTGTTTACTATGTATATTCACTAATATATATGTGAAGATAGTTTCTTAAATTTATTATTTTTTCTTTTCTTTACCTGCACAATTATTCCACAAGAATTTGGAGAGGATTAATGTTATATCACTCTAAAATTAGAAATTAAGAGCCAAAAACATCAAACATAAATATTAATTAATAAAAAAAGTCATCAAAATATTTTTTACCACTCTATTATTATTTATATGGAACCAAATTTAACATTGCCAAAGCTGCACAGGCACAGCCTCAACACTAACAATTGGTTTTATACATATCATGACATAATGTATAATTAACGTATTCTGAATTATATTTGTACTAAATTTATTATAACATTATTATTTATTTATTTAATAATTTTTTAGATCTCAGATCATGATCAGGTCTTGGCATTGTCACGAATAATATAACATTAAATAGTGTATTTTTTTTATAATTCACCTAAAATTTATCTTTTTTAGAAACTTCTCAAAAATTCTGACTAATATAATTTCAAGATAATAAATTCCAAAATGAAATCATTTTTCTCAAATAAAAATTCTATAATAGAAAGATGAATGTTTAAAATAAAAAACTATTTGATAAATTATTTATTTTAATAATTAATTATTAAATCAATAATATTAATAAAAATAAAAAAATTATTCAATAAATATCTCGGTTGTAACAAATATATTCTAAATGAAATAAAGTATGAAACATTCATTATGGTTTATATGATGAAATGCTATTTTTCTAATGGAATATCACTTTTATACCCTCCTCATAAACCACTCAAAAATAAATATGTCAACATGTTTTTGTGTGGATTATCATATCCATTAATGAAGTATTATATTTTCCGAAATCTCTTTACATCAATGTTAAAAATGTTTTTAATGAATTGTATAGAAATAAATACATTAAAATGATTATAAAATTATTTTTATTTTATTTTTATACACCCTCATGTTCTAATAAAAATTATATCATCATCCGTGTACATGAAAACTACTGAGTCCATAGAACAAAATATTTTCTGTTAACATAATTTCCTATCCTTGATGGTTTTTATTATATATCTTATGGATATAAATTATTTTATTAAACAATTAATTTTCTCTAATTATAATATTTTATTAAAAATAACTAATTTTATTAGTAAATGTCCACAATACAATTAACTACATTCAGTGATCATATCTTAGAACCTTTTTAAATTTTAGTCCATTTTGAAAACCTGTAAAACTGTATATATTTTGTGATAATATAATTATAAACAGAATAAATATATATAATTTGGAAGATTATGAATATATTTTAAAATCCATTGGTGATGGTAAACCGAAAAATAGAATTATAGATAAATTGAACGAACCATCTCCAGTATTCGATATACGCTAAAACTATTAAAGAAAATAATAATAAATAATAATAAACAAACTATATAAAATGAAATATAGATTAGAAAAATTTTAATAAATTCTTTTAATAAACATAATTTTTTATTCAAGATTGTGGATATAAGAATAGAATGAGTCAAGATATAATATTAAGATATTTGGGATCTCAATAATGTTTCATTATGATATGATTCATGTTTTCTAGTTGTTCCTTTTTTTATGGTGTATGTATTGAAAATAGAAATATTTTTTCATAAAATCAATAAGATTTAAAACCCCGTCTTATTTTTTACAATCAATGTATTTTCAATTCAAAAAAATCAATGTTGCAATGGATTTGGAAACTCAATATTCATCATTGGGGTTTTATGATTTCTTCTTGAACATTACTTATCTTTGTTTGATACATTAATTTATTTTCAATTTAGAATTTTTTTCCCAAATTTAGTTTCATTTAAATAGTGATTATTGATTAAAATACACCACTATGAATTATTTTGGTTTCACTTGTTTCATTTAATAAAACAAAGGTTTCTTTTTTTAAAAGAGACCATGACTATGACATTTACATCAATGATTAAAAATGCTCTTTGAGGAAGTTATTTTTGTGATTTTTTTATTCTATTCTTTATATTCAAAAATATCAAACTTAAAAATACGTATGTTTTTTGTTTGAAACTCAATTTTTCATCAATTTGGGTAATTAGTTTTAGTCGATCAGCTATTCGGTGTCAATAAATATAATTCATACTATTATTTTTAAAATTTTGGGAATGTTATAATCCCCATTTTTATTTCCCTGGGTTCAGTATAATATGAGAATTAGTTTAATTTTTAAATTTTATTAAATATTTTTTATTTTAATGGGTTCCATTATAGTGTGATTATTTTTATGTGATAAAGTTTTCTTCTTCCAATACATTGGTTAAAATTTCATATCACAAGAGATAATAATTCAAAATATTGATTTAGTTTCTCATAAGAATGTTCACAAGAGGTGTGGATTAGCAAAACATTGTCCCCTATTATAATGTTTGTTCCATATTTCACTGACTACAAATTATCTTTTTTTTCCTCAGAACTCTTTTTAAGTGAAGAGAGTTAAACTAAATGATTTACCTACATAAAAAACATAAATATACCATATAATTGTTAAAAGATAGCTTAAGCCTAATGTAAGTGATATCCCTAAATAATTTAAAGGATTGAGTGGATAATTGTATGTTTAGATAATATTTTATAAGGTCCTCGATGTGGTATGGAATGATATTCCAAATTTCCATGTACTCCTCTTTATTTATCTTCCCTTAATTAAAACCACTTATCAGTATAAGATCTTCCTTTTCAATCCATTCGTTACAGATTATTATCTTATATCCTCATGATTCGTAATTTATTTTAACTATTACCAGTCCATGTTATAGATATTTTGATCCCACGATGATATTTTATTTCCATATGTTCTTATATCACATCCTTTTATGTTCCATAATGTCATATGAATATTATTTAGGTTGATTTGATATTTAACCATATTAATATCATCATATCTGATTATGATGTCATCCATGATAGTTGGATGAAAGGTTTAATATTTTTACCTTACCTTGATCTCACCCATTTTTAAATATTTTCATTCCCCCTGATATGAGGATGGGTATTATATGTCATTTGTTTAAGGAGGTTACTAGTCGAGAGGTTATGAACAAATGATGATGACCGTTGTAAAATCCGTTGTTTATGTAGTTAATCCTCAAAGACATTAAACCTATGGATCTAATTTTTTGTATTAATTTGTGAGATTTAATGTTTTTAAATAAATAATACTGAAATTAACATGTTTATTTAACTTAGGTGACAATAATTCCCATGTATCCCACAAAGCATCCTCTAGCCGACATGACTTTGAGATCTATGATAAGGTCTTGGGTGATGGGCATTGAAGAATGTAACCCATAATTTCCATTTCAATATCATATTCACTTCCCTCTCACAATCCCCATCACCCCTCACATATTAATAACAACAACAACAATAACAATAACAATAATAATAATATTAATACTAATAATAATAATTACATATAACAATAATTTTATAACAGTAGTATTTATTATTTTTAAATTATTTTAAACATTAACAAAAAAAATTCACAATATTAATAAAGATAAGAAGACATAGTATATTACCAATCACTTGTACATTGAACTAATACCAAATCCAAAATGACAATAATAATTGAAATATATAATAATATTTCAATAATGGATAAATATATCAAAAAACACGTCAACATATATCTTATGAAAAAACCAGCTAAATATTTTATTAATATATATATATATATAATAGTAATTAAAAATAGTCATTTGTATAACCAAAATATTCCATATATAAATTATGAAGACTCACATGATGTCTCGAAATGAAAATAATGTTTTGTACAAAATAATAGGGATGTATGGATAGATTGAATAGTTACTAAAACCATTCTCCAACAATGAATTAAAAACTATCTCAATATTTATACATCGAATAGATAACAGGCATAAATCCCTTAACGATCCCAAAATTGTGGATCATTCATCTTTCAATAAAATTTCATCTTTAGACCACTTAAAACCAGAAATTTGATTTCAATAATCATTTTTTATATAATAAAGGGTTGTTGCGCTATGAGAAATAAAATATATACATATCTGTAAATATTCAAGTCCTTCCTTAAACTAATCTACCAAAACTTTCTCAATATACACCTTGTTGATCCCCAAAATAACACGTTACATTAAAGGTAACGATTATGTATGATTACATACCAATGTTACTATTTTATTGTGAGAAATAAATCTTAGTAGGGTCCACCACAATGGGGTTCCTTAGATATAAAAAATATACATTTTAATGTTACATGAAATATAAAATCGATTATTGAATCACAGCATTCAATAAATCATGTCATGTCATTATGTGATAACTATGACACTATAAAATATTACCCTTCCTACATCCAATAATTACAAAATTATACTTTATCATGTGCCTTATATCATTACCCGTATCCTATCTCTCATGTTAAGGTTACATAATTTTAATATCATTACCCTCTATCTAAAGGTATATTACCTCACATAAGTCTTTACTAAAGCATTATCTCTCGGGTAAAGGTCATATAACGAAGCCTAATAGTATAACTTTATCACTCAGGGTGAGATACCATAAAAAAAATTCAACACATGTAACCTATCCCTAGGAATGTGGTCTCATAAAAATGTATTTCCATTGATATTTTTAACCTGCATAAGAAATAATAACAATCATGGAAGTCATCCACATCATGTCTCATAGCTATCCATTGTCCAACCTTTTTCTTCTACTAAATGATTACAAAAAATAATTAAAAATATCATGTGTTGACCAATCTCACTAATCATGGTATCCCATGTATAACTTTTAGCAGAATTAACTTCATGTTAATCCCTAATACCATTTTCCATGATCCATCTAAAACCATTTATTTCAACAAAATTCAAAGAAAGCATCATTCGACACAACTTTTAAGCATTTCACTAATACTAATTTTATAGGGAACCCATATTTTCATTCACAATAACATCAATATAAACTTAAATGATACTCTAAGGGGTAAATATTTATGTATCCCTTATTTCTCAATTTTCATGAAAAATTTCTATAATGGTTACAAGGGGATTATACACCTATTTTAGCTATAGTTATAACTTACTAAAACTGAGTTATATCAGGCCATGTTATCACAATTCCATTAAAAGAAAATTAATCCTTAAAAATCATACACACTAATCTACATTGGGAAATAAAATCTCCAATACATGTCAAAGCATAACCCAATCTTACAACAAGAGATGAACCACTATATATCCAAATACAAAATAATTTAATATCTCGTGAAATAATTATATCAACTGATAGAAATTTTGAAACTATCACTATTCCCCCATAATAGAATTTATATTATTATTGGTCAGCTTAAAGCCTCCTTAAAATTTCCCTGTCACTTCACTGCCCAAAATATATAGTAAAGGACATCCTCTCATGAGAGACCTATAACATTTTAATATAACCCTTATAATATATTTCATGTACAATGATTATTATGGGGTAATATGGATAAAACTATAGGTTAAACTACATGGTATCAAGTAAAATCTAAAATCATCGTTCCTTTCATAATATATTCAATTACTTCCAAAGATGATTTTCCATTTCCAATTATATATCATTATATTCAAGTAATACACTAAAAAAATATCAAATTTGGACGTCTAGAGGTCATGAATTCACATCTTATACACATACTATCATTTAGAAAAATATTAAATAATCTTTCTATAACATATTTATATGAGTTAACTCATCTAATATTGAAACTTTCTCCTCTTCCATTTTCTATAAATAATGATATAAAACAAATAGTTTAGAAAATGATTCTTATTCCAAAAAACATTTTAATGAGAGAAATGATAAGATGAAACTAATGGATAATTTTACCCTTTTAAAAAAAACCTCTTAATTCATATTCTATATCAATATAACCAAATATGGTGATTAAATCGGTCAAAACATAGAGAGGGAGAAATGGGGTTCCTTAGAGAGTCGAGACCCTAGGGATGTGTTCTGGGAAACTTAAGAATAACAGTGGGTCCTCTAGGAAAATGTACAATTAAATTATTATTTTCTCATGTATGGGTGTTTTGTGACATTAAATAAAGAGTCACTGTGAAATAGCCCTTTGTTTGCATGAATTATTACACAACCATAGGGTTCATTCCATTATAAAAAATATTCGAACAATACCATGAACTTACGAAAATTTATAATGGTTTTAATTAGTTCATTATGGTTATACTCCTTTTGTGAACCCTTCATAACACAAACCCTACTTATTATAGTATTATTTTAACCCTAAACAAAAATGTCTATTAGACCAAAGATAAAACCCTTTAATATTAACTATATTCCCACAAAACTATAAAAACACAGAAAAAAATATTGAAAACTCTTATAACATCATGAAATTACCTAAATTGAAATTTTAAATCAATTTCTCAATGAACCATAAATTTATGAATTAATAATTAAATTCCATATTTATTTACTTACCCATGATGAAATGGGGTGTCCTTAAATTCACACAATATGAATTCTCATACCCAAGGCACATTAAAGTTTATCCTTTTATAGTTGATTCATAGACAAATAATTGATTCCAATACCCATTCTAAATTAGATATTGATCAAGTCTACATTAAACATATGCTCAATATTTCTTAGATATATTTTCACAAGAACTCCTTTCCCAACATTCTAAATACTGGAGAAATTTTCAAATATCATGTCTTACCCAGAAACCACCATTTTGTACCCCAATATATGTAAAGGAATCGTTATTCTCTCCTATATACACATAATAAATTTCTTTATACAATCACTGACCTCCCATAATATCAGCTCATAATCCAAAACATGAACCCTTGATCCAAATGATGTCATGAACACACACATTCTCTTCAAAAACTAGTTCCTGAAATCTAATTCAAATTAGTTTATGAAATAATGGACTACACCAAACACATTAAATGAAAATTAGATCTATAATTTACCAATGAATAAATTTGATTTACCAAACCTCCAAATCTAAACAAATACCAATTTCATATACTCACTTTTTCAGATCATCATTTCCTAAAAAAAATATCAATTACCATCCCCTAGAATAGTGATCACCTAATAATTGGTTAGTTTTTTTATCACCATGATATTATTTTCCATTTCATTATCAATCCTAGGATCCCATATCCAATCCTACATAACACATGATTTATACATCATTTCATTAATATAACAATATTTACTTATATTTCTTCAATCATTATTATTTTTTATGGAAATTTCAATATTGTAACTATATAATTTTTCAATTTATAATGTTTCATAATTTTGATATTAATTTTATTTATTCATTATTTTATTTTCAAAAATTCAATCTATAATTCCAAAATTTATTTATAATCCAGGATTTACCAATATAGGGTTGTGATTCAATGTTAGGGATGATGTTGTGAATGATAAAATAAGATATTTATAAGAGTTCCATTCGATTGAAAATTGATGGTTGGGAATATTTTGGGGGAACAATATCATCTATATTTAGATTTTTAGGATAAATCCCCAATAAAATATTAAAGGATCACTCAAAATTAATAAAAAAACACACACTCAATCATTTTTCTCACATGCCACAATAATAATATATCATATCCAATAATTTATGATATTAGAGATTAAATATTGGCTACTACATCAATATAGTCTATAATAAATCATCTTAATATTATGATGGTTATCAAAAAGAACATGGATAAACTAGACACAAAAACTACATAGATAATGTGTGATGGGAGGAATATGATCTTATTATGGAACCAATATGAGATTTGATGATACTAAATATCACATTCCCAATATAACAACATATTAAAAAGGAATAAAATATTAATTTCCTTAGATAGACTAATATTAATTACAAAACGTTTTTTCAATAATTTAAAATTTCATGTACCTAAAGATATACTTCACTTCCATCTTTTTCTATTGGAAACATGTGATATTGAGCTAATTAAAATGGAATGTATATTATACCATGTGAAAACATTAACATCCCAATGTAATGTGAAGTAAACAATATTGGAAATTTTTCTAATAAAATATTTTTAAAGGCTGAAAATTTTATAATATAATGATGTGCATATTAAATCTTAGGTTCTAATATAGTATTTCATGTATATAATAAAATTATAGTTATATATTTACCAAAATGATTTAGTTTGAACAAGGGTGTAGGGAGATATGAATCCATGGTTTTCCAATAATTTTTACTCTCAAAAATTAAAATCCCAATATATGTTAGTTCACATGGATCTCAATGGTCATGATGAAATTATGAGATGAAGGGGAAGGAAAAAAAGAAATGTTTCTTGGGTAACTACAAGGTTCACTAACTCTTATTATTATATAGCTAATACATTTGGTGTAATGGTTTTCATCTAACTACCCACATTCCAATATTATTAAATGATGTCAAGTAATGGAGTATAGATATTACCCTAAACACCCTAGATAATGAATGAATTACAACTACTGGGAATTCAATTGAAATCTGATTCCCCAACATTAATCATCTTTGTTTATTAGGTCATTTTTTCTCCCTTTATCATAAACTATATTCTCAATGAAAAAATAATTATAACTCCAATAGGTATAAATTGTAGGAACACTCATTTTTTCATCACAATCTCTCACACATTTGTTGTGAAATACTTATCTTATTTATAAAAAATAATTTTTTCATGATGATTAATTATAATATGATTCCCAAATCTGATAGATTGGGAAACTAAATCCTATATATCATTGAATATAAATTATCTTGGTTAATTTCATTATATTGTGAAAACTATGTTTTAAAATATCAACCATCTTAAATTGATGTCATAATATGACATGATATGGTGAAATACAGTGCAATAGACGTGATTTATTGAAATTTAATGTAACATTTAATTTTCAGGTACTTTAAAGTGATGTGTGAATAATAAAATTATGATGTTATGTTTAGTATTGTGGGTTGAAACTATTTGTCACAAAAATACTACATCATAAATTTTCCATGTGTTGGGATTTATAACTCATTCATGTCCCCACAACCCCATAGAGATATCCTTCCATGTGAAATGAATCTAATAATTAAATGGATCTCCTCTATCATGACACGTTCATATAGAGAGGAACTAATCCATATTGTGGGACAATCAATAAAACTGAAACTATTTAATAACACACTCAAATCATGGGGAATTTATATCATTATCATTATGATATTAGTTAACTTTAAAAAACATTCCTTAAAATATTATCTCTACCCTTAAATTCATTCATAACATCCATGGCCATTTTCATTACAAATATACCATTAAAAATGTTCAAAATAAATTCAATAAATTTCATAAAGAGATTAATAATTAAATGACACTAAATTTAAAGGTTATATAAACACCATAAAATATGATAGAATGGTGTTTTTGATAGAACTAAAATTATAAGAGTATGAATACATAGAATTTTATAATTACCTAATTTATATAAACTCACAAATCTGCTTCATCATATACCATTATGATGAGCTCTTAAAAATTCATAAGGAAGTCTCATTCATCATGGTCTTACTAATATTCATATAAATTCCAATGGAACTTCATTTAACCGCTTTATATTTTTGGGAAATAAGTGAATAATAATAGGATATATTATCTATGTTTCAACATCAAATTCAAAAAGTGTTGTATGTGTTCAATATATTAAAATAAACTAGAATTTTTCCCCTTTATATGAACATAAATTTTTTTATTCTACCAATATATTAATAAAATAAATTGAAATGAAGAGGATAAATAAATAAGAAAACAATCATTGATTTTGGGAGACATTCACTACCTATAACACTATCAATTGTTGGGGCACATCCTTTGTTATAAGGTTTATTAATATATCCATGACTTGTTACATATTTGTAACTTACTCTATAAATTCTCAAAATTTCCTACCTTCTACTTAATTAATTCTTTCTTGATGTTACTATACTTTGAATATGAATGTTACATTTGATTCTTTGGAATATTGATTGGAATTTTTTGTTAGACCCAAAAATTAATTTTTATGTGACATTCACCCTCATTTATTTTAAATGAGACTATATCAATATAATTTAATCAGGTATTTGGTCGATTCTATATATTATGTTTTAATTCTTCTGTAAATTTTGGTTTTTAGAGTTCCACGTAATTCATTTTACTCTAATAAAAAATTTAGTTTAAGATGTATAATTTAAATATAAGACATATATATCCCTATTGACATCTGAAAAACTATATAGTATAAAATAATATATATTTTCATACCTAAAGAAATATATTGTTTCTTTTATATATCTTATGTTGATTTTCATTTCCAGAAGTTCCAACTCCATAGGATTGGTTTATAATTTCCCAATTTAAGTCACAAAAAATAAAATGACCACTCTAGAGAAAATAAATTATTGTAGTTTATGTTAGATCGAGTTATACCAAATATACACAGTATTACAGTTTCTTCGCGATATCGTGATCTGTCATTTGAAGTATATCATAATGATTAAGAAGCGGAAAATTAATAGCAAATGATGCACGATGTTTAGTGCTTCAGGGAATAGAAGGCCCCTAGTCCACTCCACTAATACTCTACTCCACGATCTTGGTGATTTTCACTATCTGGTCCTCTTATCAAAAATCCATTCCACAACTGAGCATAGCCAATTGACACCTTAACAACTTTAAGGCTTAATAGAGCCCTCTGGTTCATATTCAAGACCTAACACAAATCTTAGTACGAGAATCTGGTTAATCAAAGTAAAATAGTATTTTTTTTCTTTGAAATAATTCCTAGTTGTTCTTGACAATTTCAAAAATAGGGAATTGACAGTCAATGGATCGGCGTATTTAAAAAGAATGATCTTTATGTAGATGATTTATGAGTTAGTTCAGTTTTCTGTAGATCTTGAAATATAATTTTTCAACTTTAGAAACAGTTGATTCACAAAATATATTTAATGTATACTCGGTAAATCCTTAATTGTGTTTCTTTTTATTCACAAAACAAGGTTTGGTAGATCGTGGTTGCAGCAGATATGTAAATCTCGAATGTCTCTATAAAATGTAATAGTAAATCTCAAGAATATGATCTTCTCATCTCTTTCACAGTGATCTATATCATATCTATTGTAAATAACATATATATATATAATAATGACAATCATTTTCCATTCAAATTTAGATCCACAAAAGTCGCATCTAGAATAGCGATATTAAAATATTTGAATAACATAGTAGTTGCAACTCCCCTTAAAATTTTCCATGAAAAGGTCCTCTTAAATCGATCCTTTATATCATAAATAAAAACATTTGAATCAGTCAAATACATGCTTCCAATTATATCTTTTAATATGTCTATAAATCAACATGATAATATGAAAAAAGACTGTTACCCGATCAAGCCATGTTTGAAACTCTGATGCCAAATGTAGGCTTTAACTACATAGCATACACTCTCTGAATGTAAGGTTCATAACGTAAGGTTAACGTTATAAGGATGATAAACCACACTTTTCTATTAAACATTCAAACGTACGGTATATAATCCAATCTATTATCATCTTTTAAATGTAAGGTACATGATCCATACTTTTTGATAAGACGTAAGGTTGTTCACAAAAGTATGGTTGGTGAACCTTACTTTTGAGAAACAAACATAACATGCCATACTTTTTTGATATCCCAAATGTAAGGTTACTTCCAAATGTAGGATTCTTCTTCCATGCTTTCTTGATAATGTATGGTTGCTTAACCATAATTCGCTGATAACCCGTAAGTGACAGTTTTCATCCTTACACCATACTCCTCAACGTAGGGTATGAACAATGTTTCCATAACACGCTAAAGTGATTTCCGAACACGTAGAGTATGAATAGTGTTTCCTGGACATGCTAATAATATTTCCAAACAATTTTTCAAATATTCCACAAGGATTAAAAAACTTAAATATTATTTCAAAGACAGAGAAATAAATAATATTAATTTCCAGAAATATACTCAAATTAAAATAATTAGAAAAACAAATAAAGGTATTTCTGAACATTAAAATCATCACAAAGATATGTAATATTGTTCTAAACAATATCCCTGTTAATAAAATAGAGTGTTTTTGAAGACCACACTTGCACAACAATCTCCCCCATTTCGATGATCACAAAATCCATGAAATAACCAATAAAATTATCTTACAAGATTAATTTCATGTAATTTGTAATTTTTCAATGATGAAAACAATATTTTATTTTAAAAAAATTATTTACTAATTTTTAAGTTTTTCCCCATTTATAAAGTAAAATATTATCTTATCCTTTATAAATAAAGAATTTTGTGTTTATCTGAAAAAAATTCCTAAAAACATTATGTGTTTGTCCATATTTTTACCACTTTTGTGATATCAAAAATAATTATAAAAGAATAAATATAAAACAATTTAACATAGAACTGAACTTAGGTAAATGTTATAATAAAGTAATTATCAATATTTGAATCTGGATTTCTTTCATTTTAACAATGATAGTAAAGTAAAATAAATTAATGACACATAAATTTGTGATTTAAATATATGTTATTGAAAATTTAATTACAAGTACATTAATGACAATGAGAATCCGGGTTGGGCTAAAATGGTTTGGGGAATGGGTTTTAGCACCTCCTAATGATTTTCTTGAGCTCTGTTGTCTGTATTCTAAACCTTTTCATCAGTCCATCACCAAACTAGAATATGGGATCTCTTACCTCCTGAGTCAGATGGATGTTTTCACTCAAATTGACTTTAAAAAAATCATGAAACCTCTTTTCCTTTTATTTATAAAGAGTAAACTTATCAGTGAATTGATTCAGCAAGACTCTAATTCCAGGTTCATTTGAAGTCAACTGATCAATAAGAAACATCATATTGTCCAACAACATAGACAAAGGAGCACAATTAGATTGAAGGTCCTACATTGTGTCATTCATTTTTCTCATAGCTTCAGTAATGTACTGAAATCTTTAGATCAGATCAGGTGAAATACCTGATGTACTGGATTCACTATGTATGATTACTGAAAATTATTGCTCCATGAAAGATTTAAACTCTAGTAAATCTGAATTCATCAATAATTCAGATTTAAGGTTTCTAACTTCATCCAACATTTCCTTCATGAAATTTTCGACTTCTGTCTTAGTAACAGAGCTGGCTTTCAGTCTTTGAAATTTCATATGTTCATTTTCTAATTATCTTCTTAAAGATGCATTTTCAGCCTGAAATTTATTAAATTTTTGGATTAAATCTTACACATAATTATTATCAGAATCAAAGACACCTTGTGCTCAATTCTGAGTATGATCTTCTTCTAGATTTATCTGTACTAGAGGTAAGGATTCAACATCTAATTTCTCTTCATCATTCCTCTGTACTGGCTTCTTGGATAATTTTTTTATCGAGTCATTTACTAACTCATCCATAGAAAAATCTACACCATTAATTTTAGAATGAATTTAAAAAAGGTTCTCTGCCTGATTCATATTCACAGGTTCTTACTCATCCTGAGAATCCATTTTTATTGAGTTTTCCAAGGTTGTATCCTCTAAAAATGGTTCCTCTTGGGATAATTCCTTTGGAACAATCTCAGTAGCCTATACAGTTTCAGATCTATCCACTTCAACTTCTCCAGTCCTTTCAATAGTTGGATGCTAAATTTTTTTTTCTACATGAGGAGTAACCTCAATTTGAGAAATTGTTTTTTGGTCAACTTGTTGTTCTAAAAATTATCTAAAAAACATGTATCTTAGAAGAGGTTCAGCTGTTCCAACATTTGATTTAACAGGTTCCTCATCTGAATGAGCTACTATTTTTCTTCTCCTCTAAATTCATTCTTGAATTTTTTCATTAGTAGGTCTATCAACTATCTCAAATCGTATCTTCCTTAATACTCCACTAGTTCTATATTCAGCTACTCCTTCCTTTGATTTTTCAAGTAGCTCATGAGCACTCCCTTGTACTTCTTCCACTCCAATAGGCATGAGTTTTCTTTTTATTTTGTATCAAAAGAAACCAATCTTCCTTATTCTTATAGCATTGAATATGTTTCTATGATGGCATCTCACTCAAGCATCCACCAGCCTTATCATATCAATCATAAGTAAAATATTTTCAATGAACCTTCCAAAAGGATTGAATATCATCCTCACTTCTGGTTGGTACAAGTAATTGAGCCATCTCACCATATATCTCGGAAAATTAAACTTTATATCACTCATAAATAGAAACATTATGTATATATAATGGTAAAATATTTTTTTCATCTCTGCCATTATGGGTGAAATACATATTTGTACAAATTTAAATAAAGTCTTATGGTCATGCTCTAGATATTTCACTAACATCTTCCTTATGTTTTTAGAGCCAAACTGAAAAGACATAATGTCCTTGGACTTATGGAATTTATCACCAATATTCTTTAAATCCAAATGAAAAACTCCCTCATGAGGGTAGTAAAGAATTTTGGCTATCTCTACAGAAAAAATCAAAAAATATTTGTCCTCAATCTTAGCTGTTACTGAATCTTCATCTTCTCCCAGACTGAAATTAACTCCTTTAAAAAAGTGACGAAGTTATACCTCATATAGAAACACTTTATAGTCTCCATTAAAGGTTTTATAAAGTTTATGAAATGATGGGGCTTGCCTTAGTATCATCCTTATCTGGTATAACCATTCCAGATCAATCACTTTTCTAAGAAAATCATTCTTTTTGGTGAGTGATGTTGCTTGGCATTGGTTGTTTCAGGCTCATCAGTCCTTTTGGTTTTGTCCATTGCTGTCAAAGATTTCTAAAGGTTTAAAAAACTAGCGTTTTGATGATTCACGTGGGGGTAGACAAGGGCAGTATAGGTTCTCAAGGATTCAAAGGGTTTTGAGAAAATGAATAGTTTTGGAATTTGAATTGGTTTCTAACATCCTTGATTTCCATGTCATTACTAACAAAGTAATTATTAGATTATTTATAACTAATAACTTATAGGGAAAATTTTTAATGCAGAACTAAATAAATTTTTAAATTAATATTGAGAAATAATAATAATAATAAAAGATATGAATAAGAATTAAAATAAATATTTTAAAATTAAAAATTCATTTAAATATAAATAAACCTAGCTACCCTTTAATAAAATCAAACCTTACAGTGGGAAATAGTTTAATAAAAATATCAGCTAATTGAATTTTTGTGGATTCAAATTCTAAAAATATATCCATTTTAAGAACATGATATATTAGAAAGTGTTTCCTGATATTAATATGATTTGTTTTATAATGATTAATAGGGTTTTAGAAATATTTATAGCACTAGTATTATCAAAATAAATAGATATATTATTAAAATTTAGTCCAAAATTCATAAGAGTGTTTTTCATCAACAAAACGTGTGCACAAAAACTACTAGTAAATATATATTCTACATCGGTTGTTGACAAAGAAAATGAGTGTTGTTTCTTACTAGACCATGACAGTAAGGATATTCTTAAAAAGAGACAAGTCCCTGAGGTGCTTTTTCTATCTAACCTAAAACATCCAAATTCTGCATCTGAGTAAGATATTAAATTAAAATCATAAGTATTTAAATATAGTAGAGATTGAAAAACAGTTCCTTTTAAATATCATAAAATTATTTTAACAACACTTAAGTGAGATTCTTTAGGATCATATTGAAATCTATCATAAACACATACTGAATACAATATATCTGACCTTCTAGCAGTAAGATATAATAAACTACATATCATACCTATATATAACTTATTGTCAACTGATTTTCTTATTTCATCCAAATCATGTTTTATATTAGTACACATAGGAGTTGAATATGTCTTCCTTTTTTAATGTCCAATTTTTTTAGTGAATCAGTAATGTATTGGTTTTGATTTGAAACTTTTCCAAAATAATTTTGATAAATTTTAAGTCCGTAAAAGAAATTTATTTCTCCCATCATACTCATTTCAAATTCTTTTTGCATTAAATTTGAAAACTCATGAAAATGGGTTTTTTATTGAAACAAAAATTACATCATCTACAAAAATTTTAACAAATAAAATATTTGAGTTGGATGTTTTCTTAAACAATGTTAGATCTTCCCTCCCAATAGTAAAATAATTTTTTAGAATAAAAGAACATAATCTTTCATACCAAGTTCTAGGTTCTTGATTAAGGCCATAAAGATCATTAGTAAGTTTAAAAAGAGAATCTAGTTTTTGTGAATATTCAAAACCACAAGGTTTCTAAACATAAACTTCTTTCAATAAGTAACCATTTAAAAAGGAAAACTTAACATCCATCTGAAATAATTTAATGTTCATATGAGATGTATAGGCAAAAAGGATACTAATGGATTCAAATATAGATACTAGTGAAAAGGTCTCATCATAATCTATACCTTCTTCCTGATTATAACCTTTAGATACCAGTCTTTCATTGTTTCTAATCATTATTCCTTAATCATATTGTTTATTTTTGAAGACCCATTTGGTACTTATAACCGGATAGTTCTATTTTCTTTCAACTACATTATTAACACAATTTATTTTGAATTGGTTTAGTTCTCCTTACATTACTATTATCTAAATTTCATCAACTAATGAATCTTCTAATGTCATATTTTCTAATTATGATAGAAAGGAAGATAATTCAATAAGATTTTCTACATTTCTTCTGGTTTTTATTCTAGTGTCTAGGTATCTTATAACATTTTCAAAAGGGTGATTCTTTATGGTTATATGTTGTATAAGTAGTACATTGTTAGGTTCATCAATGTCTTGTTATTCTAAACTAGACTGAATTTCATTTAAATATTTTTCAAAATCATCTTTTAATTTCTCAAGTGTTATGTTATCATTAGAGTCAGATTCATCAATTGGGTCTTTCCTTTCCTCAAATAGATCAGATTCATCAAATTTCACAAAAATTGATTCTTCAAAAATCCATGAATGTTTATTAAAAACTCTATAAGCTTTGGAAATAGCCTAATATCATAAAAAAATGCCTTCATCGGATTTTGGATCAAACCTACCAAGATTTCCCTTAGATTTTATAGTGTAAACCTTTCATCCCAAAACATTAAAGTAATTTACTTTAGGTTTTCGATTATTCAATATTTCATAGGGTGTCTTTTTAAAAATTGGACTGCTTAAAACTCTATTCATTATATAACATATTGTGCTTATTGCTTCTACCAAGAAATAGGTACGAACTCTGTATTCATTTAGCATAGTCCTATCCATTTCATGAATAGTCCTATTTCTTCTTTCAAAAATTCTATTTTGTTGAGGTGTTCTTGGTACAGAGAAGATGTGTTTATACCCATATTTGAGTAGAAGGAATTAAATTACAGATTCCCAAATTTTCAACCATGATCACTTCTTAATGAAATTAATTTATAATCATTTTCATTTTGAGGAGGTTTTCAAAGACAGTCAAATATAGAAAAAGATTCATTTATATATTTTAAAAAATAAATCAAAGTAAATCTAGAATAGTCATCAACTAAAACATATATATATAATTTACCATACCAGATTGTTATTCTTGAAGGTCCAAACAAATCTATCTGGATATTTTATAGAGGTTTAGTTGTAGAAATTTTTTTAATATAATTGAAGGATGATTTGTGTTGTGATCCATGTTGACATGCATCCCAGAATCTATCGCATTCAAATTTGAGACTAGGAAAATCACATGCTAATTGGTTCTTAGATAAATTTTGTAAATAATATATAAGAAATGTCAAAGTCTTCTATTCTAGATCCAAAATTCATTTATCTTAGCATTTAATCAATTTACCTTTTTTTACACATTGAATTTATGTCCAAGGTGTAAACATTATTAATTCTGGGTGCTCTAAATTTAAGAAATTTTTCTTTAAATAAAGAACACGAGATATTAGAAAAATCAACAAAATAACTATCATCACAGAGTTGAGAGATGCTTATCTGGTTGTGTTTCAATCCCTATACATAGAGTACTTTATTGATTGAGACTACTTCTGGATCTCCAAATGTTCGAATGATAATAATATTACTTTTCGCATTGTCACCAAATGATACTAGAACACCCTTCGTTTTAGTTAGAGTTCTGAAATTTTATGAGTTTACAGTAATATTCCTAGAGCTTCCACTGTCCATATACCATATTTCATTTTTTTTACTTCTGTGACCTGTTTATCGCAATGTAATTTAAACAAATGTTTGTTTTGATACACATATTCTTTTGGACCCTGTAGTGTTAGCTAGAAAAGGCCTGAGAATCTAGAATTGAAATGTATTTCTATAATCAATAAAATCATATTGATTGCTTTCAACAAAGTCTCTCTTAATCCCACTTATTTTTGGTTACCATAAATAACAGTTTTTAGATATGTGACGTTTTGTTCCACAGTAGTTACAAATTTTACCTTTTTCACTTAGAACAAATTAGTTCTTATACAGTTTAGGTTTTTCACCTTCACTTCATATTACATATTTTTCCTTTTTAATGACATTTTTTCCATGTATATCATTTAGTATATTTTCACCTATTGTAAAAATAAGAGGTTCACTTTTAAATTTTTCTACTTCTGTTTTCATTTTTTAATTTTAGTTTCATGATTTTGTACAGTTTTTGTTTGATGAGTTATATTTTTCAACTAACTCTTGATGTTGATTTAGCAGAGTGTCTCATCCTCCTTAAATAGAATTATGATTATTTTTTAGTGATTTATGTTTCTTAAATAAAGAATACTATTTCTCTTCCAGTATATTAATGTTGGCTGGGACAATATTATTTGAACAAGTAGAACTAGAATCAGAATCAGAAGAGTATTAAGATTTTACCTCATCAGATTTAGCCATAAAGAACATTTTTACATTCAGATTTGATTTTTCTTTTTTGGAGTAAGTCATTGATGAGCTGTTATAGTGTTCAAAAACACACTAGGTGACTTTTATTGATCTTTTTTCTTTCTGTTCATAATCATTTTTTTTAAATATCTTCTTTTCTTCTTTTAATTGTGGACAGACAGGTCTGATGTGACCCATATTTTTACATTCATAGAATCTGAATTCTCTTTGTTCATTTTTCATACTTTTTAAAGGATTTTTTGAATCCTTTCTTATTTTTGTAGTATTTTTTTTAACTTTTCAGCTAGTTAAGATAGTTCCACATCTGAATTTGATGAATCAGAATTTACTAATTTCAATTTGATTTCATTCTTCATTTTTTTGTTCTTTCATTGGGATGTTAATATCAATGTAATATTTTCTCTCTTGATCAATACTTTTTTATCGTTTTCATCATCTTCCATATTAGATTCATACAATATAAACGTTCCAATTAACTCTTTATTTTTAAAAGTTTTTCTGGTGATGATTTCTTAATGGCATCCGAAATTCCATTACATCTTGGTGGTAGTAAAATTAGAACTTTTAAGGCCTGATCTAGTTTTTTGACAGGCTCACCCAAGGTAATGATGTTATTAACAATTTTTGTAAGCGTTACATTCATCTTGGTGATACTTTATTCATAAAACATTTTGAATGTGTCGAATTTCAATTTTTCAATGGCATACCTCATCTGTATGACATTATCTGTTCCTTCATAGGAAAATGCAATCGTCTTCCACATTTCATAAGCCATCATGAACTAAGATACTCTAATTAATTACTCTGGTCTAAGACCATAGATGATAGCATTCATAGCTTTCGAGTTTATGTCGTACTCTTATTTTGTATCACTACTCCATGTTTATTGTTTCTCTGGAATTACATGAATGTTATAATTTTGGAGTAGAATCTATATCCAAGGTTCTTCAAGAAGATAACCATCCAAAATTTTCGGCAGCCATAATTATCACTGTTTAAGTAGAAAGCACAAACCATTGACATACCTTCTCGTGTATCAGCCATTTTTATTTTTATAATCCAAAAACATTCATCCTCTTATAGAATTATAAAAAGAACTACCTCTAATACCAGTTGTTGGATCAGGTTTTACAAAATATACACCAGAGGGGGGTGAATTGGGTGTATTACAATTTCTTCATGAGATCGTGATCTTTCCTTTTAACCTTATCAGAATGATTAAGCATTGGAAACTAAATTGAAAAAGATGCCTGATGTATAGTGGTTTGGGGAATAAAAGGCCCTTAGTCCACTCCACTAAAACCCTACTCCATGAGCTTAGTGATTTTCACTATCTGGTCCACTTATCAACAGACCATTCCACAACTGAGTACTGGTAGTTGACACCTTTACAACATTAAGGCTAAATAGAGCCTTCTGATTTATACACAGAACCTAAAACACAGCTTTATTCAAGAAGTCATTCACTCAAAGTCAAAGAGTTTTTGTTTTTTGAAAAAATTTCTAGTTATTCTTCACAATTACAACATCAAATAATTGGCATTCAATAGATCATCATCTTTAGAAAGAATGATCTTTCTGTAAAAGAGTTCTGAGTCTATCCAGTTTTAGTAGATCATGAAATATAATTCACAACATTAACAACATTAGATTCACAAAATATATTCAATGTAGAATCGGTAAATATTCAATCATGTTTCTTATTCTTCAGAAAACAGATTTTTATAGGTCATGGTAGCAGCAGATTTGTAAATATCGAATGACTTTGTAAACTATAGCAGTAAAAAACTCAAGAATCTGTTTTTCTCATATATTGCACAATGATTAATATCATATCCAATGTAATTAAAAAAACATATATATATATATATATATAATAAATACAATAAGTTTGTTCAAATATAGATGCACAAAAGTCACCTATAGAATCGTGATATTCAAACATTTGAATAACAGAGCAGTCGTAACTCTTATTAAAATTTTCCATGAAAAGATCCTCTTAAATCGATCTATTGAGTCATAAATAAATGGCTTTGAATTAGTCAAAGATGCTATTTATAATTAGGATTTTAATTTGGATTGAAATCAGCCTGATATTACTCATAAAGATTGTTACTCAATAAAGTCGTTTTTGAATCTCTGACTCAAAACGTAGGGTTGAACTGCATAGCATGAACTCTGTGAATGTAAGGTTCACAATGTAAGGTTCACGAAATAATGTTGATAACCCATACTTTTCCCTTAAAATTTCAAATGTACGGTATATAACCCATACTTATGTCAGCTTATAAACATAAGGTACAAGATCCATACTTTTTGATAAAATTTAAGGTTGTTCACAAATGTAAGGTTGATGAACTATAATTTTTAGAAACAAATATAAAATTCCTTACTTTTGTGATATTCCAAACATAAGGTTCCTTCCAAATGTAGGATTCTTCTTCCATATATTTCTAATAAAGTATGGTTGCTTAACCATTCTTTTCTGATAACCCTAAAGCAATAGTTCTCATCCTTACACCAAACTCCTCAATGTAGGGTATGAATAGTGTTTCCAAAACAAGCAAAAGAGATTTCAGAACACGTAGAGTGTGAACAATGTTTCCAGAACATACGAAAGTTATTTATAAACACTTTATCAATTATTCCATGCAGATTAAAATGATGAAATATTATTTCAATAATATAGAAATAAATAATATTAATTTACTTAAATATACTCAAAGTAAAATCATTATAATAACAAGTAAGGGAATTTGTGAACATTAAAATCATCACAAAGATATGGAGTGTTATTCTCAACAATCTCCCCATTAATAAAATATAGTATTGTTGAAGACCAAGAATTCTCAATAGTTTATTAATAATCTCCAATTAAAGTACTGGATCAAATATGTTTCATTTTTATCAAATAAAATCTCGGTACCAACAAGTATAAAACTAGGGAATTATTTAGATTCATAAATATGAAACATTTTCAATATTTAATGAGAATATTTTATTTTGAGAATGATATAAAATAAAATTTTGGTTGATTTCAAACAAAAGAATAATATAATATCACTAATTATAGAAAAATTGATGTTTTTTCCATTCAAGTAAGAAATTATTCATATATATATTCATTTATTAAAGAACTTTTTTTCATCAGCATAAATAGAAACAATGACTAAATTTTTGTTACCTATGTTGAAACTGATATTATAATCCACATTAACATTCTCCAATTTAATACTCTTTAATACATTATATATCATTTAATGGAACACTTAGAGAACTTGTTTAGGCTAATTCAAATACTTTTTCATATGAAATTCAAATAACCACCACCAGAATAGATAAATCCATGTGGTTATTCAATGTACGATTCATACTCAACATCAATATTTATAAACATTGAAATGAAATCCATTTTAAAAAATTTATAATTTATTTTGGATAAAAAATATAATGAAATATCCTTATCATTTTAAGCCTCATGGTTAGTGATATGGTGTCATCAAATAACAAAACCAAATCATTTGCAGTATCCTCTATGAATAATAACGGATTTTTTCACTTCAAATTCTAATTTCTTGTTGATATTAATTTTAAAACCTCACATCATCCAAATAACATTTTTTTCCTTCTAATATTACACCAATTCCAAAATATAATTATTCTCATACTAATTGATATTTTCCTCAATTATTGTTAGCCTATTATCATGTTAAAAATATTTTTAAAAAAACATTGGTTCAACATCCAAAAAAATGTGTATAATTTCTATCACTTCCAATCCATTATGTTTATACACATTCACTATTATCTTCAAGAATTTTTCCCATCTCCACATACTTTGTATGTATCATTAACTTAGTTCCTCCTTCTTGGAGTTCTTCCACATAAATGGATATTTCAAAATTAACATGAGAGATTCCAAATTCATCATGAACATCCTAATTACTCCCATGCCATTTTGAATCTTATCCAATAGATTCATTAATTTCAATGTTGATGAGGAAGGTGGTATGTAAATTATTATAATTTTAAAACACGATTCAGTCAAAACTATGAATTATTTTTATCAAATTATTATATTAACATGGGGAACATTACCCAATGAGTGTATATTATCTATTTGTCACATCTATTATCAAATTTTATCAAAACCAAGCCTTTTAAATATAAAGAATAAGGGTTTATAAGTAATTTAAAACTATTCAAACATTTATGTTTTCCAAACAATAAATTATAATGTTTATTAACTTTTTTTTGAGTAGGCATTACTTTTCGATGTAAATTTTTACAGTTTTGGATTCTGTCTAAAATAACATTGAGGTATCCTTTTCTAAATACTTTTTTTCTTCTATATCCATGATTCTTTGAATAATATATTCAACTACTCTATTTTATTGGTCTATGAATATAGAACTATATTAACATCACCTTATTTGATTCTAAATATTTGAATAACAATAACCATTCTTGTAATCTATTCCATTTAAAAATCATTTAATGGTATATAAAATTAAATTTTGGGAAATCCATAAAACAAATTTCTCATGAACTTGTGTTCAACCTGATGTTCAATTTCACATGTTATATTTGTAAAATTATAAAACAATGTTATTAATTTCATATGTTGATTGGTTCAATTCAAGTTAATTATTACCTACACAATATAGTTCACCAACTAAAGAGGTTTCCTTTTCCTGATATTCACCAACATGTGGTTCTTAACTGTTATTTTTTCCTTTAAGTCATTTGTTAAAAATGTTTACCCTTTCATTATCATTATTTAGTATATTCCCCACAACATTTTATTTGATGATCGTAGATATATACATTTAACCCAAATATTAATGTCACGTATAACATAATTAGAATTATTTTCTCATTAATTTGAATCAAGTGTCATGACCATTTTTGATTTGAAGAATATTTTTGATGGTTCAATACCTTTCCGTAAATATTTTTATAATCCAAAAACTCTAGATAAGTAAACCATAATTGTAAATTATAATGGCTTTACCATGTTTAAAAAGTTTAGATACACTCTAGATATTAGATTTTATATAATAAAAAATGCTAGCATCTCCAAACAGCTTCTTATATATGTTTCTGAATCGAATAACTTTTACACTCGGTGATATATCATTTCTGAAAGAAATAAATCATCCCGGAAACATCCCAATATCATTTAAGTTATTTTTTCCCTATCATATGTTATGGGAAAAACTATTGAGTCTCCAATGATTATCTACATTTCAATCTTTATTAGTGTCGTCAAAACAAAAACGGTCTCTCTCTAAGCCTTACTCATAATAGATTTAGAATTATATTTATTCTACTATTTCGATGATTGAATTTTGAGACACTTGTTGGAAGTTTTTTTGGGTTATGACACCTTCCACATGTTTCTTCAGCAGTGTTCAAATATTTTGTATTGTGTCATATGGGCTCTAGAAAAATCACTTCCACCCCACCATTAGTTGAATTCGTCTCTTCGATTGGGGAATGGAATTTTTTTGAGTTTCTTTTAGATATGAAATAGATTTCCTATTTTTAGATATATCATGCTTAAGAAAATTAATTTTCACCCTAAATTTACTCATTGGATTAGTTTTGGAATTATTTTTATCTAATTAAATTTCATTGAATTTTTACAATAACCACAAGAATTAGTAATGGGTTGGATCAGATTATAAAGGGATTATATAATCTTTTTTCCCTTTTATCACTACTGGAACTAGTCATATATTTTGATTTGGTGTTTAAATATATATTTCTAGGAACTATTAAATGAAAAAATTATTACTTTCGAAAATAAAAAAATCTACTATTTTTAGCTTTTAACAAATCCATTAAAATAATATTTTTATATAATTTTACTACAAATTATTGAATTTTCACAATTCAAGAATGTAAATAGAAGGGATTAAACTTTATTATTCATTGAAATGATATTATTTTTTGGTGACATCATGTTTTTATCCCTTACATCTAGGAATCGATTGAGATCACTTGTCATTCATGATAAATATAATTTCATCTCATTAATTAATTTATTTTTTATTAATCAAGATTATTTATTATTGAATCACTCTCATATTTCATTGATTTATATTCCCTATCATGATATTATTCCTCATTTAAGAATAAAAAGATATTTTCTTTATTGATACTGTTTTGGTGGTTCCTCAAAACTTTATTGTTCTATTTCACTATTACATCTTATTTTTCACTAGAGTGATCATTAGTATGATTTTCTTTATCTAGTATGGAATTCTAAATTTTTATTACATAAATTTTCATTGACATGGTACAATTAATGGATGTTTTAATGTTTATTTTCATGTATATAATGCTAATAATACATGAAAATGTAAAACATTCTTATAATCCACATTAAAGGCCAATCCATAGGTTTATACTATGTTTATTTACAACATATCATAACATGGGGACATACATAAATGGAAAGGGTGATAAAATGGTCTAGTAAGGGAAATCAATAGAATCAATTTACATGTGAACATGATAAATATCAATAAGAAAGTAAAGAATGTCACAAAAGAATGAGAAATGGATAAAAGGGGAATATAATGATAAAAATAAAATTATTCATAAAATGTATATGTTTCTACAGTATTTAAATGAGACACTAGTAATTATATCACCAATATTTTTCACTTATATGACACAAAATTACCAACGTTATTCAGAAAGGTATTGTAAAACATGTCATATCTGGAGATTAAAATTTCTACCAAAAGAATTAGAGTGCTATTTGTTCTCACACATAATATGTATTGTTTTAATGTGATCCATAAAGATCATATAAATCTCTAGATAAATGACCCGTAGAGAATAAATTTAATGTGGTTCATTTTAAATTCATTGTGTTTTAAATGTGCATAAAACATGGTCATTTTAGCATTTCCAGCCCACAAAAAAGGAATATGGGATTAATGTATAAAAATGAAATAATAATATAAATGATTTTTAAATATTGGTGAATATACATGGAAAATAAATTGGATTGGGTATTCACAAAAACAAAATAAAATAGTATTTCTTAAGTAGAAGTGGGAAATTTTGAAAAGTAAATTCAGTTGCATAATGGGAATAAAATCTGGTTTTGAAAAAGGTAAAATGATAGGGGAAATGGTCTCCCATTGATAAAAACTAAATTTTGAATTAAGGGTATGATGAAAATTGTATTATAAGGTAGTAACCATAACATTTATAACATATAAATTAAATTGGGTTTCTGAATTGAAAACAAAAGAAGGATAATTCCATTACCTTCAATAGTTGTTCTAAAACATGAGGATTCAGACCTTAAGGGATTAAGAACACTTTGGGAGGTAACACTACATGATAATTTTGATTGGTGGATTTTGAGTCAATATTAATGGATAAATTTGGGTTTATTAATATAAAAATAGAGTATTTGATTATTAATTTCCTAATACAGGCCTTGAAAATCTAGATTTTGAAAAATAAAAAATAAGGGATTTCCAATTGTATTTTCCCATTATTTTGGAAACATGGGATATATTTTATGTTTTTTTAATCCATATGAGTCATAAATAATTTTATATTAAATATTTTTACATATAAAAGTAATATTTCCCCCAAATAATATTTTAAAAGTAAATGTTTCAAATTTAGACTTTGGAAATAAAATTATTGGTTTAGCAATTGAATAAAATCAATTAAAATACTTGATATTAATAAAAATCTTATTTTATTTTTTTATTCTGGTTAATTAATTATTAAATCACAGTAAAATAGTTAGGACCCCATTAAACATACTGAAATCCCCAAAATGTATTTTTTACTATTAACAAAAAAATTAGGTATTTTAGAAAATTTCTATACATTCACCCTGAACAAATTTTGATTTGATGATTGATAAATATTTATTTATAGTATCATAGTAACTCTATAAATAATTTAATTTTAGTTTTTAAATATAATAAACATTATTTATTAATAATATTAGTGGGTTCAAAATCCATTGCAAATTTTCTAACACATAAAAAAATAATTTTAATTTATCATTTATTTTGAAATAAAATTTATTTCATCTTTATATTTATTTCGAATATTTATTTTTCATAATATCTTTGTTTAATATAAATATTTATATCTTTTATATAATGTACAATTTATATACAAAAAATAAATTTATAAAATTATATCATAATTTAATTATGAAAAACTCTTTTTAAAATGGAATAGATTAAATAAGAGTTTTATTTATATGAAGGAATTAAACATTAAGTGGCTAAGGTTGAGAAACGTAACCCCATAAAACACTACCATAGGACCTAATGGTATGGTGTGTGATGGGGATAGATTCAAGGTGTGGCTCAACTAACTTTACCTAAGTGGTAATTTTCACTAACTTGAACATCTATCATATGTGATTTCATTCAAGATTAACATGTACAATCTAAGATTGGGATAGTTCAATAGAAAACCCTGGTGATTCTAACATCCTCATAGCCATAAAAAAATGGGTTTAATATGGAATTACCCTACTAGTTGAGGCTATCATTTCTCCTTTCTATATTAATTATCCTTTCCAATTACCACTTATAAACTCAAGTTATAACATTATAAAAATTAACAATACTATAGTTTCCAATGATAATATTAACCAATGGACATAATTGAAAAATAGTGATAGTCCAAAAGTTTAGTCAGAGGCAAACCTCCAACCATTTATTTAAAATAAAAGAAAAAGAAAAGTACATCAGACAAGCACAATAAGGTGATAACAAAAATTACATATCATAAAAGTCAGACCCATCGCCACATCCCTGATACACCATTTCCTCCGTAGTAGCCGATTCCCACTCCGAACTTTCATAATGTTTCAGAATCTTGGCATACATCCTTCTAATATTGAGCTTCTCCAAAGAAAGGAGCTCATTATAAGAGTTTGCAATCCGTCCAACCTTCCCACTAGAAGCTCTCGTAGTCATAGGCATTTCCAAGTGAGAATAATCTTTTCGCAGCCTTCTTCGTGGTGGGTCAGTCTTCACTTTCTCCACCACAGAAAATCTATTTTTGCAACCCTGAACCATATCACTATAAGAGGGTTGAACCATACCACCATCATTTTCTTTCTCACTATCAGAGAAGTCCCCCCATTTACCAGAAATGTGCACCACCCTATACCCGTCACCGCCACCATGCATGCCTTTTTCACATTACAATCTCCAACTAAGCTGCCCAGCAGTGAACCATTGCCCGTATTTTCTTCAGAGACCTTCTCAGCAATATATGTCTTCTCATTCCCCAGATCATGGTCACAAGTTCCAACACTAGCAACCCTTGACTCAACATCAGCACCTAACGAAACAAAATTTTTATCCTCATAAGTCCTTTCAGCATCCTGCTCATGATCCAGGACCAAATCAGCATCCACCAAGCATGCAAACTGATTGCCAAGCTCAATGTTGTTCGCCTTCCTCCCAGGTGTTTCCTGCATCCCATCAACTGTCATCACGGCACCAATGTCATTAGCAGTTTCCTTGACAGGGGTTTCATGATTCCCAGCCAGCTTCACAGTCCCAAGATCCATGTGTATATAGTGCCTCTCAATCTCCTCTTGAGCTGGGGCATTAGGACCTGCAGCAACAACTTTCTCATCATGGACAGCGACAACTGCTGCAGGTGCCCTCACAGTTTTCAGAAAGAGGGAATCCACACCACCATTTTGCCCACCCAGGTCCACATCTTTCTCCACAGCAGCACAACTTCGTTCAACATGAACATTCCTCAAAACACTAGCACTCACTTCCCTTCGGGGGCATGCCATAAAGGATGGAACCTCTATCATAGGAGTTTATGCATCCTTAACAGCAGAAGAAGGTTCACCACTTCATTTCAGGATATCAACCTTACCCAAGTCCTGCTTCAACCTGTTAAAAATATCACTGACCTTCACTCTAGGAGGCTCCAAACCTAGCTTCTGCAACTCATCCCCCGTTCCCAGAGCCCCACTGTCCACTAAGTTCACCATCCCATGCTGAGGGAGTATGGGTTGTTCTACGTTCACCCAACCATCAACTAAAATCCCATGTGTCCTCAAAATCCCCACAACAGCAGCTTCTTGAGAACCCAAACCATCCCTTACCCTCCTGCGCACCCTCCTATTCAGAGAGCCATTTCTGCAGGCAGAGACACCATGTCCCAGCCGATGGAACACACTGCAATAATCAACCCACGATTCAAACTTAACATCCTGCTTCCATAAGAATTCTTTCTCATCAGTAATCCACACCTAGTCCACCAGCGTCTTGGAGACATCAATCTCCACACATATGCGAGGTCAGATGGGATGACACACAGTCTCAGTTTTGATGTCTGAGCACAGGTAGCGGCCGACCATGTTCCCAAGCATAGATAGAATGGAAGGGTTCTGGAATTGGATAGGAAGGCCCAGGAAATGTACCCAAATCTCTATACTCGGATTATCCTGCTGCATATGGAAATCAAAATTCCACCTAAGAAGAAAGAAAGGCACACCTCCACACCGTCGAGGAGCCTTAGACCACGCCGTGATGAGATCCTCCATAGACCCAAAACGAATCATTATGTGCCGTCGATCGAGAAGACCAATCACTGCCCGATCTTGCAGGTTCCAGGCTTCAAAGACAAACCGATCAAAAGCATCAAATGAGGGATGACTTTGATGAAATCGAGCCACCAGAGTCAGCTTGAAAAGATCTGTGGAAGAGTTAAGTTCTGAAGGTGCTAAACATAGTTGAGGCGCTCCAAGAAACCAATCTGGAACTTTAGGGAAAATTGAGATTCGCGGGAACGGGGGAAAGAATTCGGGGTTAGAAAATGGAATGAAAGCAGGCAGGGGAATCCGTGAAAGATAATTTTTACTTCATCATCTATGTACTCTTACTATATTTAATTTTTTGTATCATGAAATATGTAAAAATGGTTTTATTTAATTTTTATATTTTCCTTTTTCTATATTCCATTCCCTTTGAATGGAATCTATTTATTGTAAGCACCTTCCGTATTTAATCATACTTATGATGATATAATGTTATTTTTTATTATCCACATCTTATTATAACCTATTAGTGAAACTAAAGAAAACTTTTCAAATCATTACGTAATTAAGAAACATTAGTGGATGTTGAACTTTGTATTTAGAAATTCCTCCTTGCATGTCATTATAGAATAATTATACTAATTCTTAAAAATATTTGGTCAAACCTTCCACATATTATTCATCTCCATGAGAGTTATTTGTCGCATGTTTTTTCATAAGTCATTTAGATTAAAAATCCATCTCTTTCATATACTTTATATTTAACATAAGGGTAACCCTATACTTTTTAAATTTTAGTTATATAGAATCTCACTAAAATGAAGTCTATTATAATTATTTTGTACAATGATCCTTTAATATTTTAATATGAATAAGTATAGATAATTCTGAATCAAAAATATATTTAAATATTGTCATAGTGAATGTATAAGAAAAAATAACCCTATCAATTTTTGGGGATCTCCTATAATGGTATAAGGAAAATTTTAAAGTCATTGATAATTCCAAGAAGATATACATAACAATAAGAAAATATTTCACATCCAAAACCAAATCCTAGTAAATATTAATAGGAAAGGATTAATGAAGTATTTTTATTCAATATTCATTAAAAATGACCATTGTAGTATTTTTATAGGGTTTACCTTGTTAGAATCCTTAGTAATATGTTTACTCAAAAGGTTGTATTGATGTTCATTAGTTCCATGATATTACAATAGATTATCTAACTATTTAAATAGAAAATATTTTTCATATTAAATATTAAAAAAATGGACTAATTGTTTTTTCTTTCCATTGGAGAAAATGGTTTAACATTCCAACTAATAAAATTAAATTTTTTTATTTATAATTATTGGAAAGAATATTGTAAAAATGGGGTTAAAATGGAATTGAATTAGGGTTTTGTAAACCAAGACACTTGAAAAATAATAGAGAGAATGTATGGGGATCACCAAATAGAATTTTTTCAATAAGTTATTTAGAGAAATTACACAATAAAATAAATGCATCTGAGACTCTATATTTAAGTTCATTAAAATAATTTTATTTGGTATTATGGGAATTAGTGACTATATTATGATATATTGGATCATTTGAATAATATAAAAATTATGAATGAATTAAACATTTTCATAAATTAGGGTCTTTATTTATTATAGTTAAATTACTCCGGAAATACAAAATATTTTTTCACATTATGTATTAATGTATATTTTTAATTTTTTTTTGGATAGATGAAATGAATCTTATGATACTTTAACATTAAATATAATTAGTTTCCATTAATTGTTATGAGGATCAGGTTTAGATAAGAATATATCATGAAGAAAATAGAATATTGTTGTGTGATGACTAGGGTCATAGAAATAATTATCCAGGATGAGAATAAATTTATAGTAAGGGTTGTATAAAAACCATTTTTTGTCATTATGATATCAATGGAGGATGAAAAGTGTTTCAATCCTCCATCGTCTACGAAAATAAAGGGATTGTAATGTTTAATAATGAATAGAGTGAATATGGTTACATTAATTTGATTTTTATATTTTCTTAGAATGGCCATAATGGAATCCTAATCTATGAACAATATAAGAAGCTATTTAAGTGATATAAAAACAAGTAAGATATGGGATTCGTGAATGGGATATATGTTATGTGAAATTTTAAGAATATTAAATATATAGTGATTGGACATAAAACTATTTAATTCCAAAAAATGATAATATTCTCATAAATATAAAACTATTAGATTAAATTATTTTCAATCAATTAATCCTTTGATACAACCCATAAATTGAACAATTTTCATTGAATTTTTGAAATATTAAATATTAAATTATCCCAATTGAAAAAATTTAAAACAATTATTTAAATATAAATTTGTATGAAGGTATGACTTCTTGATCATGAAATATAGCTATAATATATATATAAAAATCAATTTTTTATACATTGTTCTCTTTTTTCAAATCAGTTATATGGAATATAAGCCAATTTTTTAAAAATGAATTATATAATTCTTTAATAGTGATGTCTGAAGGAATTAGTGGTTAAATTAAAGTCATAAATGAATTTAATTTCAAAGATATAAAAGTTGTTTTTTATGATTTCCATTTTAAACATAGTTTTTTAGAGTTCTAATGAGTATATTCCATTTTGTCTCTCTATATTTAATTAGATGATAATATCTATATCATTCAACTTTTGTAGATTTTTTTATCCACTAAACATTATTTTTTCTCAATACTATTGGAATATTCTCAATCATTTTTTTAGAATCATAGTAAATGATTCACCATATTAAAATATCTACCATTGTTTTCTATCTACTTATGGGAATATGCCTCTCATAGAAACCACTATGACATATTGATCCTTATTTTTTACATTTACTTAATGGATATTATTTTTCATGTTACTCATTATTCATATTAATCTACTTATCTTATATTACTATATGATTTTAGTTACCTTATATCTTAGAATACGTATTATATATATATATTTCATATCCATAGTGGAATGTTTCATTTTCAAATGCTTATTTCTTCTAAATTTTGAACCTTATTAATGTATTTTCATGATAAATTATATAAAAATAAATATTCAGTTGTAATGTTTTTATTATTAACTTCATAATCTTTTACAAATATGATATGTAAATTATTTCAGAATATAATATATTTTCATGTATTTTCTTATTGATTAATAGTTTAAATCTATGATAAATTTTTCCATATATATTCTCTATTATGAATTATCACATATCCATGGAAAACAAAAAATAATAATAATCATTCCTCTTCTATTATTATCTATACTAAGAATTTCATTATAATATTCTTAGGACATGACAAAATGAAATGAAATACAAGTCACTCTTAAATTTTTTGAATATATTACTATATACTCAACTAAAACAAAATATATTACTACCCTTTTTCAAAAAGTTAAATTTACAGGATTGAATATTTATATTATTCTCAACACTTGATATTCCATACGCTCTTCCTTCATTCACTTGCTAAACTATTGAGGTCCTCAAATAACTCATGTATAGTTTATGATTAATGTAAATATTTTTTATTCCCCAATTGGTGTATATATTTTTTATAACATAGACTTTTTTTCCTATAAAATAAGATATTTAGATGATATAATGATATTTAATCACTTTTTGTGATTCTTCATAATTTTATTTTATTGTTTTATATCCTTCCATAAAATGATTATATAGTGTGTTTTAAAAAAATTTAAAATTGATTATAGATACTTATATTTATTGAAGATTAATTTTAATTGATTATTGAAAATTTATTTATATAGTTACTATACTCTTTATCTCCCACTAAATATACTTTTATATGTCAGAATTTATATCTATTTAAATATAGAAATTTTCTATCTAATTTTCTTGTAATTCAATTTAAAATATATTTATAACACTTTAAATTACACATACTATTTACAAATCCAATAATTTCTTCCACTAATGTATAATTCATTATAATTGTTTTTGGATTTATCATATATTCTTTCCCTTAAAAAATTCAATATATTTTCCCCTTTTATGATATTACCCAATTTTCTTCAAAATTTAACAAATTATGTTTTTCTATATTTTAATTTTAATTATTTATTAATACATAAAATTCCTCAAGGATGACTGTATTATACTTATATATAACTTTAACTCCATAGTGTTTTTTATATGATCCTTTTATTTTCAATTTGAATTAATATTTCGTAAAATGTAGTAAAAAATAAATTCTGTAGATAAAAAATAATACATTCATAACAAGTAAATCAAACTTCATTATCAACAACACTCTCTAACTATTAAATTAATTATTCAAAAATAATTTAAACATAATTATTCAATTTTTTATTTATTAGGAATATATAAATAACATTTCATATATTAAAATAAAGTAATTTTTTCCCTTTTTGAATGGAAACAATCTTTAAAATTTTAAGTATTATCAAAAAAGGAGTATCCCTCAATCCATTTATTTTTAATATTTTTATTTCGTATCTTCATCCTAGAATAAAATAAAAATTATTAAATAAAAATTGAAAAACAATAGATAAAAAAATAATATGAATCATATATATCAAAATATATAATTTTTGAATCGGAAATGTCTAAAATATATTAATTGAATATATTTGACCTAACATTTACCTAAAATGTTATTAGTATGTGTTACTAGTGGGAGACACTCTTAAAGTTGGTGAATCTTTGTTTGAAATTTCAAAAAAATTATTCTTTATACTTATTTAACATCATTTAACATGAGAAGATCTTTCCTAAAAATATTGTAGGAGTAAATTATATACTCTATTTAATTAGTTTATTTTATGTAATAAAATAATAATAAAAATTCAGGCCTCTATATATTTATTTAATATTAGTGTTGTGGGTATTAACATATATTTTTGAATTTGATTTTTATATTTTTAGGATGTTATTGGAATTTATTTTTTGAATTCATTTATTTCATTAGGATTGTACTATATATATATATATATATATTAACATGGATACATATAAATACATGAAAATTATGATTTCATAATGGATATGATGTGAATGAGGATAATGGTAAATTATTATAACAATATATCACCCTATTGTATCATGAACCAAATCTAGGACATCCCTAAACGTACACTATAGATGGCCCATGACATACCTGAGTAACTAATCCCCTTGAGATGAAAAAATGATCCTAGAACTCAAATAATAACTCTTGGGGATGATTCCACCTGAAAAAAATTATATATAAACATAGATATTGAAAACATAATTCCAACATGAACACTTTTTACATTCAAGGTTAATATACCAATGATTATTAAAATGAATATATAATTGTCACAATAAAAATGATATATATATGATGAAACAAAAACTCATAATAATAAAAATTAAAATGAACATGTAAATAAAGTAAAATAAATATGACATGGATGATATAGTGGAAGCTATAAAATGAAAAGAAAAGAAAAATATAACAAAAAATATATAAATGTTACTCATAAGAAAATATGAAATCTCAAAACCTTGAATAGTCCAAAAATAAAAATATATTATCCCTAAAATAGAAATATAGATAGGTATGAGAATGAAACTCTATAATTTTGTCAAAGAAATGACAACACATGTATTACCTTAAAATAAAGTTTCAAATTTATGCCATTTTGGATAATAGTTTGAAAAGATAGGTATTATTATTTACTTTTTAATCAAATTCAGAATTTATTATTCCATTCCCTTTAAAAATATCCATTAAATAGATAAAGAGAGACAGAGAGTATAAATTTTATAAGATAAGATCCCCTAAATATTTTAAATAAAAGTTATAAAACATTTTTGGAACAAAATGGTAAAAATTTAATTTTAAATAATATTGCAAAGAAAGAAATAAATATAAATTAAATAATAACAACAATATAGATTATAGGGAAATGAGATGAAAAAACTCGTCTATTATCATATAAATAAATTTAAATTAACCGATATAATGTAATCAAGTACCAAATATCATTTAATTACCTAGAACATAAGGGGAAGGGCTGAAAATAACTAAATTTGATTCATTATATATATGACTGGTTCAATCTGATTAATATAACCCTCGATTAGGAATTACTTGGACTAATAAATTTGAAAACTACTATAGTAAGGAATATCCATAGTATGATTCACTAGTTAGATCTGAATCTTAAACTAGTGATATTTTTTTTAACATCAATTATGTATAATACGATACATTGATATATAAAAAATATGGTTGAAATAATGAGAAATAAAAAACAAGAAAATGAAAATAGATTCATGCCTAAATACACAAATTGAATCACATGCTAGGCTGAACCACTGATTACCCCTCTTAGATAAACCAAATTTCATATTAATTTAACATTATAATTAAGATTTCATATAATGGTAACATTCTCATCAATTATAAAAATATAACAGTAAGACATTTTAAATGGTAATAATGATTGAGAAATTTTTTTTTCTAGGTGCTTATTTTTTCATCAAACCATTCCATAGATGGAAAGTTATAAAAAATTAATGAATAAAGAAAACATTGAAAATTCAATGAATACATGAGAAACATGATTGAATATCTATGAAAAATTTTTAAATATAAAAACACATTATTAATATAATTTCAAAAATTGTATCAACCATTCGATGTGTATAGTTGAGTGAAATTTTTATTATAAAATTATAAAATGGATAATATAATCCATTAAAATTAAAATATAGAAAAAAATGATTTTAATTTAAATTAATTATAAAGAGTATAATTTTGCGTACAAAATAAATCAATGTTCAAAAATAAAAATTCTTATACAAGGGGAAACCTAACATGAAATAATCACCTTAATGAGTTTTTTCATGAAACCACATTTGGATGTAAAGAGGAAACTTGGGAGACCAATAGATACCATAGATGAAAAATCCCCAAATTAAATATTGTGAAACACAGTTCCATAAGACTTCATTGACTATTTTGGGATGAAAAAGGATAATAAATATAGAAATAGTGTAAGAAAAAAAATCTTTTGAGTGATTACAATGATAAAAAATCTTGAAAAACTAACATAATCCCATAAAATCAACATGACTTGAAGGGGAATCAAATAGAAGGATCCCCATGGCTTGTGCATTTCAAATGAGACGATACATGTCACTTTGTGTTTAAAAATATTGTTATATAAGAAGTTTATGTCATAGATTTTAAAATTTTGGATAGGTTGAATGGTTTATCTCTAGGATTTACCAAAATGTGTCATAATGAATCACCCTTCATTGGTATCATCTAAGAATATTATTATTTTAACCCAAAAATTTAGAAAACCATGGGTTAATGTTGTGAAATAGCTATGGTTAGTATGTAGAACATGTCACATTTTTCATGTACAGCTTCCTCTGGCTATATATAAGTCATTCACCAAAACCCATATGCACCAATGTCCTCGTACAGTTTCCCATGGACATTGCATTATTAGGACCCAGCCATGTTTTACCCATGCATACTAAATATGGGGAAAATGAAATGAAAAATGAACCCCAACATAATGTTAGGAATAATGTATCCTCTAGGAAATCGGAACTAAACATGTCAAACATATATAAACATCCAAAAAAATAAACTAGGAACTCAAAACTATCAAAACTCAAGGGAAAATAAAAAAATAAAAAAATATAGAAATATATTAAATAATGATTTTTTGGGTGTGAAAATTATCTACACTATAGTTATTTCTTTCACTAGAATTATTATGTGGATCATATAGATCTAGAGAAAAGATGGGACTTATCCTTCATAAGTTGACTTAATTCTTAAAACCAAGGAACACTACAACCTCCACCATGAAAATTTGTAACACTTTAATGTTTAATGATATATATCCCCTCAAATTTAATTATTTTCATTGATATATTGCATAAGACACAACCCAAATTCCAAATTAATGTTGATAAAGAATTCCATTATATCCAATATATCAAATTGAAAATATATATATGAATAAAATCTTTATAAAAAATGGATAAATTTTTAATATAATTTATATATTAATTCATATTAAATATGTACTCAATTTTTTTTTGAAGTATTTTGTGTTTCATAAATATTTTTTCTCTTAAAAGGGGTTTTATTGAATTTTTATACATATATTACAATTAATTTATTCCCTAATTAGAAATTTAAATTATTAAAATGAATATAATTTTTCAAATTATAATATCAATATTATCAAAGGGTGAAATTTATGGATTAATTTAGAAAAGAATAATTTTTTATTAAGTAGTAATGAAATTATTATTTTGGAGATATACTTTTTTTATTGAAGTATTTACAAAGTCCCATTTTGTATCATTTGATTTTATAATTTTATTATATTATTGTAATTAAAAATAATCCAGTTAATTTCTTTTTAATAATACTTAATCTTTAATTTTGTATACAAACATTTTTATAATTTCAAATGTATTTCCATATATTTTATTTTTAATCAAAATTTGATGGTTGGTTTTTTAAGTTATTTATTCGAGTTATATATATTAAATTTTATAAAATTAAATCTATATATGGAATAAAAAATATAAATTTGGTAATTATGCCACTTTTAGTTTGGATCAATATTAATTTTAACGTTGGTAAAAAGGGAGTTATCAATGTAAAAGTCAAAACATGTCAAAATGGATGGAACAAAAAAGATAGTAGCTAAAATACCATAAAAAATTCCTAAATAATATTATATGTACATATTTTTACCTTGTCTAATATATAATTTAAATATAAGTCATTTGAAATAATTTTTCTTGAATAATACATTTTTATATTTTAATCTTTTGAAAAATTCCTAATCTATCCTCTTCGTCCCTTATAAAAGCACTCATCATATCCTCTCTTTTCTAAACAGCAAGAGAAACGTTTCTTTACCAATACCTTCCCAAATCATTTCTAAACATACCTATCAAAATCATATTGGTACTTTTTTATAGTAGATATTTCCTATCAAGGTTTATGGTTTAATCCTAATGTAGTTACTCAATGATGATTTATAACTCTTAAATGAGTACATTAATTTTTATTTCATAAATTACATTCTACAAACTAGTTTTATCCAAAATTAAATGATGTATAGTTTATTATATATATAATTAAAATTTTTTTATGCTAGTAAAAAATGTTTATTTATCTCATTCTCCCTCAAATGGAAGATAAAAGAATCATATATACTTATGTGGGGACAAATGCTTCACAAAATGGGGTATTTTGTTTATTCCTCACCACCACTTAGGGATGGTTATTATGATGGTATAATGTTTATATATAATATCTAAGACATAATTAAACTTTTTTAATTATAATATATTATCTTAATTTTTATCATTTCATTATTTATGAAATGATAACATTACTCGTACATATGTGTGGGATACCACCTAATGAAGAAATGTTATTAGTTTTTTGTCAACAAATTTTATGAATTTTTATAAATGTGTATGTGATGAAAACACATGGTACTTATATAATAATTATGTTGATGGATATAAATAGACCATGACCTAGGTGCATGTACCCAAATCATCAAATCAACTCTTGGATTTAAAAAAGAGTTGATATCAACCAAATGTACTTTTTTATGAAAAAATATCTTCGAAATTGATAATTATAAATTTTAAATTAATGATATATAGTATTTTATGAATGAATATGGTTTTTAAGGGATTTATATTGTAAATTCATTTAATTTCTATATTTTTTATGATAAATTTTTATCGATGGAAGTTTCCTAGATCTTATCCTTTAAACCCAAAATATTTTATTCTGCACTATTTATTCCTGGAATTTTCATTATTTATTTCCATTTTTATATCATTTTTACATAAAATGAAACTGAAAATGTTTTTTTGGAAAACCAACTATATTCCCTCTTTTTTGAAGAAGATTTTACCTTCTTGTCCTTATTTAATTTAAAATGATTTCCTGAATATTGTTGATATTATCTAATGATTTCTTATTGTAATTTTTTCCATAATTTACTTTGTATGAAATATTTAATAATCTTATATCCATTTTTTGATTGAGGTAGTTTTAAAAAAGGTGTGAAAAAAATATTTTTTTACCACATACCACATGAATGGACTTTTCCATAGTCATTAATACCCATTTATTTTGAGAAACCATTAAATTTATCCACAAATATTTTTTAAATTAAATATTTTTTGTCATATTCTTGAAATTTTAAAAAAATAAATAATTGATGTCAAAAAGTAATGGGTATTTTAATAAGGAAACATTCAACTGATCTATTAAATATATTTTCATCAATGGAAATATCATTTGATGTTAATTATGATTCACAAGGGGACATGATCAAATAATACCATCCCTATTTTTTCGATGAATTGATATTTAATATGATGAAGAAATATTTATGAAACTAGTTTTTTTTCCCAGATTTATGTCATAATGTAATGAACAATGCCTTTATGACCTTGTGAAAACCATTAAGAGTATGGCTATTGAATTATTAGATAATTATTTGGCATTAAAAATTCCCAATTGAACATTGATCACATGTCATATTTGTAGCTAACCACCTATGATTTTTTGTAGGGATTCACATCATGTAAATCTTGTTATACTCAATCTAGTTTACTTTGATGTTATATAGTGAATGGGTTGGAATTATTTATGTATATATCATATAAATTAATGAGGAAGTGAAGTAAAATTTGATATTCTAATTCACCCTATGGTTGTGTATTGGTGTGAGGATGAACATGATGTTTTAAAGGGAATTAATTCCATTATATGTGTCTTACTACATAATCATGTGGAATATTTATATCAAATGGTTGGGGATATACTCAACCTTATAGATATAAATATTTTATGAGATTATAATGAGTTATTTTATAAATACTCTCATATTCATCACCAAAGTCAAGAATTTTAATTTTCAATAATACACATAACTGGGGTTTCACCTATTTCAATGACTCCATATATATTAGACATGAATATATTACAATAAATGAGAATAACATTAAATGAGTATACTTATGTTGGATTCAAAATCAATATTGTGTCACCATTGGTAAAACCTATTCTTTTTCAATTATAAATATAGCTCAATTCCCATTTGATTTGATTATTTAAAACATTACAAGAAGTAAATATCAATAAAAATTTTCATCTACCATCTATTAAAGAATAAATTGATCAAATTTGTTTAGCTCAATATTATTCCAATATTTACATTGCTTGTGTATATCATTAATAGAGGTTTTAGATGGAATACATACTAAATGAATCCTTTTATATGAGGTAATGTAATTATGAATTTATTGTATTTCTATTTCGGAAATGACACCAATGATCTCATGGATCTAATGAATATTGTATATTGAGATTAAATTGATCAATTTGTGGTAGTCTTTATAGATGATATCATTATAAATTAAAATATAAATTATGTTCATGGAGATAACATGAGGTTTGTATTGAAGACCCAAAGGAATGACTAGTTGTACTAAGAAAAATTAATGTGTAAAATTTTTGTAGAGAAGTATTCATTATGGAATAAAATAATCCTATTTAATAGAAAATCCATAGATCCTTCAATGATGGATGATATTGAATAATTTCATATTCCAACCACTGTGAATGAGATCCATATTTTTCTCATATTTTTTATATATTATCAATTGTTTTTAAATAATTTCACAAGGAAACCTAATCCACTTACCCATTTGACATAGAAGGGAGACATGTTTTAATGGAAAGATGAATGTGATGAAAATTTTCATAGAGAGGATAAGACGTTAGGTCAATCCACCTGTGATAACACTACCCAATATAAGAAAAGGCTTAGTGATATATAATTATTCAATAAAGAAGGTATTTGGATTCTTCCTTATGCAGAATGATATGGTGATAGGTTATGCCTCATAAAAACTGAAAATTCATGAGAAAAATTACATGAGACGTGATTTTGATATTGCATTGTAGTTTTTGAAAAGAAGATATAAATTCATCAACATTATGGTTAAAGATGAGATATACAGTGATAATAAAATAAAGAACTATATATTCAATGAAAAATATTTTAATATAAATTAAATTATATGGTTGTTATTTGTTAAATATTAGGATTTCTTAATACACTACTACCCTAGGATGGTGAACTAGGTGGATTGTGCTCTAATTCGGAATGGACATGCAAGTTTGTTCACGATGAGGATTTAATTTGATCCAATATTTATGTATTCGGAGAATGTGGGCCTTGAAATCATGATGAAGTACGATGTACCATATCCTTTTTATATGAATATTCAACATTCAAAATAGTTGAGGAACAAAGAGGAATAAAAGGAGGATTCATAACTATAAAAAATCATGAGAACCACCCTTATGTTCAAACATTATTATTATTGGATGAAAATTATTAGAAATAGAGTATGTTTCTCATCAATACGATACATGAAGAAGGATATATTGGTAGAGTTTCATTTTTCTTCTTTATTTGTTCATCCTAAAGGTACAAAGATGCATATAGATTTGAGAAATTATTTTCTATGGTATAATAGGAAATAGAAGATTTTACAGTATGTATGTTGATGCCTAGTATATAGAGAACCCTACTAAAGTATCCCATAATTACTTTCTTCTTTATTACATTGAACTAGATATAAGGAATCACAACCTGATTGACCAAATAGTGTATTAATATTGGGTAAAAATACCTATTTCAAGTTAACATTACATTTTAAACATAAAATAAAACAATTCAATTGTGAACGCAAGTATTCCACTTAACATATACCTTCATATCAATAACAAAACACATCCTGGTATCTTGGTGAAAATAAAACATAAGAAAGTGTGAGATCAGAGGCTCAGTACTGGTATACATAAAGTGGAATTTCTAAATAGATAAAAAATAATCAATATTTCCTATAAACATATTGAAACATAATAAATTTAATAAACAACATGAGCCTAATATGTTCAGAATAAAATATGATAATATAATTCCACAAATATAATAATACGATCTTGAAGACATGATCATGTATATTCTAACTAATCATATATTTATATGAAATATCGATAAATAAATTATAATAATATAATTTATAATCTCAAAAATCATAAATATACCATCAAAACCTCATGTAAATATTTTAAAACAATATTCCCTCATGCTAAGACATATTACAATCAAGGACTCAATTAAAAGCATCTCACATTAATGGGTAATGTCTTAACAAAATAAACAAGATAGTTTCTCTCTTGATACCTAACAATGCATCAAAGGGATATGTAATATTGATCCCCACACATCACATAATAATTCCAATGCACTATCTTATGAATTGGGTGAAACATAATCATCGTAAACATTCATATTGAAAATAATCATAAAAAAATATATCAATAACCATATTTAATAATCATCAATCATCAATCATCTAGACTAATATGAATGTAAAAATTGTACATCCCTAGTCATAATAATCATAAAATAATATATAGAAACAATAAGGATTGTTTCATTTAAAAATATCCATGATATATCATAATTAAAATAATGTTTTGGTGTTATTGATGAATAAAAATACAATAAATATATCCCTAAAAACAATTTTCTAAAAAATAAAACATCCAATTTAGAAATAAATATTTTAAAAAAATATCATGAAAAGTTTCAAATCTATTTTATTTGAAAATAAATTTTAAATATTTTAAAACATGTCTTAAAAATTTTAATGATCATTATAGAAGAAAATTAAATAAATGTTGTACAAGTTAAAAAAATTCTTTTCACATTTTTGGTAAAACCCAAAATGGATTTGTTTCAAAAATTAATTGATTATAACATTAAAATATATTTTTAAAATTACAAAATTACTAAAAATAACATTAATAAATAATTTTTAAATTTAAGCAAACATTATTGATTTTTTTTGAAAAATAGGGTTTTGATGAAAAATGATTTTTGGCTGACGAGAGAAATAATGTCTGATTCCATTTAAAAACTTATTAATCGCTTTAAATAAAAATGAGTGAAAAATGGTACTATATTTTGAAGATTATAATTATTAAAAATGGGCTAATGATATATAATGATTTAAATATATAAATTTCTAATAATTCCCCAAAGGGAAAAGTAATCATATATAATCCCGAATAATGATGAGATTGTGAAATAAACCCTTACAACTTTGGTAACTTTAAAATCATAAGATCCAAAAATAAAATTACATCAAAAGAAACATTAAAATTCCTAAAGATAAATATATTAATGAAATAATATATCAAATGGTTCAGTATATACACCATGTAAAAGAATATGTGGTGATTATGGTGTATGTATCATGGAAGTGAGAGTGACACGAGAAACCCTTACAACTTCAGTAATTTTCATATAAAATCCAATTTGATGAAATAATTCATAATAAAACTCAAAATAACATGAATTAATTTATAATCATGAAATTACATGACAAAGGGCCAGTATGTACAGCATATAAATTAAATAAGGGGCATAACATTACAATTTTCCCCGTTGAAGTGAAACAGAGATGAAGTCCATTACTATGAGTCTGATGGGACAAATAATTTCGTTACATTCATGAATATTAAACATATAATAATTATTTAATTAATTAATGAAATATTTAAATTAAATTATTCTATTTATTTCACTAATTACCATGTTATATATTATTACTCAATAAATTATGTTTATGTTGGATGTTTTGACGATATTTGTCTTATGTGTCAAAAATGAATTTTGTAGGTTTGATTTGGTCAAAGAGGTCATCATTAAAATATATAAATAATAATAATAATGAAATAATTATCATATTTATACATAAAATATAATTTTATTACTAATCATGAATGATGGTATTGAGAAAAGAATTATGTTACGATCATAGCGATAGTATCCCACACATAAGGATGAGTAACATTTTCATTTTTCAATTATCATTTTGGAATAAATGTAAGTAAAATATTATCATTAAATAATGATAATAATGTTATATATAAAATTTTATTTCTTTAAGTATAATTTTATATATCATGCATATAATGTGGTTATGAAAAGCAAGTCACATCGCTTCCTGAAGGCGGTAGTCCACACATACACGACCAATATTATCATTTATTAGTGTATGAAAGAAAATGATATATTATATTTTTAAAACGATAAATATTTCATTATTATATTAATTATTTTCATTATATCAGATATATTCATTTAATTTATCCTAATTACCTTCTATTTATAGTATTAGTTTAAAATGAATCAATTCTCTTTATGAGGCGGTAGCCCGACGTACACATTAGCAACATTATCGTATCCACTATGAAATGGAATGAAAAATGTACATATTATATTATGAGTACATGGGTATATTTTTTATTAATATAATCTATCATCATGCCCATTTAGGAGACGCCTTGATGAAAAACATGTCACATCAGTTCAAAAGGTGGTAGTCTATCGTACACAGAAGAAACATTATTATCTCTCATTTAAGGCAAGAGGAGATGGATATTGGTCATGCCCATAAAATAATAGCATCATAGTCAATGGGATATAGTGGAATAATTATATAATCATAAATGAATAATATTTTATGAGTTGGAATAATAAATAATTTAAAAACACATAGTTTGGAATTTTACCTCATCTCAAACCACCTCTTTAAGATTATGACTAAAGTATTACTAGAATGGGTTTTTGAACAAAGCAAGGACTCTAGAATGATTTAAGGGAATATTGAATGTTATTTTCTTATGTATTTATAGAGGCAAATAATTTTAATGTTATATTGAAATAAAATATTGGGTGGCCTTTTATATATGATGTGAGTGAAACACTTGTAATTTTTGAAAATAAAATAAGGTAACCTAATTTTTAAAATTGAAAAATTATCCCAAAAAGGGTACTAATGAGAATTAGAAATGATAAATTTTATATATTTTAAATATATATATAATTTATAATTGAATTTAACTCATTTTAAACCTTATATTTTTAGTTTAATACTATATAAAAACATTTTCACCGTAACTCTAGTAATTAATTATTTCAGTTCTTCCTTTCATTATTCTAGAAAATTAGTTTTAAATTGATAAATAATATAAATTATTCATATTTAAAATATTGAATTAATATTCTAAAATACATTCATAAAAGTGGAAAATATAATTTCAAATCAATCGTACAAATGCATCGAGGAAGCGAGGTTTTGAAGAGAAAATGTTCAAAAGATTACAACATTTTTATATCAGCATTCATCATGAAAACAATTATAGTGAAATAAAATTTATTAATAGATAAATAGTTAAAGTAATTGGACAATAAATAAAATTTTAAAAAAAATTATATTTATAAATGATTTATAAAAAGGGTAGTTTTCAATTACAATTTTTTACTTTCACAATTCATCAAAAAATAAACTTTTAAGAAAAATCACAAAAATGTTGTAACATCCATTATGTACACTAGGATAGCATGATATATAATAAAATATGGGTGACCAATATGAAATAAAATATAAGAAAATAAAAATAGATACATTCCTAAATACACAAACTGAATCACATGCTAGCCTTAACCACTAAGCACCCTCTTAGATATACCAAATTTCATATGAATTTAACATTATAAATAACATTTCATATAATTATAACATTATCATCCATTATAAAAATTACATTAAGACATAATAAATGGAAATTTTCATCAATAAAGAAATATTTCAAAGTTCCAATTTTTCCATCAACCCATTCCATAGAAACTAAGTTATAAAAATATTAAAATAAATAAAGAACACATTTAAAATTTAATGAAAACATGAGAAACAAGACTGAATAAATATAAAAAAATTGAAATATAGAAACACATTAATAATATAATTTCATGAATTTCATCAATGATTTGATGTGTATAGTTGAGTGAAAATTTAATAATTAAATTATAAAATGGATAATATAATCCATTGAAACTAAAATATTGAAATACATGATTTTAATATAAATTATTTCTAAACAGCATAATTTTGAGTACCTGAGAAATCAAGGTTCAAAAATTCAAATTCTAATAAAAGGGAAAACTTGACAAGAAATCATCACATTAATGATTAATTTCATGAAACCACATTTGGATATAAAGAAGAAACTTGGGAGACCAACAGACACCATAGACAAAAAATCCCCAAATTAAATGTTGTGAAACAGCATCCTATAGAACTCGATGAACTATTTAAGGATGAAAAGGGATAATGAAGATGGATGATAGTGTAGGAATATGTCTTTGAGTGATTTCCATGATAAATAAAGCTTGGAAACTAACGAAATCCTATAAAATCAACACGACTCAAAGGGGAATCAAATAGAATTATCCCCATGGGTTGAGCATGTCAAATGATAGAATACATATCACTTTTTGTTTAAAATAACGTGAGATAAGAATTTTATTTCATAGCTTTTAAAATTTTGGATAGGATGAATGGTTTATCTCCATGATTTACCAAACGTTGCAGCAACCATGAACCCTTCATTGGTATCATCTAAGAATATTCATTTTTTAACCCGAAAAATTATAAAACATTGGGATAATTTTTAGAAATAGCTATGGTTAGTTTTTAGAACATTTCACATTTTTCATGTACATATCCCTCTGAATATGTACAAGTCATTCAATAGAACCCTTACAAACCAATTTCCTCACATAGTTTTCCATGGACATTACATTGTTAGGAACCAACCATGTATTACCTATGAAGACTAAATAAGGAAAAAAGGAAATGAATAATGAAGCAACATAATGGTAACAAAAATGTATCCTCTAGTCCATGGGCACTAAAAATTTATTACATAGTTAAACTTCAAAAAATAAACTAGGAAATCAAAATTTCAAAACTCAAGATAAAATCTAAAAAAGGAATATATAAATATATTTAATAATGAAATTTTGGGTGTGAAAATTATCTCAACCAAAATTATTTCTTCCCCAAAAATGATTATGTGGATTATACAAATCTAGTTATTATTTGGGACTTATCCTCTATAAGAGGACTTAATTCTTTGAACAAAGGAACACTACAACCTCCACCATGAAAATGAGTAACAGTCTAATGTTTAATGATATATATCCCCTAAATTTAAATTATTTTCATTGAAATATTGCATTAGAAACAACCTCAAGTCCAAATAAATATTGGTAATGTATTCCATTATATCTTAGATATCAAATTTTTAGTATATATATAAATAAAATTATTATAAAAAATGGATAAATGTGTCTAATGATGTATATATTAATTCATATTAAATATGTACTCAATTTTTAGTTAAGTATTTTATACTTCAAAAATATTTTCTCTCTAAAAATGGTTTTTATTGAATATTTTTTACATATATTCAATTTGATTTATTCCCCATTTACAGATTTAAATTATTAAATCGAATATAATTTTTCAAATTAGAATATCAATATTATCAAAGGGTGAAATTTATGTATTTATTTGGAAAAGAATAATTTTGCATTACGTATTAATACAATTATAATTTTGGAGAAATAATTATTTTTTATTGAAGTATTTATAAAGTCCCATTTTGTATCTTTTGATTTTATAGTGTTATTATATTATTTTAATTAAAAATAATCCATTTTGTTTATTTTAATCATCCTTAATCTTAATTTTTGTATAACAATATTTTTATAATTAAAAATGTATTTCCATATATTTTGTTTTTCATAAAAATTTGATGGTTGGTTTTAAAAATAATTTATGTCAGTTATATATATTGAATTTTATAAAATTCAATCTATATATGGAATAAATATATATAAATTTGTAATTGAGGCCACTTTCAGTTTTGATCAATATTAATTTTAACATTGGTTAAAAGGTAGTTATCAATGTTATAGTCATAACATGTTAAAATGGTTGAAACAAAAAATGATAGTAGCTAAAATACCATAAAATCATACTTAAATAATATTATATGTTCATATTTTAACGCTATCTCATATGTAATTTGAATATGAGTCATCTGGTATCATTTTTCTTGAATAATACATTCTTATATTTTAATCTTTTGAAACATTCCTAATCTATCCTCTCCGTCACTTATAAAAGGACTCATCATATACTCTCTTATCTAAACATCAATAACCACTCTAATTTTACAATACCTTCTCAAATCCTTTCTAAACATACCTCCAAAATTATTATAGGTCATTTTTTATCAAATTTATTTCCTATCATGGTTCATGGTTTAATCCAAATGTGGTTTCTCAACTATGAGTTATAACTCTTAATAGAGTACATTAAATGTTATTTCACTAATTTCATTGTCTAAACTAGTTTTACCCATAATTAAATGATTTATAGTTTATCATTTAAATAATTATACATTTTTAGGCTGGAACAATATGTTTATTTATCTCTTTATCCCTCAAATAGAAGACAAAAACATCATATGTGCTTATGTGGGGATAAACACTTCACAAAACGATGTATTTTTTTATTCCTTTCCACTATTCAGGGATGGTTATTATGATGGTATAATGTTTATATATGATATTTAGGACATAATTATACTTTTTTAATTATAATATATTATCTTCATTCTTATCATTTCATTAGTTAATAAATGATAACATCGATCGTACATATGTATGGGATACCACCTAATAAAGAAATGTGATTAGTTTTTCATCAACACATTATGTGAATATTTATAAATATGTATGTGATGAAAAATCATTGTACTTATATAATAATTATGTTTATGGATTTGAATATAAAATGACCTATGTGCATGTACACAAATCTTCAAAACAACTCAAGGATTAAAAATAGACTTGATTTCAACAAAATGTTCATTTTTATGAAAAATATTTTATAAATTTATAATTATAAATTATAATTTAATGATATATATTATTTAATGTATGAATATGGTTTTTATGTTATTTATATTGTAATGTAATTTCTTTTCTGTATTTTTTATGATCAATTTTTATTGATGGAAGTTGTATGGATCTTATCCTTTAAACCCCAAATATTTTATTCTCCACTATTTATTCCTAGAATTTTCATTATATATTTCCATTTTCTTATCTTTGGTAATTAAAATAAAATTGAAAATGTTTTTAGGAAAACCAACTTTATTTCATCTTTTTTTAGGAATATTTATCTTTCTTGTTCTTATTTAATTTAAATTGATTTCAGGAATATTTTTGATATTGTCCAATTATTTCTTATTTTTATTTTTACCATAATTTACTTTCAATAAATTGTTTAATAATATTATAGCCAAATTCGTAATGTGTTACTTTTGCAAAAGGTGTGAATTTTCTTTTAACATATAACTCATGAATGGATTTTATTCGTAGCCATTACAACCCATTTATTTAATGACTCCATTAAATGTTTCTATATTTATTTTTAAGGTAAATATTTTTTGCCTAATTCTTGAAATTTAAAAAAATTAAATAAGTGATATAAAAAAGAAATATATATTTTAATAAGGAAACATTCCATTGATCTATTAAATGTATTTTCATCAATGAAAACATCATTTGATGTTACTTATGATTCCCGGGGGGGACATGATCCAATAATACCATCCTTATTCTTTCGATGAATTGATATTTAAAATGATGATAACAAATTTATGAAACCAATTTTATTTTCCCTGATTCATGTAATAATAAAATGATTAATTCTTTTATGACCTGGTGAAATACCTTTGAGTGTATTATTATTATGTGGCGTCTATTTCTTTTATATCACTCCAATATATTTTGTAATTTGATATATCTCATTATATGATGATGATATGAATGGACATGTATGAAAATATCTTTTCTCAAATTTTAAAGCACGAATATTATCACTTCTAAATATTATTACATGATTATTTGTGGACATGATTTCAAATATATTTGTTCACAGTTTGATACATGAGTATGATTCTATTTAAATATTCTCAGTAGTCTATGGATGGAAATGATTTAAAATAGCTATGTTGACAAGATTCTGATTTTTTATGATTATGATACTAAAAATATATGTTACGTATATTGAAGGTAGATTACTAATTTGGAAAATGTAGTTATCAAGATTATAAATGTTACAAGATCTTAATATTTATGATATATTATTATTGGGGTATGAATATTTAACTTTAATAAGCTTCACATTTTTTTATTAGCTTGACATTTTGATGTATGATTGATATCTACCATGGTCACCCTTACTGAGAAATTTATCCCACCCTTTATTCCAGTGGTATTCCATAAGGTTTGGTGGATGCCTCTATGTATGATATTTCTATAGGGGTACTAATATGAATATCATTGTGGATGTTTTTAAGGATTATTTTTGAAGTAATATGATAATATATCTATTCTCCAAATACAATAATATTTTTTGGTCCTTGAACATCAATAATTTTGATATGAAATGAATATTATTATAAAGTGATGTAATATTTATATTTTTTATGATTGAGATACCATTTTTGGTATTCGATAAATGTTTAGATATTTATATATATTATAATTAGAAAAATTTAGTGAGAACCATTAGGATAAGACTATATATATTATAACATCCAAATTAAAGAAAAATAAAAGGGTGTATTTTTCCGATAAAAAATCCATGTATAAATACAATCTAGTTAACGTTTTTTATAAACATACATTCAACGGTGTAACAAATCTAAATGGGGTGTATTGGTTTTTAACTCAATCATCACTGGTTCAAAATGAGTGGTCCTATGGATACACAGCAGGATAGACAATCATAGAAGATATGATTTGGTTAATTCATATTCTCTTTATGAAACATTATGATGAATAAGAGGATAGAAACTATGATATATGATGATAAAATGCATTTATATCATATATAAATAGAGCATTATATTTTGAATGAAGTTCTCATAATTTATAACATCACAGGAATGATATTTTAATTCTATGAATCATAGTTTATATTTTTTATGTTTGATATCCACACTAATATTTTTTGGGGTTTTAGTAAATCTTTTGAACCGTGAGAATCATTTAAAAAATGAATGTGATAGAAATTAAAAAGCTAATACTCATGGGAAACTAAAAGGATTTAGAGTTGAGATATAATATCTTATGGCTATGCTCACTCAAATATCTCAATATATGAGAAATAACATGATGAATTTTGTACATCCTAAATAAAAAATATAGGGAGAAACAATTAACTTATTATTTTCTAAAATATAAACAAAAATCCTATTATGTGTATTTTAATACACCAGTTGTCAAAAAATAGATAAATGTGTTTGAAAATAAATATATTTTCTTCAGTGCTTGGACCATGAGAATGATGTATTAACAATTTATCACTTATAATTAGAAGGCATCTAATGGATTATTAATATTAAGATCTTTGGGAATGAGTAAGAGATAACCTATATGTAATTGGACAATTGTAAGATTATGTTTATAAATAAAAACATTTTCCAAAATCATCATACTAATAAGGAGGGATAATTTCTGGAGCTGAAACTAAAGGTTGATGAATCCATTTCTACCTATGAACCAAACAAAGAAAAACATTCAAGGTATACTTCTAAATTTATAATTATACCAGAGGAAAATATTTATTAATTAATTAATGTCCTAAAATCATATATTCAAAATGTACTGGGTAGAAGTTATTTCGTCAATAAATATATCATTAAATATGATTTGAGGGTAAAAATATAGTGTGGAAACAATAATTATAATACTTGTTTTATTAAAAATAAGGAAAAAGCTAATATCGCTGAATCTAAAATAGAAACTCTCCTGGAGGAATGAAATTAAAACTAAATGTTACAAATTTGTGGGAAATCACTCTTGAATTTTTTTTAAAGCAACTATGAAATTATTCATGCATGGAAAAGATGTACATAGATCTAGTGATTTCAGATAGAGAATTGAAATGTCGAAAAATGAGGCATAATTAAATTAAGATTCTACCAGTGCATTTGAATATTTTATATGCATGTAGATTAGTAATTATGAGAATAAATTCTATAATTTAAGTGATAATGGGGATAGTAGGCCTCAACAACCCCTAAATTGAGGGAAAAATAGAAGACCGTTTTTATACCAACTAATGATGTTCATAAGAAAAATGTTCTAAATGGTAGAGTTACAATCCATTCATGAACTAAAAATCTATTATTTTATTATCAATAAACCCAATTTTTTATATTTAAATATTTTCATAATATTATAACATCATCAAATGAGTTATTAAATGATTATTTTGTAGTAAAAACTCCCAATGGAACATTGATCACATATCATATTTGTAGCTCACAACCTATGAAGTTTTGTAGTGATTCACATCATGTAAATCTTGTTATACTCTGTCTTGTTTACATTGATGTTATATAGTGAATGGGTTGGGATTGTTTATGTAAATATCATTTTAATTAATGAGGAAGTGAAGTAAAATTTGATATTCTAATTCAACCAACGGTTGTATATTGGTGTGAGGATGGAAATGATCTTTTAATGGGAATTACTTCCATTATATGGGTCTTATTACATAATCATAAAGAATATTTATATCAAATGGTTGGGGATATAATCAACCTTATAGATATAAATATTTTTTGCAATTATGTTGAGTTATTTTATAAATACTTTTATATTCATCCCCTGATTCAAGAATTCTAATTTTCAATGAAACACATACCTGGGGTTGCACCAATTTCAATGACTCCATATATAATAATCTGAACTGAGTAACAATAAATGAGTATAAAATTTAATGAGAATACTTATGGTGGATTAAAAATCTGTATTCGATCATTATTGGCATAATATATTCTATAAAAATTATAAATATAGTCTCATTCACCTTTGAATTTATTATTTGAAACATTACAACAAAAAATATCATTAAAACGTTTCCTCAAGCCTCTATTAAAGAATATATTGATCAAATTTTATTAGCTCAATACTATTCCAATATTGAACTTTGTTATATATATCATTAATAGAGTGTTTATATGAAATACATACCAAAGGAATCCTTTTATATGAGGTAATGTAATTATGTGTTTACAGTAATTCTATTTGGAAAATGAAACCAATAATCTCATAGATCTAATGAATATAGTCTATAGAGATTACATTGACTTGTTTTTGGTAGTCATTATTGATGATATTATTATAAATTAAAAAATAAAAAAAGTTCATGAAGATCACTTGAGTTTGGTATTGAAGACCTAAAGGAATGAAAAGTTGTAATAAGAAAAATTAAAGTGTGAAAGTTTGGTATAGAAGTATTCATTAAGGCATGAAATAAACCTATCTAACATCATATCCATTGATCCTTCAATGATGGCAGTTATTGAATAATGTCATAGTCTAACCACTATGAATGAGATCCATATTTTTCTAATATTTGTTATATATTATCAATTATTTTTAAATAATTTCATATTGCTACCTAATCCACTAAACCATTTGACATATAAGGGAGACAAGTTCCAATGGATATATGAATGTTAGGAAAATATTCATGGAGAGGATAAGAAGGTTGGCCAATACAACTATAACCACACTAACCAATATAAAAAAATAGTCAGTGATATATAATGATTCAAAAAAGAAGGTATTAGGATGCTTCTTTATGAAAAATGATATGGAGATAGGTTGTGCCTCATAATAATCAAAAATTCATGAGAAAAATTTCATGAGACATGATTTTGATCTTACAATGGATTTTTTTTCAAAGAAAATATAAATTCATTAATATTTTGGTGAAAGATGATATTTACATTGATAATAAAATAAATAACTCTATATTCATGGAAATTTTTTTAATATATACTAAATTATATGGTTGTAATTGGTTAAATATTATGAATGATCAACACACTACTACCCTAGGATGGAGAACAAGGAAGAGGGTGCTCTAATTCAAAAGGGACATGCAAGTTTTTTCAGGATGAAGATTTAATTAGATCCAATATTTATGCATTTGAATAATGTGGTCCTTGAAATAATTATGAAATAGGACGTACTATATCTTTTTTATATGAATATTCAACCTTCCAACTAGTTGAGGAATAAAGAGGCATAAAAGGAGGATGTAGAACTATAAAAAAATCCTGATAACTGCCCTTATGTTAAATAATTATTGTTATTGAATTATAATTCTTAGGAATAAAGTATGTTTCTAATCAATACTATACATGAAGATTGAGATATTTGTAGGGTTTAATTTTTCTTCCTTATTTGTTTGACCTAAAAGAAAAAAAGAGGCATATAGATTTGAAATATTATTTCCTATGGGATAATAAGAAATGGAATATTGTACAGTATATATGTCGATGCATAGTATGTAGTGAACCCAACTCAAGTATCCCATAATTAGTGTCTTCTTTATTACAGTGAACTAGATATAAGGAATCACAACCTGATTGACCAAATAGTGTATTTATATTTGGTAAACAAAATACATATTTCAAATTCGCATAACATTTTAATCATAAAATAAAATAATTTAAATATAAACACAAGTATTCCACTTTAAATATCCCTTCATTTCAATCACAGAACACATCCTGGTATCTTGGTGAAAATAAAACATAAGAAAAGTGGAGATCAGAGGCTCAGTACTGGAATACATAAAGTGGAAGTTATAAACAGATAATGAATAATCAATATTTCACAGTGAAAAAATTTAAAACACAATAAATTAAATAAACAACCTGAGCATGGTTTTTTTAGAATAAAATAGGATAATATAATTCTATATAAATAATAATAGGATCTTGAAGATTAAATCAAATATATTCTATCTAATCAAGTATTTACATGAAATATCGATACATAAATTATAAAAATTGAATTTATATTGTCAAAAATTGTAATTATACCATCATAACCTCGTGTAAATACTTTAAAACATTATGACCTCATGCTAATACATATTACTACCAAGTAACCAATTAAAAACATCTCACATAAATGGGTAATGTCTCATCAAAATAAACAACATAATATCTATCTTGATACCTAATGATGCATCAAACAGATATGTAATATTTATGCCCATACATCACTTAATAAGTCTAATGAATTCTTATTTTAATGGTTTGAAACATAATCATTGTAAACATTTATATTGATAACACTTGTAAAAAAATATAACAGTAACCATAATTTATAATCATAAATCATAAATCATCTAGACTAATATGAATTTTATCAAAATGGTGTATTTCTAGTCATAATAAACATAAAATTATATAGAGAAATAATAAATATTGTTTCATTACAAAATATCTCGGAGGTATCATAATTAAAATAAATGGTTGGTGTCATTGATGAAAAAAAATACAATAAAAAGATCCATAAAAACATTTTTCAGGAAAATAAACCTTCCAATTTTGAAATAAATATTTTTAAAAAGATTCACAAAAAAATTTAAATCTATTTTCTTTGAAAATAACTATAAATATTTTAAAATATTTAGTTTTCATTGTGGCAGAAAATTACATTCAGGTCATACATGTTAAAAAAAAAATTTACATTTTTAGTGATACCCAAAAGGGATTTGTTTCAAAAAATAAATGAATATTACATTAAAATTTATTTGTAAAATTTAAAAATAACTGAAGATAACATTAAGAATAATTTTAAAATTTATGAATCATTCTTGAATTTTTTTTAGAAAACTATGGTTTTCATGAAAAATTATTTTTGGCCGAGGAGAGAAATAAAGTCTGATTTCATTTAGAAACTTGTCAAACATTTTATGTATAAATGATTTGAAAAGGGGGACTATTTCTTGAAAATTTTCCTTAATAACTAAATAATAATTATATACCATGATTTTAAGGTATAAAATTTAAATAATATTCCCAAGGGAAAGGTAATCATAGATAATCCCGAATAATGATTTGATTGTGAAATAAACCCTTAAAACTTTGGTAACTTCAAGATAATAATCCAAAAGAAAGAAATAAATTCAAAAGAAACATTAAATTCCGATAAGTGAAATATATTAATAAAATAACATATCAAAAGGTTCAGTATGTACACAAATTAATGGAATAAGTGGTGATTATGGTGTATGTCTCATGGAAGTAAAAGTGACATGAGAAACCCATAAAACTTCAGTAATTTAAAAAAATTCTACATGGATAAAATAATTCATAATAAAACTAAAAATAACATTAATTATTATATAATAATTAAATTACTTGAAAAAATTCTAGTATATACACCATATAAATTAAATTAGGGGAATAAAATTACAATTCTCCACATTGAAATGAAATTGATATGAAGTCCATTACCCTGAGTCTGATTGGACAAATAATTTCTTTATATTCTTTAATAATAAACATATAACAATTATTTAAATAAATAATGAAATATTTAAATAAAATTATTCCATTTATTTCACTTATTACCATGTTATATATTATTAAATGATAAATTATGTTTACATCAGATATTTGAACAATTTTTTTCTAATGTGTCAAAAATTAATTTTGTAGGTTGGATTTTGTCAAATAGGTCATAATTTAAACATATAAAGAATACTAATAATGAAATAATTATCATATTTATACATCAAATATACTTTTATTACTAATCATGAATTGCGGTCTTGAAAAATTAATTATGTTATGATCATAGAGACTTTATCCAGCACATACGGATGAGTAACATTTTCATTTTTAAATGATCATTTTGGAATAGAGGTATGTAAAATATTATCTTTAAATAATGATAATAATATCATATATAACATATTATTTCATTAATTATAGTTATATATATCATACATATAGTGTGGTGTTGAAAAGAAAGTCGTATCACTTCGTGAAGGCAGTAGTCGACGTATAAAAGGCCAATATTATCATTTTTTAGTGTAAGAAAGAAAATGATATATTATATTTTCAAAATAATAAATATTTCATTAATATATTAATTATTTTCTTTATAACACATTTATTAATTTACTTTATCCTAATTACCTTTCATGTAATGTATGAGTATAAAATGACTCAATTATCTTTGTTAGGTAGTATTCTGGCATTCACATGAGAAACATTATTGTATACACTATGAAATATAAAGAAAAATTTGCATTTGATATAACTAGTCCATAGGTATATTTTAATATTAATATCATCTATCATCACACCCAACTATGAGATGTGTTTAATCAAAACATGTCACATTAGTTTACAAGGCAATAGTCTTTTGTACACAAAAAACATTATTATCTCTCATTTAAGGTAAGAGGAGATAGATATAGGTCATGCCCATAAAATAATAGCATATTAGTCTATGAGATATAGTTGTATAATTACATAATCACAAATGAATAATATTTTATAAGTTGGAATAAGAAATTATTTAGAAACGCTTAGTTTGGAATTTTACCTCTTCTCAGACCACCTCTTTAGGATTATAAGTAAAGTATTACTAGAATGGATTTGTGAAAAAAACAGGGACTCTAGGATGATTTAATGGAATATTTGATTTTATGTTCATAGGTATTTTTAGATCCAAAAAATATTAATGTTATAAAAAATTAAAAGATTTGGTGGGCTTTTATAGATGAGGTGAGTGACACACATGGAAATTTTGAAAACAAAATGGGGTAACCTAAATTTTAACATTTAAAAATGGTCCAGAAAGGAGTACTATTAAGATATAGAAATTATAAATTTTATATATTTCAAAAAATATATATAATTTATACATGTATTTAGCTTATTTTAACCATAATATTTTTAGTTTAATACCAAGTAAACATATTTTCACATTAACTATAGTAATTAATTTTTGCAATTTTTCCTATTCATTATTCTCAAAAATTAATTTCAAATTATTAAATAATAAAAATTATTCAAATTAAAAATATTGAATCAATATTCTAAAATCCTTTCATAAAAGTGTAAAATATAATTTTAAATTAATCCTGCAAATGCGTCGACGAAGCGAGGTTTTGAAGAGAAAATGTTCAAAAGCTTACAACATTTTTATATCATCATTCAACATGAAGATGATTATAATGAACGATATTTTATTAATATATATGTAACTAAAATAAATTTACATTAAATAAAATTTCAAAAATCATTTATCTTTATAAATAATGAATAAAAAAGGAACTTTTCAATAACAATTCCATATTTTAACTATTCATCAAAAAAATAATTTTTTTTAGAAAAATCACAAAAACTCATTTTAATATAATTTTGATAATATGATTGAAAAATCAATTTTTTTTGTAAAAAAATTTTTGAATGTAGTAAAAACTAATTTTACATTTTTTTAATAGAGTATCAGGTTTCGTTTACACCCCATATTTCTTGCATCACATGCTAATAAAAAGAATAAATTTAATTAAGAATAATATATCATTAAATTTCATAATGTTATATTCTCTTCTAGTCTATGTTTTTCATATCCTATATTCTATCAAACATGATATTTATATTTTAATCTTTTGGGGTGCTACATTCTACCCCCTTAAATAAATTGTGACCTCCCAATTTAATCTTGATATTTACTGTTAAGGGTTTGTTAGTTTAAAATACCATTCTTGAAATACCACATTGTGATAAGGGTTTATAATAAATCCTCTTGAAATAAGATAAAGGGATGTACAATTTTTATCTTTAATAATTTCATAACTAGGGTTCCATGTAAGAGAACGTAGGTGGGAATTGAAGATATAGACATACAAGACAAAAATAAAATTAGCAATATTATTTGAGATAAGTTATCACAAGTAATTGGGTGATCTAGACAATGATAATGGCCAAAAAACCATAAATCTAATATGAGTTGTGGGATCATTTGATTCATTGGAAATGGAGGCACTGTGATAACATTTCTTTGAAGAAACATTTTAAGAAGTAGAGGAATTACGTTTCCTTCTAGACTGATAACTTATGAAAATGTACTTAATTGATATATTTATATTTTTTATTAATAATTTAATCCATTTTGTGTGCTTAAATCAATTTCTAATAAAAATACCTTTATCAATGAAATTAATATCCAAAAATTAATTTCTTTATTCTTGATGTACTAAAATTAACTTTTAATGGATTGTAACATCCTTAAATGAGTAAAAAGTTATTCCTCTCATCATAACTAAAACACAAATGGTTAGAATTAGGTACCTAATTGAAACAAAATTTCATTTTAATACATTTATTATATAGTTATCCTTATGAATTATAGAATTTTTTTTTCAAACACAATATACAAATTTTTTTGAAGTATGGTCACTGAATAAACATTATATTCCCTAAAATATTTAATGTATATCTTAACGTCACATGAAATATAAGAGAATACCTATATCACCAATAATTAATAATAAAACCATTCATTATTCCAAAAATAACATCTCAATTATTAAAATGTATTAATTAAATAAATACTTGTAATATACTCTATAAAAGATGACAAAACCCATCAATTCTATAACCAATTTCATGGTCACAATCATTATCCCATAAAAATCTCCTTAATATATAAACATTAATAACATGTTAAGGGTTATCTTCCCTCAATAATGTTCATTACCATAAGTTCAAAATTACACTAAATCACTTTTCATGGTTGTTAGTACAATTCACCAAGTTCTCATGAATCATTTAAGAAATAGTGTTATAGTAAAATCCTTATAGATTTTATAATTGACATTACATGAGTATCATTGATGAAATAATAAAATAAATTATTCTTAAATATAAGGATAATAACATTAATCAATTCAATTTATATATGGTAATATCATAATCATGACTATGATCCGTTAAATTCTATTGAGGAATAATCCATTGATACTTGGGGAATATATTTTTAAAATTCTCCATCACCTTTCAATTGAAGAAGAGAACATTTAAAAAAATATTTCCCTTGAAATGAAAAGAATGGATATTTCTCTCTCCACACATTTTGAAAAACAAATTTTCCTTTATGAATGTTCCAGGGTGTTTATTTGACAATTACCACTTGTGGGAAAATACTTATTTCTATTTCTACCTTTATTGGTTATTTTTAGTGTCGTCCTCTTATTCTCTTTCATCCCTTTGAATCCATAATAATTAGATAATTCTTTCTATTTCTTGTTATCATATGATACACTTTCTTCATATGATGATAATTTTAGGGAGACTATTTCACATCAAATTATTAGCTTAATCCCAGAGAATAAATTATCATCATTTCTCTTTGGATTATGTTCATTGAAGTGGTTCAGGTTCCTTTCTCTATGTGATATTTCTAAACTATGGAATGAACTATATTATAACATAACACTATGAAAAAATTTTAAAACTATAATAATAGTAAAAAACTTGATGTAAATTTAAAAACTAATTATAATTATTCTAAATATAAAAAACATGGCATTATTAAGGATGAATTTATATTAAACTCCATCATATTGGTTTGTAAATAAAATTTCATTTATCCATATAATATCACAAGAGAGTGTCAAACTAGGTGTGTAGTAAGGTTTTTTTTCATTAAGTATCTCTTCAACACAAATTCTTCCTTTTCGAAGTTATTATCCCTATGTACAAATATTCTATAACTACATCCACTTGTAGTTTCCATGCACGGTTATTTTTTTAAGAGAAACCACATAGGGTTTTTTTTACCAAAACATTATGATTTTTTTCTAAACTTATACTCAAAGACTATCATTGAAATATGGTTTACAATATCCATTTTTCGATATCTAGTTACCATTGTTTCTATCAAATTTTTTATCATACCAACTATAGCATCCCTTGTAACATCCTGACCTACATTCGGCTAAAATAGTGTCTCGATCCAGTCAGTCATATGGCCTTGGGCACACCTCCCCATATGCCAGAGCCTACTGACAATAACCTGTGGTCTTTGTTGTAATATTAGTGATTCTATAACCACATATAAAAGTGGATAAATAAAAAAACATAATATTATTAAGATAGAACAATGAAAATAAGTACAATACTTAACTGCAGATGCATAAATAACCAAGCTATTATAGATGTAATCAAATATATAGTCTATTTCATATACAAAAAACATATCATGGAATGCTGATATTCAATAAGGGAATATGAAGGATATAAATTACACGTATATACAAAATGTTATTAAAAAATATATAAATACAAAAATATATATCCTCTTGAAACATGAGAATACAGTTGGTATGCTTCTCCCATGCTCCAGGCAAAAACGTAAATCAGATCATGAATCTATAATATGGAGAATACCGTTATTCACAACAAAAGAAAAGAGTTATACTCAAAAATAAAAGGTATCTCAAGTAGGGTGTGAGATAAACTCCTTATTCAACCACCAATGGTTTATAGAATAATCTATCCAGTGTGTATATTCAAGTAGTGCGCTTGTAAAATGAATAATAAATAATACTGAAAAAATAAATACAAGTTGAATCAGGTTCTAATTAGAATCCTATAATAATTTACCTACTACGAATTGGGTAAAAATAAAAATGATAATTTTACCATTTATATATGTTAATCATATATATAGTATTTATACATGTATATTTACTACATATATAAGGGCATAATTGGAATATACATTCATACAAGGGGTAAGTTGGTTACAGGGTATAACCCAAGCTTCCATGACTTTTTTAATGAGCTATAAGATGTAAATAAAACTGTATAATCCCTAATATCATATGCAATCATTACATCTTTCTTATTACTTGAGATGGTAGGGAGAGTTATCATGACCAAAATCTTATGCATAGGAACATATAATTTCATATTCAGCATCAAGATAAAAGTTAGTTGTGTGATACACAATATTCAAAATCCAACATAATGGAGAGTGAAATTCCATGATCAAAATGTCTGTTAATCACTTCCAAATAACCATTATCCATGGTATAATAATAATCATGAATGATTACTTCTAGAAAAATTATAATGATTTAACCCAATCTACCATCGGTGGCCAATTCATATGATTCGTATTTATGAACCCACAAAATGTTTTGTATCAATTACAAGCTATTAAATATCCTTACATTAATCCTTGTAATTTAATAATGAAGGATAAATAGAATCATGGTCCATCCAAACCACATTGAAGGTGGTTGGTCATTAAAATTATAGTATAAATTGTAAAAAATCATTCAACACACTAAAAGGTGTGATAACTAAGAGGTAAGAAACACATATTAATCTTATATGGTTTTATAGGGGTTCTATAACATGGTGAAATTAATTTAAGATGTAAAAAACATTTTATGGAAACTCATGGAAAATATTCTGTGTGAGGAATAATGAAAAAAATGTATAAAACAACTCCAATTTTATGGAAATTTTTTAAACCACATACCTTAGGCTCGTATCAATCTAATCATATATTTTCGTCCTTTTATTATTACATGAATAAGATAAATTATAAGAAATGATTAGTTCCATTAAAATAGTTAATATTAGCTTGCACAAAAATAGTGCAGGATATGGAAAGATAACATAAAAATGAAAGGAAGATGAAAAAGGATATTACTATTGAAAATTCAACGTGATTGACGATGATGAAAATGGAGATCCAATAAAGAATTTATAGATAATGGTATCATAGGATTGGGTTAACTATCATGGTAGAGACGAAGTATGCATGTACCCTAGAGAATAAGAAAAAAATTATTTAGTATTAAAAACATATTATTATAAAATGGTAATATCCCCTTCATATTATGTGTCACATGGTTTAGCTGCATTGTTGGACATACCATGTAACCCCCATTCATAGACTAGGGTACATGTAGGGAACCCACATGGTTCATGAAAACTATTTGGGAAATCAAGTGAAAATGTGAATTTAATATCTCTTTAACATAGTATAGTTTTTTTTAGTCATTTATCCCGACTCGAATGGTTAGAAAAAACTGTGATTCCACCTGCTGTGCAATACGTTCCCCACACTGTTGAGGTGCACAATTATAACTTACCATGAAGCTTGTTATTCCTATCTAATTTTCATAGCTTAAAGCTTTGAAAAATCTCTAGATGGTCGTGATAACTTCTTGAGACCATTTGGAACACTGACTAGGATAAAATTCTGAAATTAAACTTGAATGAAAATGATATATATCATCATTATATGAAAGATTGTTACAACCTCAATTACATAGAATAACTCATACTTGAGTTGGTTTTCTTAGGGTAGTAAGGGATCATTTGATAAAATAATCAGCCACTATTCCAACACATTAGCTTCCCAAAATGAGGTCTCATCCTACACTCATCCATGCTTCCATAAGACCCATACAAAAGTTACTGACCTACCTCAGAGTCCATTAACACCCTAATTGACAATGATAATAGTTACTTAATAAAGTATCAATACACATTAAACTCATTATAATCATACTATAAGAGTTTTCATGGTTCTGGATAATACTATTGAAGATAATACATGTGAAAAAAATCATGAATATATTGATAACTCTAAGTAAGTTCTATCTAGTAATCTACAAGACCAATTTTGTAACAACACAATTTTTTATCAATGGAATTCCATTATTATAATTATTCCTTGTAGTAGAATCACATTAGGAAGAATAATGAAATATAATGATACTAAATATTGTGTTACGATTAATCACAATTTTTCCACTTCTATGTCTTGAATTTCAAAAATCTGACAAACACGGTTGTGATAAGTAAAATGTTCTGAGTCTGATAAGACAAAAATAATTTTTAGTGAGTAGTAACATACCCTTATGAAAAGATATGTTACCCTTATGAATAGTGACATACCATAATTAATAGTAACTTTAACTATGATTGTATATATATATATATAGGATTTTATTGAAAATATGATGTACATATATCTTCGAATAAGAAAATAAATATTTTAAAACTGTTATTTTTTAAATAATATATATTATTTTACTGAAGAATTAAATTCATCATATTTAGAAAACTAATTTTTTTAAAATGGACTTATTTTTTCTATTCTACAGAGAAAAAAATGGTTGTGTGAATTATTGGGATTTTTATGAAATACATGAATTTTTATGAATAGTGAAATATGATAATTTTCAAAATAAGTTAAATTCATGAATTATAGATTCATGGGTGATGTTATACTGATATAAGAATATATGTTTCGGATTCACATGATATAATTATTATATTTTTTCATGGAACTCTCACTATTCCTTATCTTGTTAAGAAATAATAAGTTAATGATTATAATTTTGCAAAAACCTCTCTCCCATCCTCTATAAATACAACCCTTCACACCCTCATTTCTTCACACCTCTAAAGCATCAAGACATGCCTAAAATCTACCCAAAAATATTCCCTATACCATACCTAACTTCCAATTGCTTAAATTATCATAAAAATACCAATCCAATGTGCCATGAGGAGGATCTCAAGAGGATTACTCAAGAGGTAATTCCCCTCTCTATTTTCCTTTAATTTCCTTTCAATTTCATGTTCTTTTCTAATTCTCTCTCCACCTATCTTCATCCAAATTGTATGGTATATATATTATAATACATATACAATATGTTATGATAACAATGGGATATTATATCATCCAACCCCCTTCTCTTCTTCTTTTAATTATAGAAATGGAAGCATTGTTCGTGAGGTGTTAATTTATCACCTTCAAGAATGACATGATTTCAATTTACGTTTCTGCCTTCTGATCTGGTCATGAAACCATTTTTATGGTTGAAAAATATTATATAATATGTTTTATATCCTATTTAATTTTTTGTAACTATATTATGTACATATTTCAAAACAATTAAAAGAAACAAGTTCGTTGTGGTTAAAAAACTGCCAGAATTAAGCTAAATAATCATCATTAAATTCCTATCTAAATATTCATCCACTTGTTATATAATATTTTTCTTTATAAGATCATTTGAAAACATATAATATCATTAATAACATGAAATATTAGTTATGTATGTCTATCCCTGTTCTACACGAACATCAATTTATGAATACAATTGAACAACTCAAGAAAACCATAAAAATGAACATTCTTTAAAAATGTTTTTAAACTCCAAAACTCATCCAAAGTCCCATAAAATTTCTTAAAGAAACCATAATGAACCATACTAATGTAAAAAAAGTTATTAAATTGTTAATTAATCTATCTTATGTGGTTATACAGGACATTAATGTGAATAAATCATTCAGATACACGGTAAGATGAAATTCCCAAACCCAACCATCTTTCTTTAGGTTCTCCCTATTTCACTCTATTTTTTGGTATGTTTACTCCATAAAAATATATTTTTCATAATTATCTTACCTATTCTTGGATATTCATGTTCTTCACTTAAATAAATGTCAAATAAAATGTTTCCCAAAAGAACTCTTCTTTCAAGAACACACCTTTTACTTCCCACGCAAGGTTGATGGTTCTTGTATCAAGTATGTTAATCCGTATTTCTTTTAGGAACCAAATGTTTATGAATGATTTATTATGAGTTGAAACCCATATATTTAGGTGGTTATTATTGATATATTTTCTATGTGAAAATAATGATAATTAAAATGTTATAATGTGATGGGTGCGCCAAGAATTATATAGCGCAATATAAATGTCTCAATGTGATGGGTGTGTCCAGAAATATATAGTGCTCCAATGCAATGTTTAAAGTGATGAACCTCATGAGTTTAATTGGAATTAGGTGCGAGTATAATTTTAGATTTTTTCACAACTATGTGTGGTATATTAACACTAATACATGATGTTTCATTTTTATGCATTTCCACTTTTCAAGTCATTTATTAATGTTTCCTCTCATGATTTTGATGATGATGTTATGATTATTATCACCCGATGTTATATTGTTCTTATATATCCTCTTACTTAGATTTTACCTTACCCCTTTTTGATTAATATCCTCATTTGACTACATGTACTAATGGGAGGTCAAGTTCTAATAATAATCATGAGAAGAAGTAATTAAATAAATATTTTTGCTTGATGTTGTAAAAGTTATGTCTGATCCTAGTTTGACCAATTCACTTAACCTAGGGATCCTCATGGTGTAATTCTATTGTGTTTTTTATCATTATAATTGAGTAATAGTAATATTGGAAGGGGAAGCGTCATTAATGTTGGTATCGGAGGCAAGGCTTAGTTCATTTGGGAATTTGGATTATTAAACCCTAGAGAAAACATCTAGCATGAGACTAAGTAAAAATATGCATACAATAAACTTTATATTAGAATCCCATAAGTTATTATTTTAGTAAAAATTGTACAGATTAATAATTTAATTATTCATGACTTTTTGGCTTATATTTTGTTCTAACCTTTTCTATTTTAGAAAATGGTGGGAACTAGGAAAAACTAGGCCAACAACTCTTTGAAGGTCCAATGCAATGATTTCCCAAATGTCATCCCCAATGCTATGGGAGGTGGAATTAAAAACATCATGGAGATTATTACCCAACTATATCAGGTTTTGAAGAATAACCAAAATAATGGGGAACATCCTCCTTTACCCAAGAGGGACAAACAGGTTGTCGAGTGTTTTATGTGGCAATGACCACCGATGTTTAGTGGGTCTCCCGATCCACTAGTTGCAGAACAGTGGGTCAACTCCATGGAGAAAATATTTTTTTCCTTCACTGTTCTGAGATATAGAATGTGACTTCATCTATTTATCTTCTATATGGAGATAAAAATCAATTATGTTCTTAGATTAAGAACATCAGACCAAGTGAATAAATGGAGGTAATGAAAGGGGAGGAAATTAAGATCATGTTTCTTTAAAAGTATTTCCCAGAAACACTTCATATGAAGATGAAGATATAATTCCTTGAGATTAAGAAAAAATAAATAGAATTTATCATAACCTATGAAGATAATTTCATAGGGCATGAAAGGTACACTTTGGGTTTTGTTATCAAAAATGGTAGAAAAATTAATAGATTATTTAGTAGATTAAAACCACACCTTTGAAAGTCTATTGAAATTTGTGGATTTAGTAGTTATGAAGACGTTTTTTGAGGTGTCATCATAGTGGAGATGGATTTTGGAGAATGGTACTACGTCTATGGTGATTAGAAATGAAATATGGAGTTTCCAGCTAAAGGATCTAATGATAAAGTTGGGAAGAAAACTCAATAACCCACATGACCAAAAATGTTTTAAATTGTATCATAGGAACTGCCTAAAAGGGATAGAGAAATGATTAATGAGTGGGAAATAAGGCCACCATTCTCAATAGTGTCGAAAATACATTTAAATGAAGGAGAACGTTGTAGAATAAAAGAGATAACCACCCATGATTCAATGATACAGCCGTAGGGAGAAAGGGAACGATAATATCTAGTGCACTAAACCTTGAGTTCTCGAGGGTAATCAGAATCAACAGCCACTAATGCCAATGTAAAAAAGGGAAGAAATATGACATCACTACTACTAAAATAGAGTAATATAATGAAGTCGTACAAGTTACACTTCCAATTAACTCAAAAATAGAAAAACTATAATTTGATTTTGGTTTTATGTATTCTTTTATATCATGATAGTTTTATAGAACAATATAATTAAAGCCCAAAAACCATGAAGTGGAGATATATATAAATACACCATGTGGTGGAATCATTGCATAAAAATTGTTTGACTCGTCTCTTATTGGCATATGTGGGAATATTCTTCCAGATAATCTCGTAATAATTCCATGTGAGGAATTTGATGTTATAATCGTATTTATTGGAACTCATTAAATAGAGAACATATCAACTATAGATAAAAGAAAATATCTTTTCATATTCCATACCATCCCATGCTCTTCTATAATTTCAAGGAAGATCCTGAATCTCTTTTGAAAAATTCTTCAACTATGTGGGTTTTGATTCCCTATGAAGAAGCACACCTCTCCAAAATGGTTGAGTCAAAGGAATGCGACAACCTTGAGGAAATTCGCATTATGAGGGAATACAGGGATGTATTTCCCAAAGAGTTACATGGAAATCCCCAAGATTGTGAGGTAGAGTTCTCAATAGAACTCATACCCAGACCTACTCATATCTCAAAGAGTCTCTATAAGAAGGCTCCTATCGAACTGTTAGAGTCAAAGAAGCTACTACAAGATCATATTGACAAAGGGATCATAGGCCCTAGTGAATACCTTGAGGTGATCTAGTTCTCTTAGTGAATAAGAATGATGGAACAATGTGGTTTTGTATTGACTATCAGGGGATAAAATAGATCACCATAATGAAAAAGTATCCTTTTCCAAGGATTGATGACTTGTTCTATCAGTTAAGAGGTTCTTAATACTTCTCAAAGGTGGATCTTTGTCTTGGATATCATCAACTTAGGGTGAAGAGGGAATATATTAAGAAGACTGCCTTCTGTACAAGGTATGGGCTCTATAAGTTCCTTGTGATTCCCTTGGGACATACTAATTCCCCTGAAATATTCATGGATATGAATAATATAGTCCTTACAAATTACCACGACAAATTTTGGGTAGTGTTTATAAATGATATTGTCATCTACTCCAAGAGAAATGTTAAACATTAAGAACATCTATGATTTTTGTTGGAAACATTGAGAAAGGATAAGTTGTACACCATGTTTATAAAGTGTTAATTTTTGATGAAGTAATTCACATTCTTGGTACATGAGATCACATGTGAGGGAATTTATGTGGTCCTTTCAAAAACAAAGGTGATTGAGGAATGGACATGGACCTCCAGTGTCACATAAATCCATAGTTTTCTTAGATTAGCTGGTCACATACAATGTTTTTTGAGAAATTTATCATGATTGTCATTCCCACTGACAATGATAACAATGTAACACCCCAATATTCCATGGTACAATTCTCTTTGAATAATACAGTAGTGTGTGTTGTATGCAACATTGAGTTCAAGTACACCACGACTTACCAAACTAGCCGTTCAAAAGAGGTTATGAATAGTAATAACTGAATTTTAAATATTATACTATCCTTATAATTTTAATCCATATTATGAGTTTCTAAGAAATTATTTATGAACAAATTCATTTTTTCAGATAAAAGAAGTATTTTTCAAAAAATGAAATTTTACCGCCTTTTAATGGCGAAGCCTTTTTAAAACCAATACTTGAAACATTTATATATTCAATTTGACAAAATAAAATTCTTCTTCAGAATCGGGACATAATAATTTAGTATCAATAAAGTTTTGGTGTCTTTCTAATGACTTCCATATTTGGGTGAATAGTGAAAAATACTATATTTTTAACTGAAAAGAACTTTTTTAATCAAAATAATTTATATTGTTAAATTATAAATTTTAATGGTTTGGAAGTATAAATAGATTATATTTTTACTATATAATCCAATTATGGTCATTATAAGTAATTTCACCTTGAAATTGGACATAAACAAATGTCAAACTTTTGATAGTTATTATTTCTTAAAAATACACCTTTTGGTTTCGAAAGCGGGAATCAATTTTAAATTAATAAATGAAACTTTTATGTTTTGAATTTAGTAAAATAGACATTATTTTTGGATTTATAAAATCAAAATTATCCAAGGGTGAAATTTTGGTACTTTTCGGATAACTCTTATATTTTTATGAATAGTAAAAATTACTAAATTTTAATTAAAAACAACTTTTTTAATCAAAATAATTAATAGTGATAAATTATGAATTTTAGTGGTTTTAAATTATATTTAAAATATATTTTTACAATGTAATACAATTTGGGTCATTGAACATAATTATACATTTAAACCAGACATAAACAAGTGCCAATCTTTTGATAGTTATTATCTCTTAAAAACACGCTTTTTGTTTTAACAACGGGAATTAATTTTAAATTAATTTCTGCCACTTATGTGTATTGAATTTGGAAAAACGGATTCCATATTTGGAATCAAAATGTCCAAATTGTGTAAATAGGTAACTTTTATTTTTAGACATTTTGAATAATTACTTCGGTAAATATTTTATTTACCATGGTTAAAGGGTAAATCTGGTAAATAAGGGTAAATAAATAATATTATAATAATATTAAATTACCCTAAAACGTGTCTTAACCCTATTGGTTGATCCATGACCGACCAGGGGCATCTTTGGGTCGATTTTGGGACCCCATTGATCCACTTGTAAGTGATAATGACACTTTATTTTAATTAAGTTAAAATGACTACAAAAATGACACAAGCATATATCTTTTAGAAAAACAATTTTTACATAAAGTTACATATGTTGGATTTTAGACTATAAATATTAATTAGAAATATAAAATGATTTCCTACATATTTATATTTTATTTATAATTTTTAGACATTAAATAATTTAGTTTATTTATTACACAATGATGATGCAGTAATTACCATAATAGTGAAAAATTAGAATAATTGATATTATAAATACCCAAATAAATATAATTTTATACTTTTTAGGAATTAAAATAATTTTATAGGTTAATATGACATGTTATTATTTATTTAAAAAACTCCTTTCGAAGTAATCATTCTGTTATGATTTATAAAAAAATCAATTTTTGAATAGTGTCAAAATTGACATAAAAGAGTTTTTAAAAAAAATATTATATTATTAATTTATATTAAATTCCTGAAAATATAAGTTTCGGCCAAGAGACTTATATCATGATAGGTGTATAATTAATGGACCACTTGGGGGTCTCTTAGATGTATATATTATGTTTATTAACTATATAATATAAAAATACAAAGTGACATGGTAAATGTCAAACTAATTAACTAGGAGTTAAAACTAAAAGATAAGGTTAATATAATGACAGAAACCTGTTTTAATTATATTCGTTGAATGGATTTCGACCTATCCTTACCTTAAATTTTAAATAATCAACTTTTGAGTCATTGTAAACTGAATAAGAATTTATTATAAATTAATATTTCTAGCTTTTCCAAAGGTGCCCCTCACCCCTCTTATAAAAGGGCACTCCTCCTTCTCATTTCTTCACACCTTCAAAGCCTTTTGGTTCGAACAAACCCTGCCAAAATACTCTCTCAACTTCCCTCACTACAACCTGGATTCCTTAGTTTGATCAGAAAGCCAACCTAAGGATCCCTTTTGATAAAATCAAATGGATGAACCCGAAGAAGAGGTAATGTTTTCACCACCCCTTTTCAAGTTCCTTTCTTCTACCACTTATTCATTCCTTTTTATTACCATTATAAAATAATAACTTCATTATATTATATATACTGTGATGTTATTATAAATATGGTACAACCATATTCAGTATTCTATCCACCCTTTGAATAACATGTCACCATACCTGCGTACGTACGGTTTACCGTCTCCACGTCGTGGTGTAATTGTTATTCAATATATTATTATTTGGGTGGGTATAATAATGATTTTTAACTCATTAAAATAATAAATATAATATGATAATGATTCTGTATATGTTATATAACATCCAATTATATATTATTTTAATATCAAAAGAATGATATTGTCGCTCGTGTGTACGTACGGACTACCGTCTCCACGAACGCGATGAGATTCATTATCTATCGTATTCATTAAAGTATAATTATAATTTGATGATTTAAAAATAATGTTTAAGGACTTTATATCGTTCTGGATATGAATAAGATACAACATATCCATGAAAAACATGGCTTACGTAACAAAACATATAAAAGAAAACGAGTAAGTTAACACCCGAAACGACGATAATTCTATGATATTATTAACAAAGCAATGTTAATAGAACATATATGATATAATATTAATGTATATGATGCATTAATAACTTAATAACAATTATTTAAACATTATACAGGAGGTTAACCAACCCCCAACCAATAAAACATACAAGGTAAGGGGTTTCTTAACTCACTCTTAATTTCATGATAATTCCATTGTTCACCACTTAATTATTTCATGTGGTGTATGTGTACTTCCCATGATTGTAGTCATTGTGTAATATAATTTAATTTATGGGTATTTAAATCATAATGCTATGATCCTTTTTTCATGGGTGTATGTTTCATAAGTTACTTAATCGATAAGGGAATTTGAAATTTAAATTTCCACTCATTTGGCTTTACGCAAGTTTCATTGATTATATTACCCCAAGATTTTGTGTGGAATCACTATTCATTTGATTATGTCATAATTTCCACTCCCCTTCCTGTGGATATTCTTTTGAAACACATAATCACTCCATTGATAATTCTCAAGTCATTGATATTAATTTGATAAGAGTAATTTTAACTCATTCTTCATTTGTTGAGTTAAACATCCAATTCGTTGGTGTTGTTTTTACAAGAATATGTGTGAATTTCATTTGATTGTTTTACACTTAATATCCAATCATATTTAGTGTATTTATATTTGTCACACATAATTATGTCGTTTATTTATCCTTAACCTAAGGATACAGCCTTTATGAAAGATTTCATCTCAATTTACATTCCATTGAGACTTCTTTGTTGTTATACACCAAATCACTTTTATGTGGTGCATATAATGTACTTTTACATAGTATATCATGAATTCCTTTATTCTCATGATATTAAAATGTTTTGATTACCTCAATTATTTGTATTGAAGTGTCTCTCTTTTGGTTAGAAACTCTAACTAAAATACCATTTTTAGATGTTTTAAGGACTATTTCTTCTAAATCTTGCTCATTAATGTCCATGTTTTAAAAAATGGTTTTAAGGATTTATTCATATTGAAATTACAGTTTTAAAATTAAAACTCCTTTTAAAAGTTTCAAAGTGGTATGGGACACTTTGATTCAAAAATCTATTTTTAAATAGCATCTTGACAAATAGTGTGACTTTAAATGATTTCAAGAAAAAGGGGGATATTTCTCTCAAATAGTTTTGATGATTATCTTCATCTATGTCAATATCCTTCATTATTCTTGATTGAGGTTAATATGAGACAATACAATCTTCCATATTGTATCGAATGAGTTATGTTTGACTGTCGATGTGCTATTTTTATACCATTCATAGTTTTTGGATAAAGTATTGACATTTCGTATGCTAGTTTTAATACGAATGATTATGTTATGTTTCAAACCTATTCATATGAGGAATGTGTTGGACTTAATAAGTGACTTTTGGAGCCCTCTATAGCTCCTTGATGCATCAGTAGGTCTCATGAGACAAACTAGTGTCTTGGCACAAGGCCTTGGAAAAATCTTATTTGTAGTCTTGGCACGAGGCCTTGGCTATGTGGTTATGATAGTATGGAATTATGAATTCCATCATTATGAAAGTGGTTATTGATATTGCATGTGATCATTCGACTAGTAGAATATCCATGTGAATAAGTAAATGGCATTATTCCATTTTATCGTTTCCATTTTACACTGAAGTTCAAGTTTAAAAGGCTTTTGTTTTAGTTATAAATTGCCTTAAGTGTTTATGCTGATCTATGAAAGCTTCTGCTATAACGTTATCCTTACTGAGCATCTGAGCTCACCCCTTTCAATTTTTTTTTATTTTTCCCAGGATTATGAAGAAGTAATTTATGAATGACCTTCTAGGATAGTATGTGGGGATATGAAGACAAGATGTTTTTTATGTAATGTAAAACAATATGAATGTATCTAGTGTTTCCAAGGCTACTAAACTAATCCGTCTTTCGAGACATGTTCTTTCTTGTGATCATTCCAATGTTATGTAATAATGCACCGACTCTAGGTAACTAGGGTCGGGGCGTTACAGTTGGCATTAGATGAAGTTTAGTACAAACCTTGGTTGCTAGATTTAGATAAACTCTTATTAGACCACATAGACCTAAGATGAACTTTGAGGATTAGTATAGAAGAACTTCATAGAATTTTGGTATTGTAGAGATTTTGTGAGTTTTCTGAGAAATACATCCCTGTCTGGATACGAGAAGGTAGAGGCGGCTCTGGCATAGATGTACCTAGGGGTAAAACCAGAAAACACCGCTTTGAGCTAGACTCGAACGGGAAATGGTGCACGACAACGGGCCTTGCTGCACTCTTGGTTACGACACTCTCGGGGATATGCTTAGGATAATTTTCATTTTCTTTATAAACTGATTTGATGTATTATATATATAATATGAGAGTAATTGACCTTGGTTAATCCTAATGTTTTTTTAAAACTGAGAATATGATGACATTTTAATCTCTATAAGATTTTTTGACTACTGTTACTCAAACAATGCTTTCTGGTTTTAGTCAATGGCTAGATTCTAAGGAAGTCATAGTGACATTGGGAATAATGTAAAAGGTGGGAACGATGGTGGAAATGAGAGACAAAATGGAATGTTGATAGGCGTAAAAGATATCTTCTTTATGAAAAATCAGTTTTCTAAAAATATGATCAACAACATATATATTAACCAACTCCCAGACTCAACAAGGAAGAGAAAGGTGATGAATGATAAGAGATCCAGTAATGGAGACCTTGGAGAAAAGAACCCTCAATTTCCATCATGCAGCAAATGTGGAAGGGGACACCCAGGAAAGTGTCTCAATGGGACAAAGAAATGCTTTACATGTGGGAAGGAAGGACATAAAGTAAAGAATTGCCGAAAAAAATGAAGAGTACTATGGAATAAGATAAAAATGCTCCCAAGAGTCCATTTACAGTCATTTTCCGTAAATGTAGGGGACCTGGCCATTACCCGAGTGAATGCTCTATTCTATAGGATATTTTCTTGGTCAAAGAAGAATCTATGTCTAAATAAATGGTTGGATAAATGTTTAAAAAGTATTAGTGCTCCTTGATGATGGGTTTACTTTGGAATAATTTTATCTTGTATTTGTAACCCCGCAGTTTTCCATGTGAGAATGATATTTGAGGAAGAATTATCTTTTCTCTTGTGGATATAGTTATAAATAACCATTTGGTTTTATATGATCATTGGGTTTGAGGCAATTAAAAATTATTTGGGATGAAAATGCAAGGTATGAGATAACATTTGTGGTTAAATTATGTTATGGTTATTTTGATGAATTTATCTCATTTTGGTAATGTTATAAAATATAGTTTTTGAAAAAGGACAACATATAGACCGTGTGACAACCCGTCGTGTCGGACAAAGCTGTGGGAATAGAACCCACAACCAAACTGCGATTGGAATTTATTGCCTACCACTGGACTACGTGAAGCCCCTGGTTAGTGTGACTATTATTTTTAGTTAAATGATTTTATTGATCAATAATAATTTTATTTGGGATCTTATTTCTTATCAAATGAATACCCTTAGTATAGGAAAATGATTTGGTGACTAAGTGATAAATGTTATTTTGGAATTTGTTCGCTTTGGTGTGAAAACTATATCCCCAAAGAAAATAGAATAGTATGGGATTTCATTTGAGGAGTAATGGTGGATTTTTATCTAGGTTTTTATTGTGGATTTATAAGGATTTGGGTTATTTATGGAAATGATTAGGTTAATTACTTTTAAGTATGTGACTTTAAGAGTAATTAATGTCATTTGGAGATACAATTTAACGTGGAAGACTACACTCTTAATAATTCTTGGGTTTCAATATTAGTTTTGATTTTATCGAAGGATTTTAAGGACAATTGATTATTGAATGGTATTTATTTCTCTTGGGGTATTGTTGGTTTAATTTTGGAAATTAAGATTATTTTTTATTTCTCTCAAGGAATATCCTTTTGGGGGATCATTAGATCTTGTACTAACCATTTTGGTTTTGATTAATCTCTAAAGATGATGTAAATATATAGTTTATCCTGCATGGATCATGTGATTCTATATAAGTTTATTCTAGCTCTTCCAGTGTGACCAAGTCTTCTTGAATACTCATCGTTTAAAAAATGAGTTAGTGGTGGAAATTTATTAAAGAATGAAACTCTACTTAAAAATTATGTATATATCTTTATATTCTTAGTCAATATCATAAATGAATTCCTCATCCTTATTTAATGTAACTTAAAACAAAAAATGTTGTTTGTTTACTTTTCCTACTAGAAAACAAATGATCGTTTGTCCCAACATAAGTTTGTGGTTTTATTATTGTTAACTTTCTCTTGATCATGATTTATATCCCTCTCCATCAGAACTTGACACTTAGTTTATCATCCATATCCATGTTTTCTACCTGGAATCCTAGTATGGGTTATCTTGGGTGACCTTTATACCTCTATTTCTTTCTTTTAAAGTGATAGTTTTATTGACTCTTTTTCCGATGTGGGACTTTCCATTATATTATCAGGCCCAATTTTTTAAAATTGCGAGGAGGCAATTTATTGAAGGAGGGGTGAATGTAACACCCCAATATTCCACGGTACACTTCTCTTTGAATAATACAATAGCATGTGTTGTACGCAACACTGAGTTCAAGTACACCACGACTTACCAAACAAGCCATTCAAAAGAGGTTATGAATAGTATTAACTGAATTTTAAATATTATATTATCCTTATAATTTTAATCCATATTATGAGTTTCTAAAACATGATTTATGAACAAATTCATTTTTCAGATAAAAGAAGTATTTTTCAAAAAATGAAATTTTACCGCCTTTTAATGGCGAATCCTTTATAAAACCAATATTTGAAACTTTTATATATTCAATTTGACAAAATTAAATTCCTCTTTAAAATCGGGACATAATAATTTTGTATCAATAATGTTTTGGTGTCTTTCTGATAACTTTCATATTTGGGTGAATAGTGAAAAATACTATATTTTAACTGAAAAAAACTTTTTTAATCAAAATAATTTATATTGTTAAATTATAAATTTTAATGGTTTGGAAGTATAAATAGATTATATTTTTACTATTTAATCCAGTGATGGTCATTTTAAGTAATTTCAACTTGAAATTGGACATAAACAAATTTAAAACTTTTGATAGTTATTATTTCTTAAAAATATGCCTTTTGGTTTCGAAAGTGGGAATCAATTTTAAATTAATATATGAAACTTTTATGTTTTTAATTTAGTAAAATAAATATCATTTTTGGATTTCGAATAAAAAAATTATCCTAGGCTGAAATTTTGGTACTTTTCGGATAACTCTTATATTTTGATGAACAGTAAAAATTACAAAATTTTAATTAAAAACAACTTTTTTAATTGAAATAATTAATAGTGATAAATTATGAATTTGAGTGGTTTAAAATTATATTTAAAATATATTTTTACCATGTAATAAAATTTGGGTCATTGAACATAATTTCACATTTAAAAAAGATATAAACAAGTGCCAATCTTTTGATATTTATTATCTCTTAAAAACACGCTTTTTGTTTTAACAATAGGAATTAATTTTAAATTAATTTCTGCCACTTATGTGTATTGAATTTGAAAAAATGAATTCCATATTTGGAATAATAATTTACAAATTGTGTAAATAGGTAACTTTTATTTTTAGACATTTTGAATAATTACTTCGGTAAATATTTTATTTACCATGGTTAAAGGGTAAATCCAGTAAATAAGGGTAAATAAATAACATTATAATAATATTAAATTACCCTAAAACGTGTCTTAACCCTATTTGTTGATACATGGCCGACCATGGGCAACTTTGGGTCGATTTCGGGACCCCATTGATCCACTTGTAAGTGATAATGACACTTTATTTTAATTAAGTTAAAATGAATACAAAAATGACAAAAGCATATATCGTTTAGAAAAACAATTTTAACATAGGTTTAAATATGTTGGATTTTAGACTATAAATATTAATTAGAACGGTAAAGAGATTTCCTACATAATTATATTTTATTTATAATTTTTAGACATTAAATAAGTTAGTTTATTTATGACACAATGATGATGCAGTAATTACCATAATAGTGAAAATTAGAATACTTGATATTATAAATACCCAAATAAATATAATTTGAGACTTTTTATGAATTAAAATAATTTTCTAGGTTAATATAACATGTTAGGATTGATTTAAGTAACTGTATTTGAAGTAATAATTCTGTTATGATTTTTAAAAAAATCATTTTTTGAATAGTTTCAAAATTGACATAAAAGAGTTTTTAAAACAAATATTATATTATTAATTGATATTGAATTCCTAAAACTCTAAGGTTCATCCAAGGGACTTATATCATGATAGTTGTATCATTAATGGACCAATTGGAGGTCGATTGGATGTATATAGTATGTTTATTAACTATATAATATAAAATTACAAAGTGACATGGTAAATGTCAAACTAATTAACTAGGAGTTAAAACTAAAAGATAAGGTTAATATAATGACACAAACCTGTCTAAATTCTATTGGTTGAATGGATTTAGACCTATACCCAACTTAAACTTTAAATAATAAACTTTGGATCCATTTTAAACCGAATAAGAATTTATTATAATTCAATATTTCTAGCTTTTCCAAAGGTGCCCCTCACCCCTCTTATAAAAGGGCACTCCTCCTTCTCATTTATTCACACATTCAAAGCCTTTTGGTTCAGCCAAACCCTGCCCAAATACTCTATCAACTTCCCTCACTATAACCTAGAGGCCTTATTTTGATCAGAAATCCAACCTATGGAGCCATTTTGATCAAACCAAAAGGAAGAACCCAAAGAAGAGGTAATGTTTTCACCACCCCTTTTCAAGTTCCTTTCTTATTCCACTTCATCTTTCCTTGTTATTACCATTCTAAAATAATAACTCCAGTATCTTATATATATTTTGATGTTATTATAAAAATGTTACAACCCTATTCAGTATTATATCCACCCTTTGAATAACATGTCACCATACGTGCGTACGTATGGCTTACCGTCTCCACGTCGTAGTGTAATTGTTATTCAATATATTATTATTTGGGTGGGTATAATAATGATGTGTAACTCATAAAAATAATAAATATAACATGATAATGATTCTTTATATATTATATAACATCCAATTGTAAATTATTTTAATATCAAAAGAATGATATTGTCGCTCGTGCGTACGTACGGACTACCGTCTCCACGAACGCGATGAGATTCATTCTCTATCGTATCCATTCAAGTATAATTATCATTTTATGATTTAAAAATAAGTTTTAAGGACTTTATATCATTCTGTATATGAATAAGATACAACCTATCCATGAAAAACATGTCTTACGTAACAAAACATATTAAAGAAAACGAGTAAGTTAACACGCGAAACGATGATAATTCTATGATATTATTAACAAAGAAATGTTAAAAGATCATATATGATATCATATTAGTGTATATAATTCATGAATAATTTAATAAAAATTATTTCAACATTATACAGGAGGTTAACCTACCCCCAACCAAGGAAACGTACAAGGTAAGGGGTTTCTTAACTCACTCTTAATTTCGTGAGAATTCCATTGTTCACCACTTAATTATTTCATGTGGTGTATGTGTACTGCTCATGATTGTATTCATTGTGTAATATACATTAATTTATGGGTATTTAAATCATCATGATATGATCCTTCTTTCATGTGTGTATGTTTCGTAAGTTACTTAATCGATAAGGGAATTTGAAATTTCAATTTCCACTCATTTGGCATTACGCATATTTCATTGATTATATTACCCCAAGATTGTGTGTGGAATCACTATTCATTTGATTATGTCATAATTTCCACTCCCCTTTTTGTGGATATTCTTTTGATACACATAATCACTCTATTGATAATTCTTAAGTCATTGATATGAATTTGATAAGAGTAATTTTAACTCATTCTCCATTTGTTGAGTTAAACATCAAATTCATTGGTGTTGTTTTTACAAGAATATGTGTGAATGTCCTTTGATTGTTTTACACTGAATATCCAATCATATTTAGTGTATTTATATTTTTCACACATAATTATGTCGTTGATTTATCCTTAACCTAAGGATACATCCCTTATGAGAGATTTCATCTCAATTTACATTCCATTGAGACTTCTTTGTTATTATACACCAAATCACTTTTATGTGGTGTATATAATGTACTTTGACATAGTATATCATGAATTCCTTTATTCTCATGATATTACAATGTTATTATTACCTCAATTATTTGTATTCAAGTGTCTCTGTTTTTGTTATAAACTCTATCTAAAATACCATTTTTATATGTTTTAAAGACTATTTCTTCAAAATCGTGCTCGTTAATGCCCATGTTTTAAAAAATGGTTTTAAGGATTTATTCATATGGACATTAAAGTTTTAAAATTAAAACTCCTTTTAAAATTTTAAAAGTGGTATGGGACACTTTGATTCAAAAATCTATTTTTAAATATCTTCTTGACAAATAGTGTGACTTTAAATGATTTCAAGAAAAAGGGGGATATTTCTCTCAAATAGTTTTGATGATTATTTTCATCTATGTCAATATCCTTCATTATTCTCAATTGAGGTTAATATGATACAATACAATCTTCCATATTGTCTCGAATGAGTTATGTTTGACTGTGGATGTGCTATTTTTATACCATTCATAGTTTTTGGATAATGTATTGTCATTTCATATGCTAGTTTTAATACGAATGTTTATGTTATGTTTAAAACCTGTTCATATGAGGAATTCATTGGACATAACAAGCGACAGGTGGAGCCCGCTATAGCTCCTCGATGCATCGGTAGGTCTCATGAGAAAAACTAGTGTCTTGGCACAAGGCCTTGGAAAAATCTTATTTGTATTCTTGGCACGAGGCCTTGTCTATGTGGTTATGATAGTCTGGCATTATGCATTCCATCATTATGGAAGTGGTTATTGATATTGCATGTGATCATTAGACTAGTAGAATATCCATGTGAATAAGTAAATGGAATTATTTAATTTTATCTTTTCCATTTTATGCTGAAGTTCAAGTTTAAAAGGCTTTTGTTTTAGTTATAAATTTCCAAGTGTTTATGCTTATCTATGAAAGCTTCTGCTATAACGTTATCCTTACTGAGCATCTGAGCTCACCCCTTTCAATTTTTTTTATTTTTCCTAGGATTATGAAGAAGTAATTTATGAATGACCTGCAGTGATAGTATGAGGGGTTATGAAGACAAGATTTTTTTTGATGTAATGTAAAACATTATGAATATATCTAGTGTTTCCAAGGATACTAAACTAATCGGTCTTTCAAGACTTGATATTTATTGTGATCATGCCAATATTATGTAATAATGCACCGACTCTGGGTAACTGTTGTCGGGTCGTTACAAACAAAGAAGGGGGTAAATTATATCTGGATAGAAGAATATGAGGGAAGCTTCAAGGAGGGAAAGAGAAGTCTAATCATTGCACCTGTACTCCCATTACAGAAAAGTGGAGAATGTTTTGTGATATACAATGATTATTCAAGGAATGGATTGGGTATGGTACTCAATAAAAATGATGTTTTGATAGCCTACACCTCAAGCAAGATGAAAATCCATGAGAAGAAGAACCCAATGCATGATCTAAAGAATGAAGCCGTGATTTTTACGTTGAAAAAATGGTGTCACTGCCATTATGGTAAGAAGTGTGACATATACACCAACCACAAGATGTTAAAGTATATATTCAGACAAAAGTAGATCAACATGAATCAAAGTAGATGGTTAGATCTAATCAAGGATATGATTACTTTATTCACTATCATCCTAGAAAGGTGAACATGGTAGCTGATGCTCTAAGTAGAAAATAACAAACTATACTATCCATATTATGGATTGGGAAAGACCCTATCTTCGTGGATATGAAAAAGATAGATTTGAAAATCATAATGGTAGAGGATTCATTGTACCTTTTCCAAAGTATTTTACAACCATCTATCTATGATAATATTAAGGAGGCACAAAGGGATGATCTTGAGTTACAAAAGAATGTGAATATAGTAATGGAAGGGAAGATGAATGAGTTCCATATTTGAAATTATTGTGTGATTTGGTTTGGAATCTGGCTTTGTGTACCTTAATCATCCAGGATAATGAAGAAGCTTTTTGACAATGCAAATAGCTAGACATTATCTATCCATCATGGGAGTACCAAGAAGTACCATGATCTGTGAGAACACTTCTAGTGGGATAACTTAATGAAAGAGATTGCAGAATATATATTATAGTTCTTGGTATGTCATCAATTTAATGGAGAGTGAGAAATGTCCAATGTAATGATGAAACCATTTCCTATACCCATGTAGAAATGAGAGAATGTTACTATAGACTCTATCATGGGTCTCAAATATATTTCAAAGGGAAATAATGTGATATGGGATGTGGTTGACCGACTCACCAAGACTACACATTTTATCGCTTTTTGAGAAGAACTCTCACTTTTGATAACTTATGAGGATATATGTGAAGGATGTGGTGAGACTGCATGGTGTTCCACTCTCAATTGTCTCTGATCATGATACAAGGTTCATAACTAAATTCAGGTGGAGTCTTCAACATGCATTGAGTACTGAATTAATTTTCAGAATGGCCTATCACCCCTAAACTGATATCCATTATGAAAGGACTATTCAGAACCTTGAAGACATGCTAAGAGTGTGTTCTATATATTTCAAATGTGTACTAGATCTGAATCTTCCATTGGATGAGTTCTCATATAACAATATCTTCCACTTGAGTTTCCATATGGCTCTATATGAAGGTTTTTATGGAAAGTGTTGTAGAACTCCAACCTGTTGGGATGAATTTAGAGAAAGAAAACTAATTGGAACTGATCTTGTAAAAGAGATTCTAGAGAACGTTCAAGTCATTCAGAAACAAAAAACAAATCTAGACTGAGCCGGAAAAAGGGCTTTGCTAACAACCGTCGTAGGGACATAGAGTTTGACATTAAAGATAATTTCTTTCTACTAATATCACCATGGTATAGAGTCATGTGATTTGGAAAAAAGGGGAAACTAATCCCAAGGTACATTGGCCCCTTTGAGATCCTTGACCGCATATGAGTCATTACCAATCGACATCACCTTCCCTTGAATATGGCTCATGTTCATGATGTGTTTCACATATCACTCCTAAGTAAGTACATACCAAATCCCTTTCATACAATGAACTCAGAGGTGGTACAGTTAGAAGATGATCTCTCTTATGAGAAGAAGCCAGTAAAGATTCTTGACCGAAGTGATAAGGTCCTACACAACAAGAAAATCCATCTTGTCAATTTGTTTTGGAGGAACCATAAGTTTGTAGAAGCAACTTGGGAACTAGAGGAGGCAAAGAATGAGAAGTTCCCTCACATGTTTGTGTAAAATGAAATTTCAAGGGAAAAATTTCATAAGGGAGGAAGAATGCAACAACCCAATGTTTTATCAATGGAATTCCCTTCTTATAATTATGACTTATAGTATAGTAACATTAGGAAGAAAAATGACATATAATGATACTAAATACTATGTGACCATTAAACATAATTTTTCCACTTCTATGTTTTGAATTTTGAAATTCTGACATACATTGTTGCGATCAGTAATATGTTTGGAGTCTGATAGAGAAAACATAATTTTTTGTGAATAGTAACATAACCATATGAATATTAATTTTACCCTTACGAATAGTGACATACCCTAATGTATATTAACCTTACCTATGAGAGTATATATATAAGAGTTTAGTGAAAATATGATGTACTAATATCTTGGAATAAGAAAATAAATGTTTTAAAACTGTTATTTTTTTAATAAAATTTTATTTCAATTATGAATTATATACGTTATATTTTGAAATTTATTTTTTAAAAATGGAATTTATGTTTGTATTTTACACATTAAAAAATGGTAGGGTTGAATTTTTGGGATTTTTCTGAAATACATGAATTTTTGATGAATAGTAAAATCCGTTAATTTACAAAATAAGTTAAATTCATGAATTATAGAGTCATAGGTGATGATCTACTGATGTGAGCACATATGGTTCTGATTAACATGATGGAATTACTTTTTTTAGTCATGTAATACCCAATATTTCTTGTCTTGGGGATAAATAATAAATTAATGAATATAATATTGGGAAAACCCCTCTCTTCTCCAATATAATTATGTCCCGTCACACCCTTATTTATTCACACCTCTCAAGATTCAAGACTTGCCTAAACTTTGCAAAAACATCTTCTATAAACCACCCCCAAGTCCAAGAGTTTCTTGTATCATAAAAAGACCAATCCAAGGTTCCTTGAAGAGGATCTCAAGATGATAACTCAAGAGGTAATTCCCCTCGCTATTTTCCTTTAATTTTCTTTCAATTTCAATTTCTTTTCTTATTCACTCCGAACCTATTTTCATATACATGGTATGGTAACTATACTATCATAAATATAATTTAATTTCATGATAATAATGAGATATTATATCATCCTACCACATTCTCTTATAAATTTTATTTTAGAAAGGAAAACATTGTTCGAGAGGTGCTAATTCATCACCTATAATAATGAACTATTTTCAATTTAATTTTGTTCATACAGATCTGGTTATGAAACCATTTTTATGTTTGAACCATATTATTTTCTATTTATTATATTATATTTAATTTTATGTAACTAATTTGAGCACATATTACTAATTGATTAAAAGAAACAAGTTCGTTGTGGTCGAAACACCGCCCAAATTAACCCAAACGATCATCATTAAATTCCTATTTAATAACTCATCCACATGGTATATAATATAATTAATTACAAGATAATTTAAAATAATGTAATATCATTAATAAATTGAATTATAATTTCTATATTTTTATCCATGTTCAACATAAACATCTATTTATGAAAACAAGTGAACCGCTCAAGAGAACCATAAAAACAAACATTCTCTAACAGTGTTTTTAATCTCTATAACTCATCCAAAGACTTTTAAAATAACTTAATAAACCCATAATAAACCATATTAATGTAAAACAATTTCTTGAATTGTTTATTAGTGAATATAATGTTGTTATATAGGACATTAAATTAAATAAAGCATTCAGATACAAGGTAAGTGGAAATTCTCAAACCCACCCATCTTTCTTCAGGTTCTCCCTATTTCACTCCATTTTTTTGGTATGGTAACTCCTTAAAATCATTTTTTCATAATTATCATATCTATTATTGGAAATAAATGTTCCCCACTGGATTTTATATCAAACACAATGTTTTCCAAAAGAACTATTCTTTCAACAACACACATTTTACTTTTCACTCTCAAGGTTGACAGTTCTTATATAAAGTATATTAATCCCTCTTTTTTTTGGGAACCCAAATCTTATGAATGTGTTCTTATGAGTTGAAACCCATTACTTTACAATCTTATAATTGATACATTTTCTATGTGTAAATAATGATATTGAAACGTTTATAATGTGAGGGGTGTGCCCGAAATTATATAGCGCAATATAAATGTTTGAATGTGACAAGTGCATCCAAAATTATAAAACACTCCAATGAATTGGGTAAAGTGATGAACCACATTATTTAAAGTGAAATTATGTGTGAACATGATGATATATTTGTTCACAACTATTTTTGGTATATAAACACTAATACATGATGTTTAATTTTTAAGTATTACCACTTTTCAAGTCTTTTATTAATGTTTCCTCTAGTGATTTTGATGATGTTGTTATGATTATGCTAACCACATGATATATTATTCTTATCTATCATCTTAATGGGCTTTTGGTTCAACCATTTTCAATTTATATCCTCAAGTGACTACATGTACTAAGGATAGGTCATGATCCAATAAGAAGCTGAAGAAAAAGGAATTAAATAAATGTTTATGCTTGATGTTGTAACTATTATGTTTGGTCCTAGTTTTCCAAAGAGAAAAAACCTTGGGATCCCTATGGTGTAACACTATTTTGTTTTTTATCATTATAATTATGTAATAGTTATGTATGAAAAGTAAGGGCCACTATAAATTCTCTCTAAAAACTCAAAGGGTCTAATAAAGGTAAGTGAGGTCTTTCCCTATTTCTAAATTCATCAATGACCTAGCCTTGGTAAAACTCACATAAAAATCTAGAATATAAAATTAAATTAATGATGTCTTCAGTCATGGTTGTAGGATTTCTATTTCATAGAATAAGCTATTAACATGCACTTCCTAATGAACTAGGCTTACTCTATTTTCTCTTGGATTAGATGTGGTCCATGAAAAGTTGTCTCCCCTCTCTATAACCATCAAAAAGGTGATCATCAAGGCCTCCCATATAATTCATTATAAGTAAACATATGGATGGTATTCTGAATGTTTTTTTTGTCTGAGAACTCCACTATTGGTATGTGTTTCTCCCAAGAACCTGTTATGCTAAGGATACATGCATGGAGAATTCCATCCTATGGTGAAATCGTATGCTCTATTTCACCATCATTCTAAGGGTGATAGGACATGCCCAAAAGAACCTATGTATCTAGGTAAATCATCAAAACCTACCAAAAATATGATTTTAAATGATAATACCTATCATACATGATATAATACAGAGCTCCATGGAGACATATCACCTCCCTGACATATATCCTACCTATCACATCTACCTAAATGGTCTCTTAAATAAGAAAAAAGTGTGTGACCTAATTCAATCAATCAAAGACAACTAGAACTATGTTTTTTCCTTGATTAAATATATAAAAACTTGTAACAATGTCCACGGAGACACCATTCCATTTCCACATGGGAATGGAAAATGACTGTAAAAGACCAATCGGTCGCTATTGTTCTACCTTCGCCTTCTGACAGGTAGAACACCAAGTGATAAAGTCACCTATCTTCCAATTCATACTAGGACACCATTTTTAGATACATACTTCTTAACACATCTTAATGAAATTGTTATTTACTTCCAATGATTTGGAATGAGATTCCCACAAAAATTTTCTTGGACATTTTCTGGGAACCAAAAACATAGTTGGATGAGTAATGTATCATCCCCATCCATGTTCCAACCAAAATATGAATCCTTATATTATATAATTTCCCATATAACTACAACCTCAAGATAATATCTTTTCTTTATTATGATCTATTATAGAATGGTTTATGTCACCACTAAATCATAGAGGATAGACCACCAAAGATTCTTCTAAACCTCAACACGCATCTTAGAGAACACAGTCATAAGCTTCCACTCACCACTGGCCTCCTAAACCTAATGAGTCCAATTCTTACATCATAGAGAATCTGCTACTACATTTCCTTTACAAGGTGTGTATGTGATTTTCATGTCAAAGGATAGTTGGTATTCAAACCATCAAGGATTCTTGAGATTGAGATCATTATACGTGAGGATATAATTAAGGATTTTTTGATCAGTTAATACCAAAAAATTCTCCCCATAAAATTAATGCTTCAAAAATCAAAAATCATGAACTATAGCTACTATATAAAGATCATTAATCAGTTAATTCTACTCATGATGCACAAATGATGAAACCTATATGCCACTACTCTATCATCCTACATCAAAACATCTCTTTTCTCGACACCTGATACTAGAAAATAAATTTTCAAGCACCTTCCTAGAATTTATAGAATAAAGATCGGAACTAAATTAAATATTCATTTTAATAATTGAAATTATATTTCAAAATCTTATAAAGATACAAGTTTTACAGTAATCTTATTAAATCTTTTAAGATTCACTGTTAGGTGTGAGAACTCATGTATGATAAATATTCAAAACCCAAATATCCCTAAAAACCATGTATATCATGAAATGTTTGGGATTCTCCCAAGAAACTGCATAACTCAAATTCTCTGGAACTACTGATACTCATGAGTCATAGAGGATCTGGCCCAAGAAGTGGACTTTGGAAATTAAAAAGTTTCATTTAGTGATATTTTGGTAAATATGGTTCTCTCTTAGAGTGTTCACCATTTTATTAAGATGTTGGATGTGGTTATTTTTAGAGAGAGAATACACCAAGATGTAGTACATAGAAACTACTAAGAATAAATCTGGATATGGGTGGAGAACCTAATTCATCCAAACCATGAAAACTGTGGTACATTTCTGACACCAAACTTCATTACCTGATACTCATAATCACCAAAAATTATCTAAAAATAAATTAAAGATATGTTTTAGGATCTAACACGCACCTAGTGATATCCCATATTCATATCAATATTTTAAAACACCGTATTTTTTCACTTCTAATCAAATAGGTCAACTATTTCAGCAATAGATACTAATTATTAATAGTGATGTGGATCAACCTTCATTAATACACAAAAATCCATTGGGTACCATCCAAATACTTGAAAAAAAGGATTGGTGAACCCAATGGTGAGGTTCTAGGTTAGATAAAACCTTTATCCTCCTGGTCTACTAACTATATCTTGAGATTCAGAAGCTTTACAGGTTTCATCCAATAAGGATTGATGGACACTGGCACTACTCTTTGCGCAATATCATTAATGAATTACACCTATCTCAATGCTGGTAGCCATGAAATTTTATTTGCGAAAATTTCCTTAAAATTGTCCACCATAAGAGGAAATAGTAGGTCCAAACCCCTAATAATCCATTATGAGACTAGAAATATGGTATGCTTTACCTAGCCCATAATTCTCAGGTCAAGATCAAGATTCAGGGCATCTCAATCTCTCTTATGAATATGTCTACTGCCCTCTAGTGATGTAAAAAATAAAACCCTAATGATAATAATCAATATTGAATTGGTGGGGAACTAACCATCCCATAACAAAAATTAATTCAAACCATGTCATGTTGAGGATGATTAGATTCCACATGAATATATGTATACATATAACAATGGGAGAATTCATACATTGGAGAACAATATCTGAGTGGATTCCCAACAGGGTATCAAGTGTACTTATGCCACAGAATTATTCTATCTCATAGTGTAGGATCTACTAAAATAAGTTAGATATAAAAAGTGTGATGAACCTATGTCAATAAAATATGACAATAAGGTATATCCTTCTATAAAAGTACCTCAAAAAGTAGAAGTCTCAATGATATAGTCCCCTATAATAGGTTTCATATCATTTAAGTTTCTCGTACCACATCCCTGATTGAAAACCATACAACTCTAAGTAGGCCCACACAACAGGAACTACACATCCTAATTCTGATTTCCACTTCCTTGACATCCACCTCGGCTTGAGTTTGAATTTGTATTCTAGAGTCTTGATTGAAGAGACACTAATGGTCACATTATAATACATATAGTAGGTTTAGAACCACTCCCAATAGAAACTAGTGTAAATTACCTATTGAAGCATTGTATATTACCCATCATTTTGTAGCCTCTTAACTCAAAAACATCTCACATGCATTGGGATTTCCTAAGTCCCAATTTCCCACACTTATGAAATATAAAAAATCTATTATTTTAGTTTTTTAAATTATACTACCCCAATGATAAACCTTTAATGTGACACTATAGTCCATAAGAAGAAAAACTACAAGGTTTGGGTGATGAACCTCCATAGCTCGCACAGTCATCTTCCCTCAAATTCAACATAGTAATCAGGGCCAGGTATACTATCTCAGAAATAGTGGTAAAACAAAAAACATTAACTTTCGATCATATGCCACATACCAAACCATACTTTAATCACCCTACAGTCATAAAATCATCTCTATATAGAGTCGGTGTAAAAGAATATATCTCAAAAAAGTGGGAATAATACTCTATTATAAACATTACTCCCATATGTGTGTTCCTAAACTCACTAGTGCATTCTGTTTTCAATGTACGTGGAATGAAGTAATTGTAGAAGGCATTTTGGAGATTTTTCATTATCATACCCTCATTCCAGTCTTCCTGGGTAATGAAATCCAACGATCTATTGGTAGAACCATAATTTATATAAGTGGAATGATTTACCATCTACCCTAGAGGTGTCATGAAATTATTGAGTATAGATCACATGGAATCTAGAAATTACTCATCATATTGTGTTCTTACACCCCCCCATGAATGTTGTAGGATTCTACTTCTATAAATCTTGGATAGCCTTATCATATTCAGGGCATATCAAAAAAATCCTTACATAGACTGAACCATACAAGGAAAACCCTCTCATATATAGGAGTCATTCCCATATAAGGAATTGCAGGTGGCTCTTTTGGTAGAACTATTGGAGGTATCACTGGCATCTCAGGGCCCACCACCTCTAGGGTATAGTGGACATCTCCATCCCGGTGTAGAAATTGGGGCCATTGTTGTGGAATGATTCTACAATTCCAAATGCATGCCTTAAAAGAGTTGAAAATAATTGACATGATTACAAATTGATAATATGATAGGAAGATAGCCTTCTAATGAAAAATATTACACCTCTCTTCCTGTTCCAAAAGAAAATTCTTGGTGGGAATGGAAATCCCTTGTAAGTTGTAAGAAACATGAATGATACCACCATATACTCACTAATAAGTCCATGTTTGGGTGTATGTATCCTATCATATGATAAATATTCCAATATATAGATGGTTAATTGCGAGGTTTAGAGGAAAACACCATTTATATTGCAATTGATATCCCCATATAATGGTGACCATTAATTTTAAAGATAAACATTATCTAGATACATAATCTTATACACACACACAGAGAGAGAGAGATAGATATTTATATATATATATAATTATATAATTTTCTAGTTAAATGTGTCACCATTATCAATTTATAAAACACAAAATATTACAATTTTAAATTAGAACCACACGTATATTTAGACTGAACATTACATTTGGTATCATGATGTAACCAAAAAATTTCAATTATTTTATTACATAAATAACCATTCATGATTTATAAAAGTTATTTCTTTATAAATTTATTATGGACTTCAAATAGTCCAATCAACTAATACAGTTTTTTTCATGGATCCAATAGTTATAGAACCCACAATAGAGTAAAATTAGCCATTTAGGGTATCATCAACAATCCATTAAGGAATGAACCATTTAGAATTATGATCACAATTTAATTAATCAAATTATTTCATCATGTAAAAAGTGTGTTAGCCGAATTTAGTTACATGAAAAGGCACCAAAATATACTCATGGTACGAAATACATGTCCTTTGTAAATGTGCTAGGAAAAAATTCATTGAAAATAATCTCTATGATTCCTATAAGGATTCATGAGATGATAACTCATTGAATTAATAGGAAAAGGAAAATAAATCCATAATAATTAAAATAATATCAATAAAATTAATGTCAACGAAACATGTATGTCACAAAATGGTGGAATCAGTACAACCGTTATTGTCAAAATCCTATAATTACAATCACTAGTCCCAATTAATTTGTGTTTCCCTTGTAGTTGAGTCATCTACTCCCAGGCATATACTAATTTCTAAATTCCATTACATCATAGTCCCTTGTCTAATTCCGAAATAGTAATAAAAAAATTAAATGATTATTCGATAAATCTTTGTATCATCCTAAACTAATAAGATGGTGTCCTAGGGTGATGCATCGCATAGGCTCAAGCATGCCTCCCCATATTCTAGAAGTTGTTGACTAGAATTGAATATGTAAGGTTGAATAGTGGGGATACTATGCCCGCATATCAGTGTGGCACAAGGGATATTTTAAGAAACAATAATAGTGGAACGATTGTATGATTAACGAAATAGTAAAAACAAGTACAATAATTAGTAATATAATAATAAAAAACCGTGATATAATAATATAAATCAATTGCATAGGCTGAATCTTATACCAAATGATGTCATGTCATGAAAATATATAAAAAGAGAAACAAGTTATACAAAGTCCAGGTATATACAACATTCTATACAAAAATAAAAAAAATATGAAAAGAAATATCTTCTAGAATCACAAGCATAGGCATGATCCTATGCTTCAATGCTCATTCTATAAGAAAAATAGGCAATTCTCCCTTGAAAGCACACTTTACCTTATCCAGACCTATAGTAATGAAGTCTTCTCATGTTCCAAAGCTAACCTGAGTTGGGTGTGAAATATACTTAGTATCACACTACCAATTATGTCTAGAATAATCTATCTAGTGCATATAGCATAGAAGTGTACATGTATAATAAATAATTAATATTTCTATAAATATAAAAAATAGGTTGAATCAGATTTTCATAGGATAACTAGAAGGCTTTAACACCTTTGACATAGGTCAAAATAACTCTGATTAGTTTACCATGTATATAGTCATCATATATGTAATAATTATACATGTATATAAACAATATGCATAGTGAAATACATAGTCATATACATGGATACTATGCTCTGGCTAGACTTGTGGAAGAACTCAATCATCCATGACTAGTCTAAAAAGGTATAGGCTCCAAAAAAGGGTACAATATTTGATCTCATATGAATGTGTGATGTGATTACGATCACTTGAGATGATGAGATGACTCCTCATTCCCAACACCCATTGAAATGGAATTTGTAATGTCATTCCCATCATCCAGATAATAGTAAATATTGTGATAATCCATCCCTATATTCAAACATAAGGGGGAGTTAAACTCCATGCTCAATAACTCCCATAACGGTTGTCCAAAATCCATTATCCATGGAATATTAATAATAATCTTGAGTGATTTCCCCAATAAATGTTTTAATTATTTTACCCTACTGGTCATTGGTGTCCAATTCATATAAATCATATTTATAATTACAAAACACATGGTCTAACCTTTCTACCCACTCCAATTAAACTAAATTACCCCTTTATTTTAATAAGAAATAATGAATAAAATCATGGTCAAATATAAACAATAGAGAAGGTTTTTGGTAAATTAAACATTTGATTCAAAGATGGAAAATCATTTAACATGCCCAATATAGTAGTATCCAAGAGTTTGGAAACCATTGGTAATTCTATATAGGTCTATGGGACTTCCATAATATGGAGAAATTAATTTATGAGGTAAAAATTTTAATGAAAACACACTAATAATATATGGCATCTGAAATAATCGAAAAAATGATACAAAATATTTAAACATTTATCTAAAACTTCTATACCACCTACCATGGTATTGTATCACTCTCCTCGTCCAGTTTTCACCTATGAATTGAGCTAGAATGAGATAAATCAGAAGAATGGACTAATGCAATAAAAATAGGTGAAATGATCATACCCCAAAATAGCATAAGAGGTGGAAATATAAACTAAAAAAAGGAAGATGGTGAAGGATCTTACCATTATTGATTCAAAATGTCAGGTATTGATGAATACAAGGATCAGATGAGGCATAGGCTTGGGTATACACTCTTGAGAGGGAAGAAGGTTGAACGTCTATTAGAGAAGAAGAAAGTAAGGTTTTTGTTTAAAATTTTTTCTAGAGAGAATGGTCATTTCCCCTTTATTTTAGGAGTCAGATGGCTTAGGAACATGGTCGACTAAACCATGCACTAAATATACATAGCCTATTTTCAAGGTGGGGACCTTCATGGTTCATGCACATTTTTTGGAAACCCCTGTGCAAACCATTCAATTTACCTCTACTAATAACTAAAATGTTTTAGAATAGTCATTAAAATTAGTTCATATTTTTTGGTAAAACAATGAGGCCCCTTTTTGTAAACTGAGTTACCCACATAGTTGAGTCATATGGTTAGAAATAACCATACTCTAGCCATGTGGCACAGTCTACCTCTCTAATTTTAGGATCTTTGGGTAAAAACATGATACAAATTCTCATAAGTCCTTCTTGAGTCCATAGGTAACACTCAATGGGATAAATCAATGAAATTAAACTGAAAATATATTGATTCACGCCTTTATGGAATAATGGGTCATTTTTACAATAACTCCAGTAACATGGATCAAGTGTACACATGATTAAATTAACAAAAGATATAAGGAATCACATCTAGAAGGATTGGATAAATTAGTAATTTAGGTAAAATAGATACATATATAAAATTAACTATAGAGACTCGTCGTCAACTTATAAGACTTTGAAATTTTTCTAAGAATATTTCTTGTGTTAGGTGCTAAGACGGTGAGCAACTTAGAGTCCTGGTGTGACCAAAATAAATTATAAAAAAATATTAATTATATTTAATACTGTGAATGTGAATGAAATGAGATATCTTTTAAATGGTTAATCAGATCATAAATTTGAGACCACATTTGGGTCCGTAAAAAGGTTTCTACTCTAGGTATAACATAAAATATAGCGGTGTGGGACATTTAGACCCCTCACTCAATACCATTATGTTAAATGGATAAAATAATTTATTAATTAATTCATTTAATATCTCTAACCCCAATATCTCTCAACTGGTAACTCATATCAGAAATCCGAGGTCATGGTTGAGTTCAGAGCGTAGTGCTTACCATAGGCGGGGAGCAATTTTTGCGGACACAGGCTTCCTATGGAAAATTCTATTTAGGGAGTTTTTATAAATATATTAAATAAAATATTTAATTTAATCTGGTCTTCAGATCAAATAACATCTAAATTGAGATTCTGGTTGGAAATCTAAGATAATTGGTGAGTTTGTAGTGTTGTTTTTTTCACTTGGGGTGACCTCAGGTGAGGTGGAATGTGAGGTTCAGATCTAGTAACTTCTGAAATATTACAATAAAAAGGATCTTAAGGAAACGAGCAGGGGTTCTCATAATTTCCTCTCAAGAGTAGGAAAAGATCCAATCTCCCTTCAGACGGCGATTCGACATGCGTTCTTTTTCAGATTGTAAAGGAACATTAGGTGTTGGTATAACAGAGTGCATAGAACATAATAGAGGAACCAAAAATCAATGTAGGATTCCTATTTTAGATTTTGTAGCTCCCAATTGTATAAATACTTCAAGAAAATCTTTTCTATCCATTTCCACTAGTTGAAATCCTTTAAAGTTGGAAAAACTAACAATAGTCGTGATCTAATTTGATTTTTGGTCACCTGTTATTCATGTTCTTTGTGTTCTTCATCCTCAAAATTTTTGATCTATCAAATATTCGAAGAAACATGGAGTAGGGAATATTTTTTTGAAGCTCTAAACCTGAGGAGTCTCGAAATATTCTCAGATTCTAGTTTCAGGCATCAGAGGAGGCGCAACGGCGATTAGAAGATTTGGAAACTATTCATCATGTGAAAACGTTGATGATTCTTTGATAAAATACCACTTTAGTGTAGATAGATATTCGGGGATCTGATATCTAGTCTAAAAATATTTTTTCAACCACTGGAGTGGTTCTGGTGGTCCGTGGAAGGTAGCGGCGACACGAGTCCAGCAGGGTGCGACATTGGCAGGAAACAGCACGATAAGCCTGGCAGATGGCACATATGGCCACGATGTCAGAGTGGTGGGATTCAGGTGGTAGGAGGCTACAAGGGTGAGTGGAATGGTGGAAGCCGGTAGAGGAGGGTCGGTGAGTAGAGGTGCGGGTCAACGCGCAACGGTGCAGGTCCGCACACAGCGGTGCGTGTCAGCATGGGGTAGTGCTGGGTCATCGTATAGTGGTGCGGGGTCATGTAGGGCATTGCGTTTGCAAGCCGGTGATGGGATGATGGGTTGTAGTGTTATCAGAATGGATCGGCCCAGGTGGGGCAGACCGGCCGGACTAGGCCGGTCCTGCCCAATTGAGCACAGGCAACTTCAATTTTCTTTTTCTCTAAATTCAGGCGTCCATTTCGTGTGCCATCTGTGGAAACAAATCCAGAACTTTTAAATGAACATTTTGAGATTGTTTTGGGAGTTTTTGAATTTATTTTTCTGAATATCGGTGACTCGAAGCACTATTTTAAATAAAAAAAATTTATTATTATTAATCGGGTTTTCTTGTTTCGGGTCATACATCTATATATGATGTTTGATTTACATGTCGTTTGAGGAATTGTGACCCTATAGTTGAGGCATAATTTTTAATAGAAAATTTGTGTGCTTAAAATGACTACATGGTGTGGGTCCCATGAGTCTCATTTGGGGTGTTGGTGGTGAATTGTAACTTTTTCACCGAGTGTCCATTTAGGATGACTGAGCAGTCATTTAAATGGCTATTTCTAAAGGGATCGTAATATTGTGATCTTTTTGATGTTTTTCAAGACAGTAGCATGGGTCCTATATAGCATTGCTCATGTGTGGTATGGTGATGTATAACCTATTAAATGGGTGTCCATTTCAGATGAATGAGTAGTTGTTTCCATGGGTTTTTTCTAGATGATCTCAAGTGTGTGATTTGTTTGACTTCATTCATTGTCCGGGCATGGGCCCCATGAAGCACCATTCACATGCGATGCTAGGAGATGCATATTTTTTGCTGAATGTTTGATTTGGTAGAATGAAAATACTATCTTGTGCATTTTTACATAAGGATCACAAAGATGTGATTTTGTTGGTTTCCCAAGTCCATTAGAGGAGCTCTATCAATGTAAATGATATTTTTTCCCTTTGGACTAGCGGGGAGCGTCGACTGCTCATATTCCCTTTTTGGGCCAGAGATTCCATGTACTCCGGGAGTAGATGGTCATTTCTAGGGGTAATTGGGTAGCTTTTTATTACCCAATCATGGATGGTACATGGGCAGTAAATGAGGCTCGACCACACGTCATGTGGGCCACTCGTAATCTTGGCCCCACAAGATCTGTGTACCACTCTATAAATCCTCAACCTCTAATATCTATTTCTTTTTAACTTGGTTTTTTTCATATGTGTATTCTATCTTGAGTGTTTTTACATGTAGAATGTGAGGGTCCCCTTAATAGTGTCTTATGAGTTATGATGCGATATATATGGGGTGTGATGTCTATCTGGGGTGGTACCCAATAAATGTATTGGACTTTTTATTCAGATAGGTACCATCCAATAGGGATGGCTAGTGAGTATCCTCTACGACTTCTATCACAGTGGATATCCCCTGATACATCAGGGCATAGTTAGCCGCTTCAAATTCTATCATAGGGGAATCTCCATGATGAATTATGGAATGGGTAGCTTCGGTGACTTATATTAAATAGGAATCCCCCTGATGCATCAGGGCATAGGTAGCCTCTGTGACTACTACGAGAGTGAAATCCCAATAACATACTAGGGTTTGGGTTTCCTCTACTTTGTTTTTTCACCTCAGCTATGCGGCATAATGGAGACATGCGGTTGAAATACCTTTAGACTCTCAAGAAATAGGTATGCTTTTTCCACCAAGACTAATCCTTCTAACGTGACCTACAACTATGAGAGTGAGATAGTTCAATCCAAATTGGGTAGTATTAGGTATAGTGATTTATCCACTTTCACTTTTAGTTTCGAGAAGACGTGTGAGATGCTAGGCATCAATGGTTACTTCAGGAACTATTGGTTACTCCCTTTCTTAGGATGAGTTGTGAGATGGAGATACCCTTAACACACTAGTTTAGTTTTTATTGTCTGAGAATATATATATATATATATATATATTAAATATACAGTACCAACTTCATGGGTTTTGGTTACTCTCCATCCCAGAGAGGTGAAGACATGTGAGGTATGCCACATGTTTTCCTTCTCTAGCTTCTTGTGGTTGTACGATTATACTATCTTTCTATAGGTATAGAAGTCTTGATGAGATATTCATCTTCTAACCATTTATATATCCTTGTGTTTGGATGAGATTACTTCACTCTCTTTTCGGGTTGAGTTGTACTCTATTTTGGTTCCTTGTTCTATCTAATTCTCCCCTCTTCAGAACATATTTTTCTACTCCCTTGATCTATCAGGGCATCCTACTGAGTATTTTTATAAACACCACTACATAGGCATTTCCCACACTAGGTTTGACCTTGTAGATAATGGATAGTTTGATCATGAAATTAGAGGAACTTAAGGATACGAGGTGCTTAAACTGTGTGCAGTGGTCGTAGCTTTGGATCCTGGAGCGGGGCTCTCCCAGCTATTCTAGTTTTTTACCTTTTGTCATGATGTGTCACTTTTCTATTAGGGCATGTATTTTTTTACATTTTCCATTCAGTTTACTTTTCTATATTATTAGAGATTAGTGGTCGATGCTTGTTTATATTTCTTTTATATTAGTGTTGTATCTTTTACTTCTTTCCCTATGAACTTTTGTATTGATTTGGATGCATGTGTGTGTATTGGTTCTTAGTTAGATGCCTCCCTAAGTTTGTTGTGTCATCGGCGCTTATTTCCACCCCTACGCCTATGCAGTCTGGCTTGGGGTAGTTATGGCTTGAGCCCCAACATGGGTCCTATCGTGACAATGTGGTGTTAGATTTGGTTCGAACCTTAGGACATTGTACAGATGTTTCCATAAAAATTCCATGGTTGGGTTAAGGGTAATAGTTTCAATGTGTCTCAAGTGCGGTTCTTAGACAAGGGTGTCTAGTGAAGGTGAGGTGTCCGACGTGGCCATTCAAAAGGACCCTGATTACCTACTTGTTGACTCGACACCATGATACACTTTTTTAGAGAAAAATGTCGCATTAGTCTTATATGATTATGTCTTTGGAAATCCTTCTTGAGTCAACTCCCCTTTGTTGTTGATATATATATATATATCTGTGTGTCGGTATGTGTGTCTGTGTGTGTGTGTGTGTGCTCTTTGACCATAATACTCCTGAATTTATACAGGATTCTTCCTCGATGAAAGAAAACCATGATAATGGATCTAGTTGTTGATGAAAATTATGTGAGTGACGTGGAATCAATTTAGGATCCATCATAAAATCCCCCTTCCTCAAGTTGAATAGGTAGTAGTACCTCTACCTATGGAGTAGCGGTTAGTCCAAGTAGAGCAGACTGGGGATGTGTGCAGTTTTTGCGCACTTCACAAGTTCTAGTGATAGAGAACGTTAAAGTTCCACAGTGATTTTTATCCTCATGCATTAGAGGTTTGGATAAAGTCAGAGGTCCACCTCTTTGGGATTATTCCAAAACCAATAGATCAGATGGAGGCTTTAACAGCCGGTCTTTTTCATATAGAAATTGGATGATGATGGAGTTTGGTTGCACAAATGTGCATGAGTTGGAAGTCACATGGGATGACTTCTAATAGTTGTTTTGTGAGGAGTACTACTCCTCCTTAATATAATCTATTCAGATTTGGGGAGCTTCTGAAGCTTTAGAAGGGAGGGATGATGGTGGCAGAGTATATAACTATGTTCTTAGATCTTACTTGGTACTCTTAGGACATAATCCATGTTGGTTACTTCTGAGTATTGATGTTTGAGAGGGGTCCCCATAGAGAGATTTATGCTATCATATCACAATTATTCATTCCCACCTATGTCGGGGTGCTATAGTGAGTTCTAGTGATAGAGGCCTTTCTGTCATTGAGATGCCAATTAGCTAGTCTATTAGTGGTCATGACAGAGTTTAGACGCCTGTCGTGGCTAGCAGACATCAGTTTTCAGGACCTCAATGAAAGTGGCATTCTAATGAACAAACTCATGCACATGGTCGGGGACAACATAGTGGATTGGGTCAATCGATGGAGGGTCAGTTATATGTTTGGGACGGTTGATGTCACATGGAACATGGCTTCTCGACCCGACGTGTTGATCTTCCTAGGTAGGAGGTTGATGCACAACCACATCAAAGGAAATTTCATGATGATATTTATCCCTAGAAGTGATAGAGTGGTCCCTAGGAGGAAATTCTAGGAAAATATAATGAGAAATTGTGGTTGGTGATAGACGTTACAGGGTCCTTCAGCCACCACCGAGTGACCCACGTCAGGATTGGGGAGCTGGAGACCAGGGCCATGATCAGATGCATGTTCTGAATGTCTATAATTCTGCAACGTACAAGATGATAAGAGGTATTCTATTTGTTTTTTCTACATTTTTGTAGTATAACTTGGTAGACATCGTGTTAAGTAATCTTTTCTCCCAGCTTCATGATCAATGTTTAACCAGGGTGACATGGGGTGACGGTGTAACCATGTGTTGCAGTTTTTCGACAAAGATATGAATGCATGAGGAAGTGGGATATTTCTGCCACCGAGGCATGTTTTTGTGACATGATTTAAACCATGAGGGAGAGTGAGTGACACCCAAAGAGAATGGTGTCAAGGTGTGGTGGATGAATCCCAAAGAGAGAAATAACATAAAATTTTATTAAATGCATATTTCTTGATCATTATAAGTATCAAATTGAAAGAAAAAAAATAAACTATTATTTAAAAAAAATTATTATCAGCCAATTATGAAGAAGATAGATTTATTTTATGATATAAGTAACAATTAATTCCCCTGGAGGATATATAAACATAAATAATCTTGATTAATTATTAGATTATGAAATAAACCATTACCACATTTATAACACTCAAATCATATACCCCATGAATGAAATAAAGTCAAATGAAATATTAAATACCATGAATATAAATAGATTCATGATATAAAATTTTAAAAGGTTCATTATATACACCACACAAGGGAATAAGTGGCGATTGTGGATTATGTATCATAGATGTAAAAATGATACAATAAACCCTAACCTCTTCAATAATTTTTATATCAAATCCATTTGGAATAAATAATTACAATTGAAACATAAAATTCAATTAAATAGTAAGGAATCATTATATTTCATGTAAATGGTGAATTATATACCCGATATAAAATAAATTAGATGAAAAACATTATTATATGTGTCAATGAAAGGAAATTGAGATGAAGCCACTTACCTCAAGTATGAATCATCACTTGTATTCACTATCTTCATAAAAATTCAGAAAAATTAAATTATTTAATTTTTCAAGAAATTTTTTCAAATTTATTATTCTATTTTTACATTTTAGATTGTTATATATTATTTCTTTATAAATTAAATTTATGTCAGATGTTTCAATGATATTTAGCTTATGTGTCAAAAATGAGTTTGGTAGGTTCACCGTGGTCAAAGTCGTCTTTATATAAACATATATAGAATAGTAATAATAAATCAATTATTAAAATTATAACTACATTAAAAATTTAAGCCACTTCATGAAGGATTGTTTTCAAAAATGAAATATGTTATGATCATGGAGATAGTAGGATGTTAGAACGCAATAGTCACATTTCCATTTTTCAACGATCATTATAAAAATGATTTAAGTAAAATTTTAACCTTAAATAATGATAATAATATCATGAATAACATATTATTTTTAAAATTATATATATATGTATCATCCACGTGGTGTGATGATGAAAAGAGAGTCACATCGCTTCATGAAGGCGGCATTCCAAATATACACGAATGAGGTTATCATTTTTCAAGGAAATATATAAAATGATATATTATTCTTTTAGAATGATAAATATTTCATTAGTATCATAATTATTTAATTTCTATAATATTTACTCATTAGAATCTATGAATGGACTTACTGAAAAACAAATCACATCACTTCGTGGGGCGGTTGTCAACCGTACACACGGATGACGTTATCGTATCCCCTACAGAATGGAAAATAAAAATATATATATTAAATTATGAATATATTAAATAATAATGTTATTAAAATAATTTATATACTTTTTATATATTATAAATCCCAACTATGATAGGTTTTTATGGAAATCGTGTCACATTGGTTAGTGAGGCAGTTGTCCTCCATACACAAGAGTGGGTTTATAGTTTACCATTGGAGGGAACAGGTGACAGAGCAAATATTTTAATTTAATTTTTATTAAATATCATTGTTTTACACTCACAAAAGTGTTCCTCTAAGATGAATTGTTTCATTTTTATGATTTTGGAGTTATTTTGAGCTGCATAGTAAAAATTCGTCATTTTGGATTTCTAAAAGTTTTAACTTATTTCTGTCTTTTGGCCATAACATTACTACATTGATCCAAATTGAAAAATTAGTTATTTTCCGGATTTTACACATCCAGGGCTTCATTTACTATTTTTTGACTAAAAGATGAATCGTCCATATGGAAGCTCAAAATAAGCTAACAAGTTGGACCAAGAAAACTGTTTCCAGTTCTGCCTAGTTTTGGTGTGGGATCCATAACTCATCCATTGTGAGCCCAAATCTTGTCCAATTCTGTGGGTGGACGCGAAAGGAGTTTTGGAACATCCTTTATGAATGAATCACCGTGGGATTCGGCCGTTTTAGGATCCATTAAAGCTTCCTAATACGGGGTTTGGCGTTTTGGATATTCTGACCGGACAGAATAAATAATCAGAGTAAAAGGGCTATAACTCTCGGAATACCTATCCACATCTGATTATATTTTGAGGTGACACGGCCAAGTCAATTATGAAGAACATTTAAGAAGGGATCAATGCATGAAGAGGTCTTTTATTGGGTCCAAAACGCGACAACATTCGGAGGACCGAAATCTGGCTATAAAAGGAGGAGAGCTCCTCCTCCTCAACACATCTGACTCTCCATCCCATTCCTTCTGGGACACGAAGGAGAAGAAATTATCAGCTTTTTCTTTTATTTATTTTATTTTAAAATGTCTCTCCTCTCCTGCATTATCTCTCTTACCCCATCCATGTAGGGGTAGTTTCATTTGAGTGATTGGAAAGAGGGAAGGTTGGACATATGTGTTGTGTTTGAGTTTTTGTGCTTGAAATAAATAAAATTTGTTCTTCTTTCTTCTTCTGGTTCCAATTCTTAATTCAGTTTTAAATTCCGAATGCGGTTGTGTTAAGGTTTTTATTCTGAAATTATAAATTGTGTTGGTCTATGATCACATCTCCCTCTACCCAATTCTAATCTGTATATGGTGGAACATGATTAGGGTTGGGTGGTGATTGCTCGACTGTTGTCAAGCATGTGTGTAGGATTGTATGTCAAAATCTTGGTTTATTAGGGAAAAACAATTCCAAGTCTGGGGTTTCTCTAATTAATCAAGAGACCTTCTATAACCTTAAACACATAGGAAGGAGGATAGACCAATCTATGGTTTTTAAAGGAAAATTCTCATCACATCTCTCTTACCAGTTTAAGGAAGAAGAAGAGATAAAATTTGGAAACCATGATGGCACAACACTAAGTCTAGACAAACCCAATCTGATCACCGTCTTTATCATTTGGTAAAAATCAATCAATTTTTGTTGTTTGTTTCTCTTATAGTCATTCAAATTAATTAAAACCAATCTTTTTAAAAAAACCAACAAAAAGTGACAACTTTATTTTGTGTGCACTCCTCTTCGGGAGACTACCTAGGATCAACTGCTATACTATACTTAGGTAAATAAAATATTGTTTTTCCATGACCCACGACAGGTGTGCATCAAAATTAGCATCGTTTCTGGGGAGGATGTTCCACAACCTATTTGTAAATATTTGAATTTTTCAAATTTAAAAATAAATTTAAAAAAAATTATTTTTTTCCATGATGTATTCAAATTCAAATTTTTATGCGTGGAAAGATTACTCGCAAGTGCAATATCAACAACCCGAAATTGATTATCGTGATCTCAGTGATTGGGATGAAAGGATTAATAATAATTTGGATGGTTTGGGTAGAAAAATGGAATGGGAATTGGACTATGTTCGTGAAATGATGGAGCAACCTGACCCTGAGTCGGAACAAGAACCTGAGATAGTAGTGGAAGAAATTTCACCACTCATCATTGAAGAACTAGAGGAGGTAAATGGTGAGGTACCTGAAGACTCATTCATCATCACTCAACCAATTCTACCTGAGATAGATGAAAAATAAGATGACTTCCCTACTAAGCTACATGTGGGAGATAAACAAGAACTTGATAAATTTTGGAATGAATATGAGGAACTTATTGATCTTCCCAAGCCTTGCAAACAAGAAGAGCCAACACCGCGGAAGGAAGACACCACCCAATTGGTGGAATATGAGGTCAAGATGGAGGAGCCCAACTACCTCCCTCCATCCAGTAATAATCAAATCAAATATTCACATTCAAATGAAGAAGTGATTGAACCAGACCCAACTCAGGGAGATGATCCTTCCATGAACTCTACCTTTTCTGATTTCATTCAATCTGATTTGAGAATCACTCCTTATAATTTTGAATTTTCAGATATAGTCGATCCTTATATCGCCTTAGAAGAATATGAAAAAGAATATGCACCTGTTGAGGAACACCTGAAGCTCCCTAAATATGTTGATCATCTACTTGAGGAAGTCCATGAAGAGATACAAGTGTCTATTCATGAAGAACCAAATCTAAAATCTTCTTACCTTAAACGGGATGATTTTGAAATTAATATTTCAAATTTAAATGATGAATCTACCTTTTATTATTCTTTTCATGCAGCACATCTGGAGAAACCACTATATTTTTAAGAAGACGTTGCACAAGTATCAACTGAAGAGGAGGTGGTTCCATACTTCATCCTACCCCCACCATGCAATAGGTTTCTAATTGTGAAGGGGGTAGATCCGGTGTACTCTATACATGGAATTGTACTCAGAAAGGAAAAAGTACATGCTGGAAAGAAGAATTTTTGTTAGTTCTTGAGCAAGAAACCACACCCACCATCATATTGGGGATAACTGATTATAACTGCCCCTCTAGAGGCAGTCCAAACCCAGGGCCCACTTGGGGGATTAAACCAAGATTTTTCCTTATTTTCTTATTCAATTTCCATTTTTATTTCTTTTAATAAATTTCTTATGATAACTTTTTTACTTTTTTAGGTTTTCAAAGAGCAACAATTAGGAGCTTAACTCAATGTTGCACTACCAATAAATCAGGTTATACCTCTCCTTTACACTTTCTTGATGTGTGATTCATTTTCAAATCTTCTTACATGTTAAATTCATTTGAATGCATTGAGGTCACTGCATCAATTATATGTGGGGGAGGGAATATTGTAGTCCAGGAGATTTTTAAAAAATTTTAATTTTTTTTGTTTTGTTTTTTCGAGCCAACGACATTAAAAAAACGCTCTACCTGGAGGACACCCGCATTTTCCCCCATTTTCCACTTGTCTTCTTAGTCATTTACCAGCATGATTGAACGGGCATGTACTATCAATTGTTTTCATTTTTTTTATTTCAGGTCCATTAATGCAGAGGTTGTAGTGGGATTATACGTCGTGAAGAAAAGGATCCATTTGACAGGGGAGTAAGAGTTTCAATTCTATATTATCCAACTTTATTCCCTACATTTTTAGTCTTTTAAAGAATTAATCAATAAAATGCATGCCCACGCTTGAATTCATGTTTTACTTTAATTATCTAGGAGATATGAGTTTCATAGAAATCCAGTGATTCTATGTTTTAGATTTCAATGTTAATGAGATTGAATGATTAAAATGGATAATTGGATGATTAAAGTGAAGCAAGGATATTGAAATAAGGACTCATGATTTAAGGGAGTTAATTGATTCATGTAAATGAAATTTCCCCTCCATTTTTCATTCTTTGAATTTCTGAAATTCATGTGAATTAATTTGTTATTATTAATCATGCCATGAGTGATTTTCCATTATCATATTCTAATTCCTGAGAGGATTTCTAGACCAAATATTTCCTATTTTATCTTGAGCATATTTCTTGAGTGATCTTGGGACGTGCCACCTACTAGAACTTGTATTGAAACTTTTCAATGCTATGACTGTACAAAACCACATTTAAAATGATTGAGGCATCTCTTTGGCTAGCCACATTGTATCCTAAGACCCACCTTTACATTTATCCTTTGTAAGCCCTTAGATGCCATGAATTGACTTATAGGTTTAATCCACATTACAATCCAATTTTTCCTTACCTACCCGCACTTTTAGTATTTTTGCATGGTTATTTCATGTTTGAGTGTGGGGGAACGACCTTTCGTGTGAGTTACTTGGGATATGTATCATTTTTGGGTGGTGTAATGTGTGCGTCATCATTTTGAGCAATGTATTACTAGAAAATTGGGCATGAGTCATTATTTCATTATGCTTCTTTCATTTCATCTGGTTCTCCATAAAAAAAGAAAAAAACGCAAAAAAAAATAAAGTTGTGTCTTTCTGGAGCTTTACAAAAAAAACAGGGAGAACTTGGATGATATCATTCTTTGTAATCATTTATTTACTCATGACCCATGTCATTGAAAGGGGAGTGGTGTTGTGATTCACATTTCAAGGGGATTTGAGTGAGGTTCATCTTTTGTTTTCACTTGATTAATCATGCATTGTAATTAATTTTCAAACCTCCTACTTTTGGCCTTAAATTATTTCAATCATTTACCCACCAACCCTAAGCCACGGTGTCATTTGAACCTTTATTGCAAGTCCTCATGATTTTATGTGTGTTTTGTCTTTACAAAGTGGAGAAAGTAGTTACTTTACAAGACTATATGTAAGGAGCATGTTATCATGATATGAGCATAACTCCACTATTAATTGTATCATGAGTGATGAGAGAAAATATTAAAAAGTTATGTAGATCATGATTTGGCATGTTTAATAATAATTAATTGACAAGCTTGAATGAATGAAAGGAGAAGCTTCGTTATTTTTCAAATGGGAAAAGTAAAATGCATGAATTGATTGTTTTTTTGAAAAATGGAAAATTAAATTGTTATTTTTGTGGAACTAGAAAATTTGATTGGACATTGATAATCATTTTATTTTATTCCATTTGAAATTTAAATATTTGTGACATTGGTGCCGTTTGAATTCCATGTTGAGATTTTATGCTTGAGGACAAGCATAGTTTAATTGTGGGAGAATTGATAGAGAAAATATTTTAAATTAATTTATATTTAATATCATTGTTTTAAACTCACAAAATTTTTCCTCTAAGATGAATTGTTTCATTTTTATGATTTTGGTGTTATTTTGAGCTGAATAGTAAAAATTGGCCATTTTGGATTTTTAACAGTTTTAACTTATTTTTGTAGTTTGGCCATAACATTATCTACATTGATCCAAATTGTAAAATTCATTCTTTTCTAGATTTGACACATCTAGGGATTCATTTACTATTTTTGTACTAAAAGCTGAATTGGCCATATGGAAGCTCAAAAGAAGCTCACAAGTTGGCTCAAGAAAATTGTTCCTAATTCTTCCTAGTTTTGGTGTGGGATCCATAACTCATATATTGTGAACCCAAATATTTTCAAATTAAGTGGGTGGAAGAGAAAGGAGTTTTTTAGCATCTTTTATGAAGGCATCACCATGGGATTCGGCCGTTTTAGGGTCCATTAAAGGTTCCTAATCCTGGGTTTGGCGTTTTGGAGATTCTGACTGGACAGAATAAATGGTCAGAGTAAACGGGTCATAACTCTCGGAATACCTTTACAAATCTGATGGGATTTTGAGGTGACATGGACAAGACAATTATGAACAACATTGAATAAGGTATCAATGAGTGAAGAGGTCATTTATTGGGTCCAAAACTCGACAACATTCGGAGGACAGAAATATGGCTATAAAAGGAGGAGAGCTCCTCCTCCTCAAGTCATCTGACTTTCCATTCCATTCCTTCTGGGACACCAAGGAGAAGAACTTCTCAGATTTTTCTTTTATTTATTTTATTTTAAAATATCTCTTCTCTCCTGAATTATCTCGCTCACCCCATCCATGGAGGGGTAGTTTCATTTGAGTGATCGGAAAGAGGGAAGGATGGACCTATGTGTTGTGTTTGAGTTTTTGTGTTTGAAATAAATAAAATTTGTTCTTCTTTATTCTTCTGGTTCCAATTCTTAATTCAGTATTAAATTCTGAATGTGGTTGTGTTAAGGTTTTGATTCTGAAATTATAAATTGCTTTGGTCGATGATCACATCTCCCTCCACCCAATTCTAATCTGTATATGGTGGAACATGATTAGGGTTGGGTGGTGATTGCTCGACGGTTGTCAAGCATGTGTGTAAGATTATTTGTCGAAATCTTGGTTTATTAGGGAACAACAATTCCAGGTCTGGGATTTCTCTAATTAATCAAAATACCTTCTACAACCTTAAACACATTGGAAGAAGGATAGACCAATCTAAGGTTTTTGAAAGAAAAATTCTCATCACATCTCTCTTACCAGTTTAAGGAAGAAGAAGAGATAAAATTTGGAAACCATGATGGCACAACACTAAGTCTAGCCGAACCCAATCCGATCACCATCTTTATCATTTGTTAAAAATCAATCAATTTCTATTGTTTGTTTCTCTTATAGTCATTCAAATTAATTAAAACCAATCTTTTGACAAAAACCAACAAAAAGTGACAACCTTGTTTTGTGTGCACTCCTCTTCGGGAGACTACCTAGGATCAACTGTTATACTATACTTAGGTAAATAAAATATTGTTTTTCCATGCCCCACAACAGGTGTGCGTCAACAGGATATGGATATAGGTAATTATATTAACAGAGTAAAATATAATTATATGGTATAGACTAGTTTTATAATATAATAATAAATGAAATGTATTTCATGTAGGTGGTGGAATAAATAAAACAAAAAATGTAATGTTAGGAATTTTACCTCTTCTCAGACCACATCTTCAAGATTATATATAATGTGTTCTTAGAATGGATTTATAAAAAATGTGTAATATAGGATTAGGGGATGAAATTTAGAGGGTTATTTTTGTATGTTTTTGAGATCCCATAATGGTTTTAAGGTGTGGAGAATTGTGAAGATGGGGTTTCCTTTTATAGGTGAGGAGAGTGGTACACCTGTAATATTTGGAATGAAAAAAGTGTGCCCTTGTTTTTTATGTGCCAATTAGGTCAAAAATAAAGTATTATCAAGAATCATTCCTAATAATATTTTTATATGCCCATAAAATATATATTTTGACAATTTTTTATGTCATTTAACCCTTATCATTTTATATTTACCCCCAATACACCCATTTTTACCTTAACCATAGTGACTCATATTTAGTATTTTCACTATTTATTATGGAAAAAATAAGCTAACATTATTAGATAAATTAAAATATTACGACTACCAATATGGAATAAAATTTCCCAAATACCATTCACATATCTATAAAAATTAATATTTAAACTACCCCAGTACATGCGACGTGAAAGAAACTATTCATTACGAAAATGTTCAAATGATTACAATGTTTTTAATATCCAAATTCAATATAAAAATGAATAAAATGAACTAAATTAAATTAATAAATATATAATTAATAAAATTTTATTTATAAATAGTTTAAAATATAATTTAAAAGAATTTTTTTTCAATTAAAATTCATTATTTTTCACAATTCATCAAAAACGAATGTTTTCTGAAAAATCCAAAAAAACTACTATGATAGTTTTGATATTATGATTTCAGAAATGATTTTTTTCAAATAAATTTTATAAAAGTGTTAGAATCAATTATAAATTATGTCCACATATCATGGCTAAACCTCATTTTGAAATAAAATAGTTTCTTAGAAAACATTTGTATTACATTCAAAAGGTAAATATTTTATTTCTAATCCATATATTTTCATATAAATTATTTTATAATTTTTAAAATAATATACTTTTTATTATTTAGGAATTAAAATTCATACAAAAAAATTTAAATCCTATGTTATAATGTTCATATTTAAATAAAAAAATTTCAATATAGTATCATGTTTCATTTAAACCAGGGGTTGTGTACAACATAAGGTATTGTAAAGATTGAATTTATTAGAAAATAATATAAAATAAAGTCATTGAATTTTATATTCTATTTTTAGTATTTTGTTTTGTTTCATATATTCTATTAGATATGATTTTCATATTTTAAAATCTCAAGGGGTTACATTATACCTACTTTAAATAAATTGTGTTATCGTAATTCAAACATGATCTCAATTATCAATGGGTTGACAGTTAAAAATAACATTATTAAAATCAAACATAGTCAAAATGCTTAATAAAAAATTATCTTGATAAGAAATAAAGTAAATTATTCTAGTCATCTTGAATAATTACATAACTAGGTTTCCAAGTAGAATATAATAGGTGGAAAGTGAATATATAGAAATGGAAGAAAAACATAAATAATTATAAATATTAATTGAGATAAATTATCATAAGAAATTTTGTGATCTAGAGATGGATGATGACCACAAAACCAATATTCTATAATGATTTGAGTGTCCATTTCAGTCATTATAAAAGAAAGAACATGGATAATTTTTTTATCAAGATCCTTTTCCTGGAGTTGAAAAAATACATTTTCTTCTAATCTGATAACATATGAAAAATGTACTTACATTATATATTTTTATTTCATAAGTACATCTTCAGCATCTGGTTCTTCTTCGACCAATTTCCACTTCAAATCTTACTCAAAGAAATTAATATCCAAAAAATTAATTTTTATTGCTTTAAATAATACAATTAACATTTATCAGATTGTCTAGTCAATAAATGAGTAAAAATTATTCCTCATGTCATTTATAAAACAAAAATGATTATAACATGTTATGAAATAACACCAAAATTTGAACTTAAACAATTCCATATATTTTCAACCTTAAAAATCATCCAAAAATAAAGTCTATCCAATCTGAAAGTCCAAGTTGTTTTAGAGGAAGGTCACAAAATGAGAATTATATTCCCAAAAAAATATAATGTGACTCTTAATATCGCATTACAAATATGTGAATACCTTGATCCCCATGAAAATATAATGAAAATATTCACGGTTCTAAAATAAATCTCATGTTTCTAAAAAAATTCCAAAAACCAATACTTGAATTAAACTGTAGAAAATATGACATAAACCATAAAACCTATAACCAATTTCAGGGTCACCAATATTAACCCATAAAGGCCTCATTATTATCTCATCAACATAAACTCATTAAGGGTTATCCTCCCTCAATCATGTGTTTTAAAAGAAGTTCAACATTCCATTAAATCGCTTTTTAGGCTCAATGACACCATTAAACATATGCTCTAAAATCATTCATGAAATATTAATATAGTACAATATTTATAAATTTTATTATTCATATAACCATGATATATTTTTTAAAATATTAATATTAAATTATTCATGAATCATAATACAATTACATTAATCATTCCAGTTCATCAATCAGAATAGAATAGTCTCAACTAAGATCCACTGTCTTATTTTGAACTACATACCTTTGGTTCTTGAGAAATTCATTTTAGTGGTGCCCCCATTTCTATTGAGTTTATGTATTAAACATTGTAAAAAACATTATTCCCTTGAAATCACAATCGTAGTGGAATTCCTCTCCACACAGTTATCAAACTACCATTCCCATTAAGAAAGTACTATGTTGTTTCTATCTACAATTATCACATGTTGGAAAACCCTTCTTTCCCTTATCTTTATTATCGACCTTTTTCTCTATTAACCCTTTCTTATGCTCCATCCCTTTCATGCCCAAAAAAATTGAGAATTATTTATCTATCTTTTTATAACATGATATTATTTTCTCATATGATGAAAAATTATAGGATACTAGGTCCCTTTAAAATATTATCTTAATCCCCCAATAGAGGTGATCATTATTACTCTTTAGATTTTTTGCATTGTTTTTAATCCCATTCATTCTAATAGGATCCATTTCTAAATTATGGAATATACTATATTAGATCATAACATTATGAAAAATAATGTATAATTAAAAATCTAGGGAAATACCTAACATAAATAAAAAAAATATGCATTGTTAATCCTTTCGTCATTATCTTGGTTTCTTTATGGATATATTTATTTTCAACTCCTTCATTGTTATTTATAAATATTATGATATTTATCACAAGTATATTCCATGGGAGTGTTAAAAGAAGGGTAATGTTTGGCCCATTTTCATGCACTAGTTTACTATTGATTCAAGCCCAATTTTACCTTTATAGAGTTATTATGTATAGGTTTATATTTTCCATAGACGCATTCACTTGCAGTATCAAGACATAGTTGCATTTCTAGAAAAAACCATATAATCGATTCCTTAGCAAAATATTTTGATTTTCTTCTATACGTATCCTCAAAGACAATTGTATTTTAATTTTAAATAATCTATTTTTTCCTAAATATAATTTCTAATATTTCTTCTAATCATTCTATGATACCAACTATAGTATCCATGACTCTAGTAACATTGATCTTGTCTCTAATTTGTTACAACAACAATAGATACAATGATCCATATCTCAAACGACCGAATAGTTTAGTCTTATTGGTAAAATAGATACATATGTCAAATTCACGTTATGTTTTAAACATAAAATACTGGATTTACGTTCTACATTATTACATTGACGCTAGATTTAAGGAAACATATCCTAAAGAACCAAATAATTTAGTTGTCATATTAAACTATAAACAAATCTGAAATCTACATTATATTTTGAACATAAAATATACAATGTTTTTTCTTTGTTAACCCCATTACTACCCTATCATGTCACTATTTTCAAACAAAAAAACACATCATTCCATATTCATGAGAAGACATCATACTTTTAAAGCCTCGTGCTAAGTCATCATACCTAAATGGGTGAGGCATCACCCAAATTCCCAATTAGGTTGTCGCGTGATACCTGCTGATACATCATAAGGATATGTAATTTTTGTCCCAATAATCACATAATAATTAATATTAATTCATAATATGAAAGGGGAGAATCCTAATCAACATAATCATTTATATTGAAAATCTAGCTTATGATATGATAAAAATTACCCTAATAAATAAACATAATAAAAAACCATTCAGAGTAATATGAATGGAATAAAATTGGTACATATCCAATAAAAATGTTCATAACCATCAGTAAAAATAATAATAATAGTATTATTATTGAATATACCTAGTATATAATAATTTTAATAATGGGATAATGTCATTGATGAATATAAATACCATGAAAATATCATTATCGTTTTTACGAAAATAACCCTTATATTTTGAAAACCACCAAATAAAAAGGATAAAATATAATTATGAAAATAATTTTATTTAAAAATACCCTTGAAATATTATAAAATAATTTTTAAAACATTTAGTCATCATTGTAGTAGAAAATTTAATTCATGATGTAGACTTTAAAACAAATACTAATTTCACATGTCAAGTAACATCTAAACAAGAATTGTGTTGGAAATTAAATGATGATTCCTTTAAAAAATATCAATTTTAAATATGGGTAAATATATCTCTATTAAATAATATTTAAAAACGTTGAATCTTTTTTGAAATTATTTTTAAGAAACATGTGTTTTGGGAGAAAATTATTTTTGGCCGAGGAGTGAAATAAAGTCTAAATTTAGTAAGTAAATTTTATCAATCATTTTAAGTAACGAAGAGTGTAAAATTTATAATATTACATTAAAAAGTTCATGAATATCCATATTTGAATAAAATATAATTATTTTATGATTTTAATATCAAATTATTCCCCAAACTGAGATGTAAACATAAATTTTTTTGAATAATGATGAGATTGTAGAATAAACACTTACGATATTTGTAACTATCAAATCATAACCCTAATGAAATAAATCACTTAAAATTAAACATTAAATACAACTATTAGAAATATATTCATGATATAAAATATAAAAAGGGACTGTATATACACCACACAAAGAACTAAGCAGTGATTTTGGAGGATGTCTCATAGTTGTAAAAGTTGGATGAGAAACCCTTACCACTTTGGTAATTTTCAAGTCATATCCCATTGAATGAAATAATAAATTTTGTAACATAAAACACAAATAATTATTAACTAATTATTATATTACATGTTAAATTGTAATTATATAACCCATATAAATGAAATTATATGTATAACATTACAATATTATTTAATTAAGTGAAATTTGTATGATGTCCCATAACATGAGTCTGACTGTTCGAGTACATTCATTAGCATACTTTATAGTAAAAATATTTAAATTATTTAAATTCTAAAGAAAATATTTAATTTTTATTATTCTTTTTATTTCACTTATTACCATGTTATATATGAATACGTTTACAATTATGATTACATCGGATGTTTCGAAGATATTTGAGTTGTGTGTCAAAATTGAATTTAGTTTGTTGACTATTTTCAAAGAGTTAATTATTTATAAATCTTCATAACAATAATCATGAAATAATTTTCATATTTATAAAAAAAATATACTTTTAATATCAATCATCAATGATGGTTTTGAGAAATGATGTACATTAAAATCATTGGGATTTTAGTTTGAATGTACGCATGAGTAACATGTCTATTTTGCAATGATAATTATTTAAATGAGGTAAGTAATATATTAAAATTAAATAAATATAATAATATATTATATAACACTTCAATTCATTAAATGTGCTTACATATATCATCCATGTGGTGTGGTGATGAAAATAGAGTCACATATCTTCATGAAGGCAATAGTCCACACATACAAAAATGACATTATAATTTTTCAGTGTACGAAATGAAATGAAATATTTATTTTTAAAATTTTAATTATTTCATGAATATAATTACCGTTTAATTTATATCACATATATTCATTAAATGTATCCTCATTACCACCCACGTAAAATGTTTTTGTAAAATTAATCCCATCACTTTGTGAGGTGGTGGTTCCTCATTCACACAAGGGATGTTATTGTATCCTCTACACAAATGAAATTAAAATAATATATATTACATAATGACTAAATATATATGAATATATTATGAATATCATATATATATATATATATATATATTATATCTATCATCATACACACATGTGTGAGGTGTTGATGGAAAATATGTCACATATGTTGGTGAGGCGGTAGTACATTGTATAGGCAAGCGACGTTATCATTCCCTATTTGAGGGAATATTAGATTGATAAAGGTCATTAAATTAACATACTAAAATCAAATTATATGTTAGATACTATTTTTAATATTTAATCATAAGGTATAAAATATATTTTGTGGTCGAAAGAATAAATTAAACGAAAAAAAACACAGTTAGTAATTTCACCTCCTATCATACCCCCACATTCATATCATACAAAAAATTTCCATAAAATGGATTTATGACCAGTAAATGTATTCTAGTAAAAGGTTATAGAATTTGGTAAGTTATTTTTGTAACGCCCCAACCCCAACTACCCAGAGTCGGTGCATTACTTCGTAACATTGGAATGATCAAAAAAGATCAAGTCTCGAAAGACCGGTTAGTTTAGTAGCCTTGGAAAAACTAGATACATTCATAAATGTTACATTACATCATAAAAAGAAAAACTACAATAAAAAAGTCTCCATAGTCCACACTCATATTCTGTTCTGACTATCCCTGTAGGTCATTCATAAAATACTTCTTCACATCCTGGAAAATATTAAAACATTGAAAGGGGTGAGCTCAGATGCTCAGTAAGGATAACAATATTGCGGAAGATTTCATAAATAAACATAAACATTTCAGGCAATTTATAAATAAAATAAAAGCCTTTTAAACTTGAACTTCAACATAATAAGGCAAAAGTAAAATGAAATAATGTCATTTACTTATTCACATGGATATTCTACTGGTCAAATAATCATGTGCAATATCAATAACCACTTTCATAATGATGGAATGCATAATTCCAGACTATCAGAACCATGTAGCCAAGGCCTCGTGCCACGACCACAAATAAAATTTTGTCAAGGCCTCGTGCCAAGACACTATTTTGTCTCATGAGACCTACCGATGCATCGAGGAGCTATATCAGGCTCCACCCGTCACTTATTAAGTCCAATGCATTCCTCATATGAACAGGTTTAAACATATCATAAACCATAACATAATCGTATCAAATAAAACATGCATAAAGAAAACATAAAATGTCCACATTTCAATCAGAAGATATCAATACAACACATTGATATAATAAAAACACTTTCAAAACCATTTTCAATACCAAAATAAAAGAAAAGTAAAACATGGTATTTATTTTTCTTTTAAAAAAAGTTATGGCTTATAGAGGATGCAGAAACTCAAATAGTGCTCACGAAGGCGGAGAAGTCGTTGTCGCCACATACGTATGACAAGAAAAAAATTCTTTTTTGTTTTTTAGTAAAATTCTTCGTATAAGGAAGATTCCTTTTGAATAAACATAAAAGTCAAAGGGGTTTATACACCATATAAAAGAATGTTTTATATAAAACAAAATATTCCTCAATGAAAGGAGATTGAGACGAAGTCCTTACCAAGATAATTTTTTTAAATAAAATAGATCTATTATGTGTATTCAATATAAGTAAACATAATGAAAGTACAAATACAAGATAGGACATAATAATATCATAAAATAATTTGAAAGTAGGATATTAACCCAAAGAATTGAAATTGGGTTATGAAATTCCCTTACCTTGTGTCCGAATTCACTCGACCATTCTTTGATTTCCTGAATAATAAACTAGAGTTAATCTCTACCTTCTAAATAACCTTTTTAAAGTTCATTATTCCTTTTATACCACTTATTACCATGTCATGAACATTATGTAATTATTTATGTTTATAACGGTCGTTTTGTTGATCTTAAGTACTTGAGTCAAAAATAAACTTCTTATAATTACACTTTGTTCATGTGGTAAAATATCCATTATATCCATAATTATATTCATGATTTATATATCATATACATATAATATATCCTGTATATAAATTCATTTATAATATTACATAACATTTAGAGGTACGAAATAAAATGCACAGTTCATGGAGACGGTAAGTCGCACGTACGCATGAACGCTACTTTCATTTCCATTTCATATTTAATGGAATTATGTTATAATTATATAAAGGTATAATATAATTCCAGTATAATATAATTTATAATACCATTTACTCCATCCTTTATACATCCCACATATGGCATTAATGATTCAAATCACTTTGAGGGGGTGGTAGTCCGCACTTCCTAAAATGAAATTATCGCGTTTACCCATAATGGAAATCATAAAGTATGCCATAAATGAGAAATACAGAAGCATAAAGAAAACATAAACATAATATATATATAAAATATGAAAATAGTGTCATCAAAATGGCCACCATTAGAGGTGTTAAAATAATATTGAACAATCATCGTTTCATGAGGCAGTACTTCGCCACCCACAAAAATAGTATGTTCTTTAACCATTAGACGAAATTGTGTGTAAGTGTAAACCAAATACTTATCATAAAAACATATTAGTATATTTTAGATACTATTTTTGTTACAAAATAAAGTAATAAAAAGTGTTTAAGGGGTTGGAGAAGCAAAATAAAACAAAACAACATTAGAGAAGACATTACCTTAAAATCGGGTAACTCTTTTTGATTTGAGCCAAAGGCTTCCTTGGGAAGAATTATGCCCAAATTGAGGCTTCTAAGAGTAAGGGAGGGATGTTTAGAGAGTATTTGGGCAGAGTTTGGCCGAGACAAAAGTCTTTGAAGGTGTGAATAAGGTGGTAGTGGTGGGGGCCTTTTATAAGAGGAGAGAAAGGGCACTCTGGGAAAGATTGAAATGTTACTTTATTATGAAATGATTTTTCAGATTATAAAGGTCCCACAATTATATATTTCTAGGATAAGGTGATAAGGGTTAGAAATATACTCATACAATACATTTTTGGAAAGTGTAAGTCTTATATTTTACATTATCTTTTCATTTTATTTAAATTGATAATTAATGAGGTAATCGCTGCATCATCATGGTGTCATAAATAATTTAATTTATTTAATGTCTAAAAATTATAAAAAAAATATAATGATTTAGTAAATATTTTTAGATTTATAATGAATATTTATAGTCAAAAATATGACTTGTATAAACGCATTTAAAAATTGTTTTAGTAAAACAACACTTGTTTGTGACATTTTTATTTTAACATTAAATAAAAAGTTATTTATGTAATCTTCCTACCAAAGTGGCACCATGGGGTCCCCAAGTTGACTCATGGATTGTCTTGGTCTTCCATGACACATCCAATAGGGTTAGGACAAGTGTAAAGGTCATTTCCTATTATTATAACATTATATTTACCTTAAATTTTACTAATTACCTTTAATTGCGATTAATTAAACTTAAAAGTTACTATTAACCAAAAAATTATTTTAATCCCATTGAACCACATTTTACATCCTAATTACAACCATGTATGTCGGATTTTTTAAAATAAAAACACAGAAGTAGTAATGTTTCATTTAAACGAAAAATCATTTTTTTAACTACCACTTAGTGGTTTCACTATTCATCAAAAATTGAAGTTTTTCATAACAATGCCAAAATTTCACCATAAGCTATAATTGATATTCTGAATTCAAAAATGATTTCTATTTTACAAAATTCAAAACATATAAGTTGCATTAATTAATTTCATAATTAATTCCTGTTGTCACAACAAATAGCGTGTTTTTAAGAAACAATATATATCAAAATATTGACAATTGTTTATATCCCATTTCAAAGTGAAATTAATTCTAATGACCGCCATTGGATATAATGGTAAAAATATATTCTATGTATACTTTAAAACCACTCAATAGTATAATTTATCACTATAAATTATTTTTATTAAAAAAGTTGTTTTTAAGTATTTTTCACTATTCATAAAATTTTGGAAGCTCTCAGAAAATTAAAAAAAATTCAACTTAGGATAACTCTGATATTCCGAATACAAAAAAGAAGTCCATTTTGAAATATAAAATTGATATAATTTCAAAATGTGGGTATTACTATTCATAACTGCTACTTTGATTGGTTGCGGCGTGTTAGAATCTTGAACTTGCGTACAATGCAAGCTATTGCATTATTGAAAGAGAAGTGTATCGTGAAAGCTTGGGGTGTTACATTCTCCCATCCTTCAATAAATTGCGTCCTCACAATTTGAAAATGTTATTCGAAAATAAAAGGTTGAAAATAGAAAATACCTTTTTGGAAAACCCACATCGAAAATAGGGTTAATAATAATATAACATTAAAAGAACGAAAGAGAAGTACAAAGGTCACCCGAGATAGCCCATACTAGGATTCTATGAAAATATGGATATGGAAGAAAAACAAACCACCAAGGTCTGATGGAGATTTTTAGAAAACAGGATCAGGAGAAAGTTAACAATTAGAAAATCACAAACTTGTGATTGGTTAAACGGTCATTGAATCCCCAGTTGGAAAAGTTAACTAACAACGTTTTTGTTTTAAGATACCTTTTATAAAGTTGATGAATTTATTTAAGAGATTTCCTAAGAACGTAAGGAAATATACCTACTTGTCATGTACACTTTCATTCCTTAATAAATTTTCACCACAAACCCATCTTTCACTCTAAATGGTAACAAAACTCAAAAATATTCTATTTTTTATAATTGTATAGGGTTCTAAATATTACCACATACCATTTAGATTTGGAAAACTATTTTTTAATAACCAGGGACTTCTTGTAGGCTAGTGGTAGGTAATAAAGGTCTGTCACACTATGGTTGTGGGATCGATTCCTAAAGCTTTGTCCGACGCGACGGGTTATTCCCCACCCTGCATGTTGTCCTTTTCCTAAAACTATAGTATTATAATATTCCAAAAATAATGTTTAGAAATGTTTTAACCTTAAACAATACTATCCAAAGATCAAATTAATCCATTCCAACCTTTATAGTTATCCAAAATACCTCCATCCATACTTTCTCTAAAGAGTCCATAAATTCCAAAATCAATTGTAACATTAGATTCCCTAAACATAGGAAATGTTTTTCTTATTATCACATACTAAAAATATGATTTCCTTCATCATATTAAAACCTTAATGATAACAACAAGTACTGAAGTACAATCCTTATATATATCACATTATTTTTATAACCAGAATATAATCCTTGAGTCCAAAAGCACTGATACATTAATTATTCTACTTCAATTGTAGTAACAGCATAAGATTGTCCTTGATCCCTTGGCCTTTTCTGAGGCAAGTTTCCCTGACACTTAGGTTATTCATTTTCATAATACCCCATTTCCCTACAATTGTAGCATTCAACATTGATAGCCTCTTTCTTTCCCTTGCAATCACGAGCCTGGTGACCTTTTTCTCCACATTTATAACAAACTCCACTTTCTTTTAGGGAAGTACCAGGGTGATTCTTCCCACAATTATCACATAATGGAAAATCATTCTTTCCATTTTTCCATTGATCTATCTCTTGTTCCACCATTGTCTTCTTCTCCTACTTTTCTTTGTTGTCATAATACTTAGAGAATTCCTTTTCTATCTTGATAGAACATTAGACTATATCTTCGTATGTTGAGAAATATTGTGATACTAGAGCTCGACGGAGAAACGATTTTAACCCATCAAAGAAACGATCAATCTTACTTCTTGGGTTACGTATATAATCTGCAGCATGTCTTGCTAACCTTGTAAAGTTAGCCTCATACTTTGCGACATTCTCATCCTCCTTCTTCCTCAGACTCAGAAATTTCCTTTCCATATCTGCTCAATGGTCATGTGGAAAGTATTTTTCTAAGAAAATCTCTTTGAACTCTCTCTATTCCATACTTGATACTTCTTCACATTTTTTTGTATTTTGAATCAGCAACCACCATTGATCGGCATCTCTAGTGGGGAGGTAGACTGCCATGACAACCTTCTCCCTTTCGCTACTACCCAAGGCATGGAATATTTTCTCTAAAGAGTTTATCCATTTCTCAGTTACTAATGGATTTGTACCCCCATTAAATGTTGGTGGTTTTTTCCTCATGAAGCGGTCTAACATTGATCCTCCACGTTGCGGATCAGGGTGCTCCATACGAGTAAGGTTATTATTCATAACCTGAGTGAGTTGTCCCAGTATGGTAATAAGTTGATCAGCACCAGTTGTATCTTTAGATCCACAATAATTATCTTGAGCAGGAGGGCAATCCCTACACGGAGTGCGTGCATTGATACGATTTCCATTCCTTCCACTAGGCGCCATTTCTAAACAATGGCATAATCTTGATTAGTTTATGAATTAAAATACATAATTCCATACTTGTAAAATACTTAACATAAATTGAACTATTAATGGATATAATCCATAATCATAAAAATGTTTTCTTTGATGAAGTATATACTCATAACCCTTCATATTGGTTTGTAAAGAAAAATAGATTTATCCTAAGCATATCCCCCGGGAGTGTCGTAACCAAGAGTGTAGAAAGACCCGTTGTCATGCACCAATTCCCGTTCGAGTCTAGCTCAAAGCGGTGTTTTCAGGTTTTACCCCTAGGTACATCTGTGCCAGAGCCGCCTCTACCTGCTCGTTTCCAGACAGGGATGTATTGCTCGGAAAACTCACAAAATCTCTACAACAAAAATATTCTAGGAAGTTATTCTATACTAATCCTCAAATTTTATCTTTGGGATATGTGCTCTAATCAGAGTTTATATAAATCTAGCTTCCAATGTCAGTACAAAACTACCTCTGATACCAACTGTAATGCCCTGACCCTAGCTACCCAGAGTCGGTCGTAACATTGGCATGATCAAAAAAGATCAATTCTCGAAAGACCGATTAGTTTAGTAGCCTTTGAAACACCAGATACATTCATAAAAGTTACATTACATCATAAAGTGAAAAACTACAATAAAAAAGTCTCCATAGTCCACACTAATATTCTCTTCTGACTATCCCTGCAGGTCATTCATAAAATACTTCTTCACATCCTGGAAAATATTAAAACATTGAAAGGGGTGAGCTCAGATGCTCGGTATGGATAACAATATTGCAGAATCTTTGAAAAATAAACATAAACATTTAAGTCAATGTATAACTAAAACAAAATCCTTTTAAACATGAACTTCAATATAACATGGAAAAAGTAAAATGAAATAATTCCATTTACTTATTCACATGGATATTCTACTCGTCGAATAATCACATGCAATATAAATATCCACTTTCATAATGATGGAATGCATAATGCCAGACTATCATAACCATGTAGCCATGGCCTCATGCCATGACGACAAATAATATTTTTTCAAGGCCTCGTGCCAAGACAGTAGTTTGTCTCATGAGACCTACCGAAGCATCGAGGTGCTATAGTGGGCTCCACCCGTCACTTATCAAGTCCAATGCATTCCTCATAGGAACAGGTTTAAACATATCATAAACCATAACATAATTATATCAAATAAAACATGCATAAAGAAAACATAAAATGTCCACATTTCAATCACAAGATATCAATACAACACATTGATTTTATAAAAACACTTTAAAAATCATTTTCAATACCAAAATAAAAGAAACGTAAAACATGGTATTTATTTTTCTTTTAAATAAAAGTTATGGCTTGTAGAGGAAGCTGAAACTCAAATAGTGCTCACGGAGGCTGAGAACTCGTTGTCGCCGCATACGTACGACAAGAAATACATTCCTTTTTGTCGTTTAGTAAAATGCTTCGTATAAAAAACATTCCTTTTTAATAAACCTAAAATTCAAAGGGGTTTATACACCGTATAAAAGAATGTTGTGTATAAAACAAAATATTCTTCAATGAAAGGAGATTGAGATGAAGTCCTTACCAAGATCATTTTTTTAAATAAAATAGATCTATTATGTGTATTCAATATAAGTACACATAATGAAAGTACAAATACAAGATAGGACATAATAATATCATAACATAATTTGAATGTATGAGATTAACCCAAAGAATGGAAATTGGGTTAAGAAATTCCCTTACCTCATGTCCGAATTCACTCGACCGTTCTTTGATCTCCCGAATAATAAACTAGAGTTAATATCTACCTTCTTAAGAACCTTTTTCAAGTTCATTATTCTTTTTATATCACTTATTACCATGTCATGAACATTATGTAATTATTTATGTTTATAACGGTCATTTTGTTGATCTTAGGTACTTGAGTCAAAAATAAACTTCTTATAATTACACTTTGTTCAAGTGGTAAAATATCCATTATATCCATAATTATATTAATGATGTATATATCATATAAATCATATATATCCAGTATATAAATTCATTTATAATGTTACATAACATTTAGAGGTACGAAATGAAATGCACCGTTCATGGAGACGGTAAGCCGTACGTACGCATGAACGCTACTTTCATTTCCATTTCATATTTAATGGAATTAAGTTATAATTATATAAAGGTATAGTATAATTCCAGTATAATATAATGTATAATACCATTTACTCCATCATTTATACATCCCACATATGGAATTAACGATTCAAATCACTTTGAGGGGGCGGTAGTCCGCACTTCCTAAAATGAAATTATCGCATTTACCCATAATGGAAATCATAAAGTATGACATAAATGAGAAATACAGAAGCGTAAGTAAAACATAAACATAATATATATATATAATATATGAAAATAATTTCATCAAAATGGCCACCATTAGAGGTGTTAAAAGAATATTGAACAATCATCGTTTCGTGAGGCAGTATTTCGTCACCCATAGAAACAGTATGTTCTTTAACCATTAGACGAAGTTGTGTGTAAGTGTAAACCAAATAATTATCATAAAAACATCCTAGTATTTTTTAGATACTGGTTTTGTTACAAAATAATGTAATAAAAAGAGTTTAAGGGGTTGGAGAAGCAAAATAAAACAAAAAAACATTAGAGAAGACATTACCTTAAAATCGGGTAACTCTTTTTGATTTGAGCCAAAGGCTTCCTTGGGGAGAATTATGCCCAACTTGAGGCTTCTAAGAGTAATAAAGGGAAGTTAAGAGAGTATTTCGACAGAGGTTGGCCGATCCAAAAGTCTTTGAAGGTGTGAGTAAGGTGGTAGTGGTGGGGGCCTTTTATAAGAGGAGAGAAGGGGCACTCTTGGAAAGATTGAAATGTTACTTTATTGTGAAATGCGTTTTTGGATTCTAATGGTCCCACACTTATATATTTCTAGGATAAGGTGATAAGGGTTATAAATCTACTCATCCAATAGTTTTTTGACAAGTTTAAGTCTTAGATTTTACATTATCTTTTCATTTTATTTAAATTGTTAATTAATGAGGTAATCGCTGCATCATCATGGTGTCATAAATAATTTACTTTATTTAATATATAAAAATTAAAAAAAAATATCATCATATAGGAAATATTTTTATATTTCTAATGAATATTTATAGTAAGAAATATAACTTGTATAACCCCATTTAAAAATTGTTTTAGTAAAACAACACTTGTTTGTGACATTTTTATTTTAACATTGAAGAAAAAGTTGTTTATGTAATTTTCCTACCAAAGTGGCTCCATGGGGTCCCCAAGTTGACCCATGGATTGTCTTGGTCGTCCATGACACATCCAATAGTGGTAGGACAAGTGTAAAGGTCATTCCCTATTATTATAACATTATATTTACCTGAAATTTCACTAATTACCTTTAATTGCGATTAATTAAACATAAAAGTTACTATTCACCAAAAAATTATTTTAATCCCATTGAACCACATTTTACTTCATAATGAAAACCATGTATGTAAGATTTTTGAAAATAAAAACACAAAACCGGTAATGTTTCATTTAAACAAAAAATCAGTTTTTTTTAACTACCACTTAGTGGTTTCACTATTCATCAAAAATTGAAGTATTTCAGAACAATGCCAAAATTTCACCCTAATCTATAATTGATATTACGAATTCAAAAATGATTTCTATTTTAAAAAATTCCAAACATATAAGTTGCATTAATTAATTTCACAATTAATTCCCGCTGTCACAACAAATAGCGTGTTTTTAAGAAACAATATATATCAAAAGATTGACAATTGTTTATGTCCAATTTCAAAGTGAAATTAATTCTAATGACCACCATTGGATATAAAATTAAAAATATATTCTAATTATACTTTAAAACCACTCTATATTATAATTTATCACTATAAATTATTTTGATTAACAAAGTTGTTTTTAAGTATTTTTCACTATTCATAAAAAATTGGAAGTTCACAGAAAATTACAAAAATTTCAACTTAGGATAACTATGATATTACGAATACAAAAACAAAGTCCATTTTGAAATAGAAAATTTATATAATTTCAAAAAGTGGGTATTTCTATTCATAACTGCTACTTTGATTGGTCGCGGCATGTTAGAATCTCGAACTTGCGTACAATGCAAGCTATTGCATTATTGAAAGAGAAGTGTATCATGAAAGCTTGGGGTGTTACAATTTTGGAAGTTATTGGCAGATAAAAATTGGTTTTATATTTTGAATAACAGATGAGATATGGTGGACTTTTATTAGTGAGGTGAGTAGAACACTTGTAATTTTTGAAAAGAAAAAGGTGTACCATGATTCTCACATTCCAAAATAGTAATGGTTTATTCTAGATTCTAATACAATATAAGGTAAAAAATTTCCATCCAAATATTTTTAGAAATTTATTCAACCCATTTTAACTATTAAATTTTAATAACCCCAAGTAAACCCATTTTTACATTAACCATGGTAAATAATTTTTTTTTTCTGTTTTTACTATTTAATATTGTAAAAAATAATTTTGAGCATGATTCAAAATATGGAATATAATTTTACAATTTCCAATAACATAATTAGAAATTTTTAATTTTAAATTAATCTAATGGAATTGATGAGAAATGTTTTTTTCATAGATAAAGTGTTAAAAAATGTTTTGAAAATTTTATATTGAAATTCAATATGAAAATGCTTCCAATGGAATAAATTTGACTAATATATATAGTTTTATTAATTTTATTTAAATTGAATATAAAATATAGTTAATTTTTATAAATAATTTAAATGAAATGGATTTTCAATTAAAATTAAGTATATTTCACTACTCATAAAAATGAAATGTTTTATAAAAAACAAAAAAATCACCCCATAATATTTTAATCTGATGATTCCAAAAATTAATATCATATTATAAAACAAATTTTATAATGTAATTATAAATTAATTATAAATTATATGTGCATAGTTTGACTAAACCACAATTTTAAATGGTAAAATTTGTTCAAAAACATTTCTTTTAAATTCAAATGTTTTTTATTTTATTTATAATCAAAATATATAAATTTAAATAATTTTATACATATGTAAAACAAATAATTTTAATAATTTTTAGTACTATTCATACCTTCCAGTTTAACGTGTAGGTTATAATGGTCAGGATTAAAATAATAATATATCAAAAGAGTATCATGTTTTGATTAATCCTGATGTTGTGTGCATCACAATCTATAGAAGAGGTTATATTTAATTGAAAAATATTATACCTCAACATTTAAGGATGTCATAATCCCTTCTAATGATTATGTTATGTTTCATAAAAACTTTTCAACATTATTTTCATATGTTAAAATATCAGTCTGTTACATGGTATGTTATTAAGTTAAGGTTGAGAGAAATATGGCTAAGGGGATGTCACAACTATTATCCATACTATAATGGAAATGGGGAAACATACCATATCATCTGAGTCAGACATATAAAGGGGATATTTCGGTTTGAGTTATATTCCATTTATTTATTAAATAAGAACCATTAGTTGATCTCATAGAATATTAATCTATTAATCATCTTAATATGTTATACATTAATAAAGTGGTAAAGAATCATAGAGTACCGCATTTTATTATATTTTATTAGGAATTTATGTTTACCTTAGTGTTGTTTAGAATTTAGGAACTGTAATTTCAAATAAATGTGAAAATTAATATTTTATATCATTATTAAATAGATATTGAATATAAATTACATTCAAACCCTTAATGATATCTTGAAAGTATTCTTTATTGATGTCAAAGGTTGTTGGGATGAACTGATTTTTCAAGTCAAGTATTTGAAAAAGAATATCTTTCCCTCAAGAATTAATATAGATCGTCATAATTCCATCTATGGAAAAAATTACTTAAATACAATGTTGTGGGATGATGTTAAATAATAAATGATAGTGGGACTTAAGCTATATGGGGAAATTATAGAGGTTTTTTGAGACATTCAGCAACGCATATGGGTATCTCATAGATGATAGAAAAGTTATGATTACAATCATTATTGAGATATAGGGTTTGAATTTGGTTACATAGTATTCAAATGAATATTTACTTAAATTAAGGTTGTGATATTTTTAGATAAGTGTAATTTTAGACCTACATATACCATCCCATTCCACACTATTAATCTTATCAGAATAATTTCTTATCAATTGGAAGTTTCACTGAATCACTCTCAAGTTCACACCGTGTTCAATATATCTATCTTAGGAAAGTATATACCCAATACAACCCATAAAATAAACTTACTAGTCATACAATTGGAGTACGATCTCATTTATGGGGAAAATCAGTAGAGATTCTAGATTTAAGAGAGACATCACTGTAGACAAGACCCCTCATCTAGTTAATGGTTTGTTGTGAAATATTAAATGTGGGGAATCTATGAGGGACCTCATGGATGTGATGAGTCATATGTACCCTTAAGGGTTTTTATTATATTCATAGAATTTCAATGGAAAATTTTTTATAAGAGGGAGAATGTAATACCCTGATATTTTACAACACTTTTCTGAATAAAATAAAATTAATTTTTCTCAAAGATTACTTTACTTGAAACCCCAATTCTAAATAAACCATGATATATTTTACAGTTATAACAGAGCCATTAAATTTATGGTACGAATAGGTATATATACATAATGGTAACATGTTTCAATTGGTTTCATATTATGTAATGGTTAAGGAATAACAAATAATTACTCAATTTTAAATGAAGTTACTTTATGCTTCAGAAAAACATTTTCATCCAATGTGGGTTTTATTTCATTATGTGTGCAAATATTTAAATTATTTTCCCAAAATTTTAGAATTTTATTCTATCAAAATGATATTTTTATGAAATAATCATATCAAAAATATAATTGTTTTTTTTGGGATTTGTTTAATAGAATAAATTTATAGTGATTATAAAAAATAAGTATATTATAGAAAATAATATTTTTTATTCATGTTTTTGAAATTAATATTTAATCTAATATCATTTTAAAAATTCATTATTTCCATTTGACTGAAAATAATATGATTAATTTCACTATAATTTACATTATGACTAATTTTTTTGTGAAAATATTTTAGTACATAAATATACACTTTTTTTGGAAAACCAATTATTTCATGTTTTGAGGGGATTTTTAAATTAATTTGGGCCACTTATAAAAATTTAATTTAAAAAAATGGACTCTAAATTTGGAATAATCATTTAAATTTTAGGTTGTGACTTGACGTTCATTTTTTGTCATTATGAATAGTAACATTGGTAAAATTCAGTAACCATGATAATAGTTAAAACGGGATAAAATGGTTACAACTAAAATGTTAATGATTAAAAGGACTTAAAATTATATAAAAGATATTAGATGGTAATATTTTGACCCTATCACATCTAATATTATATTAAGATTCATTTTTACCCATTTTTCATGAATAACTCATTATTAAATTTTATTAATTTGAAAAAATCCAAGTGTATCCACTCCTTCACATTTTAAAGGACACCCCTCATATATTATACACACATCATGAACCAATTGGAATATAGAGGACCTTAAATCATATATATCTAACAACCCTCCCCACTTCCTAGAAGTTATGGTATTATCAAAATATCATCATTTCATAGAAAAAGTTGTAAGGAAAAGGTGGTTTCATAAAGATTTAGTAAACCCCTTAAATGAGAAATTTCTATTTTATATATTCATATACCTTATATAAACCTATTATATTTAAAATAACATGATTATTTAATTATAATAAACATCAAAATTGTTATTAGGCATATCAAAAAATATTTACTTATCTCAATATTCATAAAATGGGATTTGAATGCATCATTTGTGTGTATGTGAAAACTATCACCTTGTGAAGCCATGTATTACATTTTTTCATACCACCATTCATGTATGGTTATTAAAATTGATATAATTGGTTTATATTATATTTATGACATAATTATCCTTATATAATTATGATATATAGTTTAGATTCCCACATTTCCATTAAATTAAAACTGATAATGTCATTATTGCGTACTAGTAAACTACCACCTCAATGAAGTGATGAGATTCATCATTCACCACCATTTTATATGAATAATTATGAAATTTTTTACTACGAATTAATATTATAATTATTTTTTGATTATGATTATGAAGATTATAAAACTATTCTCATGGTATATATACCAAGACAATCAAAGTAGAACATGAGTTGAAAATAGACTAGTTATCACTCGTAAGTTATGTTCTAATGAAGATATTTTTGATACACGTATATTATGAAAATGTAAAGGAATTATAAAAATTATGTTATGTATGAATATTGTATATGAATATATTTATAATAAATATATATTTATTATATGTTATATTTAAATGTATATGAATCATTGTGAGACTTGTGGTAAAAGATTAATGGTAAAATCTCATTTGTTTTTAGGATTTTTTATGTTAAATATACCATAAAGTAAATTATATGAACATTTACTCCAATATTATGGTGATATAAACTTTTTTTTTGTAAAATATTTTAGAAGTATGAGGACTACACAAAAATACTGATATACTTTACAAAAAGGACTCTGAGGTAGAATCATTAATGAATAAGGGAATGTGATTCAATTAATAAGCGTATACATTTTTTAACGATATTAATTTTACATAGATTATTTTCCTAGTATTCTTTCCCCATTGACAGAAAAATAATCTTCCCAAGGAATAATATCCAAGCCATCTAAACCTAGTATCATGTGGGATCTACATCAAAAATTTAATGAGAGCAATCTTTTCCATATAGCACAGGTGAAAGGGTGCACATGGGAAACCACTCACACAAGAGGATTATATCCTCACAGCAAGGTGGTAGCATAGTCGGATAGTAGGGAAACAAGGGGTAGTGATGGTGAAGGTCCATGGAATGACCTTGTTCTCTCTTATAATGACCAGTGGATCTATTTTTTTATATTTTAGATGGATCATTTAGCTAAAATATTGATTTTATACAGTCCATGTTGAACATGTACTGATTCCTCCAAAGAAATATTAAAAAAGAATGGTCATTTGATTAAGATAATACCAAGAATTAGATATCCCACTTGTGTCATCCTCAATGTATACTCATCCACTTCCCTCATATAGACCCATGAATTGATGTAGCGAGGCACAACCAAGATCATCTAAATGATACCATCACATGAAGACCACCAGGACCATCCCTCCCTGACTATCAAACTAAGGTGTCCAAGACTCACTCGTTGTCCCTAAGTAATTCAATCAACTTTTTTCATGCACTTGATGCTTTTGGAAATTTAATTGTGGGATTCTGTCATAGGAGTACACTCATGTGATGCATTAGAATCCATCACATAAAAAATACTTGTCATGTGAGGCCCCTAGATTGACCATCAAAAACCATTTCAGCTATTGATTGTGCCATTATGGATTCAATCTCATAGATATATGATGTTGAGAACATGAGGATATACACCATATTTAGTCATATCATATGGCACACTCACCATGGAAAGATGCATCATCAGTGGAAGACCTAAGCCTATATAAATCTATTCAAGCATAATAAAAATGAACATGTGAGGAGGGAACTGAAAAAAAAGAATAGAGAATAAAAGAAGGGAAACAAAAGGGAGAATCGTCAAGCTATCTTTAGAGTAATTCTCTAGGTAATCCTAGGATCATCCATGAGTTCCATCAAGAGTATACCTCGTATGACCCCCATGGGATCACATGATTACATGATGATTTAATCATCACAAAGGTTCCCTGTTATGTGATATACTCATTCAAATGACCTAAGAGATACAATAGTGGATAATGAAATGTTCTGATGAATCATTGAGTATATTATCACAAAAATCCTCAGTCTTGTGATGTAGACATAAAATATTAGGCATAACATCCTCATCATACATTCCCATGTTGACATATCCCCTTGTTTATGTGATTTCATTATGAACTTCTAATCATGTTCACTTAAAACTACTCCCTCAATCATGCTGCTCCCTCAGGTTTGGAAATCCCTACTCTATGCACCCCGAGAATGAATGAAGGTTGAAAATCCTTATTTGAGTACAATTTTCCATGTTGTGTCTCCAATTTTCAGCCTCTGTGAATATTAATAGAATATCTCTAAATACTCCATTAAGGTAATGTGATAGAATATATAATCAAGAATCTTGTAATGCTATCATACGGGGTTCCCCTCGACCCATACGAGGATTTTACATTCATATAAACCAGAATTCATGATCCAACTCTCCCCATGAAATCCTAGGGAAATAAAGCCTTAGAATAAACCCATATCAATTCACTCCTCTTCCGATGAATTTTTTTCCACTTTTCATGATGTATGATCCCTTAGGGATTGAATCTATAACACTAGGATAGGCATGATATCACAAAAATGTATGAGAGAACCCACTATGTTATTAAAATAAGATCATGTGATTCCATGAATCTTTAATCGTCTCATGATGTCCTTGGGAAACTTTTTATGTTTAAATTTTATTATAATATAGACCATGGAAATATCATTTTGAACACATGAAATTCCTTAGTCAATTAAAGTTGATGATGAGATAGATTATCGATATGTTAGAATTACCAAATGATAGTCCTTTGGCATGTTAACATCATCATAAAACAGTTATAGGTTAAGTCTTGTTTATCATAAAACATAACATAGACAATCTCTCCGATTATGTGAAATAACTTTGAAATATCAGAATTGATTATGTGAAAAAATCATTGAAAATTAAGATTATATTTTTAAAGACACCAAACATGTGCACATCCGTCATGTGATAGAATCTTAAAAAATACTATTTTATCATGTGAATACATCCCAAACAATTCACATTGATCACTTGAAGACAACCCATAAAATGTTCTTTTTTCATGTGAACACATCCTAGACATGCACTTAGATCATGCAAAAATCCATGAAATATCCTTCTTAATCATTTGAATGGATCCTTAACAAGTTAGTTGATCATGAGAAATATCTTATACATATAAAGATAGATCATGTGGATAATCTGGGACATGTTAGGAAGACACCCTTTCACTTGTCTTCCATGTCAAACTGACACCCCAAACATGCTGGTAAGACAATCAAGACATGTCTAGTAGACCAACAAGACAAGATGAGAAGTCCCATGGGATATTTCAACATTGTCTGATAGACACACTTTCACTTATACCATGTGGAACCTCAACTATGAACCTTTGGACATTTATCCAATTTATAAGGGTAAATGCTATAATGTGTTAGTTTTACACACTCATGTGACCCTATTTGTTTCATTCTATCAGATGGTCCCTCTTTGTCATACCATATATATCCAATAGACCTTTCATGGTCTCTATAATTCTTTATCTATTTTAAAATAGGTAAGGAGTATGAAAAAGGGAATCCATCCTGGTATAATATCTTATAATATCTAAAACTATGAGGGTAACAATAAATTCACTAAGTGTAATAACCCTATTCCTTTCCATCAGAGGGTTAAGGGGTAAAGAACTATGAAAACGTCGATTCATTTCTAAAAAAGATAGATAGGATTGATTTATAAGGCATGAACTCCAAGATCCATCCACCTTGGTGTATGTCCCTTCATATGCCAAATATTCTCAACTCATGGGATAGAATTATTCTTATAAGTCTATCATTCTTCCTCTTCCATCATAGGATGAGATGTCAGCTGAAATGAAATCATCCATTTAATTTTATGTCCTGACCATGCAGTCAAATACCTCATACCCATTAGCAGCATAGGGATGAACATAACTACTATAATAATTATTCATATCATAAATGGGATATGTAGGACTCCATCATAATTCTCACGAACTATACAATATCCTCCATGATAATTGTAATTATACATCTTAAAGTGAAAATTAAATGTGTAATCTCTATAAAAATATTCTCTCATGAAATTTTTCATATCTCATGCCATATCTAGTTTCTCACACCCAGTATGGGTTGTTTGGTCATAAAGTATAGCAATTATTCTAGGAATAGTATTATGAGAATTCCCCCAGTGTGGGTCCATCATTTGGATGTATGTAAAATTACTGGTCATTTTCACTCAAATGGACATATTCCTGATGGGACAATCCATTATAGCTTTATATGAATATGTGTTTCCCAAGTCCCATATTGTCACATCTTTTGTGACAACTAAAATTATTATGTATACTCTAATTCCTATCATTACAGCATATGTATGAAACCTCCTCGAAGACTTATCCCTATTTTTATATCCATACTGCATGTCATTAAACTCTAGGGATCAGTGGAATCATAAAACCATTAAATATGTCATACACCTATATGGGTTTTTATTCCTTTTATCATTGGATATGTACGACAACTCATATAGGTTCAATACCATATCTAGGAGACCAACTGCCTCTTGGGTTGTAAATAAACTCTTGAGTACCCAAATATGTCCATGACATAATGCATCATAAAATAATAGAATTATGTATAACCTGTGATATACCCACTATTATTCCAATAAATTCATGGTCTTAATCAATTTATTGAAACATGGGTAACCAATCATGTATTGGTTCTTAAGAATGATTTCATGAACACATCTTAAATCTATAATGGATTCCCATAGTATGAAACAATTTCCCCAAAATTGTGTGATGAGGCCAAATCCCACGCCCTCAACCAGTGTGAGTACATATGTATTGTTGGGTCTAATACCAAAATTGACAACCTTCAATTGGAAAGATGGTATGTACACAGTTATTGATGTGTAAAATATTGAGAGTTTCTATGAAATGTTAAAAAATTATGAAACCAAACTGAATGATTTTACAAGACATTTAACCATCCACAATCAACCATTGCATGAGGCTATAAACATCTTCCCATAAAAAAATATTTATCCCAACATAAAATCATTAATTGTGTCATCCCTTTCATGGATCAAAATGGGTACACTATCTAGTTCCCATTAGGCTAGACTATTCTACACTTTTAATGAAACATAATGTATATCCCTACATTTTTTTAAAACTATGATGGATTGGTCATAAAAAAAGGGACCACCTATTTTATTTTAATTGGGAAAGAAATTGATCAAACTTTTTCTCCCATATATAATGTCCACAAATAAGTTTTCTTGTTACTTCTTATGGACTTCCTTGATGCCTAATAATCAAAATAAAATAATCAAATGTGCAAAAGATTCTAAGACTACTAGGAAAGATTATTTGGCCTTTATTCCTTGACATGCAATGGCACCAACAAAATTCCTCTAGTTCTAGTATGTAAAATTATTAGTTCAAGATTTCCACATCAATAACTCAATCTGAAAATTGGAATCAAATCATGAAATTCTTCAGATGATGAATCATTATAGGATTTCACTTCCATGAATATCCATAAAATTGGAATTGGCCACTGATTCCATATTCAACCACTTTGGGAGAAAATCCATAGAGTTCTGAAACACATACCCTCTATATCTAAGGGAGTTGGATTAGGGAAATAACCATATAAACTTAATCACATATGATATTCCGAGGTGAGATCCAATCCCTTATTTTGATCATCATTGTTATATGATATTGATTCCACAAAGTGCTACAATGGAAGTTTTTATCGCCCTAACTATCCAAATTGGGGATTCTAATATGAGATCCTTCTAATGATATCCAAATAAATCAGCTCTAGAGTAGGCATATATCCCTGTCACCACTAATATGGTTGAGAACTACAAGTGTATCCGCATAGTGTCCCATAATAAATCCCATATCATAACAATACTATAGCTTAAGAAATTATCAGAACTATCCTTGGTGATTGTGGAATCCCACGGTGCACCCCAGACTGTAGGGATAAGGGAATTTTTATCATATTTTATCCTGGTATCGACTTCCACAGGGGCACTAACACCCCAAATACTACTATGGGAATTGAACCATCAAAGGGTACTATGGGGACTGAACCCTAAAATGGTCTTATGGGAACACACGCTTCAAATTATATTACAGGCACAGACCCCAAAAACACTACTATGTCCATCAAACCCTCAAACGGTACTACAAGATCTGCCCCCCCCCCCCACACACATGATATTATAGGTGTTGAGCTACCGAATTCCATATCGGGAAAAGACTATTCGAATGAGACACACCATTGAGGAGGATCACCATCTCGATTATGCCTCTGTCAATATGATAAAAATAGAATATGAGGACTTCTCATTTGATATGAATGAGAAAACTATGGAAATTTATAATTATACCATCATGCAGCCATCTGTTTTATAATAGGTTGGCCTACATTCAACATCCTGTATAGGAAAACAAGGGTATAGTGGTAACTATCATAAATCAAGGTAATGTATTACTAACCGTGTTGGAATTTCATATGAAAAATGTTGATAGAGTTTATGGCTAGCTGAAAAGGTGGATTGAGTCTTTGGTATCCATGTTGAGACTCCCATCATAATCCAGTCACCCTACCATCTATAGAGGAAAGGGTTTTTTTATGTCTCCTTCCATTCACCCATTAAGGATGAATGAGAAATTTCAATAGATGAATGGATCAATCAACCCCAATAGGATAATATAGATCTATAGGAAACAATTGTGCAAATTATCATATAATCCCTACAATTAAAAGATGTTCCAACACCTTCATACAGACACAAACATTATAGTGAAGTACCCCAACCCCTAGGTCAAGGGGAATTTTAAATTTTTTTATCCCCTCATTAGGTGAAATAAAAAAATTATTCCCCCTCAACCCAGCCCCCAGGTCTTGGAAAATGTTTATATTCCCAATAACCCTAACCCATTGGACTATGGGAATTCCCATATTTTCTTTATCTTAATCGAGGGTTTTCTAAAATCCATATAACCAAATTCATTTCCACAAATCCTCTAGGAGGTTCATAATCTTATAATATTTGGGGATAATATATGTCATTTATGACCCCAAGGCCTTATAACCTACCCCTGATCAAATAAAGACTGTGGATGCACATCGTAGACACCAAATTCAATCATGTTCCCACTCCAAAAGAGTTATTGATGGAATGTGGGAGAACAATCATGGTTACTCATATCGTGATTTGGAAAATAAAAATCTATATTCCATCCCATAAAAATATGTTTCCGTGTAATTTTATTATTCCATCAAGATTGATTGGATAAAACTACAATTAATATTGAAGGCAGGTGAGTGGTATATGATTGTACAATATAATCACTACCCCTACCACCAATGTCTTAGACATATTTTGGAGTGTTTCCTTAGCATTAATGATTGGTTATAGAAACATGTGAATAAAGTATTAATATAGTTATAGGTTCCTGGAACTCAAAAAATATGTATCACATTCATTTGAGCTCCATCACAAAGAGAAATACACCCTCCTAATTAGTTACGGGATGATACGTCATAGCTAAATGATATTGAACAACAAGGACCACATTCAAGTCACATAACATTGAACTACATGATGACTACCAATTTGTATGATGTTAAACTACGTGATATTTCCTAGTCTCTTGACATTAAACTGATTGAAAAAGATCTATCCTCATGAATTTAAAATTCATCGGACATTTACCAGACAAAGGATTAAAAAAAATTTAACATATTAACATCTGGTATATATCGTCAGTATGAGATAAGATTTATAAAACCCTAGATTCTTTACTCCTTTCTAGAGATCGTAGAGAGACTCATTGGGGGCCTCCAGGTACCACATGATTTTATAAAATATTTTTCATCTTCCGAGGTTTATTGGGTGGAAAATATTCCATTAAAATGAAATGTATCCATCTCATTCATAGAGACTAGTTGGGAAGAAGTCATTTAATGACATATCATACACCTTTACATTTTGGGCAGGCTTGATGATGTTGAAATCTGATGATATTTGATTGAATCTAGTTCTGAGATCAATATCATACCGATCCAACCTCTTTGACATTTGGGATATATTAATGGAGATTAATCCCCTAAAATATAATAATTCAAGGGTATTATAAGAGTGAGAAAATTCTACTTAGTAAGATCATGTTTAAGTCTCAGTTTGGGGATCTCACATCTAATATCATCTTCAGGGTCATCGAGTAGGAAACCACATAAAATTACATGCTCTATAGGCTTTTTATTTAAAACTACTTTGTGGTACCTTCAACACTTCATCTATTATTGAAATACCCCATCGATGGTCAGGTCAAAATACTCCATAGAAATTGTTCCACATTCTAGTCTTGTGAAGCCACATATGATGAGGTACGCCAAAAATAAAGGGAAGAAAAATAACCAATGAGGGATAATAATATATATAGGTTGAAATTGAAAATGGAATTGGGAATACCCCTAAAAATCCCCGGAATACACACGACACTGATTATGTTATCATTTTGATAACCCCTAAAACTGATTGAGGTAGAATTATTAATCCTAGAGGAGAAATATTCGTTTATCTCTAGCAATGATATGAATGAAAATAATCAGCTCAAGACTATATCTATAATGAATCAGGATTTCAAGGATGACAATGTCTCTTCACAAGTCCTCTTTCACCTCGACAATGATAGAGATTCCCCATGTTTATTTACCATGTTTGAAAATCACTCGATAGATATGGAGATGGGTTATGAAGAGGGTAACCTCAAGAACACCCGTCTGATATTTGAGGAAGGTTTCTCCACAACTATCTATGATCTAAATAATAAAAAATGTTAATAGTAGAAGACATGTGGTCTATATTGATTATTTCAACCCCACCCCTCGAGGAGAAGGATATTTATATCAAATTTAAAAAGAAAAATTGAAATGTTTTCACTTGGTGTTATAGAAAAATGCCCAGTCTGAACCCAAATATGGATACATACATTCTAGTAATTCCTTATTAACATTAAAGATTCAAGAAAGTAACCTTTAAAATGAACCCCTCTTATGATATCATGTACATGAAACAAGACAATAAGCTGCAAAAAAATATCATCTTCCAGGTTTTATGATGTTATAATGAACAACATATCATAACCACATGAAATTGAAACTATAAAGAGGATGTCCTGATAGAAAGACATTAAACTGCATAGTGTTATTCCTCGAGGTCACCAGATGTTAAACTAAACCACATTTCCAAACCAAATGATGTTAAAACAATATAGGTGAAGTCCTTGAATCCTAACATTAAACTACAAAGTGTCGTTTATCATAGTTTCATGAAATTAAATTTCCAGATGTGTCCCGACCACATGATGATAAACTATACAGAATACATACTTACCACATCACAATAAACTGAATAGGATGCATCATCTAACTGATGAATCACTAGACATGAGCTTGATTTATGAAAAAGAAAAAAATATGTCTTTTATCCATATGTGAGAGTCATATACACATAACGAATCTCCCCATCCAATAACTACAAATGGCCTGATACATTCCTTCATTGGATATATAGTGATACCCATATACCAAATCTTAGTTTCATCTATACTATATTCATCTTGGTCATATGAAATCATACTATGCAATAATGTTCAAGCCTTTTTTATTCATGATAGTTCACCTTCGTCCTTACCCCATGATGTTAAACTATAAGGATGACATATGTACCACATGATATGAAACATAATGGTTTTTCAAGAACTATATGTGGCACGATTATATACATTAAAGGATTATTAGTGATTCCCAAACCTCCATTCTTGGGTTTAGATGAAATATTTCTTATTCCATGTTGAGTCCCCTTCATCTATACCAAATAATGTTAAACTGCATTATTAATGTCCTCATCACACTAAAAAAAATTACATAGTTTTCTAAAACTATATATGGAATGATCATCATTACACTGAGATATATAGGGACTCCTAGATCTAATATATTTTCCCATCCACCACATGATATATAATACCCAGGTCCTTTACTAATACATCCTCTACGTGGTGATAGGAATGGTTTCCATTCCTTGTTCCTCACACCAAGAATATAATAGCCTTGGATGAAAGACCATAAAAGTAACCCTACAATTCTTCACCACATAATATTAAACTAAATGGTTTATGTATCTTTTAGGATGAAAAATTTCATATTACTATGTACCTTGACTGAGAGGACCACTAAACATGGGGTTTTCGTCCCTCCACACCTCCATTCAATTACAATGTATGGCTTGATTACTATAACTGCAGGATACATAGTGACACCCAAATCTCTTATCTCTTGTCCAGCCATGATATTTCATTTTCACAGTGGAACCTATGTCTTTTCCACATAAAGTTAAACTTCTTGGGTTTTCATGAACTATTTATGTCTAAATTTATATTATAAAAAGAAACATAGTGATGTCTAAATCTCCAACCCTAGGTCTTGCTGTAAAAATAAACTAGAACAATGCTTTCCTCTACATATGGTTTAGACCTGGAAAATGAGATTCCTATCTAAAAACTATGTGTAACTTTATTTCTACAATCATAAGATATGTAGATATTCTCATATCTCCAATATAGGGTCCAGCATAAATAATGAATTAAAAAAATTCCCTATCTGCATCTGGGTTAGTTCTGTGTAGATATTTTCTCAATCAAGATCATTGTGTAGATTGATTCCTATTACATTAGGATACTTATTGACACCCAGATCTCCAATGTTGAGTTCATTTGGAATAAGAAAGTGCGACCCTCCATCCATACAGGTCTAAATTGCGCTGAGAACTTTCACATAAGAACTATGTATAGCATAATTCATGTAATCATAAGATATTTAGAGGAAACCAGATCTAAAATAATAGGTTTAGAAAAAAATATAAAATGCTAAGAAAATACACCCCTGACTTCATATTGGATAGAGCTATGAAAAAAAGAAACAAGATACACAATCATGATTGGATCATTCTGTTGCGCAATTTCCCGTTGTTTCTCACACTAAGAATGGATCACGTGAGTTTAGGGAATATTATAAGCTACTCTGGCCGGCACAACTGAGGTATATCTCAAATATGGGACCATTCCCTAGCATCATGACTTTAATCTTCCGAGAATATATACATCCTCACCAAATGATGTTAAACTACAAAGGAAATTTCCACATCACATGACATTAAACTATACAGAAAAAGGATTTCACATTGAACAGATAATTTACTACGATGCTTTTGTATCCAATATTAATATTTTTATTCCTTCACATTAAAATATGTTCAATACAAGATCATGTAGCATTTACTGTACTCAAAAACTTCTTGAGTATTAATCTATCTAGGAACCAACTATATTTCTTTGATATTTTAGTTAACAAAACTAGTTTCTTATGTTGATATCCCTATCTGAAAACACCATGGAAATTGGGATTATTTTCCATAAGAGATTCCCCATAATAAAGAGGTAATTGGGGCTAGATCCTCTAAATGGGACCTAAGATCCCATGCAGTCCCCCCATAAACCCCAGTGTTGTAGTCCAATCCATGGGGAACGTTATAAGCTCTTATTATCCTTAATGGGGGAATTATACCCACAAGTTCCCATAGTCAATAAACTCAAATATTCTAGTGTTATTATTTACATCTTCTATAACCAAACCATTCAAGTGGATTTGGATTTCCTCTATGTTACATATTTGTGAATCATACCAATTTTCAAGAAAGGATTATAGAATCATATTTGTGTACCCTTCCATGTCCGGATAAGAATATTTTATGAAGACACAGTCTTTTTGAGATAGTCACCATCTTCTATACACATGAATTGCATAAATCTAGAGGGATCTCTTTAGATAGAGATAATTATTGAATTTTTCCTCAATTAAAATTTTTATAGGGAACCCTAGGCAATACAATACATAAAATCATCATAAATATATTTTTAAAGAGGGTCCAGTCATACAATAAATCTATTCTAATGCACAAGTAAGGCCAACATATGAAATATTTTCATATGAGATAAAATCTACGCTATGAGGGATATGACATATGGTTACTCATAAACAATCCCATATATGAATTATGGTTTTACCTATATCTATATTCCTCCAAACAGTGAAAATAATCCCCATATATATAAATAAAAATTTCATGGTATTAGCCACATCCTTACAACAAGACATTAAATTAAAAGGAAAACTTACTTACAACATGATGTTAAACTACATGGAATATTACATGATAAAAGTTGTAGGAACTTAGGAATTATCCATTGATTGTAAAAATTTCAATACCATTAACTAATGGTGGAATGAACAAAACATTTATGGTTGAAATCCCAAAAAGGGTGTCTAGACAAAAATGCAACTCTTCGATAAATAAATTCATCATCTCTATAGTATAGGAAATGGTATATCATAAATGAATGAAGAATAAAGATCAGAGTTCCCATTTCATGGCACTATTAATTGTTGATCCTTGTTCTCTAGACCCCCTTGTCCAAGATAATGATAGAGTAATAATTTATAACATCTCATAGGTACAATAACATGTTCACTAAGTCGAGAAAAAAACTATTAGTGTGCTCAATACTATCATGAATATTATAATTTTCATAAACCTACATTGTTCCTTTTAAGTTTAAGTTGAATCAATTAGTAATTTGAGTTGATAACCTTCCCTTGGAACCCCATGGACCTTGATCTTCTTTTTTCATGGTTATTCCCTATAGTAGACTGGTAATAGAGATTGGATCATCTAAAATCACCCTTGTAACCTAGGAAGGTGCCCCTTGAACCCAAGAGTTATTATCCTTACAAAATATGATGTCACATGCACATTTTATCCACAATGATATACTTATACCCTCTGGTTCCTACTCTAGTTAACTTAGATATTCCTAGATCATAATTTAAAGTCCCTATATGAAAAAATATTCTAGTGGATTTGACATCCTTGATATTACGTCATCATGTATTTTACCCCATCTCAATGAATGAATGTGTCAAACCATTTTCAATCCTTTTTATGGCCCACACCATATTACATGGAACAATATGGTTTAGGGCTCGAACATCGCAACCCAAAAGATAAACTACCCTAGTGTGGAAAAAATCAGCTGAGATAGTCATTTTCTATAAGCCCCATTTCAAAGTAAAAAATTTTGAGTCTTCATAAATTATACATGGACCTTATAAAATACTTAGTAATCCTTTACATGACCATTTAATAAACCATATGGGATTATAGATAGGGGATTCTAACCTACTGACGAGAGGAATATACTCTTTGTAAATAAGGAACTCCAATCCTTTTGTTCCCTGGTTGTACCATAGTAGAACATAACATTTTAGGGTGCATTGTGTTATCCCCAGTATATCCTCCCCATTCCATGATCATATATTAAAGTTCTTGGACATGTGATTTGCACAACCCATATTTGAAAAATCTATATGGACCCAACATTCATGGGATTTCCCCATACATGAAATAGAATCTCAATGGGGATGCAAGGTGTCATGACCCATCATGAATACTCATCCATCATATTTTCTATAAAAAACATTGTTCCAGAAACCTTCATTAATAATCATTATTCATAATATCAATTCAAAATTCATGGTATTAAACCCCTTCATTGAAAAGTGTTATTTAAAATACCATCAAGTATGTAGGGATCCCAAATGCTTCTTGAATTCTCATCATATGCTACCAAAAGAAGGCCTAATCCAGAAGACTATAAACTAAAGAAATAGAAGGTCTGATAAAAAAATAATATGTACGAAATTAATATAAGGTCATAACTAAAATATCATAAATTAAAAAAATATAAGGTTCAATCCAAAAGAACTTATTCTATAAAAATAGATATTTAAAGATTAAAGAAATAAAACTATAATAATATATGGTCCAAGCTAAAATTCCATACACTATAGTGGTATATGGCATGTTCCAAAAGACCAAAAACTATAGAAATAGAAGGACTATTATAGAAGACATTAAAATATAACATTATAATGTTTGATAAAGAAGACTATAAACTATAACAAAAAAGAATGTCTAACTTGGACTAATATAAACTACAACATATTATTGGTCTATAATTCAAGACCTTAAAATAACCAACTAAAGGAGAAAAAATGATTTCTATGGTGAAAAACCAAAAGGGTAATCCTAGGAAAATTTGGATAATCTTTTCATAATATATATGAATTGTGTGATACAGATAATATTAAGCATTTATAAAGGAAAAAGGCACAAATCTTCTCAGACTAAAAACTTATAGGAGGGAGGCCTAAGTGAAATCTATGTCCCCACCTACTAAGCCTTCCCCTATGAGAAGTATACGAAAACCAAGGTAAATATAATATAAAAAGATATAAATATCGTAAGTATCATAAAATTTCCGCATCAAAAATCAATCTAGGATCACTACTTCTTGTTACATAAGCAGAAGTTATAACATTTTACCACCATGATGGATATCATGCCCAAATTATCCTTGTAAATAAGATAATCTCAAGACAGATGGGGAAGTTATATCAATGAAATATCATATCTATATGAATTCATGAAAATTTCTTATGAAAAAATCTATTGTATATTAAGTACTCAAATATAGGAAAATCGGTTTATTTGGTATTCCAAAAAGGATGTGTATCATTGATGATCGGTGCAATATCTCCATAAAAACATGCCTCCCTACCCAAGATGTTTTCAAAAAGTGATGACAATCCCCTTCTTAGGTATGAGTTAGATATATCTAAGGAAATTCATCATAGAGTAATTTTTCTATGAACTAATGTTCTATATGCACGAGTTTGATCATTATAAGAGTTTATTTTAGAAATTTGTAAATCTTAATTACTATTTTCAAAGCATAAATTGTGCTTTCGAAGTACCTTAGTTGGATATATCCACAACATCCATTCCACCAAAATTCCACATTTTAGCTTTGATATCCAAATAATATCAAAGTAGATATACCTTATTAGAATACCATGATGGTAAAATTTAAAAATAGTTCCCAAGAGAAATCTATTGTGATTCAGACATTATAATCCAAAAGGTTGAGTTTAATTGGTGTTATGTGAATATGGGTGACATTGATGGTTCATATTATATCAAGTGATGTTAATAACTCAAGGTAATATGTATCCACTTGATAGAACCTAAAACTTGTTAGTCGACACATGATGGAAAAATCATATCATGGGGCTCAATATCAAATCATATAATATATTCAGATATAAGATAAATGATCTACCTTAATTTTATAATACAATTATATACATTATAAATAAATATAAATCTAATGTGGGTATGATATTTTTTACATTCATAGTTTCTTTATTTTCACTTTTTTCAATGATTTTATAAGTGTGATGTTTATGAAAAAATGTTGATATACATTGAAAAAATTACTCAGAGGTATCATCCTAGAACAATATGGGACTGGGATTTAATTTATATAGGGATAATTTTTTAAATTTCTAATTTTACATATAATATTTTCTATGTCTTCATATGTCCTCCCTTTTCCAAAAAGAGGTGGTACCCAAGGCAATCTAGCTAAGCCACCTCGACCCGGGATCAAGTTGAATTCACCACAACTAGGGAGCAAGCTCTGCCGGCTAGATTAGGAAGAAGGGGTAATGTATGAAACAACCCATGAAATAGGATAAGAGCCACACCTCATAAAATAATCTCAATGAGACAATGTTATGATAATGGGATGTTCTGATGAAGGTCTGGAGAGGACTGCAATATTCACTTCTGTAAAAAATGGATCCACGTTTTTTTATTAATCATGGATATTTTTTCTGAAAGTTCAATGTGTTTTAGTACCTACAACGCACAGAATATTACTCCATAATGAATAATAATGTAATAATAACATTCTGATCAGGATGATCTCATCCATTGGTCACTCGACCATGTTATCTTCAACCACTGCTCATCCACTTACCTCACTGATCCCCTTATTGGATGAAGTGAGGAACTCCAAATTCCATCCATATAATCTTGTAACAGGATTAATACCATGAACATTTATCTTTTTAAATCAATATTAGGTGGAAAAAACTCACTAAACATCCCTGAGTCAAGAATGTATATTCATGTTCAAGGATGCAGTGATTCTGAGGATCGAATTGCAAGATGCCATCATATGAGTCAATTCATGTGAACCGCAACAATCCATTACTTGAAACAAATTATCATGTGAGGCCCCTAGAATGACCATGAAAATCCTTGGAAACTACAAAGATTTCTATCAGGTGAACCCAACATTTTTTGTATGGTGTTGTTTATGAAAGTCTCTCCACCCCTTCAACCAATGCATATGGAACACTCACCTCAGAAAGTTGAGTCAACCCACAGTAACGACATCCTATATAAACCCCTATCACCCCCATATAAATTAAACACATGAGAGAATAAAATAGACTAGGGTATAATTATATAAGGTAAATATAACGTAATATCATGTTTCTAAATTTAGTGTAATTCTCCAGGTAATCATGAGATCTTCCATAACTTCTATCATGATATTGCATCATATAATACCCATGGGATCATGTGAGCACATAATTATTTAAGAATCATAATTGATCGTGTTATGTGAATTTATCATGATAATTACTACATAAATCCACCAGCAGATAATAGAAACTCTCCATGGAGCCTTGAACATCTGATCACACAAATACTTAGTCTCTCGATTTCGGCATGTATCCCTAAACATGTCTGCCTCTATTTACATGTCCCATTTGACATATCCTCATGGTTATGTGATAGAATTATGCATGTGTGAACATTTGGCCTTAAATCCTTTCCCTTGATCATGAGGATCCATTGGGTATTCACATCACTATTGTGAACACCCAACTCATTAAAGTGGGTTGATATTCCATGATCGAGTTCCCTTGTCCTTGTTGCGCCTCCAATGTGATGACTTTGTGAAAATAAATGGAATCCCTTTCAATAAACCATTAAGGTCATGCAATCACATGAATAATCAATCATCATGGGATGATATCTTGTAGGGTTCCCATTTACACATATAAGGATTTGACATACATATAATCCAACAAGAAGTACCCCCATCTCACCATGGAATACTAGGGATTTGCAACATTGGAGTAACCTGTTATCCATGTACTCCTCCTCCCATGAAAAAAATGGCGGTCTTGATGTATGATCCCTTAGGTAATATGAAATCATCACATAGACATGAAATTATCATATAGATGTTCACAAGACCCCACCATGTGGTTAAATGAAGGTCTAATTATCGAATTATTCTTCAAATATAATGAAACTACCTTGGTAAACCATACACATTTCACTTTTATCACAAGAAATACCATTGAAATGTTCTTTTGGTCACATGATAGGCCTTGAAAAATTAAATATGATCATGTGATAGTTTATCAATATGTCAGTATTTTTATGAGAGAGTTCGTTAACGTTTCCTCATTATAATGTGATAGCCCAATGCCAATTCATGTTGATCATGTGACAATATATAAAAAAGCCAAATGATCAATAAAAATATCTTTTACATTCCTTCTTTGATTATAAAAAGACATCTTGGGAAATTTAGATGAATATGCGAGGTTCATTGAACATGTCATCTTTGATGAGGTGAAGACATAATTAAAAATTCACTTTTACTATGTGAATATATATTAGACAATGAATTTTGATCAAATGTTTACATCACATAAAATTTGATTTGATCATGTGAAGAGATTCCAGAAAATTCACTTTGATCATGCGATGACATCTCAAAGAATGTGCATTGATCATGAAAGGAAATCACGGACAATGAAATTTTATCATGCAATGATATTCATGAAAATTCATTTGATAATGGAATGACCCTATACATTCCCAACATGATCATAAAAATATATCTTGGACAAGTCCGTTGATCATGTGAAAGATCATAGAAACCTGAACATCAATTATGTGAATCAAATTAGATGTGTCATCTGGAAATAATTGGATGTGTCTTCTATGTAAAAATGATACATAAAATGTTTTGGTAAAACAATCAGGACATGTCCTGAATACCAACAAGACATGTCGAGTAGGTGCCCTAGAAAACATAACCTTTGTCTAAGAGACACACTTGGACTTATACCATGTGGACCACTGTCTCGGAATCATTGGTTTTATTCCCCCTTTATATGTGTAGTGTTTTCAAAGGGTTATGGTTACACACTAATTTGACCATACTAATTTCATTCCCTTAAAAGGTACCTCCCTTTCATACTAGGTATATCCATCAGACTATTTTTGGTCTCCATATCACTTTATATGTTAGAATATATGGAATGGGTATGCAAAAGGGAATCCATCTTGGAATAAGCACCTAGAAATCCTAAAACCTTATGGTTCCAATAATATCCCAAATTCTAATCACCCAATCAAAACCCATCTAATATTTAGTGGTTAAAGAACAAATAAATTTAAGATTCTTGTCTAAACAGGATACCTAGGATGCATGGCTAAGGCCCAAGCTCTGGTAGGGATCCACCTTGGTGTGTGTCCCTTCATAACTATAATATTTTCAAATCGAATGAATAAATTATTAAAGTGAGTCTATCCTCATTATTATTTAATAAATATATAATAATTGGTATTATACATAGGAATCCCATTAATTGAATGTTCCGACCATGCCCTAAAATACCTCAAACCCGTTAATGGTTTTGGGAACAACCAAACTATGACGAATATGATTTTGTCATAAATGGGATATGTAAGAAACCTTCCTAAGGCCTGAGATTCATACCATATATTCAATAAGATTATTAATTATACCATTCATATGGAAACATAAATGTTTACACAATGTACAAATATGCTCTCATGTAATGTGCATGATCCTCTGCTATAACTTGTTTCTCATAGTGAGAATGATTCGTGCGGGCATAAGGGGTGGAAATAATTTTACCAATATCATGATAAGAAATCACCAAAAGTGGGTCCATAACTAGGATGTATGTCTAATTACATGTCATCTTCACTCAAAGTTCAATATTCTTGATGAGAGAATCAAGGAATCCCATATATAAATTAGTACCTTCTAAGGCCTTTATTTTCATATAATTTTAAATACATACATGAATTAAGTAGAATTTGATTGCTATCTTGATAGAATTTGTATAACAATTCATTGATTCCCATGCCCTATATTAACTTCCTAACCATGTGATGTTAAACTTCATGGATTAGTATAGTCATACGACCTTAAACTATGTCAATGGAACTACATGGGTTTTAATTATTATTCTCACGGGATACAAATAATGCCTCATAGAGGTTCAAACCCATCACCATGACCCCAACCACCTCCTTGGATGGCCAAAAACAATAGATATTCTGAATTATTCTATAACATAAAGAATCATAAATAAATAAGAAAATAATATAAAACATGTGATATACCCACATTTATTCATGTTAATACGTCGTCTTAATCAAGTTATTGACCCAGGGGTAAGTAGTATGGTATTGGTGTCAGGGGAGTATTTCATAAATATATCATAAACCTATAATAGAGCCCAGAATTAAGAAATAATTCCCCCTAATAGGGTGTGATTATCTTGACCCCCATCCTCTCGACCAATGTGAGTTATTATGTGTCATTTCCTTTGAAACACCAATTGACCACCTTCATTTTTAATGGGGTTCTATATGTAGTTATGGATGTGGGAACCATTGAGAATTTCCACATAAGATTAAAAAATGACTAAACATACATGAATGATTGTAGTTGGGGTTTGTCTTAGTGGTAAGTACCACTTAATTCTACATGAAAAATGGGGGTTCAAAACCCATTAGGCACAGGGACTGTAGCATTACTATAGCAATGGCAGCACTATAGAAATGGTGGGCACTGTAGAAGCAACAGACGTTGTAGCGGTGGAGGGTACTGTAACAGCGGTGGGAAATATGTAGTACTATATTAGTCTGAGTACTATAGTAGTAATATTCACATAATGGGCCTTGGGCCAAAAAAATAGACCTACGGGCCATGTAATGGGCAAAATGACCACTGGACCTTCAGGCTATGTAATGGGCCTCCCTCTACCCAGTTAAAGAGTTCTTTGATTTTCGTTAAATAATAAATGAGGCTTTGGCCCCAACCTTTTAAAAAAATTCATGAATGATTATAAAAGGCATTGATTCCCCCCCCCCACACACACACAATAAACCATCAGTTGAGGCCATCCACATCATTCTATGAAATAAAGGATCTTATCCTTTACACCCCCACTATATTCACCTCCTATGGTTATTCATGGAGCACTCATATAATAGTAAAAATTTATTCTATTGGGTACTTAAAATGATCAATAATGTTTTATGAATATTCAGGTTTATTTCCTCTTTGGTTTGTAATATTTTTCATCCATGTCTATATTTTCATTAATAATTTTCAAGACTTCTATTTCTATTCCCCCATAATTGATTAAATGATTTTTTTTAAAATATTTTAATTTTTATAAATTGGTTTTTCAAGAATAGTTTGGTCATTTTTCAAATGAGATTCTTTTTCCAATGGTGTGAATGAAATATTTCTTAATGTATACGGAATGAAAGAACATTTCCATCATAATAACTACCCTTTTTTATTAAATATTTATTTACAAAATTTAGTTGTTCTTTCTAGAGAAGATTATTTTCCTAATATCATGGAAATAATTGGTCAATAAATAAGTCACTTAAAAACTATTTTTTTCCTAATGTCATGTTTCAGTGATATTTTGATGGTATTTTATTTTTTGAAGACAACATTTGATGATAATATTTATTTAATGGGGACAAGATCTAGTTATACAATCCCTATTTTTTATATAGATGGTTATTTGTTATAAAGATAGAATCTGGCTAATTAACATTTTATTTTCCAAAGGTCATGCTATAGAAAAATGATAAATTCTTTTAGGGCCTTTTGGAAGACATATGATTAGATTATGATTATGTGATACTTGGGTCTTATATATCCCTCCAATACATTGGGTAATGTCATATTGAAATATCGTAATATTAATATGATAATAATGGATATAATTGTTGAAATTTTTGTTCAAATTTTATGTTTGAGTATTATTTCTTATAGGAATGCTCATAAGATTATTCATGAACATGATTGTCAATAACTATGTTCACATTTTGATTCATGAATATGATTCCTTCTAGCTATGATGAAATAATTTTAAATAAAATAGATTTCAATTTTATTTGTTCACACAATAATATTTCTGATACATATTATTCCACATGCCTATGTTATGACTCTTGTATGATGATCACATCTTTGACACCCTTATTTATCTTACCTATGGATATTACTTGATTTTAGAGTTTCTAATCTAATAATTTAAGGATATGAATATTTTGTGTTGATAACAATCACATGATTATATTTTCATATACTTATGGACATATTTTACTATTATAAGTACTATATAACATGTTTAACCTTACTGATAATATGAGATGACCCTTTCTTATATCTTCCTTCATTAGGTTTTAATTGAATGTTCTTGGTATGATATGTCAAGTAGTGTAATAATATAGTAATCATTGTGGGTTATGTTGAATATATTTTAATAAATATGATGATTATGTATACTCATATGGTACTGCAGGATGATTATGTATCTATCTCTAGGAACACTAAATTTTAATGCTCCTTGATTGTGAATAATTGTAATATTTATTAAAAATTCATCTATAATTATGTAATATTTATAAATGTTATACTTTTGTTACCTCATAATTATTATAGAGATAATAAGGAATTCCCATATTCATATTTTGAATTTAATTCATCCCCAAAATAACATTTAAAGACTAAACACACAAATATATTCCCCCTCACCAAAATGAACATCTATAAAGGGTTCTTCTTCAGGTCATTAATAGTTACATGGTTAAAATGACTTTGTTGTTCTATATACTGTATTAGAAGGTTTCTATAACATTAATCCTATGCATATATAATTATTGGGAAAATTATTTTTTTTATTGGAATTTTAACATCATTTTCACATGAATGATGTTAAAAATAACCCATAGTAAATTTTTAGGTTTTTATAAGTAAAACTGATGTTAAATTTAAAAAATAGTTTTAACAAATATTTTACTAAAAACCTACATTAAAATAGATCAATTATTATTTAAAAAATGGTTCCTTAATTAGAAAATGAATTTTTTCAAAAACCACATGATGTATAACTAGATACTCTATGACCATGCTTTATTAGGTTCAGTATTATTTATTTAATTAATTTTTTTTTATTTTGCATCATATCAAATTTTTCTTTCACCTTTCATTCTCATCCATGGATACATTTAGGAAATCGAACTATTTTCCATTTATTTTTTAAATTTTATCATAATTATCATTGGATTACTATTTTGAGGCACATTATATCATTTAATAAATCCTCATGTAAATAGATAATTATTTCAGATCTCTTTGGAAATAATTTTCTTGTGGAATCTCATATTTTGTATGATAAGTGCTTATTTGAAATTTTTAAAGTATTTTTTGAATAGTTTTTAGTGGAAAATTTCATTCATTAATTTATTTATCTATATATAAAAACTTTTAAACTATAAAATTTTGTTGTTAACTTTTTATAGATTATAACATTATTGTGATTGTAATTTTGTTATTATTATATAATTTTTTTATATAAATTGTATGTTTTTATAAAATTTTATATTTGTTTATTTATTTATATTATATTATATATTGTAATTTATGTTATATATATTGAAATAATAAACGATATATATCTTGATATTAAGTAGTATATTTTGAAATTAGGGATTTTTAGATCACACGGATAGCTAAGTTCATTTTTAATCAGTATTTTTACATTGAAAAACTCATATAAGGTATGTAAATATTGAAATTTCATATTATGGTTGAAGATATTGTATGTTTAATTTATATACTATTATATACATAATGATATTAATTAAAAAAAATTATCTATTCATGTTTTATTTTTTGTTGATAAATCATTTATTATTAATTGACCATTGATTTACAGTGAGCGTGATCTTTATCACCAATTTATTTTTGATATTATGTAATTTTTTTGGAAAGGAATTTAATTATGGGGATTATTATTTAAAAATTAAACAATTATGTTATTATAAATAAAAATAATAATTATTTAGTTATTAGGTATCTATTTTTAATCATGATAGGATCTTGAATTATTTTTTGGATAACCTATAGAGTATATTTACTCACCCCTACTATGTATTCCATGGTGTGCATGAAAATGTTTTCTATAATTTTAGTGGTAAAGGGATTGATTCTTAATTTATTTTAAATGGACCTCTGTTGGATAGGTTGAGCTATTGAAGAGTTCTTGTAAGATGGTGGATGTTTTAGGTTTTATTCTATTTATTATTTTAATTATTATCACATCATATTGTTTTATATTATATGTTCTAATGATTTACTATGTTATTTATAATTTTTAAAAAATTATCTCTAATAAAACTTTTTATTACATATTGTGAATGATATTATTTTACTATAATATATTACCCATTTGTTTTCTATCTTTTAATATTTTCTATTATTTATAATTTTTTTGTTTCATTAAAATTTTATCAATAAATGTTTAATAATTTATTTTGATTATACATGTATATTTTCAAAATTCATGTTAATCTATATATTTTTTAATTTTTATATATTTTAACATATTCAAATATTGTAATTTTATATTTCATAATTGATGGATCATAGTTTGTTAACTATGTGATAACCTTGTTGTGAATATGAAAAATGAGGTAATCATTTATTGGAATTTCCAAAAAGAAATATCGAAAACAAATATTTAATTTTTTCTATGCAGGAATTGTGTGAATATGGTAATGTAAAATTCTAGAAAAATAAGACCATAAAATATTCTATGGTGTTAAATATAATTATAAATTGTAATTATATAATGGTGAAATAAGACAATATTTATGATCTAATGATGATAATGATATTCAATATGAGATAGAGGACCTTCTTGATGAACTAATTCTTGATTTAGTCTTTGAATCCATTGAGAAAACAAATATAAAATAATAGTATAGGGATAATGAGGATAAATAATTCTAATGTAGCATTAAATATATAGTTTTATATGGATTTATAATATAGGATAACATAAATGAAACAAATGTGTGGAGGGATAAACAGTTTACTAAATTTCTTAAAAATATAAAAAAATATACTTCTCGAAGGATATAGCCTTCTAGATTACAATTTTTATGAAAAGAACATTTTATGCCCAATGGGATTGGTGTATGAATTGATGCATGATTTCCCCAATGAATATATTCTATATAGAAACTAATATAAATTTTTTTCACAATGTCCTAAAATTTGGACACCACAATATAAAATAGATGAGAAATTAAAATCGGATTCATTCTTTGTGAGATGCACTAAACCTCCCAATAATAAAATTATGTATCTGCCAATTATTCCTCATTTCAAGTTTCCATTTTAAAATTAAAATCTAAAAAAAAGATATGTTGATTCCAAGATGAACCCATATTACATTGAAACATAATCACACTTTTCAGTCACTATAATGGATGAGATTTTATATGAAATTTCATAATTTTTTAATTAAAGATAGAAAACAAATGTGACTTTACATAAATGGATTAAATAAATATTAGAGAATTATTAGGAAATATATTTTCAAGACTATTATGTTGCTAGTTTACTAATTTTTCTTACAAATATGTTTGATGAAAAAACATTTATGTGGATATGGATTATTTCATAAGAAAATTAACTAAAAAATTATCTTGATGTTAATCTATATCCATTTTTTTATGATTTCAAATTTCTATGGGATTCATGTGTTAAATTTTTTGATCCACACACGAATGAATGTTTTTATTTTTTTTATATAATATAGTTCACTATAAGAAATTTTCATATATATTTGATCTTATCTTGATAAATTTTTAAGTGATATAAATATTTTTCATATTGCAAATACATTATCTCTTTTTTTCAATTACTAAATGTAATAAAGATAACACATATAGTAAATCAAGTATTATTGTGAATGGATCATCCATATTAAAGATTAAAAAAATAATTTCATGTTTTAAAAAATTATAATCACCCCAATAGTCATTTTCATCTGAATAATATTATGATATTGTGAAAATCCTAAATATCACATTTTAAAAGAACATATGTTCTTGTCCTAAAAAAACACAGATTAATGAGTCAATCTTATTTCAACAGCAATAATTTAAATTGTTTGAGGTAAAACCTAACATTTATTTTATTTATTTTTATAGAAACATATGAGATAGTTTTGTTAGAAATTTTTAAAAAATAATTCAAAAGAAATATATGGATTTAATTCAATATTTAACTTAATATGAAGGGAAACACATTTAGAATTAGCTCCCCCTATTAAAGGAAATATATATTTACCCCCAACATTTCACTCATTATGATTAATAAGAATAATTATTTCAATTTATACAAGGTATTATTGCTTCCATTGGGTATTTTAGATATTGGAAAAGATTTGTGGAATTAAAATATTTTAAATTAGTAGGTATATAATCCCATGACTTTCATGTATTGATGAAATAACTACAACTGTTTATAATAGAAGGCATAATGCTGATAATTTTTAAAAATACCATCATTAGGGTATTATACATTTTTAATTACATTCATAGTAAATTTATAGACCTAAATATATTATATGTTTTGGGGAATGAACCTTCCTATACACTTTGACAACCTTAAATGTATTTTCCAACAACATTATTTATATAATCCTTCATGAGGTTATTCAATTTTTGCAATAGATAAGATTATATGGGAGTCATTATTTATGTTGGATGTATCCTTTTTAAATATTTATGAAAATATTAAAGGGGTTTTTTAGAAATCTATATCAACTATAGGCCACTATTTTTCAAAAATATATATCAATATAGTGTATTGAGTTATATATTGATTATTTGTGAGAAGTAGAGCATGTTTTTCACCATATATATTGACATTTTATTTTTGGTTGTGAGGATAAATTTATTCACTTCTTCAATGTATTATGAATTTTATACACTAGTGGAAATATAGGTTTTCCCAATGGTTTTCTGCCAATGGTTTGAACGAACTGTTGGTATACTAGTTTTAGAGCAACCTTTACCAATAGTTTATTGAAACCATTGGTATTATGATTTTAGAATGAAGATTTACCAACAGCTTAATCAAACCTTTATAAAATATTTTATTTCGGTAATTTATAACATTATTTTTAAAACCATTTGTAAAATAATAGATTTCACAACAATTTTTGAAAACATTTGGAAATGGTTTCCACAAAATAGACAACAGCTCCAACTCCCCCATCTTCATGATTGCATCCCTAATCTGAAGCACTACCAAAGATCTCTCTATACCATATACAGTGGAACTCCGTCCACCTGATTTATCCGTATTCAGTCAAAAAACATTTATTACTACACTTCATATTATTAATTGGTTCCTTAGTTTTAATGTTCTCCATCTATTTTTTTGTTTTCTGTTTGGATTTTTCATAAAATAGATATTCACGTAGCCTCTGGCATGGTATACCGAACACTTTGATTTGTTTTATTTTTTTGTTCCACACTTAAAGTTTCATGATTGTGTGAATCACCATTATTTGATGTCTTTATAGCCACTCTTTCTATGTAGATTTTGTGAACCATATGAAGTAATGGGTGCTGGTGAGATGAAAACCCACTCAAATATGGTAAAGGGTTTATTTAATCATATAGTCTCGGCGTGGGTAATGGATATAAAGATGGTCCATGTGATGGGATTGGGGACTGTTTTGGTAGTGGTGTATGTGGTTTTCCATTTTTTAGAGGGGGGATATGGTATTTTAATTGACTTTAGTTTAGTTGAAATTGGATTTGGATTTTGTATTTATAAGTTTTTCTTCATGGAATAATTGGAAGGTTAATGATATTGAGGATGAATTGGTTGTTGGTAGGGTGATGAATTGGAATTGTTATATTGGTTGGATTGGTTATAGGAAATTTACAAGGTATTATATCGGTATTTCGTCCCCTGAACACCCCCCACCCCACCCCCCATGGACCCCCCCCCCCCATTGGACACCCCTCCCCCTACACCCCCCACACCACCCCCTTGGACAACCCCCACCCCCTTGGACACCCCCACCCCCTGGACACCCTTCACCCCCATGGACACCCCCTTCCCCCCCCCACCCCCATGGACACTCCCCACCCCCTGGACTCCCCACCCCCTGGACAACCCCCACCCCCTCGACACCCCACCCCCTTAGACACCCCCACCCCACCCCACAACCTGGAAACCCCACCCCCTAGACACCCCCACCCCCTAGACACCCTCCACCCCATTGCATAGCCCCCCCCCCTTGGACACCCCCAACCCCTGGACACCACCCCACATCCTAGACCCCACCATACCACCTAATTTCTTGGCTTAGTTTTTAAATTGGAATTAACCATGTAAGTGATTTCCCCTATCCCCGATGACATTTCATAAGTGATCCATAGAGCCTTATAAATTGAATTTTTTATTTTTTGATAAATTGAAATGGTAGTTTTGAATGAAATTTCTAATGCATGATTATATTCCTTTCATAATTCATTAAATGGTTTTAAATAAAATTACCCTAAGGGGGTTGCATGGGGGTTACATGGGGGTAGGTGGTTGTCCAGGTGGGGTGTCCAGGTGGGGGGGGGGGGGGTCAGTGGTAGTGGGCTTTTAGGGGTAAGGGATGTAGGGGGTAGGGAGACCATGAGTGTGGGGGAGGGGTGTGGGATATTCATGGAGGGTTGTGGGCTATATAGGGGGTTAGAGTGGGATGTCCCAGGTGGGGAGAGGGGTGTGGGCTGTCCATGGGGGTGGGTTGTCCAAAGTTGGGGTGGGCTATCCAAGTTGGGTAGGGGGTTTGGGTTGTCCATTGAGGTTTGGGGTGGTATTCTAGGTGGGGGAGGGGGTTTGGGCTATCCAGGGAGGGGGGTGGGAAGTCCATGTGGCTGGGGGCTATCCAATTGGTGGTGGGGGCTGTCTAAGGGGGTGGTGGGGTGTGGGCTATCCAGGTGGGGGTGGGGTGGGCTATCCATGTGGGGGGGGATCTCCATATGGGAGTGGGTGGGCTGTCCAGGTGGGGTGGGGTTGGGGGATATACAGGATGGGGGCTGGGCTATTCAAGGGGGATGAAGAGGGGTAGAGGGCTGTAGGGGTGTAGGAGAGGGGGTGTAAGCTATCCAGGGAGGGGCGGGTTGTCTATGGGGGGTGGGGTCGGTTTTCCTAGTGGGAGTGGGGTGTGTGATTTCTAGGGTGTGGTTTTTCCAATGGGGTGGGGGCTTGGTTGTCCAGGTGGGGGAGGGGTGTGGGTTGTCTATGGAGGAGGGGGGCTCTCCAGGTGGGGTGGGTGTCCGGGTGGGGTGGGGAGGCTATCCAGGTGGGGGGAGGAGGGTCATTCAAGGGGGTTTTATGGGGTTATGGGGCTGCAGTGTTGTGTGTGTGTGGGGGGGGGTGTTGTCTAGAGAGGGGATGGGCTTTCCACTCTGATACGCTACAAAAAAATAGGAATCACATATAACCAGTTTATAGTTTCTTTCAATCATTAAGAGTTTTCTTGAAGTTCCAGACCAATACTCACTCTTACCCTTCCAAGAATAAGTGATCTCTTCAATTAAATCTCACAAAGGTTCTTATCCAATAACCATATTTTTCTCATACAAATTTAACATTCATACAACTCCATATCACCTAATTATATAACAAGGCTCACACTTCTAGGAGTATTGTCCAATCAAAACATGCCTCATATTCCTAAACAACATACATGGGATCATATTTGACACACACGCACAATTTTGTAAACATAGAAAATTCAATATTTACACATTGTATCACAACATGGAATTAGCTCTCAACTAGCCTCTCAAGGCATCAATAATACACATACATAGCTCAAAATTTAGAGGTGTTTTTACAATTTGGTGTGTTTTTTTATAATTCATGTATTATATTTAGAGTAGAAGATAAAATATGGTCCACGTATAATATTTGGAGGTGAGTCTACAATTAGGTATTTTTGTGATTTATATGTATGATATTCATGCTTTACACAAACAGGATTCTAGTTCATCTATACTAGTCTTGAATTCATTCTAGAATTGGATATATATTGGATATTAATACCCTAGTTTTGGGGTGGACACCCCCACCCCCTTGGACACCCCCACCCACCCCCAACCCCACCAAGGAAACCCCCCACCCCAAGACATCCCCCCACCCCAAGACATCCCCCACCCCCTGGACATCCCCACCCCCTTGGACAGCCCCCCTGGACACCACCCCACCCCCTAGACACCCCCACCCCAGGAGACCCACACCCCCTTGACACCCCCACCCCCTGGATAGCCCCACCGCCTAGGATAGTACCCCTCCCCCACTAGACACCCCCCATACACCACCCCACCCCCTAGACACCCCACACCCTAAACACCCCCACCACCTTGGGTAGTGTATGTGATCACTTGAATAATCTACTAAAATTTAAAAAAAATCTATCTTAAATTTACTCAACTCTTGATTAATTCTCCTCTACAAGTGTACATGATATTGTACACTCTTGTATAGTTCTCCAAATATATTTTGTTATAAATATAGTATTTTGTTGTCTTTTATATTATTATTCTCATATTTTTCATGATGGTGATGATGAAATTGACATCATCTCTACTACCATTGGAAAAAAATCCATTAATTAATTTTGATGACTCCAATAGCTCAATTGTCAGAGTTGACGATGAACCTGAATTTGTGGTGAGATATATATAAAATCATCCATCTGTGTTCTCAATTATTTTTGTTTAGCATTAATTGGGTTGCTAAGGTTTGTACTATTCAAAGTATTTAATATTGATTAAAAATATGTTTTATTTGACTTGACCATTAAGTGAATTTTCAATGTTTATTAGTTGAAAGTTTATTTGAATTGCATTTTCTTATTTGGAATTGAACTATATTCAAACCTACGAAACCATAATTTTTAACTTGTTAAACATTTCAGTGCTTTATTGATCATGTATAAAATTATCATAACTCTAAGACCCCCTCCCCCACCCCTTTAACATTTCACCAGATAATGAACATTATGGTTTTTCTTCATTTAAAAAATATGTATAGAAAAGTGCATCATCTACCTTGGCTAAAGAAATTAATTTTTTCCTGAATTCTGAAAAGTGTTTAACCCCTTATGAATCTAGTAGGTATATTATCCTTGTTTATATGTTTATATTATAATTTAAAACTATCTTAAGGGTTTAATAATTCATAATATATACCTTGCTGAATTTTCTAGAGGTATATTTCTGTAAGCTCTCTCTCTCTTGGTTGTTGAGTGAAATAAAGCTGCAGAATCAATGATCCATGGTTTTAATAGACTGATGAAACATAGTAAATAACCATAATATTAAAAATTAAATTGATTTATTACATCTTATTAAATTTATTTAATTAATTATATATCTTTTCATGCTCACCGAAAACAATGTATAGTTAAATTATCCATGAATCCCACTATTAGTTCACATTTATTTTGTTTTTCGGGTTACAAATTAGTTATATTTTAATAATTACTTTCATTTTTTTTTCAAATAGTATAAATGCAACCAATTGAAGAGAGACGATGAAAAAAGATGATGGACAACAATTGTCGCATGGATGAGATGGGCGTTCCACCACTAGTGCCTGTAGTGAGTATTTCATTTCAAATATATATTTTTAAATAATTTATTATGTCATGGGATTGATTTTTTCTAAAAATTTTATAACGACCCATACTTTACATACATTGTTATTACTTCAGAATTGAAGCATAATTATTACAACATATAAAAAAACCATGGTAGGACCGTATAGGTATAGTGTCTTTAGAAACTGGGAAACATAAACAACTGGTTCACAAAGCATCTACATTGTCTCTCCTTTATTTCATCATATCTAGAGTCCCACATGGAATATCCTACATAATACCCTTCTTTCTAACCTGGGGAAAAGAAAACACAAAAAAGGGTGAGCTAAAATGCACAGTAAAGGTAAATAAAGAAATATCATATTCATAAGAACATAACATTTCAAAAATCTTAACCTGCAAAAGAGATCATAATATCATGACATGGGATAAATCATAGTAGTGAAATGTAATCCCAATAATCATAACATAAAACAAGAAACTTTTTTTCATAGACACACAATCATAGAAAATCATTTCTTATTAGTCAAGACTCATTTCCAAGACTATCATAGTGGACATATTCCATTTCTGAACTGAGTTCACTCCTCGTTCCAGTCCTTTATCCCTAAACTGGATTAACTTTTCATTCCAGCCATGTCTGTCTCATGAGATATAAATTTTTATCCAATGCATTGGGGGGGAGATATAGGTCTCACCCATCTTATAATGAAACCATTCTTATGTGTGACACAAAATCATAAATCATATATCATAGCATGAACCAGGTAACAAAAATGGGATTCTTAAACATCATGCCATCATAACATAAAGCATATAACGTAAAAAGAAAAATTACATCATAAAATAATCAAATAAATGTAAAAATACAGATATTAATAGAACACTATATTATCTTAGATGGAAAATAATTTTGATAAAACATCTGAACTCCATTCTTGAGGAAAATATCCTTTCTACTTCAAAAACATTTTTCCTTTCTTAATATGTCATACAATTTTAAACTAAAAGAAGTTAATTAAAAATAAATCCTAAAAACTTGTAAATGAATCTTCATGGAAATAATTTTCTATTAAATCATAAAAATCCATTCATGTTGTATAAGTTAAAAAAACATTCTTCTCGTACTTTGGCCAGAAAAGTCAAAAAGTATCTCGTACTGAAAAAGAAAAAAGATTCCATTCATATATTTTACTAAAAATTCACTAATAGGTAAAATTGGATTTAAAATTTTGTAGGAGGATATAAATAATATTACATTTTTAGGAAACAAGGATGTGCGTGATAAATATTCCCTAGTAAATACCTAAGTATAAACAATCTTGGATAAAAATTGATATTTCAAGATTTTCCCTTACCTTAGGTCCGATATGATTTGTACGTATCCAAACCTCTTGTATAATGATTTAAATAATGTCATTGACTTATTAAAGAATAATATTCATTGTTATGATATCATATATGGTCATATTCTTATCTTCTTATAGGTAATATTTCATTGTTACTCGTTATTCGGGTGTTCATTGCTTTCTGTTCTTATGCGTGTTTTGTCGAATAAATTCTTTTTCTTATTTTTAGGTTATAGATATATCATTTAAATAGTGTTTTTAGTATAATATATATCATATTTTTTCATTCAATTCATTTATATAATCATTATTCAATGAAGATCATGTCGAACGTGTCGCATCACATTGTGGAGACGGTATGTCATACGTACGCACGAGCGATGATATAATTCCCATGATTGTGGTATTATATTGAAGTGTATGAATAATATTTCAGAATGAATATCACACTAAAATAATAATATATAGTTATTTATTTACACCATTATACCCATCCAAGTAGGGTGGTGGTGGAAAACAGATAACACCACGGTGTGGAGATGGTATTTCGTACGTACGCATGCGCGATGATTTCATTTGCTGTAGGATGGATAGAAGACGAAATAGGGTTGTTTAATATTTATAATAACATATCAGTATATGAGTGATACTGATTTTATTACTTTATAATGAAACAACTATATAAGAGGAAGTATAATAAAGAAGAAACTTGAAAGAATCGGTAGAAGAGATTACCTCTTCCTCGATGTGCCTCCTTTAAACATCCTCTTAAGAGACTAGAGTTGGTATTTTGTGATAACCCGAACATCTATAATTTTACTAGGGAAGTTGATAATAGTAATGGGCAGGGGTTGGACGAGCATGAAGGCTCAAATTTGTTAAAATATGAGAGGGAGGAGGTGCCCTTTTATAAGGGAGGAAAGGTGCACCTTTGGAAACATCAAAAATATTAATTTATAATAAATTCAAACCCCACATATAACATCCAAAATTACTCAAATCCGAATATTAGATGATATAGGGTTGTAATATAATCAACCAATATAATTTAGACATGTTTGGAATTTATTTTAAACATTATCAACTTGATTTATCCTTATTTAATCTATTTAATTGTATTTGTGGTGATAAGATTCTAAATTTTAAATTGTTATAAACAATTACTTATGTGTTGTTAATTGTCCATAATTGGATAAATTATGACATTTTAGACGATATAAATTTTAATTTATAATAATTTAAATATTTTTGTTATTTTTAAACAATTTTATATTATGAAATTTTAATAAAATAACAATAGTGTCAATTTTGACACTATTCATTTATTTGAATTTAAATAAAATCCTCACAGAAGATATGTTCGAACTAAAAGTTTTAATAGATTCATAACATGTCATATTTGTCTAGAAAATTATTGTATCACATTAAATAGTTCATATAATATTTATTTTAAAATTTTTAAAACCATTTCATTGATATTTTAATCAATAAAATAATTTCAACATCACTATTGTGTCACCATTAATGATAATTATTTAATCCATAAAAATTATAAATAAATTCACAAGATATATATACGTTTATTAGATTTCTTGTGACTATTAATGTTCGATGTTTCATGAAGTTTATCACTAAATTAAAATTAATATACTTATAAGATTTAAGAGAGTGACATGTTGTCACTTTCATTGGTTTTAAAAATAATTAAATTATTTTCTTAGTAAAAAGTCCATAAAAATAATTTATTCCAACCATTAGGTGATATGGGTCGACGTTTAGTCATCCAATAGAATTTTTTCAGGTGTTAGGGTAATTTTATAATCTTATTTTTACCCTTAATTACCCGATTTACCTTTAACGGGAGTAAATAAAAATTTTCGTAGTTACTATTCATATTATCAAAATAATAAAAGTAACCTATTAATATAATTTGCACCCAAGGAATTCAAATATTGAATCCATTATTCAAAATTCAAAACACAAAAGTTGCAGTAATTAATTTAAAATTAATCCCATTGTTAAGAAAACGGGTTTTAAAAGTTAAAACATTACCAAAGATTGAAATGTTCTTACCTATGAATTCAATGTAAAATTAATGTAAATGAAATAAATTCTATTAAATGGTAAAAATATATTCTATTTATACTTTAAAACTATTCAAATATTATAATTTAACAATATAAATTATTGCGATGAGAAAAGTTGTTTTTAATTAAAATATAGTATGTTTTTACTATTCATTAAAATATGAAAGTTATCAGAATAATATGAGAATATTATCCAAAGTAAATTTTTATATCCTGATTCCAAAGAAGAATTTTATTTTTTCAAATTGAACTTATAAACTGGTCAAAAACTAGATTTAAAGTGGGTGCGCTATCAAAAGGCGGCAAAACTGCATTTTTTAACAATACTTATTTTACCCAAAAAAATTATTTTATTCACATACCATGTTTTAGAAAATGTGTAAGATGAATAATAATGTTATAAAATTCAAATTTAGTTAATACTATTCATAACGTCTAATCCATAATAATATTATAACAACATATCGTTGTTTAGTGAAACCCGGTATTGCGTACTACACACGCTATCGAGGAAGGTTGAGATTGTGTGTAACGCAAGACAAGCCAGTGTTGTGTGTAGTGAAAGATTAATTTGGTGTTGTGTATAACATAAGACATAAAAAATATTTTTCATAAAATCTCAGCGTGTTACATTCTACCCCCCTTAAAAATAATTTCACCCTCGAAATTCGTCACATTGTAACAAACAGATGAGGATACCTCTCCCTCATCATATCCTCAAGTTCCCATGTAGCTTATTCTAATTGGTGGTTCCTACATAAATCATTAACCAATAGAGTGGTCTTATTTCGTAGAACATTTTTTCTATGATCCTGAAACTCTATCGGAAGTTCTTCATAAAAAAATCTCACTCCATAGGTACAACTTCTAAGCTTAGTACATGTGAAGGATCAGGTATGTACTTTCTCAGGAGAGAAACATGGAATACATCATGAACATGAGAGAGATTTGCTGGAAGTACCAATCAGTAAGCTACCTTCCCAAAAGGATCCATTATCTCAAAAGGACCTATATACCTAGGTCTTAGCTTTCCCTTCTATCCCAATCTCATTACTCTCTTCCAAGGAGATATTCGTAAGAACACCTTATCACCAACTTAAACTCTAGGTCTTTTTTTTGTTGTCGAAATAACTTTTTTGTCGACTCTGAGCTGCTCTTATGTGTTGTTGAATAGATCTTACCTTTTCTGCCATCTCATCAACAAGATCAGTTCCTAATAGCTTTCTTTCCCCAACTTCATCCCAGTAAGTAGGAGTTCTTGATTTCTTTCCATAGAGAGCTTTATAAGGAGCCATTTGAATACTGGAGTGAATTCTATAATTATAAGAAAATTCCACCAAAGGTAGGTGTTGATCCCAACCACGTTTGAAATACATAGAGCAAGCTCTCAACATGTATTCTAGAGTTCGAATTATCCTCTCAGACTGACCTTCTGTCTGAAGATGATAAGCAATGCTGAAACTCAACTCTCTATCTAGAGTATGCTGAAGACATCGCAAAATCTTCGAGGTAAACCTCGGATCCCGATCACATGTAATGGAACGTGTTACTCCATGCAATCTTACCACTTCCTTCATATATATCCTGGAAAGCTGATCAATAGAGAAATATTCTCCAATATAAATGAAGTGTGCCGACTTTGTAAGATGATCAACTATAACCCATATAGCATTATTGCCTTTGGATGTTTTAGGAAGTCCAGTGAAAAATTCCATATTGATGTTTTCCCATTTCTATTCTGGTATGGGTAATGGTTGTAACATCCCATTATACTTCTGTCTCTCAAAATTAACTTGTTGTAAAACCAAGAATAGAGAGATATATTCAGCAACATCTCTTTTCATGCCATCCCAATAGAAGTACTCCTCTGGGTCCCTATACATCATCATGATTCAAGGGTGAATAGAGAATGAATAACTATGAGCTTCATCCAATATTTCCTTCTTTAATTCTGGGATTGGAGGAACACAAAACTGATTCTTGAACCTTATTATTTCATCACACTAAATGTGAAATTCAAGAACATTTCCCACTTTCTTTTTTAACTCTACATCTTCTTTCTGTGCCTCTTTAATCTTCACATGTATAGATGGTTTAATATTCATTTGAGAAAGATAATATTTTTCCCTTTCCATTATAATTCCAATATCCATCCTTTGTAAATCCATAAATATTGGATCTTTTATTATCCTCATCTTGGATAAGGTAGCATGGTCTTGTCGACTTAATGCGTCTGCCACCTTGTCTGCTTTCCCATGGTGATAATGAATTGAGCAGTCGTAATCCTTAATCAGCTCCAACCATCTTCATTGATGCATATTCATCTCCTTTTGTGTGAAAATATACATTAAACATTTATGATCAGTATAAATATCACACCTTTCACCATAAATATAATGCCTCCAAATCTTTAAGGCAAAGATTACCACAGATAACTCCAAATCATGAGTTGGGTAATTTTGCTCATGGATTTTCAACAGTCGTGAGGCATAAGCTATCACCATATAATTTTTCATGAGAACACACCCCAGTCCCTTCTTGGATGCATCACTGTAGATCACAAACCATTCTCTACTACATGGTAGTGTGAGTACAGGTGCACTAGATAACCTTTTTTCAACTCCTTGAAATTCTCTTCACACTCCTTCTTCCACACGAACTTAACTCCTTTTCGAGTCAACCTGGTGAGTGGATTAGATAATTGTGAAAAATATTTCACAAAACGTTGATAACATCCATCCAAACAAAGAAAACTTTGGATCTCAGTTACTTTTGTTGGTCTCGACCATCTTTCAATAACCTCTATTTTTTCTGGATCCACAGATATCCTCTATTTTGAGATTATGAGGCCAAAACATGAAACTTTTTGAAGCCAAAATTCACACTTGGTAAATTTGGAATAAACTTCTCCTTTCTCAGGGACTTCAATACAATTCTTGAGTGATCTTCATGTTCTTCCTTTATCTTTGAATATACAAGAATATCATCTATAAAGACTACCACAGGTTGATCAAGATAGTCTCTAAAGAATCTATTCATTATATCCATGAAGATAGTAGGGGCATTAGTAAGACCAAATGGAATCACTATAAATTCATAGTGTATATACCTTGTAAGTAAAGCCGTCTTTGGTATATCCTATTTTTTGACCCCTAATTGATGATACCCTGATCGAAGAACAATCTTTGAAAAGTTTTGAGCTCTGTGTAGTTGGTCAAATAAGTCATCAATGCATGGGAGAGGATATGTTTTCTTGATAGTGATCTTGTAAAGTTCTCGATAATCAATGCAGAGTCTCACTGAACCATATTTCTTAATAAAAAATAGAACTGGTGCTCCCCAAGGTGATGCACTATGGCGTATGAATCCCTCATCAATATTCTCCTGGAGTTGCTTCTTCAATTCCTTCAACTCAATTGGGTCCATTCAATATGGTGTCTTTGAAATAGGTAAAGCACCCGATACGAGTTCTATTGAAAACTCAACTTCACGATTTGGTGGAAGACCTAGTAATTCCTCCAGAAAGACATCATCAAACTCCCATACAATGGGAATATTCTTAATCATGAGTTTCTCTCCAACCATTTGAGATAAATAACCTTCATTTATTAGAATCAATACCCATAATATGGTAGAAATTTCCACAGGAAGGTTATATTCATCATTGCATCGATAGATGATAATAGATTGATTCGGAATATGAAATGTGACTTCCCTTCTTTGTAAATTGATATGAGATCCATATAAGGAAAGCCAATCCAGGCCAAGAATCATATCAAATTCCACTATAGGAAGGATCACAATAATTTCAAGAATCACATTCCCAAAAACATCACCCGGAGAAGAATTATAAACTTTTTATGAAACCATTGTACCATTTTTAGTTGTCACAGCTAACTCAACAGCTAATTGTTGAGGTAGTACAGAAATTCCCTTGGAAAATTCTTCATAAATAAAAGAGTGGGTGGATCCAGAATCAAATAAAACATTTTCTACTTTAGAGTGGATGGTAAGTGTACCTTTCACCACTTTGTTGTCATACTCAACATCGCTGATAGAAATTTCATGTGACTTTCTTTTGTCTTTGGCCTTAAGAGTTTGTTGACGTCGATCATCATCAACAACCCTTGGATTAGAGAATTGATTATCCTAATTCCTCATTTCCTTGCACTTATAACATTATAGTGTAGGAGGTGCATTCTGTGTAGCCTTTTCTTTGTTTGCATCACTAGAAATCTTTTTCCCATCATTACAGCATTCAAATGCCCGGTGACCTTCTTTTCCACATTTGAAACATTTGCTTATCCCTTTAAGACAATTCCATCCATGTTTCTTTCCACACATAGAGCATAAGGAAAAAATCATCTTCTTTTCACTGTGGTCTTTAGATTCCCCTGGAATTCCATTTTCTGCTTCTTATCAAACCCATATGACTGATGGGTTACTCCAATCTCCATCTCAACCTTGAGAGCACATCGAAAAATTTCCTCGTAACTATTGAAGTCCCTTATGGTTAACGCCCTTTGAAGATTTGGTTTTAAGCCACTAAATAATCGATCAATCTCACTCTTAGGTTGGATAATAATTCTGTAATCATACCTTGAATGTCTTGTAAAATTTGATTCGTAGGTACCAACAGATTCATCATCCTTTTTCTTTAGTTAAAAAAAATCCTTCTCTATCTTTTTTCGATGAATACGAGGGAAGTAATTATTGAAAAATATGTTCTTGAACTCATCCCATTCCATGGACTCAATTTCACCTCTTTGCCTTATATTCTGGATAAGATTCCACCATTGATCAGCATATCCATCCAAACGATATATTGCTAGGATAACTTTATCATGTTCAAAACTTTGAAGAACTAAAAATATCTTTTCAATGGTACGGATCCATTGTTCAGCCACTAATGGATCTGTAGACCCGCTGAATGAGGGTTGACGTTGCCTCATAAACGATTGAGTAGAATGTTGCTCCTTCCTTTGCTCGTTTGGAAGTCCTGCAAAATTCATAGCTTAAGAAAGTTGTGTGAGCATGGATACATGATTTTGCATTCCATTTCCCATAACATTTGGTTGCTCAGGGGGACAATCATTGCATTTCCCGTCACATTCATTATTAACACGTTTCCTTCAGGTTCCAGCCATTGACTAAAACCAATAAGTATAGTGTGAGAAACACTAATCATAATAGGAAAACCACATAATCAATAATAAAATTTTACACTTATGGTCTTATCATAGGTTATTCATGGCCATTTCTAAAACACTAATATTGTGTTCTATGCTTAGACATATCCTTAGGGTTCTTTCTAAGGCTTTCACATCCTAGTTTCCAAAGTATGACTATACCTTTCCTCTGATACCAACTACAATGACCCATACTTTACATACATTTTTATTACTTCAGAATTGAAGCATAATTATTAAAAAATATAAAAAAAACCATGGTTGGACCATATAAGTATAATGTATTTAGAAACTGGGAAATATAAACAACTAGTTCACAAAGCATCTATATCGTGTCCCGTTTATTCCATCATATCTAGATTCCCTCTTGGCATATCCTACTTAACACCCTTCTTCCTGACCTGGGGAAAAAACATACAAACGGGTGATCTCAAATGCTCAGTAAGGGTAAACAAAGGAAATATCATATTCATAAGAACATAACATTTCTAAAATCATAACTTGCAAAAGAGATCATAATATCAAAACATAGGATAAATCATAGTAATGAAATGTAATCCCAATAATCATAACATAAAATCTGAAACTTTTTGGAATACACACATAATCATAGAAAATCATTTCTTATTAGTCAAGACTCATTGCCAAGACTATCATAGTGGACAATGTCTATTTCAGAACCGAGTTCACTCCTCGTTCCAGTCCTGTATCACTAAACTAGATTAACTTGTCATTCGAGCCATGTCTATCTCATGAGATATAAATCTTTACCTAATTCATCGGAGGGAGATATAGGTCCCACCCATATTATAAATAAACTATTCTTATCTCTGCCACAAAATCATAAATCGTATATCATAGCACGACCCATGTACCAAAAATGGGATTCTTAAACATCATGCCATCATGAAATAAACCATATAATATAAAAGGACATAATTCTGTCATAACATAATAAAATAAATGTAAAAATAGGGATATAAATAGAACCCTATATTATCTTCGATGGAAAATAATTTTTATAAAACACTTAAACTCCAATATTGAGGAAAATATCCTTTCTACTTCAAAAACATTTTTACTTTCATAATATGTCATACAATTTTAAACTAAAAGAAGTTAATTATAAATAAAACCTGAAAACTTGTAAATAAAGATTCATGTAAATAATGTTCTATGAAATCATAATAATCCATTCATGCCGTATAAGTTAAAAAACATTCTTCTCGTACTTTGGCAGGAAAATTCAAAGAGTATCTCGTACTGAAAAAGAAAAAAGATTCCTTTCATATATTTTACTAGAAATTCGTCAATAGGTAAAATTGTATTTAAAAAATTTTAGGGGGATATAAATAATATTACATATTGAGGAAACAAGCATGTGGATGATAAATATTCCCCAGTAAATACCGAAGTATAAACAATCTCGGATAAAAATTGATATTTCGATATTTTCCCTTACCTTAGGTCGTATGTGATTCGTACGTATCCAAACCACCTGTATGATGATTTAAATAATTTCATTGACTTATTAAAGAATCATATTCATAGTTATTATATCATATATGTTCAAATTATTATCTTCATTATTGGTAATATTTCCTTGTTACTCGTTATTCGGGTGTTCACTACTTTCTGTTCTTATGCGTGTTTTGCCGAATAAATTCTTATTCTTATTTTTAGGTTATAGCTATATCATTTAAAAATGTTTTTAGTATAATATATATCATATTTATTCATTTAATTCATTTATATAATCATTATTCAATGACGATCATTTTGAACAAGTCGCATCACATCGTGGAGACGGTAGGCCGTACGTACGCACGAGCGATGATATCATTCCCATGATCATGGAATTGTGTTGAATTATATGTATAATATTTCAGAATAAATAAAACTATACAATATTCATATATAGTTATTTATTTACACCATTATACCCATCCAAGATTGGTGGTGGTGGAAAATAGATTACACCACGGCGTGGAAACGGTATTATGTACGTACCCACGCGTGGTGATTTCATTTTTCGTAGGATGGATAGAAGATGAATTAGGGTTTTATAATTTTTATAATAACATATAAATATAAGAGTGATACTTTTGTTATTTCTTTATAATGAATCAACTAAATTATAGTAAGTAAATGAAGGAAGAAACATGAAAGAATCGGTAGAAGAGATTACCTCTTCCTCGGCGTGCCTCCTTTAAACATCCTCTGAAGGGACTAGAGTTGTTCTTTTGAGAAGACCCAAACCACTAGAATATTACTAGGGATGTTTAGAAGAGTAATTGGTTGGGTTTTTCCGATCTTGAAGGCTGAAAGTTGTGTAAAGAGGATAGGGAGGGGTGCCCTTTTATAAGGGAATAGAGGGGCACCTTTGGAAACCTCAAGAATATTAATTTATAATAAATTAAAACCCCACATAAATTTTTTCCAAATGACTCCAATCAGAATATTAGACGTGATTGGGTTGTAATATAGCCAACCAATAAAATTTAGACATGTTGGGAATTTATTTTAAACATTATGAACTTGATTTATCCTTATTTAATATATTTAATTTTATTAGTGGTAATAAGATTCTAAATTTTAAATTGTTATAAATAATTACTTATGTTTTGTGAATTGTCTATAATTGAATATTTATGACATTTTAGACCATATAAATTTTAATTAATAATTTTTTAAATATTTTTGAGATTTTTAAACAATTTTATATTATGATATTTTTCTGAAATAAAAATATTGTCAATTTTGACAATATTCATTTATTTGAATCTAAATAAAATACTCATAGAATATATGTTCGAACTAATATCTTTAATATATTCATAACATGTCATATTTATCTAGAAAATTGGTGGAAAAAATTAACTACTTCATATAATATTTATTTTAATATTTTTTAAACTATTTATTTGATATTTCAACCAATAAAATAATTTCAACATCACTATTGTGTCACCATTAATGATAATTATTTAATACCTAAAAATTATAAATAAATTTACATGATGTATATAATTTTATTAGATTTCTGGAGACCATTCATGTTCTATGTTTCATGAAGTTTATCACTAAATTAAAAGTAATATACTTATAAGATTTAAGAGAGTGACATGTTGTCACTATCATTGGTTTAAATAATAATAAAATTATTTTCATAGTCAAAATTCTATAAAATTAATATATTAAGACCCTTAGGTGATATGGGTATACGTTTAGTCATCTAACAGAATTTTGGAAGATTTTAGGGTTATTTCATAATCTTATTTTTACCCTTAATTACCTGATTTACCATTAACTGCAGTAAATAAACATTATCGTAGTTACTATTCATAATATTAAATAAATAAAAGTAACCTATTAACATAATTTTGTCCCACTGAATTCAAATATGGAATCCATTTTTCAAAATTCAAAACACATAAGATTTAGTAATTAATTTAAAATTAATCCTGTTGTTAAGAAAACAAGATTTAAAAGTTAAAAAATTGCCAAAGATTGAAATGTTTTTACCTATGAATTCAATGTAAAATTAATTGTAATGAAATAAATTATATTAAATGGTAAAAATATATTATTTTTATACTTTAAAACCATTCTATATTATAATTTAACCATATAAATTATTGTGATGAAAAAATTTGTTTTTAATTAAAATATTGTGTGGTTTTACTATTCATTAAAATATGAAAGTTATCAAAATAATAAGAAAATTTTATCCAAAGTAAATTTTTATATCCTTATTCCAAAAAAAGATTTTTATTTTGTCAAATTGAACTTATAAACCTGTAAAAAACTAGATTTAATGTGGGTACTCCATCAAAAGATGCAAAACTACATTTTTTGAAAAATACATATTTTACCCGAAAATCTATTTTGATTACATACCATGTTTTAGAAAATGTGTATAATGAATAATAATGTCATAAAATTAAAAATTTAGTTAATACTATTCATAACGGCTAGTATATAATAATATTATAACAATATATTGTTGTTTAGTGAAACCCGGTATTGCGTACTACTCAGGCTATCGAGGAAGGTCGCGATTGCGTGTAACGCAAGCCAAGCCAGTGTTGTGTGTACTGAAAGATTCTTTTGGTTTTGTGTATAACATAAGACATAAAAATATATATATTTCTCATAAAATCTCCGGGTGTTACAAATTTTTTCAGGAACCACCTCTTAGGAGAAAATTATTTGATGAGAAGTCTAGTAGTGTTCCTAGTACTCATGGTGTTCATACGAGGGAGGGTGGTACGAGTGCTAAGAGATCTGGTCGGCCTACCTGATTACACCATACCCCTCCCACTAACATACCATATATCCCACATTCTGATCCTAGTGTGTCGTTAGGGGCACACAGGATATTTAGGCATCCCATGTTTTCACCACCCTTTATATCTGAGTATCCTCACTCGTATTTACCATATCTGATGATCATTCTCCCTCCCCATCTAGAATTCATCTAGAAATATGTTTCATATTCTTTTAATTTTACTTTCTTCTCTCTAAGAATCTATATTCTATCTTCATTGACTCTTACTCAACCAGAGTCTATCACAGTGGAGCATACTTTGGGAGCCACTCCACCTGTATAGGGTGTTCCTTCAGTTAATACAGATCTAGTAGCACCCATTGATCAGCCTTTCGCAGGTATATTTTTAGAACCCTAGAAAATTTTTATACCATTATTTCTTTTCATTATAACATGTATTGATAAAATATATGTTTTTCATTCATAACAGATACAAATTTTGATTGATGGTTGGGGAGGGGGCATAAACACATGCATGCGGTGTGGAACCACCACAGGCTGTTGATGGTGGACTACAACGAAGACAATAAAATGATTGAAAAAATAGGGCAGCAATGTCAGAGTTTTTTGGTGATTATTTCCAAATACTCTGATATCATTCATTTCAGCCATCTCTCATGGAGAAAATTTCCAAATTATATCAAGGATAATCCTTGGGCAATGATATGGGTAAAAAAATTTGTTTTATTTAATTTAAAATATTTTCTTTTATATGAATTAATATTTTTGTGTCAACTACTGTTTAATTTCCCCAATGGTGAGGGTGTACAACCAGCACGTCTAAAGAATTTAGGTGAGCTTCGAAGATCCTATAAGAACTATTTATATATTGGATAGTGTGCTAGAGTTAGAAAAATGTTAGTGGTGGTCCCTGTCATGGATTATTTTTTGATAGAACAATATCGGTAGATGATTTCTCATTGGATGACTATCCAGTTTAAGGGATTAATCGCATTTTTTTTTATTTAAATGAAAATTTTCAGGTTTTGAATTATTTTTATATTTTTTATTACGTAATTTTATTTAGGAATCATCCAGATGAAATAAAAAACATTGATGATAAAAAAAATATCCACACATTGGGACATACTATGATGCTCAACATATCATGAGAGGAAGTAGGTATGACAGTTATTTATAATTTTCATTACAACTTGAACTTTATATTATTTCCTCCATAATTTATTTAATTACTAATGTAGTTATATAATTTTTGTTATGAAATTAATTATTGGTAAGTTATTTTTAATTTTGGTATCATACATTCAATGTCATTTTAGAGGAAAACATTGAATATTGAAGGACGTATGCCTCAGGAAAACTATTTTTCTCGAGTCAAAGGAATAAAGATGAAAGTGTGGTTAATGAACCTACTCAGCAGCAGATTGTAAGTTTTAATTTGTTGATTTCAAATTTTATAATATATTTTGTAGCTTAATAATATATATATATATATATATATATACGTAACATGATACTTTTGATGACCTTAATTCCCAGGAACCTGACAATTTTGGGCCAAATGATCACTTACATCAGGTATTGGGAGATGAGAACCCTAGCAGATTACACTTCCAACCTGGGAAGATTATAGTCCTGAAAAGGTATTGGCCCTCATTAGGTTTGATTTGTAGTTCCAATGAGTTCTAACAGGTTATGGAACAGGCTGAAAAAGGGTCTATATAAGTGGCATAATAGTTATCTAGAGAAAAAAAACTACATTTATAAAACTGATAGAAGTTTTACATCCATCACTTCCACCAGAGGACAGAATAGGTTGTGATGAATATATGTCGGCGATGCATTAAATATATGGTTCACCAATAGTATGTTCTAGTTATGGTCAAGATGATGGAGAGGAGGAGGCAGAGAGGCTAAGGAGGAGGTCGAGGCGGAGCAGGAGGCCAAAGAGGAGGTCGAGGCAGAGGAGGAGGCTGAGGAGGAGGCTAAGGTAGAGTAAGATAGAGAGGAGGAGGGTGTTGGTTAGGGTAGGGAATATGATGGGGAGGAAAATGAGGATGGTGGTGAGGCTGATGATGATGCTAATTATAGTGATGGTGATGATAGACACATTGATCTCTTACATTGTTTACTGATATTACTCACATTTGATGTTTAATGATTTATTGCGCCTGAAAATCTGTGTAATTAGGTAGATTAAATTTTTTTTTATTTAACTATAAATAATAAAACATCACTTGATGATTTTTTGTGACTGATTCACCCCTCCCTAGACACCCCCACCCCCTGGGACACCCCCACCCCCTTGGACAGCCACCACACCCCCAGGATATCCCCCCACCCCTAGACACCCCCACCCCTAGACACCCTTACCCCCATGGATAGACCCCCAACCCATAGACATCCCCCAATCCATAGACACCACCCCACCCACTCGGCACCACCCCACCCCATCAACACCTCCACCCCTAGACACCCCTACCCTTTGTACAACCTGTTGGACAACACCCACCCCCTGGACACCAACCCACCCCCTACACACCCCCACACCCCCTAGACACCCCCACCCCCTGAAAACCCCCACCCATATGGACAGATCCCACCCACACCCCATGTACACCACAATTACCCCTGGACACTCCCACCCCCTGGACACCCCCACTCGATTGGACATCCCCCAAACCCCCTAGACAGCCCCTACCCCCTAGACAGCCCATCCACATCACCCCTTGGACTCCCCCCCCCCACCAAGGGCAGCCCCCCAACCCCTAGACACCCCCACCCCCACCCCCGTGGACACCCCACCGACATGGACAACTACCCACCCCTTGGACATCCCCCCCCCCCAAGACACCCCCACACATGGACACACCCTACCCCCTGGGCATCCCCCCAACCCCCAGGACAACACCCCCACCCCACCCACCGATACAGGCACCCACTCCACCCCCAAGATACCCCCACCCCCCTAGACACCCCCAGCCCCCTAGACACCCCCACCCTTATAGACTCCCCACCCCCTGGACACCCCACACCCATGGATAACCCCCCCACCACTCCCCACACCCTAGATAGACCACCCCCAACCCTATGGACACCAACATCCCCCCTAACACCCACCCCCATCCCTGGAAACCCCCTACCCCCGTTGAAATCACCCCCCCCCCCCACCCCCACCCCTAGACACCCTCACCCCCTGGACAACCCCACCCCCATTGTAACTCGCCGACCCCAGTTACCTAGAGGTCGGTGCATTATTTTAATACATTGTCTTGATTACAAGGAATCATGTTTCGAAGGACCGATAAATTTAGTAGTCTTGGTAACAAGATACATACATAAGTTCAACATTATAATTTTAAAAGAAAAATAACCCAAATTTATTCCATTAGAAACATTTAAGACTCTTAGATTATTCCTACAAGTCACTCATAAATAACTCCTTAATATCATGGGAAAATGAAATATAAGAAAGGGGTGAGCTCAAATACTCAGTAAGGGTAAGCAATACAGTGGAAGATAACATAAATATTAATCATGGTGAATAATTGAAAACTCGTGCCTTAATGAATAATAAACATGATCACTTTATGGCAGGAATACGAGATGTGTAAATAATGAAATAATAAAACATAGTCAGGGGTATTATACTATTACAATAACCATTTGAAATATCAATATTTAATATCATAATGATGGAATACATAATTCCAAACTTCATATCCACATATTCAAGTCCTTCTTCAAAGACCAAAAATAAGATTTTTTCAATTCCTTGTTCGAAGACACTGGTTTGTCTCATGTGACCGACCGATTCATCGAGGAGCTATTGTGAGCTCCAACATTCACTTACTATGTCCAATTTATTCCTCATTTGAAATGTTTGAAACATAATTTGAACATTTTTATTAAAACTAGCATAGAAATGTCAATATTTTAACCACAAACCATGAATGTTATAAAAATAGCACATCGACAGTCAAACATAACTTATCCAATACAATATAAATGATTTAATTATAATAGATCATCTTCAATAGATAATATAACTCATTCAATACAATATATATGATTTAATTATAATTGATCATCTTCAATAGATAATAATGAAGGATGTTGACATAGATGAAAATAAGCATCAAAACTATTTGAGAGAAATATCCTCATTTTTCTTGAAAACATTTAAAAGCCTCACTGTTTATCAAGAAGCCATTTAAAATAGGTTTTTTAATCAAAGTTTCCCATACCACTTTGAAACTTTTAAAATTAATTTTAATTTTAAAACTTTAATTTCAAAATAAATAAATCCTTAAACCCATTTTAAAAATATGGATATTAATGAGAATGATTTAAAATAATACATATTTCAAATATTTAAAATGATATTTTAGTTTATGTTCATAACCAAAAGAGAGACACTTGAGTAAAAATTATTTAGGTAAAAAAAACATTATAATATCTTGAGAATAAAAGGATTCATGATATACTATGTCAAAGTACATTATATAAACCATATAAAAGTGAATTTTAATATAACCGCAAAGAAGTCTCAATGGAATGTAAATTGAGATAAAATATATTATAAAGACTGTATCCATAGGTCAAGGATAAATGAACGACATAATAATGTGTGAAAAATATAAAGACACTCAATATGATTGAATATTTATTGTTTATCAATCAGAGTATATTCACACATATTCTCGTAAAAACAACACCAATGAATTGGATATTTAACTAAATAAATGAAGATTGACTTAATATTACTCTTATCATATTCATATCAATGACTTAAGAAATAATCAATGGAGTGATTATGTGTATAAAAATTATATCTACACAAAGGGTAGTGTAAATTACTACATAAATAATAAATAGTGATTCCACACATAATCATGGAGTAAAATAATAAATGAAGTATGTATAAAGCACAATGAGTGGAAATTGAAATTTGAAATTCCATTTCTGATTAGGTAACACACAAAACATACACACCATGGAAGAAGGATTATTAAATGAGGTTGTAAATACCCATAGATTAAATTATATTAAACAAGGAATACAATCATGGCCATTACATACACCACACAAAAGGAAATAGTGGCAATACATCATGATTCTCACAGGAATAAGTAGTGAGATGAAATCCCCTTACCACGTTGTAATCAATCGAGTCATATGACCAGAATTTAATAACCACAAATCGATTCATATAATACCATGAATATAAAAATAATCATGACAATATATATCAAATGTCAGTACACAATACACCACATGCAATAAATAAGTAGCGAACAATGGAAATATCACGAAATTAAGAGTGAGATAAAAAACCCATTACATTGTAATTTTCCCTAGTTGAGGGTTGGTTAACCTCTTGTATAATGGTGAAATCATTATTATTAAATTATAAAATAACCATATACGTTAATATAATATCATATGTGATCTTCTAATATTTCTTTGTTAATGATATTTCAGTAGTATCATCATTATGGGTGTTAACTGATTTGTTTTCCTTTATATGCATTGTTATGTAAGTATTATTTTGTATTGATAGGATGTATCTTATTCATATTAATAATGATATTAATTATTTAAACATTATTTTTAATCACCAAATGAAAATTAGTCCTGAATGGATACGATGGGTAATGAATCTCATCGTGTTTGTGGACACGGTAATCTGTACGTACATACAAGTGACAATATCATTATTTTGATATTAAAATCATATATAATTGAATGGTATATCATATAAACAGAATAATTATCATGTTATATTTTTTATTTACATAATTTATACTAATTATTATACCCATCCAAATGATTAATCATTTGAATAACATACCACACCACGACGTGGAGACGGTAATCTGTACCTACGCACGTATGGTGACTTTGTCATTTATAGGATGGATAGATTAATGAATATGGTGGTACCATTTTTATAATAACATAAAATTATATAGAATAAACTGGATTTATTATTTTATTATGGAAACAATAACGAAATAAGAAGTGAGAAGAAAAGAACATGAAAGAGGTGATGAAATATTTACCTCTTCTTCGGGTTCTTCCTTTTGATTTATCAAAATGGATCATTAGGTTGGATTTATGACTAAAATAAGGCCTCTAGGATAAAGGGAGGATAGTTGATAGGGTATTGTGGAAGAGTTTTTCTGATCCAAATGGCTTTGATAGTGTGAATTAGGGCGAAGTAAAAGATCCCTTTTATAAGAGGGGTGCGGGGAAACTTAGGAAAAGATTGAAATACTATTTTATAGGAAAATAATGTTCAGTTTTTAGTGGCTCAAAAATGAATTATTTAAAGTAGAAGTTTGGTATGGGTCTAAACCCACTAATCCAATAGGTTTTAGACAGGTTTGGGTCACTATATTACCCGTTTCTTCTTGATTTAACTCTTAGTTAATTAGTTTGACATTTACCATGTCTCTTTGATTTTTTATATTTTATGATTAATCAACATACTATAAACATTCAAGAGAACCTCAAGTGGTTAATTAATGAAATATATAATATTATTTAAGATATGTGGACAAACCATAATTTTTTAGGAATTTAATATCAATTAATAATATAATTTTTGTTTTAAAGACTCTTTTATGCCAATTTTGACACTATTTGCTATTTTGTTTTTGTTAAATTCCTAACACCATTATTACTTAGAAAAAAATTTATTTAATCAATAAAAAAATAAAAAAATTAACCTATAAAATTCTTGGATGTAATAAAAACTTTAAAATTATATTTATTTTAAAATCTATAATACCATTTATTTGATTCTTTCATTAATAAGGAAAATATTGTATCATTATTATGTCATAAATAAATTAAATTATTCAATGTCTAAAAATTATAAATAAAATACCATTATATATGAAATATTTTTATATTTCTAATGAATATTTATAGTCTATGATATAAAATATATAACCCTATGTAACAATTGTTTCACTAAAAGATATATGTGTTTGTCATTTTTGTATTTACATTAACTTAATTAATATAAAGTGTCATTATCACTTAAAAGTGGCTCCTTGGGGTCCCAAAATAGACCCAAGTATACCCATGATTGGAAATGTATCATCCAATAGGGTTAAGAAATGTGTTATAATAATTTAATATTATTATAATATTATTTGTTTACCCTTATTTACCGAATTTACCCTTTAACCATTGTAAATAAAATATTTTCCAAAGTAATTATTGAAAATATCTAAAAAAATACCTATTTATACAATTTGGACCTCCTGATTCAAAATATGGAATCCATTTTTTCAAATTCAAAACATATAAGTGACATAAATTAATTTAAAATTAATTCTCATTGTCAAAACAAAAAGTGTGTTTTTATGAAATAATAACTATCAAAAGATTGACACTTGTTTATGTCCACTTTAATCACGAGATTACATCCAATGACTTAAATTATATTAAATGATAAAAATAAAATCTATTAATACTTAAAAACCATTCAAATTTATAATTTAACACAATAAATTATTTCGATTAAAAAATTTGTTTTTAATTAAAAGTTCATATTTTCACTATTCATCAAAAATTGAATGTTTTTGGAAAAATACCAAAAATTCACCTTAAGATATTTTAAATATTCCAAATCCAAAAATGAATTTAATTTTGAATTATAAAATTTATAAAATTTCAAAAAGTGGTTAGTACTATTCATAATGGATAGTTTGATTAGACGTGGTGTGTTTGAATCTCGAAGTTGCATACAATGCAAGAAATTACATTATTCGAAGAGAAATGTACCATGGAAGCTTGGGGTGTTACATTATTCCCCGCTTTTGGAAATTTCATCATCATAATTTTTAAAATTGGTCTTGGGAACATAATTGAAAGTCCCACATCAGAAAAAGAGTCAATAAAACTATCACTTTAAAAAAAGAAAGGGAAGTACAAAGGTCACCCAAGATAACCCATACTATGATTAAAAGTAGGAAAAAATGGATATAGAAGATAAACTAGGTGTCATGTTCTGATGGAGAGGGATAGAAAACATGATCAAGAGAAAGTTAACAACAAGAAAACCACAAACATGTGATGGGACAAACAGTCATTATTTTCCCAATAGGAAAGGTAAATAGACAATGTTTTTTTAAGTTTCATTTCATAAAGATGAGAAATTTATTTATGAGATTGACTAGAACATAAAGAGTTATACATAATTTTTATGTAGAGTTTCATTATTTAATAAATTTCTACCACTAAATCATTTTTTCAAACAATGAGTATTCAAGATGTCTTGGTCATAGCGGAAGAGCTAGAATCAACTTCTATAGAATCACATGATCCACAAAGGATAAACTATGTATTTACCTTGTCTTTAGAGATTAATCAAAACAAAAATCATTAGTACAAGATCAAATGATTCCCCAAAAGGATAATACTTTTGGAAAAGAAACTCTAATCTTAATTTCTAAAATTAACCCAATAATACCACAAAGTTAAATAAATACCATTCAATAAACAATTGTCCTTAAAATCCATCAATATAATACAAACTAATATTGAAACCCAAAACATAGAAGAATTTGGTTAGGTGGTCTTCCACGTTAAATTGTATCGACTACACTTAATGTCATATACATAAAAGTAATTAAACTAATCATGTATTCTCTGTTATAGGTTAATAATTTCCATAAATAACCCAAATCACTATAAATCCACAATAAAAACATAGATAAAAATCCACCATTACTCCCATAATGAAATCCCATAGTATTCTATTTTCCTTAGACATATAGTGTTCCCAACAGAGTGAACGTCTTCCAAAATAACATTTATCACTTAATCACTCAATCATTTTGCTATAATAAGGGTATTAATTTGATAAGACATAATATCCCAAATTATCTTATTATTGATCAATAAAATCATTTAACTAAAAATAATTAGTTACACTAACTATGGACTTCACGTAGTCCAGTGGTAGGAGATAAATATCATTCTCACTCTGGTTGTGGGTTCGATTTCCACGGCATTTTCCGACACGACGGGTTGTCACATGGTCTTTGTGTGGTTATTTTTCAAAAACTATATCTTATAACATTACCAAAATGAGATAAATTTCTCAAAATAACCATAACATAATTTAACCACTAATGTTATCTCATACCTTGATTTTTCATCCAAAATAATAATAACTTGTAATTGCATCAAACTCAATGATAATATAAATGCAAATGGTTATTTATAACTATATCCACATGAGAAAATAAAATTCTTCCTCAAATAACATTTTCATATTACAAACCGCAGGGTTACAAATACAAGAGAAAATTATTCCAAAGTAATCCCATTAACAAAGAGCACTAATACTTTTAAACATTTCTCCAAACATTTATTTCCATATAACTTCATCATTAACCAACAAAATATCCTATAGAATAGGGCATCCACTCATGTAAATTCCAGGTCCCCAACATTTACAGCAAATGACAGAAAATGGATTCTTGGGACCATTTTTATTTATTCCATAGTACTATTCATTTTACCTCGGAAATTCTTTATTTTATGTCCTTCTTTCCCACACATAAATAATTTATTCATTCCATTGAGACACTTTCATGGGTGTCTCCATCAAAATTTACTTCATAATAGAAATTGAGGATTCTTTTCTCCATGGTCTCCACTTCTGGAACTCTTATCATTCATCACCTTTCTCTTCATTGTTGAGTCCAGGAGTTGGTTAATATATATGTTGTTGATCGTATTTTTTGAAAATTGGTTTGGCATTAACACAATATATTTTATTCCTATCAACATTCCATTTTGTCGCTCAATTCCATCACTGTTCCCACCTTTTACATCATACTCAAAGTTACTATGACTTCTTTGGAATCTAGCCATTGACTAAAACCAAAAATCATTGCGTGAGTAAGAATATTCATAAAAACATATAGAGAATATCATGACCCCATGTTTTCAATTTGAAACACCTTAGGATTAACCAAGTTCATTTATTCCCATCTTATATTAAAATCCTTCAAATAGGTTTTTAATGAAAATGTAGATTACCCTAATCATATCCCTCGAGAGTGTCGTAACCAAGAGTACAGCAAAGCCCAATGTCGTGCACTAGTTCCCGTTCTATTCTAGCTCAAAGCGGTGTTTTTGGGTTTTCCCCTAGGTACATCTGTTCCAGAGCGGCCTATACCTGCTCGTATCCAGACAGTGATGTATTAGATGGAAATTACACAAATTCTCTACATTACCAAATTTCTAGGAAGGTCTTCTATACTAATCCTCAAATTCTATCTTTGGGTAATGTGCTGTAATCAGAGTTTATCTAAATCTAGTTTCCAAGGTTCGTACTAAACTTCACCTGATACCGACTGTAAGGCCCCAACCCCAGTTACCCAGAGGTCGGTGCATTATTTTAATAAATTGGAATGATTACAAGGAATCATGTCTTGAATGACCAATCAGTTTAGTAGTCTTGGAAACCAGATACATACATAAGTTCAACATTACAATTTGAATAGAAAAAACACACTAATTTACTCCATTAAAAACATCCAAGCCACCTAGATTATGCCTGCAAGTCACTCATAACTAACTCCTTCATATCCTGGGAAAATGAAACATAATAATGGGGTGAGCTAAAATTCTCAGTAAGGGTATGAAATACTGTATAAGATAATATAAATATTAAGAATGGTGAATAATTGAAAACACATGCCTTAATGAATAATAAACATGAGCACCTTATGGAAGGAATATGAGCTGAGTAAATAATTCCATAATAAAACAAAGTCATGGGTATTATACTTGTCGAATAACCACATGAAATATCAATATCTAATCTCATAATGATGGAATTCATAATGCCAAACTTAATATCCACATAGTCAAGGCCTTGTGCTAAGACCACAAATAAGATTTTGTCAAGGTCTTATTCCAAGACACTATTTTGTCTCATGAGACCTGCCGATGCTTCGAGGAGCTATATCTGGCACCACTTGTCACATACTTTTTCCAATTTATTCCTCATATGAAAAGTTTGAAGCATAATCTGAACATTCGTATTAAAACTAGCATACAAAATATCAATATTTTAACCACAACCCATGAATGGTATAAAAATAGCACATCCATAGTCAAATATAACACATTAAATACAACATGGAAGATTTTATTATAATATATCATCTTTAATAGAGAATAATGAATGATATTGACATAGGTGAAAATAATCATCAAAACTATTTTAGAGAAATATCCTCCTTTTTCTTGAAAACATTTAAAAGCATCACTGTTTATCAAGAAGCCATTTAAAATAGGTATTTGTATCAAAGTTTCCCATACCACTTTGAAACTTTTAAAATTAATTTTTATTTTCAATCTTTAATGTCCATATAAATAAATCCATAAAACCATTTTTTAAATATAGACATTAACAAGAATGATTTAAAATAATAAATCTTTAAAACATTTAAAATTATATTTTAGTTAGAGTTCCTAAAAAAAGAGAGATAGTATATTAGAAAATAATTGAGGTAATCAAAACATTATAGTATCATGAGAATAAATGGATTCATGGTATACTATGTCAATTTACATTATATACACTATATAAAAGTGAATTGGTGTATAACAACAAAGAAGTATCACTAGAATGTAAATTGAGATGAAATCTCTTATAAAGATTGTATCCTTAGGTTAAGGATAAATCAACGACATAATTATGTGTGAAAAATATAAATACACACAATATGATTGAATATTAAGTGTAAATCATTCAGAGGAAGTTCACATATATTCTTGTAAAAACAACACTAATGAATTGGATGTTTAACTCAATAAATGAAGATTGAGTTAAAATTACTCTTTTCAAGTTTATATAAATGACATGATAAATAATAAATGGAGTGATTTTGTGTATAAAAATTATATCCACACAAAGGGGAGTGTAAATTACTACATAAATAATAAATAGTTATTTCACACATAATCTTGGAGTAAAATAATCAATGATGTATGCGTAAAGCACAATGAGTGGAAATTGAAATTTGAAATTGCCTTTCTAATTTGGTAACTAAAGAAACATACACCCCATTGAAGAATGATAATTCAATGAGGTTTTAAATACCCATATATTAAATTATATTACACAAGGAATACAATCATGGCTAGTACATACACCACACAAAAGGAAATAGTGGCAATACATCATGAATCTCACGGGAATAAGAAGTGAGTTGAAATCCCCATACCACATTGTAATCAATCGATTCATATGACCAAAAGTTCATAACCACCAAATTATTCATTTAATACCATGAATATAAAGTTAATCAGGAAAATTTATATCAAATGGCAGAACACAATACACCAGATGCAATAAATAAGTAGCGAACAATGGAAATCTCACGAAATTAAGAGTGAGATAAGAAACCCCTTACTTTGTACCATTCCTTTTTTGAGGGTAGGTTAAAATCATGTATACTGTTGAAATAATTATTATTAAATTGTAAAATAACCAAATAAATTTCTATTTTATCATATATGATCTTCTAATATTGCATTGTTAATGATATTTCTGTAGTATCATCGTTTTAGGCGTTAACTGTTTTGTTTTTATTTATATTCAATGTTACGTAAGTATTTTTTTTATGGATAGGATGTATCTTATTCATATTAAAAATGATATTAAGTCTTTAATTATTATTTTTTTATCATCAAATGATAATTAGTCTTGAATGGATACGTTGGTGAATGAATCTCATCGCATTCGTGGAGACGGTAATTCGTACGTACGCACGAGTGACAATATCATTCTTTTGATATTAAAATAATATATAATTGGATGGTATATCATATAAACAAAATAATTATAATGTAATATTTATTATTTACTTCATTTATACTCTTTATTATAACCATCCAAATGATTAAGCATTTGAATAACAAACCACACAGCGACGTAGAGACGACAATCCGTATGTAGGAACCTATGGTGACATTGTCATTTATAGGATGGATAGAATAATGAATATGGTTGTACCATTTTGATAATAACATCATAGAATATAGAAGATACTGGATTTAATATTTTAAAATGGAAACAATAAAGAAAGAGGAAGTGGAAGAAAAAAATAACTTAAAAGAGGTGATGAAATATTTACCTATTCTTCGAGTTCTTCCTTTTGATTTGATCAAAAGGGATCCTTAGGTTGGATTTATAACTAAAATAATGACTCTAGGATTGATTTAGGATAGGTGAGAGGGTATTTGGGTAGGTCTAGGCTGAGTCAAATGGCATTTAAGTTGTGAATTAGAGAGAAGGGGAAGTTCCCTTTTATAAGAGGGTGAGAGGCGCCTTCGGAAAAGATTGAAATACTATTTTATAGTAAAATAATGTTCGGTTTATAGTGGCTCCAAAATGATTTATTTAATGTATGAGGTGGGTATGGGTCGAAAACCACTCAACAAATTGGTTTTAGATAGTTTTGGGTCACAATATTAAACTTATCATTTATATTTAACTCTTAGTTAATTAGTTTGACATTTACCACGTCTCTTTATATTTTTATATTATATGGTTAATAAAAATTCTATAAACATTAAATAGAACCTCAAGTGGTTAATTAATGATATATATAATATTATTTAAGACCTTTGGCCAACTATAGATTTTTAGGAATATAATATCAATTAAAAATGTAATATTTTTTTGAAAAACTCTTTTATGTAAATTTTGACACTATTTGCTATTTTGTTTTTTTTAATTCATAACAGTGTTATTACTTAGAAAAAAATTCTATTAATCAATCCAAACAAGTACCATTAACATTGAAAGTTTTTGGATGGCATCAAAACTTTCAAATTATATTTATTTTAATATCTATAGTACCATTTATTTGATTCTTTCATTAAAAAAGAAAATACTCCATCATCATTGTGTCATAAATAAATTTAATTATTCAATGTATAAAAACTATAAATAAAAAACCATTATATAGGAAATAGTTTTTTCTTTCTAATTAATATTTATAGTCTAAGTGATAATTTATATAACCCTATGTAAAAATTGTTTTACTAAAAGATATATGATTATGTCATTTTTGTATTTACTTTAAATTAATTAATATAATGTGTGAATATCACTTACAAGTGGCTCCATGAGGACCCAAAATAGACCCAAGGATGCCCATGGTTGGAAATTTATCAATAAATAGGGTCAGGACACATGTTAGGGTAATTTAATTTTATTATAATATTATTTTTTTACCCTTATTTCTCAGATTTACCCTTTATCGATGGTAAATAAAATATTTACAGAAGCAATTTTTCAGAATGCCTAAAAAAGTTGCGTATTTACACAATTTGGACCTCCTAATTCCAAATATGGAATTCATTTTTCCAAATTCTAAATATAGAAGTGGGATAAATTAATTTAAAATTAGTTCCCTTTGTCAAAGCAAAAATCATGTTTTTATGAAATAATAACTATCAAAAGATTGACACTTGTTTATGTCAAGTTAAATAGTGAGATTACATCCAATGACTTAAATTATATTAAATAATAAAAATATAATCTATTGATACTCAAAAACAATTAAAATGTATAATTTACCACTATAAATAATTTCGATTAAAATTGTTGTTTTTAATTAAAATTTAGTATTTTCACTACTCATCAAAAATTGAATGTTTTCAGAAAAATACCAAAAATTCATCTTAAGATAATGTTAATATTATGAATCCAAAAATGATGTCCATTTTGAAAGATAAAATTTATAAAATTTTAAAACATGGGTATTACTATCCATAACAGCTAGTTTGATTGGTCGCACTGTGTTAGAATCTCGAAGTTGCATACAATGCAAGCTATTATTTTATTCAAAGGGAAACGTACCATAGAAGCTTGGGTTGTTACACCCTTGGACTACCCCCACCCCCACAACCCTAGAAATCCCACTATCCTCCCACCCCCACCCCCACCCCCCTGGACTCCACCCCACCACCTAGACACCCCCACCCCCAAGACACCCCCACCCGCTGGACAACCCCCCAGACACCACCCCAACCCCTGGACACCCCCAACTCCATGGACATCCCCCCTCCCTGGAAATCCCCCTTCCCTTGAAACCATATTTTTTCCACTCCTTCATGAAAAATGTGGGAGTTTGGACCTAAAATAGCTATTCTTACCTCACTAAACGAACTATTGATGTGCGTAATACAGTGTGACTCTAAGTTTCATGGGGAAATACTTGCATGTAATTGTTGTATTTGTATGAATTATGTATGAATTCATACAGAATTCTGCATGTATTCTTCAAGTATTCTAATTTTTTTATGAATTTTGTATGTGTGTTTGGTTTGTTATAGGTGCATAGGTATAATTCTGTACGAATTTTGTATTAGTGTTTGGCTTGCTGCTAGAGCACATGGGGGAGGCAGGCCTGCTAGTAGAAGTACATTTCTGCAGGTTCACAGGGGGGAGGCAGGATTGCTGCTGTTGGTGCATAAATCATATACCAATGGTTTTATACCGTTGGCATATGTGTGAAAATAAAACATATTCCAACAGTTTCATGTAAACTATTGGTAAAAGTATGTACTAATGGTTTACAACCCATTGGTGTAGATCCTTTACTTGACTTTTCCAAATGGTTTCTGAGGAACCATTGGTAAAATTCTTTACCAATGGTTTGGAACCTGTTAGTATACACATGAATTTTGATATTTTCAATGGTATAAAAGCGTTGATAAACATTTATACCAGCTGTTACAATAACCCGTTTGTATATAATACATTTTGTATAAAATATCCCAATGGTTCTCATAGAATCGTTTCCATATGTCTATCCCCACGGCTCCCCAGCCAACGATTTGGACAAACATTAGTATAGGTTATACCAACAGTTGTCTGTCCTTTAACAATAGTTTGAAATCGTTGGTAATGGCTAAGTTTCTAGTAGTGATATGAAAAATTGATGGATGAAAATTTATACAATCTGAACAGCATTAATGAGGTTCTACCTTGTATATCACCACATATATATGAATTAAAGTTAAAATATGTAAAAATAAATAATAATTAGTTGATGAATGAACAAAAAAATGAAATTGGTTAATGGTTTAAAGATAAATAGAATAGAGAATAATCTATATCAAAACTATTGAATTCTCGACAAGGGGACATTATATTGATGTAATTACATGGTCTGGATTTGATATTAATGGATACACATTTTCCATTAAATATAAATATTAATATTGTACTATTTGAAATAGTGTAGAAATGGTCATCACTAAAGAACAACAATTTTCAAGTGTCAAAGATAAAAACCATATTTCTATATCAATGAAAAATATTGGAGTGGTTAAGGATATAAGTTAAATTGATTATAATAAATTTCAGGTTACATTTTTTAAATGTAACTTGGTTAATGGAAACAATGTTTTGAAGGATAATGATTATGTATTTACATTGTTCAATTTGAATATATTTAGTTCCATATGGAATCCATTTATTATGGGTAGACATGAGAGTAAACTATTTTTTGTTACTGACTTGTCAAATTATTAGTGTTTGGTATTTTATCATGGGAAGATAATTTCATTTGGTGATGATGATTATAATGATGTTGTGGACTTGTGTGAGGTCACTTTATCCATTACATGGTTACTATATGGAAATAATGAGAGAAATGTTGACCATGTTCATTCAATGTGAAATGATTAGTGTGAAGGGATAATGTAAAATAAACCATTACACTTCAAACTAATCTGGTCAATATCTATTTTGTATTATTATACTGAATCATATACTATAGAAAATTTATATATTTAAAATTGGATATTTAAATCCATAGATACTGATCACTTTTTGGATTTTTTATGTCAAATTTTATAGTATTTGTTCTAAGTATAAAAAATTTTGATTGAAGAATCTTAACTTAATTATATTTTTAAAAAAAATTCATATGTAAAAATATAATTTCGTCTAACTAGTATATTTAAATATATAGATTTTGATCATTTATTTCATTTAATTAATATTCAATTTTTTGGTTTTATATGCATGTTTTTTTGGCATGCCTAAAATCATTAATGTTTTTGGAAACATTCAGATGTATTGAACATGTTTTTACGTAAATATTTTGTTTATTCATTATTTTTAGTTATTCACTTATCACCTACTATATTGTTTAACATAACTTATATAATTTTATTTATATTATTTAGAAACTTTTTTTATGTCTTAAAATCATTTAATTCTATTATTATATAGGTACACAAAATAACCATGTGCTCATCGATTTAAATGGCTGATATAGGGGAATAAGTACATTTTCATAGGAATCTATATGTTTATTCATAATACTAAAACATTAATAATAAAATTATTTAATGAAGGAAGAATTTTAAATTTTCAAAGTTATTTATAGAACTACTAGTGATTCTCTTATATAATTGGATTATTCTTATCCAAATAATACAATTATAAGAGATATAAGATGTGGGATTACATATTTACAAAATATACACATTACCATTCCAAGTGGAGGATATATATTAAATTTTGTTATTATAATACCCAAAATGGAGAAAATTAAACGTATTTAAGGATTTATTTTGGGATGGAGAGTTTTTTTTTTTGGATTAATATTTTGTATCTTTAATGGAGGTTTGATAACCAGACATAAAAAAGAGAATTGATTAGAGTCCCAAATTGTAAAATTTCTCAAAAAACATATTTTTGTCAAATTCATAAAATATTATATTGTTCACATGAGTAATAGTTTTTATACCCAAAAGTTAATGGATTATGAATTTAAAAATATGATAGAAATTGAAAAAAATATTTTTTTTTTCATTTTCAATAATTAGTTAGATAGATTAAAAATTGAAAAAAAAAGATTTTGATAAATTAAAAAATAAAAAATCCTTACTCTACTATAGGTACTTATATGCATAGACATTGAATTATTTTGAATCTAAAAAACATGATGAAGCATTTTAGGTGTGATAATTATTGTATAAAATTTTTTTTTGTAATTTTTTTTATTATCTTATTTATTATTATTATTTTGTAAAATATCTCCACTAGATCTTATTTAGTTATCCTATTGTAGAATGTATATCCTCATACATTGTAAAAATTAGAGTATTATTTACTAGATTAGTAAATTATTTTGGAAATTTCCGAAGTATTAATAGATAAATCAAATATTGCCTCATAAGATGTCCAATTTGGGCCTCCATCTCCCCCACCCACCCTGAACAATATAAATGAACAAGAATTATTAAGAATTAGGGTCTCTTGAAAAAGAATCTACATAATTATCTGTCATTATTTTAAGAATTATTTTTTCAATTATTGGTATATTTTAAATTAATTTCACAAATATAAATTTCTTATATATCATTTTAAGACAATATACTAGGGAAGTATATGTAGGGGAATGCAATTATTGAGGGTAAGAAGAAAATTTATGATACTTTTTCAAGAAATTATAGAACACCCTAGCCATGTGGGAATATATAAGGAGGGTTTCATTATTATGAAATATTTTTATCCATCCTAGTGAAACATTGAGGGATGGAAAAAATTAATTCCTTGAAGTATGATGTCTAGTACACGAAAAAGTCGATTGGATATCAAATTAACTAAATTGTAAAGAAAATATTTGAATAGATAATTTGATTATCACAACCTATATATCCTACCTTTCCATATACTCAATCTCTTCATTTGGTGTCTACCATGTTCTGTGAATTATATTATGGAGATTTAAAAGTTCATGTTGTGTAATACGAAATAATGCATATTTTATGGGATTATTCAAATCATTATCCTATAAATTTAGTTCATGGAAGAGTAAAATTAGTTGATATTATATATATATATATATATATATATAAATTCTAGTGTTTTATCATGTAGATAAGATATCAATATTTTGTGAGTGTGTGTTTTTGTTTTTATATTTCCAGCTAATCATGTTCTTCACCTAATGTTTAATATATATATTTTTTTATTTTTTTACTTTTAATTTCAAATTAATTTTATTTTTTTCTTATATTTAATTTATATAGGATTATATAAAATAAGAAATTAATACCCTAAAATTTAAAACAAATATTTAGAATTAAACACATTTGGATACTTTTGAGGTTCTACATGGGGTAAAATGATATTCCCCAAATTCCTTGATCCAGGATCCCTAGTATGGGTTTTCTATGAATAATGATTTTTTATGATAGTCTTTGTATTAATAATATTTAAAAAGGTTTTACTGTATCTTTTTATTTTAATCATCTAATCATACATGTGTTTCAATTTTTATCAATGTTTGTCAATTTTAGTTTTATTATCTCTTTCTTAAAATTAATATGACTCTTGGGGACTTTGTTTATTACTCTTCTAATTTGTTATCTCAACACCCTTTTTATTAAAAATGTTATCACTATCAATTATTCTTTCATGGATCCAGAATACACTTCAAGATATGAAATATATTTGAATACATAAGCTATTGTTAATTATATTGGTGAAGAATTAGAAACTATTGATATTTATGTTGGTTTAATTCATTCAATTGTAGTTAGGAAGACTAATATAATTTCAAAATATTATTCATTATATTTTAAAAAAAAAATTATATTATTATACGATACTTTTAAATATATTTTAGGTATATTTTTACAACATAAATTCACATTATATTGGTTTTCTTATTTTCTCGGTGGACTTGAATAACTTTTTAGAAAATTTTAAAAATAGTAAATTTTACCCTATTTAATAAATTATTTAATATTCAATTTTTCTTTTATATATGTTTTTTAGTTCATATATGAATATATAGTTCCTAGGGAGATATTTAGGATTTTCACTTGACTATAATGTATCCAAATAAATTTAATATGTGGAAGGTCACCTAAATAAATTTTATATTTGATAATACATTTTCTGTAGTACATATTAATTGGTTCTTAATTTCACATTAATGTTTCATAAATATAGTTCCATCATAAATAAATAACTTGGAATATTATTATTGTCTTTTAAGATCAATTTATGAGGTTATCACTACCAGTATTGCAACATATCTTCAAAATATTAGTTCCATTATAATTATTTGGTTTAAAATAAAATTATTTAATAATTAATTTCTATAAAATTCATTATTCTTTCATGTTTTCAATTATTTTGATTATTAAATAGATGAATGTATTACCCAAATATTAAATTTATACATAAAATATTTTTTAGGTTTGATTAATTTGTAGATAAGTTCCATATATGATTTTTTTCTTTTGATTAATGTTTAACCATTTGGTAATTTTACGAGTTTCTTTTTTCTATATTGTTTTGTACTATTTTCTACAGTGAAAATAATGAAAAATGTTTTATAGAATTATAGTCTAGTAATTTTTTTAAATAATACATTTACAATTGGTATCATCTAAAACACCCTTTGAAATTGAAAAATATACTTTCATCATTAGTCTTACGAAAAACCGAAATCAAAAGAGACTTGTACTTTATATTCAATGTGACTTTTTTTTATAAAAAATGGATACAAATAGTATTTTTTTACTTTTGACACCTTATTTTAATGAAAATATATTTTTAAAGTATATGAAATGATTCTTAGTGGTCCTTTAACATTGTTTTACTATCGAAACATGCGTTGAAATATTTTTAACATAAAGTTAATATATTTGGTGTCAAAAATATTTTTTTAATAAAATCATTATAAATTATTTTATCAATGTTAAAAAAATATTAAATGGATTTTTATAGTAGTGTTATCAACCAATTCTCGTGATCAAGATTTTTAATTAAAGAAATTGGTGATGAAAAAATAATCCCAAACATGACCACCATAAATTTAGTGTCCTCATAAAAAGACATGTTTAATAATAAGAATGAATATTTCCTCAATATTGAAGAATCATATAACCCACACATAATTAAATAATTAATAAGGGATATAAAATATATATTGTTAATAAATAAAAATAAGAAATAAAAAAATAAACCATTTACTAAACATTTGGTTTCATAGGTTGGATCGACGAATCATTTGAATGTGTAGATTTAGATAAAATATATTTAAACATGAATTTAATAAAAAAAACATTCCATAAAATCCAAATGGGAACAAACATGATATGTATTTATAGGTCACTAACAAGAGGGAATTTTATGTCCAGACATTCCATGGCACATATTTATTTATAGTATGATCTATTTTTGGTAATTGGGATGGTTCTTTTCAGGTTCATGATGCGTTGATGGGATATTTTGGAATAATAATGGTTATTTTTTATTATAAATATAAAATTGGATAGTCCAATAAGTGCCCATTCTATTTATTCCTTGGTAAAGTTTGTGAACCATCCGTAGATCCACCATTCCTAGCGTAGGGTGTGGTATTGGGAAAAAAATAACAATGGCCCCCCAATAAACCATGCCTAGTATACCTCCACAATGTTGTGGTGAAGGTATTAGTGGGGTCAAAGGGATGAGTTTTTTATACACCATGTTTGGTGCTTATATCAGGCTTTGCAAAGAGGTCTGACTTTGAACACCATTGGTGTGGTGAACATCCACCACACTATGTTGTTTTTTTTGAAAATTTGAAATGATATAATAATCCCCTAGTTTTTAAGGAATGGGTTGTTCATGTTGAGTAAAACATATAAGATCATTATAAAACGGTTTTTAATGAATCATTGTCCTAATTTTTTCATCTATTATGACTTTATTATTATTTTCCCTTCTTGTATTTTGAACAAGATGATTTTGGGGAGAGAATTGGGTGTTTGTTCTGGTTTTAAGTGAATTTATTGGGATATCTAGTTAACCTCTCCATGGATGATCCTTCATATATTGATATATTCCTATTTATACTATTTTTACAATTGTTATAATGTATGTATTTATTCTTTACCACCATTGTTCATGGGAATCTATTGTGGTATATGATCCCTTTCATTTTGATTTATTTCATATTGGTGAGAACTTTTTCCAAGGACTATTGGCTTGGGACCTTCTCTTATTGATATATAGATCCCCCGTTTAGGATAGTTGTGGATCCTATTGTTATTTTGGTGTGATGTAAATTTTTAGGTAGGTGGATTCTAATCTAGTATTTTTTTGGTGAACCTAAAACTCTCATATTTTGATACACTTTTTCAAATATTGATTGTAATGTTCTATAATATCATTGATATGCGTGTGATTTTTAAAAAAAAATACATTTTTCCCTGTATTTTAATTAAAGTAAGAAGCTATCAAATAGCTATGGAAATTATTTGGTAATTGATTGTTAAAACATGATTTTCGTGAAAAAAATGTTGTTTGGGGACTATTGTATGAAATGTTATAAGAAATTTGAATCATTTTTGACATAAAAAACACATGGGATCCTTGGTTACCAAAGAGGATTTTTAGTTTTGGTCCTAGTATATTCCTCTATAAGGGGTTCACCCATTGGATGTTTTTATGTTACCTAGGAATTTTTTTCTCGGGATAAGATTCATTAACATCATTGGACGTTCAACGATTTAGTTTTAATTTATTCCCTTGGACTTTCGTTCTTGGGACAAGTTTAGTTTTCACTAAGCCTTGACAATATTATTAAGTTATGAGAGACACAGCTAGCCTGAAAATATATTATTCTAGGGGTGATATCAACTGAGATTTTATTTGTTTATGATTTCTATTCTTATGGACATGATATGAAGAATTATGAATTCATCGATTTTTTTTAAATATTATTTGACTAGTTTTATATGGAATCTTATTTAGAACAATTAAAAGGGGAAATGTTATTATATGATTTTAATATAAATTTTAAATGGGTTTTATCATTCCATGTTTTAATATGTTTTCAAAATTTGGATTATTTGAGTAATATAGTCTATAGAACACTTTGGGGAGATCCTATAAGGATTTTTTCCCACAAACTATATAATCCCTTTGGTGTGCATATATCTTTTTGTCTCTGATTAATGAATGGGAACGGTGTCATGGTGTTCTAATAGGGTTTATGCCAGCTAGGTTTTGGGTATATTGTATTTAGATAGTGGGATATTTACCAAATATCAAATGTAGTGGATTTTAATAGTTTTGGATGCCTTTGGTTGTGATATTGGATGTTTACCATGGTTTTTTCATCTTTCCATAGTTGTATTGCTATAATGGTTGGTTTTACATTATGGTATATTTTTGATTCTTGTTGTTTTATCTACATGGATTACATGTAAATTTTTAATATTGGGTAAATAATTCACTCATGTTGTTTTTAGGTGCCTAGGTTCTAGTCTCTGGTATGTGGGGATCAATAATTCCCTTTAGGTATTTACAGTTTTTTGTCTAAAGCTTAGTTTGATAAGTTTTTTGGGTTTGGTCGTAAATACTTTGTATCAAAGAAGGTTTATCATAAATTTATCTTATCTTGGAATGTTTTTGATATATGATATAGGATTTATAGGATGTAATTTATATATTTAATGTGAGTTTATTTTCATTCATCATTATAAAAAATCCATGCCACAGATTAGAATCTGTCGCTTATTCAGAACCAAGCTAAAGATATGTGACCAGGAGTGGGATGACAGAGGATAGAGTATAATATTCCTTATGACAAAATCCTTGATAATTTATTTTCACATATGAACCACATGATTAAGATTACCATATGAAAAAAAATAGGTCTTTGACTTTCAGGAGACACATGAATATAGAAAGGAAAAGTCCATAACATTAATGATTGAGGGTCTTGGTAAGAGGTGTTGTGGATATATGGTTGAGGGTAATTGTAATGTGGTGTTGGAGTGGAAATAATTCATTTATATTTACATTTTATTATTTATTCCTTGAATAAGTGATGATGAAAATTTCTTTGGAGTTCCCATCCTCTCAGTAGAGAGATATTTTGGTGAAAGAGTACACCAACAATTTTGTTGAGTCGGTTTATATTTATTTGGAGGTGTTGATGAATGATAAGTTTGATCCAAATAATTAAATCTATGGTGACCTAATATCTAATTGTCAATTTATATTTTTAGTGTCACCACCAATCCTGAAGCATTTGGGAAGGCCGTGATGGAAGAGATTAATATGGTGTAAATTTTAGGCTTGTTTGGGTTTCTTCATCCACCAAGTGGAAATAACTATGGTAAAAATGGGAAAAATGAACTGTAATGATTATTATAGAGTTCATGGAAGTATTACTCATCTATTGGATCTTTATACAACGTTATTAGATTCTATTATTGTAATCATTAATTTCTAGCATTGTGTTAAGTTATTTTCCACACGATGATATTTTCATGAACCATTATAGAGAAATAGTGCATCTAGACACTAACAATATCAATATATATTGTTTAATGGTTTTCCCATTCCATTATACATTCATAGTTCAGAATATTTATACGTAATTGAGTAAATCTTATAATATTTATCTTTAATTGGGATCCATTCATAGTTCTCTAAAGTGAAGTAATTTTATACAGAGGAGGACTTTCTAGTGGATGTTAATGCTAGTCTCGCTATAGTGAGATGTAACACTTTTTTAAATCTCCATCGAAAAATATTTATTTTAGAATATTTTACCAAACAATTTTACATCTACCCATATCATGGATGCATTGAAACATCCTTTGGAGATCTTTTCTTTTTTTATTGAGATTTAGATGCCTCATAGAAAGAGGAAGAAGCAGGGGATTCATTATTCATCATGATAAATTTTGATAGTCGATGGTACGTTATTATAGTAATTTATTTTCCTAGATCTAGATTATTTTGACATTACCATAAATAAAGATTGGTAGGTTACTCATTGATCCATAATTTGTTTAAACCATCCGCATGTTTCACTCATTATTGTCGATGGGAGCACTTGGTAGTTTCATTGAGAGTGGGATCCAATGTCCATTAACTCGGGATTTTCTTTTCTAGGAATTTGAAATTTGGGGTCTTTTAATGAATTTGATCGTAATGATTTATCATCACATGATGATCTTCCATTGATTTTTTGAAATTTTCCTTAAGTTTTCCCCTATGAATTCTTCAGTATACCCCCTAAAAATGGAGTTAGAGATATCCATCAATCAGGTTCTTGATACATAGTTTTTTTTAAATACCCTTTCAGCATATGTCACCTAAAAATTTTATAATGACTATGATCTAGTTGTATGGACTATAATTAATGGGATTTATTTATCCTAGTGTTTCCCAGGGGTATCCCTAGTGCTCTTTACCAAGAAATATGATGTTTCCTTTCATATCTACCTCAATTACCAAAATCTAAAATAGGTAATTAATAAGAATAAGTATGATTCACCTAGAGTGTATAGCCTATTTATTTGGTTAATGGGGGAAAGTATGTTTTTTAAAAGTTATCTTTACAAAGTTTATTATCATCTCAAAGTAGTGGAGTTGGATATCCTAGAGACCACTTTCAGAGGTAGGTATGACCATTTTGAATTCCATGTAATGAATTTTGGCATAACTAATGCAAATTTAGTGTTTATAAATACAATGAAACATATATTTGACCATTATCACAATAAATTTTTAGGTTATTAATCTATGATATCCTGTTCTATTTAGTTACTGATCAAGAGCATAATTACCAACTGAATTAAATTTTGGTAATCTTCAATAGTCAGCTCCATTATGCAATTATTATGAACTAATATTTTTGGATTCAAGTGGTGATGTTATTAGGGATCATTGTTTTGGATCATGGGATCGTAGTTGATCCTAAAATGGTGGTATCTCTTCTATTATGGGAAGAACCAATGAATGTATCATGAACTAACTATATATAAACTACTAAACATGGACTTAATTTATTCATCCAAAATTGGTATCATATTAAGATTTTTACTCCTCATTGGTGTAAGTATATTGTTTTGGATTACATAATAGATAGAATAATAGATATATAGGAAATTAGGGGTTTTTGATAAGATATTTCCTTGCAGATATCATCATGACATGATTTATGTTACTATGGGTGGTAGGGAAAAACATGTATTTTGGAAATTACTTATTTTATTTCCAAAAAATTCCAAAATATTGATCTATAACATTTGTTCCAATGTTGATTTTTTAAATAAAGAGAAGACTTTCCATTATTAATTGACTTATGTTATGTTACAATCTATTAATTCATTGTAGTATTAATCCCTCCAAAATATAGATGAATAGGATTTGGGATGTTGCAGCAAATGAACCCTAACAAGTGAACCCAATAGTTTTTATAAACCTCGTAGAGGTGTTACTGTATACTTTCCATGATTTGGGAAAAGGATCCACAGCTATCCCATTTAATAATTATGGTTGGAAATTTTATGGAATAATAGGATAGATCAATATCAAGAGATAATTCATTATAAAACTCTATATTTACATAGAATGATAGATCCTTCGAAGGTAGAGAATTGTTTGAGTAATATTTAATGAATCTCCCAGTTCAAAGCAATATCAAACTCAATTAAAATAAAGGATGTTTTATTCCATATTTAGGTCCATATCAATAGAGAGTGGGATGATATAGTTATATAAAAGAGAAATGTTGTCATAAATTGGAAAATACCTAATGGATCTTCTTAAAATGGAATTCTTGGTTGAGTTGAATGTATTGGCTAAGTCCATAAAGCTTCTAAACTACCTCTAAGGTTACAATATAATGAGTAAGTATGAGAATAATTTTGTTGAAATTGTTCAGTTTTAACATTAGGTGTTGTCAAATGAGTAGTTGATATTCTAGATAATTGATATGAATCTTCAAATAGTTTTTTGATATCGGGTATTTATTCTAAATCTTATCTCATATGATGATATTTTTTATAGGTATTTGATAAAATAATTCATATTTTATGGATTTCAAGGTTTAATGGAGTTCTATATAATTCTAGTGGAAGATTTAATGATTCCATTATGGGTAAGAGAACATATATGGAGCCTAATGGTGGAAACAATAGTGGTGTTTCTCAACAACCAAGTTTCTCTAGACCATGAGTCGTGTCTAGAAAATTACCAATAACTTACTTGTAATGTGGGATGGTTGTGAAGTTGAATCATTATTCCAAGGTGGTACCAATGATTTTTATCTCATGATAATTCGTTGGCCACATTCATAATTTTCAATATTTGTTTCCCATTCAATGTAGAGTTAAGGTATTGTTAGTACAAATAGGACCTACATTGTAGTAAAATGGTCCATGAACAATTGGTTTATAGCCACAACCATCAATAATGAAGGAACATAATGTATCACTTTTTTCTCCTATAGGAAATAATGTTTTTCCTATGACAGTGAGAGGTACCATTACAATTTCTTTATCCTAAGTGACTCCTTTTCTTGATATTTTTGCAACTCATTTATTTATATCAATGCTCACTATGATCTTATGAAATATTTATATGTATATAATACCTAATTTGATGGAATTTTCAATTCCTCTTGAGGAAACTAGTGAGTATGGTCTCTTTTGAACATCTTTTGATTTATGTTTTTTAATGATTTAGCTCATTTAGTAATTTTTTATTCATGGGATGAAACCTCATGATATCATTCTTAGAATGAATTGGTAGGTTTCTCATAAATCATGGATTGAGTGTTATCATTGGAATATATCATTTGTTTTCCCAAATTGGGAACTTGGTGTATTCTAGGTAGAATGGGGCCTGAGGTATTGATAAGGTTGAAATTATCTTTGTGATTTGGGTAGGATGATATCTTATTGTGTCGTTTAACTATAGTTAGAAGTGTCATGTAGTTAACTTCGTCCAGTGGATATTAAATTTTTTGAACTATTATCATTAAATTGTTCTATGTTGTAACCAATGGGGGAGGTGGAATTAGATATCGAATTGTTTTTAGGTACTCAACCTATATCAATTCACTCATACTATATATAACTTGTTGAACTAAAGGAATTGATGAATAATTTTAATGACTTTATGTCCAATGGCTTTAGTCGACCCATTGTGTCATCATAGAAAGTACGAATTCTTTTTACCATGATAGATTATTGAACCCTTCAATTATGTGTTGATTACCAAAAAATAAATGAGGTTGTTTTAAAGATAAAATACATGTTTCCTAAATGTTATGATTTGTTTGATGAACTAAAATGGATGAATAGGTTCTCTAAGATTGACATTAGATTTAGTTACCATTATCTCAGAGTCAACGAGTCTGATATTTCAAATACCACATTCATATAACAGTTTGGAAACTTTGAGTATCTTGTTATTTCATTTGGCCTAACCAAAGATTCTAGTGAGTTTATTTTACTAATTAAAATAATATTATCGTAGTATCTAGACTCTTTTTTATGGTCTTCATGGATCACATATTTGTCTATTATAAAACCTTGGATAATCATATACTTCATTTGAGAGAAATTTTTGATATATTTTGGAATAAATAACATTATACCAAGCTCTATAAATGAAAATTTACACTCTGGGGTGAATTTATTATGTAATTTTGTCTCCAAACATGGTGTATCAGTGATTAGGAAAAAGTGAAATATTTTATATCATGGGAAAACTACAAAATGTGTTTGTGTTTTTTATTTTCTTATGCCAAGAAAGGTTTTATCTTTGATTTTAGAAATATATCTCCAATATTTCCTCTCCATTAACCATTTTTCAATCAGATGGGAGTAAATTTAATATGGATTTTATAATTTAATACTTACTTTATTGAGTTGAAACACTACTTGACTTATTATCTAGTTATAACTCTACCAGTGGCTTCTAAACACTATATTCTATGTTATGATTCTTTAGTTTTAGGTTTGATCTCTTTTCCCATGCAGGGTTATATCATTGTGGATTGTGGTTCTCATAAACATTAATTTTTTTGAAATAAATATCCCACACAATATTTTGAACTCATTGATGTGATGAAAACTCTTAAGAGTTGGTGGAACTACATTTTTTGGTAGAGGTATTGTGTTTACTCTATTCACAATAGATTGTGTTATATCATTTATCAGAAACAACTAAAAATTTAATAGAGGTGTTTTTTGGTGTACATGTAATATTTTGGATTTAAAAACATATACACCACTATAAAGGGGTACTTTATGCTAAATCTCTTAGTAGAAAACTATCACCACATGCAACTGAGTAATCATTAGTGTAGTGAAATATCAACACTCTCATTTCTTGAATGAATTTTTAAGTCTAATAGGATGGGTTTGAGATTATTTTGGATAACATTTAGTTAAATCCTATTTAATTGAGATGATTCTCAATGGGTGTTATCTTTTTTATGAGTTATAATGTTCATGAATTCTTTATATGGTGGGGAGACCATTGAAAAATAGTCTCTATTTCCATAGGGAATTCATTTATTCAGAAAACATTTTGTTGTTATGTCTCCTATGATGAATATTATGATAGGGGATTATCATTATTCGTATTTCATGGTGAAACCAATAAATAATAAGATGTTTTATGCTATGAGTCATCATTTCTATCATCATGGTATGAAATGGGACATGGGTGATTTTTTATTCTTTTATTATACCTATAAATATATCATGGATGAGCACAAGAAGCCTTAAAGTTTTCATTAACCCCTTACCATTTTATGTTCCAAGTGATATGAGATATCAATTAACATAATTGTAAGGTTTTAAAATACAAATTATGGGTAGAAATTACTTTTTATAGTGGTTGATTGATTCCCTAAATTAGATCACTTAATTCATATTTAGTGTCACATACATGAACTATTTAGAGGTATTTTTCATTTAATTTACATCCTTAATTTTTTTTGTGGGTTTTCATGCATTTTTAAAGGAAATAGTGGTTTTCCAAAATTTGGGCCAACCTAAGAGTCCATTTCCAGTTTTGAAAGTATATTTTGTTTCTTTAATAACTCCTTCGTTTTTCAACATTTTTCAACCATTAAACTTCCAAAATGACCTTAATTTAAATATTAAAACCACAAAATAATTTTGGGCCCCTTAAAAATTCTTTAGAATCATGGATTTGGGTGATAAAATTAGGTATTGGGCCAACCCGAAAGCCCATTTCCAGTTTTAAAATTGTTTTGTAATTATTTCATAAAATATTTATTTTTTATCATTTTTCGGTGATTCCACCTCTCACACATTCCCATCGAACACAGACACACCCCCATAGTCGTTTTCGCCTCTTTGGAGCTCATATTGATCGCGATTTAGGGACGAACTTCTGAAGCTCCAAAAAACGTCCAGATTTCTCAAGTAAGTTGTTTCTCTTCCTTATTCCTCCCTTCTTCTTAGGGTTTCTTCCTTTTTTATTGAATCCCCAAATGTCCAGAAGATGGGGTTTTGTACCTAGGGTTTTAGTTTTGAGTTTCTCGGTCCAATCCTCTAGTTTTAGGTTCAATCTTACTCCTTTGTGGTGCGGCGGAGGTGCGGTTGAAGTGACGCACAAGGATTTGGGGGTTTTGACTCTTTTGGTAGGTGATTTCATATGTAGGTATTGTATAATGAGTTGGATTGCTGTATTTAGGTTTCCATTATGTTCATCATTCAGTATTTTTATTTAAAAAATTGATTTGGGTAGCATTTTAAAAGTGGTAGATTTTTAAGTGCCAATCTTGTGTGAAAATGGGTGTTTTACATGTGTAACCCATATTGTGCCTCTTGGTGTTGTTTTATAATTCAGGGATTGTATTTATAAAAAATTTTCGATGCTGAAATTTATGTTTTGGTATAATATTGGTCTCCATTTGGTTTTAAATATGGTATTTTAGATGAATTTAATGTGAAACATTTGATTAATTTTCTTGAAATTGTTTTATGGAAATTATAAATGGTTTATTGAGTTATGCAAGAGGTGAAACGAAGGTGTAGATATTGTTTTGAATGTGTGTGACCAGAACTTATATTTATATGTGAATATTGATTTTGGTAGCATGTGGTGACTATTTGAGCACAATACGGGAAACCCGGGTATCTAGGTGGGCTAACGTGTACTAGTACGCTAGTGAACGGAGGGGTTTTTTACCATGGTTCACTTAGCAAGTCTGACATGGATAACACTAAAAAAACTATAATGGAGATGATTGGATACCACTAGGTTATGGGTATTCTCCCTACTAGTGGCTCGTGCATGAGAACGAATTTCGTTATGGTTACTTTCATCGAGGTACGAGGTACTTGGGGATCACAACAAACTAGTACTTAGGGGGGTTCCTATGCTTGGTGCTCGTGGCCTTTTTGGAATTTAAACTTTCTTTATGGTATTTTGGGATGTGAAAACTAGTAGCTTGAATGTTTTATTCAATTTCACTGATTCTTTATAGTTATGCCCATTGAAAGTTATTTTCTTTTCAAAGTTTCACTTTTAGAATTAAATGCCACTATTATCTATTTATAACTCTTGCAAGCCTTTTATTTTACAATGCCTATCACTTGAAATCCTTGGGTGATATCCTATTGGGCTTAGTATCACACCCTACTTACCCCTTTGGGTGTAAGTAGACTTGATCATGTTTGACACAGGAAAAGGAAAAGCCTTGGGCGATGGCGGTTCGGGTTGCTAGTTTCTCTCGATGGTGCGGTGTTGTGGAGACGGCTTGTGGGTGATGACCCCTTGTCGTGTGGAGTCTCATGATCTGTTTTCTGTTACTTTTATGTACCTTTGGACCTCTTGTGTCTTTTTTAAACTCATATACTAAGTTCTGAATTTTTATTAATTCTTGTTTGGCATAATTTTTCAGATTTGGTTTGTTGTTTGTTTTTGGTTATCTTATGAACCCAAACTCGGGTAAATCGTTCCCAAATGATTTTTTTTATGATACTCGGGAACTTGTGCCAGCCCGTGGGGATGGAGAATGCCCTTCGGGTCTTTCCATGAGCCGGGTTTGGTGCTGGTTTGATGGAAACCAGATTCGGTTCGTGACAAAATGGTATTAGAGGAGGTTAATGTTTTTGGGTTATATTGTTATTTTGGGATGAGTCAGGATAGACAGGAGCTATGACTGTCGGGGCTCAGGGTTTTGGTTGTGAGTAGGGTGTCTAGCCCACACCTCTCCTGGAATACCCTGAGTCACCAGGGGATGTTGGAATTTAAAGATTGACTTCACTTCCAGGTGAGACGTGTGGGCTGCAGACCACATGTGGACATCATGCAGATGTGTTTTAGTTCTTTATTTTATTACTGAAATGTTTTTTGATTATCTATATTTGAGGTATTTGATTAAAATTTTCAGAATTGTGGTATTGATTATTATTTTGTGACTGTTACATTTTGTAGCAACATGCCTCCCCGGAAAGCTCTCACGCACCCACAGGAGGAAGCCGGAGAGAGTTCTCCCACACCAATTGATCAGAGGCTATTCGAGGCCGTGGTCCGGGCTGTCCAGGCTCTAGGATATGGACCAGCTCCAGTTCCAGATCCTATTAGAGAGGATGAGAATGGTCCTAGAAAGGACAAGGCCCATGAGTTCCTGAAAAATAAGCCTCCAACCTTCCGAGGCAGCTCAGAACCCCAAGAAGCAGAGGAATGGCTCGAGAAGATCAAGCATATGTTTGAGTTCCTGGAAACACCCGAGGAGCTCAGGGTGAAGTGTGCCTCATTTCTGTTGGAGGTTCCCAGCCGTAAATGGTGGGAGTCAGTGCTTCAAGCTGGGAAGAATGAGCAGATGCGCTGGGGAGATTTCAAGGCTGTCTTCAATGAACAGTACTGCCCTGAGGTGTTGGGTAGGGCTGGGCCAGCACAGTCTGAGCCGTCGAGGACTGGGGGATCTCGATTTGGCAGCTGTGGTGGTAGGGCTGGGTCATCTTCTGGGCAGAGCCAGTTCAGGGCATAGCCACAGACTAGCGGTCATCTTCAGGCAGAGACTTGACATCTCCATGCAGTGGATCAAGCACCACCAGGATCAGAGATGGGACCATCGACTGTTCGAGGTACCGTTTTGATTTCATCTTCTATAGCTACTGCTCTTTTCGATACTAGTGCCCCTGTTTCATTCATTTCTTCCTATTTTGTAGACATTCTTAATCTGCCAACTGATTTGATGTCATTCGCAATGGAGTTGGTGATACCGCTGGGAAAGAAGAAGGAGCAGGGTCTCAGGTGCCCATCATGTGCGCTTTCTGTGTCAGGGGTTGAGATGGAGTGGGACCTCTTGGTCTTAGATATGAACCTTTTTGATGTCATACTTGGGATGGATTGGCTAGTACACTTCCAGGCAGACATCGATTTATATAGACGGCGTGTGAGTTTCACGACACCTGATGGGAGTCGTCAGGTTTTTCATGGAGAATGGGATCCTCGGTCAGGTCGCGCAGGACCTCCACTCCCAGAGTTGGGAAGTGTTATCTTCCAGTTATCTTCTCTTATGCTATAGTATGGTCTTTCCCCTGAAGGTTCACTACCTCATGTAGTGAATGAGTTTCTGGAGGTATTACCAGATGATTTTTCAGGCTTTCCCCCAGAGCGGGATGTGGAGTTTTCAATTGATTTGGCGCCGGGAACACACCTGATATCTCTTACCTCTTATCGCATGTCCCCCACCGAGTTGAGGGAATTAAAGATACAGCTGGATGAATTAAAATCCAAAGGATTCATTCGCCCGAGCGTCTCTCCTTGGGCCGCTCCTGTGTTGTTTTCAAAAAAGGCTGATGGATCCCTCCGGTTGTGCATTGACTACCGGAAGCTGAATAAGGTAACAATTAAAAACAAATACCCTTTACCCAGAATAAATGATTTGTTTGATCAGTTGAAGGGGTAAAAGTGGTTCTCAAAGATAGACCTGCATTCAGGGTATCATCAACTCAGGGTGAAGGAGTCAGATATCCCAAAGACAGCCTTCCGAAGAAGGTACGGCCACTTTGATTATTTGGTCATGCCCTTTGGATTGACAAATTCTCCAGCAGTCTTTATGGCACTTATGAATAGGGTTTTCCATCAATATCTTGATTCCTTTGTTGTGGTGTTCGTGGACGACATTCTGGTATACTCTAGCTCTGAGGAGGAACACAAACATCACTTGAGGGTCGTTTTGGGTACATTACGGGATCACCGCCTCTATGCAAAGTTGTCAAAGTGCAGTTTCTGGATCAGGGAGGTGAGATTTCTCGGGCATGTGATCTCAGAGAATGGAGTTTCAGTGGACCCTGATAAGATTAGTGCGGTTATGTCATGGGAGCAGCCGAAGAATGTGTTCAAGATTAGGAGTTTCCTTGGCCTAGCTGGTTATTATAGGCGATTCGTTCGGGATTTCTCTCGGCTTGCTTCACCGATGACTACCCTCACCCGGAAAGGGGTGAAGTTTGTATGGGGTCTAGAATGTCAGGCATCATTCGAGGAGCTAAAGTGGTGATTGACTACTGCCCCCGTGCTGATTTTACCAGAGGCTGGAAAGAGATATGTGGTTTATTGTGATGCCTCAGGTATGGGTCTTGGGTGCGTTCTTATGCAGGGTGATCACGTGGTGGCGTACGGCTCTCGCCAACTCTGGACACACGAAAAGAACTACCCAAACCATGGCTTGGATTTGGCAGCAGTGATGCATGCTTTGAAGACGTGGCGTCACTACCTCTTTGGGGAGAATTTTGTGGTCTATTCTGATCACAAAAGCTTGGCTTATATCTTCTCACAAAAGTACCTCAACATGAGGCAAGTCGCTGGATCGAGTACTTGCAGGGGTTTGATTTTGACATTGTCTATACCCCAGGTAAGGGTAATGTAGTGGCTGACGCCTTGAGCAGAAGGGTTCCAGTGCAGGCTTTGAGGAAGTCCAGTGATGAGTAAACATTGATGGGGATCTTTTCTCAGATGCATGTGGAGACCAAGGAACATAGTGGAGGGGAATTCTTGGAGAGCATCCAGTTGACTCCTTCTCTGTTGGAGTTGATTCAGCAGGAAAAACCTAGTGATGAGCTTTGTCAGCGATCGAATAAGTTTCTTTATGGTGGGGAGACATCCTCTGATTGGTCATCGTCTCCCGAGGGCATCTTGTGCTTCAAGGGTCATTTGGTAGTGCCGTTATCTCTACAGAAGGTGGTGATGCAGGATAGCCACCAGTCTCTGTGGTCTGTCCATCCGGGTGCCACTAAGATGTATTATGATGTCCGTCGGCTGTTTTGGTGGCCTGGTATGAGACGGGAAATAGCGGACATTGTGTCGAGATGCTACACAAGCCAGCAGGTGAAAGAAGAGCACCAAAGGCCCTCCGGTTTGCTCCAACCACTACCCATTCCTACTTGGAAGTGGGACGAGGTTGCCATGGACTTCATTGTTGGATTACCTCGTACACCTCGAGCTAAGAATGCCATTTGGGTGGTGATTGATCGTCTAACCAAATCAGCCCACTTCATTCTGATCAGAGATACATCTAAAGTGGATGAGTTGGGTCGTTTGTATCTTCAGGAGGTGGTGAGACTCCATGGTGTGCCATCAGTAGTTGTCTCGGATAGAGACCCTCGTTTCACATCTAGATTCTGGGAAGGCCTTCAGAAGGCATTGGGGTCCCAGATTAAGATGAGCACATCATACCATCCGCAGACGGATGGTCAAACAGAGCGGTCGAATCAGATTTTGGAGGACATGCTTCGTGCATGTGTCCTAGACTTTGGAGGTTCATGGGATACCCATTTGGGATTGGTTGAGTTTGCTTATAATAACAGTTACCAATCCTCGATTCGAATGGCTCCTTTTGAGGCGCTCTATGGTCGGCCTTGTCGGTCCCCCCTCTGTTGGGCTGAGGTAGGTGAGACCTCACTACTGGGGCCGAGTATGGCGCAGGAGACATCTGAGAAGGTAAAATTAATCAGGCAACGTTTATTGACAGCTCAGAGTCGTCATAAATCATATACTGACCGGAGGTGTCGAGACATAGAGTTTTCTGTGGGTGACAGAGTATTCTTGAAGGTGGCCCCTCGTTTAGGCCATCGTCAATTGGGGAAGCAAGGTAAGCTGACTCCATGGTACGTCGGGCCATTTGAGATCATCGAACGTATTGGAAAGGTGGCATACAGGTTGGCCTTACCTTCTCAGTTGACGTCCATCCATGATGTCTTCCATGTTTCTCAGTTGAAGAAATACTACCCGGATCCGTCCCATGTGTTGAGTTGGGAAGAACTGGAGATAGAGCCTGACTTGTCTATTGTTGAGAGGCCAGTGAAAATAGTGGACTCCCAATAGAAGATACTTCGAGGGAAGTCTATTCCATTAGTCCGGGTTCTATGGCAGCATGGAAATGATACACATGAGACATGGGAGCGAAAGTCGTGGGTCGAGGAAGAGTACTCGTTCTTGTTTTCCAATCAAGCCTCATGTTGACTTTCCGGGGCAGAAAGTCCTTCATGTGGGGGATAATTGTCACATACATGAAATATTTAGAGGTATTTTTCATTTAATTTACATCCTTGATTTGTTTTGGTGGTTTTTCATGCATTTTTAAAGGAAATAGTGGGCTTCCAAAATTTGGGCCAACCTAAAAGCCCATTTCCAGTTTTGAAAGTATATTTTGTTTCTTTAATAACTCCTTCGTTTTTTAATATTTTTCAACCATTAAACATAAAAAATGACCTTAATTGAAATATTAAAACCACAAAATAATTTTGGGCCCCTTAAAAATTCATTAGAATCATGGATTTGGGTGATAAAATTAGGTATTGGGCCAACCCGAAAGCCCATTTCCAGTTTTAAATTTGTTTTGTAACTCTTTCATAAAATATTTATTTTTCATCATTTTTGGTGATTCCAACTCTCACACATTCCCATCGAACCCCGCCACACCCCCATCTTCGTTTTCGCCTCTTTGGAGCTCATATTGATAGCGATTTAGGGCTGAACTTCTGAAGCTCCAAAAAACGTCCAGATTTCTCAAGTAAGTTGTTTCTCTTCCTTATTCCTCCCTTCTTCTTAGGGTTACTTCCTTTTTTATTGAATCCCAAAATGTCCAGAAGATGGGGTTTCGTACATAGGGTTTTATTTTTGAGTTTCTTGGTCCAATCCTCTGGTTTTATGTTCAATCTTACTCCTTTGTGGTGCGGCGGAGGTGCGGTTGAAGTGACGCACAAGGATTTGGGGGTTTTGACTCCTTTGGTAGGTGATTTCATAAGTAGGTATTGTATAATCAGTTGGCTTACTGTATTTAGGATTCCATTATCTTCATCATTCAGTATTTTTATTTCAAAAATTGATTTGGGTAGCATTTTAAAAGTGGAAGATTTTTAAGTGCCAATCTTGTGTGAAAATGGGTGTTTTACATGTGTAACCCATATTGTGCCTCTTGGTGTTGTTTTATAATTCAGGGATTGTATTTATAAAAATGTTTCGATGCTGAAATTTATATTTTGGTATAATATTGGTCTCCATTTGGTTTTAAATATGGGATTTTAGATGAATTTAATGTGCAACATTTGATTAATTTTCTTGAAATTGTTTTATGGATATTATAAATGGTTTATTGAGTTATGCAAAAGGTGAAAAGAAGGTGTAGATATTTTTTTGAATGTGTCTGACCAGAACTGATATATATATGTGAATATTGATTTTGGTAGCATGTGGTGACTATTTGAGCACAATACGGGAAACCCGGGTATCTAGGTGGGCTAACGTGTACTAGTACGCTAGTGAACGGAGGGGTTTTGACCATGGTTCACTTAGCAACTCTGACATGGATAACACTAACAAAACTATAATGGAGATGATTGGAGACCACTAGGTTATTCGTATGCTCCCTACTAGTGGCTCGTTCATGAGAACGAATTTCGTTATGGTTACTTTCATCGAGGTACGAGGTACTTGGGGCTCACAACAAACTAGTACCTAGGGGGGTTCCTATGCTTGGTGCTCGTGGCCTTTTTGGCATTTAAACTTTCTTTATGGTATTTTGGGATATGAAAACCAGTAGCTTGAATGTTTTATTCAATTTCACTGATTCTTTATAGTTATCCCCATTGAAAGTTATTTTCTTTTCAAAGTTTCACTTTTAGAAATAAATGCCACTATTATCTATTTATAACTCTTGCAAGCCTTTTATTTTACAATGCCTATCACTTGAAATCCTTGGGTGATATCCTATTGGGCTTAGTCTCACACCCTACTTACACCTTTGGGTGTAAGTAGACATGATCATGTTTGACACAGGCAAAGGAAAAGCCTTGGGCGATGGCGGTTCGGGTTGCAAGTTTCTCTCGATGGTGCGGTGTTGTGGAGACGGCTTGTGGGTGATGACCCCTTGTCGTGTGGAGTCTCATGGGCTGTTTGCTGCTACTTTTATGTACCTTTGGACCTCTTGTGTCTTGTTTAAACTCATATACTAAGTTATGAATTTTTATTAATTCTTGTTTGGCATAATTTTTCAGATTTGGTTTGTTGTTTGTTTTTGGTTATCTTATGAACCCAAACTCAGGTAAATCGTTCCCAAATGATTTTTTATGATACCCGGGCACTTGTGCCATCCCGTGGGGATGGGGAACGCCCTTCGGGTCTTGCCATGAGCCGGGTTTGGTGCTGGTTTGATGGAAACCAGATTCGGTTCGTGACATTTAGGATTCTACCAAAGTTTGGAATTTATAATATCAATATGTGCAGTAGATTGTTAAGTTAAATGGAATTACCTCTTTGCATCGACCAACAAATAAATCTTATTACATAGTTACCTAATCCATAACTCAATTGGAATAAAGGGAAATCCTTATTTCCATGTGCTATTGATTGTCCCTTGGGAACCAAAAAAATAGTATGGGGGAATGATTTATACAAAATATAAGTCAATCAATAGAGAACATTGGATGAGAGATACTGAATATTTGTTATATTGATAACTCCTCAAGGAGAAAACACCACAAAAAGAAAGATAAATATCCCAAAAAGGTACATTATAAAATAAATTACATAATATAAATCAATAGATAAACCCCAAAATCTCTCTGTAATGAGTGGATCATAGATCGACCAATCACTTTCTTCACTACTATTCCTACTAGTTAAGCACAGATAACACCACCATATTGAAATTTCTATTACCCTGGACAAGGAAATACATAATATTCAACCACTTAGGTGAAAAGGTAGGATTTGAGAAGAAAATCCCAGTATTATATGATAAATATTTCTATAAGTAATTACATAAAAAATAAACCATTTATGTGTTATAAAAACAAGGCATTGAAAATAATTTTGGAATTTTAGTCAAAAAAACCATCCAATCCAGTATATTAAATATATAAAAAGAATATGGTTAAATGAAATTTTTCAATAAATAAAAGGTAATGAATAAATCATTTTAATAAAGACTATAATGTAATAGTCAAATCAAAATAAATCACAATAGTGATGTTACCTAAGGTTCCTTAATTTCATGTTAGAGGATCCTTATACTACTCAGTCAATCTATCATGGGTCATAGTCTTCACAAAACTCTAAGTATCAATCAATTGGGATGGAATCAATCAAAAACCCATCATGTAAAATCATGATGAACATAGTTTAGTTATATTTTTCATCATCAATCCATTTTTACAGTGTTAGATTCCCTGAATGCGTTTCCAAATAACCCACTAACTTCTCATTATCACATGTTCATTCAATCAATCAATTGATCAATCATGTGAACATAATTTTTTTTCATTTAAATTATTCATTCATAGTTCAATTTCCCAACTTTATGTTATAACATGGCATACAAATTTTAAAACCATAACATATACTTGCATTAAATCCAAGTCAAGCAAAATCATATTTCATTAAATGAAAATTTTCTCATGAATAAACATCAAATCATTCATAGACTTTTTTATCATAAAATCTAATAACTATTACAAATTCCATGAAAAAGTTGTTTCAATAAAAAAATCCATTTTGTTAAAATCAAGAATTAATATATTTTAAATTTAGGGATTATGAATCAATTAAAAATATGATTCAAATCCAAAATAAATTTAGGTTTCCATTGTAGGGAAAATTATTATAGAATTACTTTCCATTTGAAATATGATAAAAGATCACTAAAAATGGGAACCTCCAACAGAGAGTTGAAGGTGATAAAAATAAAATAATAATCACTATAGTCACAATTCATCAATTACATGTTCTAAATCCATACATATCATGATGATTAAAAACTATCGAAGATGGAGAAAAAAGAATAAAATGGGGATTCCAAAACAAAGGAGGGGTCACTTACCATATAGGAATCAATTGAATTCATAAGGAATTCGATCTGATAAGATAAGTGGTTAGAGTATCGAAAAATACCTTTAGAGTGCATAAAAAATCCAATGGTTAATTTAATTTCATTTAAAAATATATTATAATTTATAATGGGGGTTTAAATACATTAATTAGGACATTTAGATGATTAAAATCCCATCACACAATTTCTTGAATTATTTCAAATTTTTAGATATAACTGTGTGCCTTACCATTTTTACTTACTATGATTCATGTGGTTAGAGAAGGGTTTGGTTTCCTTTTCAGAAAAACCATGCATAGAACATGAACTCCCTCTTAGGCTATTAATAAATGGGGCATGGTTTGGCTTCTAAATTTTGAAAAGCATGTTCTATACATAAACACATCAATGTCCCAAGACAACTTTTTCAGGAGAAGTGGCATCATGGTTTAAATTATATGTGTTTGTGTACTCTAAAATCCCATTTTTGGAACACAATTTAATAGAATAAATCATATGGTTTTCCATAATCATGTACTAAATGGTCACATGGTAAAAAAATAAAAAAAATCACCACAATTGACATAAAAAAATATAAATCAAGATGTAAACATATGATGATAAAAACCAACGGATGAAATGACTTGAAATATGACTAGGGGATGTTACATGGTCCCCAATAAAAATGATTCCCAACCCCATAAATCATATCGAGGATCCTTCACCTCAAAGATATTAGGAAGAAACTATATAATTAATTCCAAATGCTCCCAAGTATAATTTTAAATAAAACCATGATACTATTTCACATGAACTAGAGTTATGGAATTCTCATAGAGAACTTCTATCTCATAATAAAAAATCTGATCTGTTTTCTCAATCAAGGATAAATCAAGTTCTGCATCAAGTTTTTCTCATCTCAATACATGAGATAGGTTAAATAAATACATCATGATTCCTAACATATGAAATTCAACATGGATAATTTTCCTATGAGTTATAAAATCTTAATTGTAATAAAAGTTTACAAAATTCTAAATAACCTAAAATGGTCCTATAAATATAATTGTTAGTTTCACTTGTTTTAAAAAATGTCAATGTCCCAACCCAGCTAAAACTATTAAAAACACCTAGTAATCATCTGAAAACTACAATCGATAGTGTCAACCATCAGTATAGGATTTATGTCGAATTAAGCCATCAAATTTCTTGAAAAAAAATTGTACATATCCACTGTATCTTCGAATAAGCTTGGCCCAACTAGGGATGATTCACTAATCAGTGAACAACCTAGTGGGGATCTACAAGTATGGTAGTATAAGGCCTTAAAATGTTCAATTTTAATTTATAATATGTAATTTTTTTTATATTAAACCTCAACAAAAAGAAAATGGTTATCCCAAAATCCACTAAAGTTTATAAAGATATAATGAATCATGGTTTAATTAATCTATAAATCTCATTATATTTGGCAATAAATTTTTGGATGATATTTCACACTCAAACTAACATGGGATCCCATTACCTCATATAGGCCTCTCAAAAAATGAGAACTGAATTGGGGATCCATATCAGAGTCTATAATAGATGTTACTTTACACAATTTTAATATTTCATTCATATATATTCATCCATTTTACTCAACATAGGTTGTTTCTTCAATTGGAATGAATTGATCTAATTTTTCAGTAAATAAAACACTAACCATATTGTATTATTACCATGATTGGTATGTGAAAACCTAACCCTAAAACCTGTTTAAATCTCTTCTCATTTCCAATTCATCACATGAAGGGGAAATAGAAAATCACAAGGCACCTGGTGCACATCCTTAACCTTTTGACATGTGTACCAAGGAGAAAAAAATGACTGATAACCTATCCCATACATAGACTTTTAAATCATTTTAGCATATTAGAAAAAATATTCATACTACCTGAGTGTACCACCCAATAGGAATTGTAGAAAACCTCCTACAACCACTTTTTTCTAAGTAAAGGGTATTATTTACCAACTCAGAATGCATATTATACCCTTATAAAATAGAAACCACTAACTAATCTTCTACCCAATATGTATATAGTCCATAATTCCATAAAACTATTCATTGATATGCTTCTCCCAAAAAATAATCATGAGAAGAGAAGATCATAACAGAACACATTGTAGAACAATCTTAGGATCATGTTACTAAAATCAAATCTAAATATACAAATGATATCAATCACATTCAACACTAATGATGATTCATTCAAATTTTGGTTTGTAATTATCCTTCTCAAAGCATTATAAATGAACTTACCCTTTACCAAGGGTATATGAAATGTCAAAATCAATGGATTTCTGGTACTTAACCCATAATCTTTGATGAACATTCATTTTTTGTTTTTGAAAAGATTTAACTCGAACTTGTTTGACTAGAATAGAAGGTAAAAATTCCCATAAAAGGTAGTTCATCTAACTATTAAGATCCTAAATCACATAAGAGAGTTCTAGAAGATGATACATATAGTTTTTCTCATGTAAAAAAATATATTTCCAACCATAGGCCACCACAAGATCACTCTATATGAGAATGAAACCCAAATGTGAACCAGATGCAACAGAAAAGATCACATAGACCTAACCAGCCTTAGGATGAGTTTACACTTGGGAAGAAGTCAAAAGGATCTTCAACCAAAAAATATTATTCTAAAATTTTGTATCCCATTAGATCTTCACATCATTTTAAATGAGACTAGTTAGTGAAGTTGAAAAAATTGAGAAGTATTTAATGTACAAGTTGTAATAACTTTCTAATACCAAGAATCTATGAATCTTGAAAACATTTCATCGTTTATCCCAAGTTTTAATATCCATAACCATATCAGGGTCAACATAATTTTTATGTTTTGAGAAGATATTTAAAAAGAACATCACCTAATGAATCCATAAATTACAATTTGAAATCTTACCATAAAATCAAAAATATTTCAATCTTTCTATAACTACTCTCATATGATGAAAATGATCTTCCTCGGTTTTATAGAAAACCATGATTTCATCCACAAACACTAACACAAATGAATCAACATGCTCATGTAATATCATGTTTATTCACTCTATAAATATAGCAAGATCATTTTTTAGGTATAAATTCACAAAATGGTTCTTGTAATATCCATACCTTCTCTACATGGTAGTCTTTGGGATATCATATTCTTTAATTCTAATCTGGTGATAACCAAACTAATGAAAAAATTATGAGAAACAATCTTCCTCACTAAATTGATTGAATTTTTTTTAATTTTGTGGAAATAAATAAATTTTATTTATCATGAAATAATTAAATTTCCATAAACCATTTAAAAGGTTAACGTCATTATCATCATTCTTAGAAAACAACATAGGTGGTTCTCAAGGTGACACCCTTATATGAATGATGCCTTTACTCAACAAACAAACCAATTGAATATTTTTCACCTTCAATTAAGTTGGTTCCATATAGTAATGTGGAATACATAAAGGCTAGGTTGAAATTACTATTTAAATAGAGAACTCCACCTCTCTTATCATTATTTGTACTAAAAATCCCTAGGGAAAAATTTTAGGAAACTTAAAAACTGTTGGAGGGAGATCACTACTAAATTATTCTTACACCTGGATATAATAAAACACATATATCACTATTCTCATATATTAAAAAGGTGTTTCTTCTTCACTCGACTTCAGATCCCATTCAAAATGGAAAAAATGGTACACCCCAATGATTGTAGTAATGGAAACCCACCAAAGTTAAAATTAAATCTAGGATTTTAAGAAATGATCCAATCCATCTCGATAATTAAATCCAAATTATTCATATCATTAACTAGAAAATCCTTAGATGAGATTGATCTCCAATAATGTTAGGGAAAAAGTGGTACATCATAGACCCTTCTCTGACTTCTTTCTAAGGGGAATACCAATATCCATCACATAAGACATAAGTTTCATAAGAAGTTTTAATAAATTCACAATGTGATTTGAGAGGGAAAATGAAATAAACCATTAATAAATTGGGTTGTTACTATAGATGAATCTATCGTAATAGTACCTACCACTATCACTAGACCTACAATAGATTCCTCTGGATATTAAACCAATGTGTGACAAATCTTAATTTCATGATTCCTAAAGTTTTAACCCCCATAAATCATAAAGTATAGGAAAATAAAAAGAATTGGGGTAGGTGAACCTTCACTACTATGTGGGGGTATAAAAGACATGAAATAACATATATATGTGAGTAGTTTGATTGCACAAATGAAAACTCATGGGTACCTTAGTAAAAACCTACTTCAAATCCCCAATAATACTACATATAAATATAGTACGTTGAAATTTTATAGACACTAAAGATGTTGTAATTGATTCCTTCTATCAAGATACACTATTAGACTTATCCTGGTTCATATTTCCTTTAATGGAACTAACATAACTACCACCGGTATTAAGATGAATTTCTACCAACACTGTCTTACCATCCTAGTCAAGAACAACTATAAAATCTTTTTCCAACATGTCAACATAAGCGGTGAGATTTAGTATCAAAACATGATATTATATATCATATCAAACACAAATCATGAATCTATGGATTCTTAAACTACTCATTCAAGGAAATTTCAAGAGAAAACTAAAAAAGTTCAGAAATATGTATGGCATACCATGACACATTTTTATCACTTTTTTAGGCTAATAAATTCTATAAACATTTCTAAAACCATAAGTTATGAATAGAACCACTTTATGAAATAGATCTAAAAAATTCCCACTCAATGACTTCAAATTTATTCATCATAACCATCATATGATCCACCTCCTGTTAGTCCATTCAATAATAAAGGTAACAGATTTCATGTTAATTAAATGTGGGGTTTCCATAAACTCAAAAATTATCTCACTATTTTTTTTAAAAATACTCTACATAAAGGGGATCATTAAAGACTTGAAATGATGGTGGTTTACACTGAATAGACTTTTGATAATGATCTCTAATTTTATCCCTCAAAATTTCCACTTCCATGTCATAAATATGAATGGGTAAGGCTAATTATCCCAGTGCATGTACTACACACACCACTACCTCTACAAGATTTTGGTAAACTATAGGATTATCTTACTATGATTTTTTATTATCTTCCTCCTATGTTCAATTCAAACTTTTTCTTGGGGTATTAGTACTACATAGAACAAACATGCGACCCAGAATCATAATCATGGATTATTAGATCATAAAATGAATCAAGGAATAGAGGAAAATCATTTACATCATGTAAAATTGAATATTTTTGGACTTCAAAACACATATATATTTGTTTTAAAAAGTATAGAATCAAAAATTGTGTTCCTTATGTGCATCATCCCGAAGAACCCATGATTACACAAGGATCTATATAATGGAAGCTATCCTGGAACTCGTTTGTAGACAACCTAATGAATCTTTAAAATCTAAACTCATATATACCTGAACAACCGAAAATACATAATAAGATCAAGGGGAGATTTAAAACCTTCCATTGATATCAATTTATCATGAAAAATCTAAGATTCCCTTGTAAACCAATTTAAAAGGTGGTACTAGAATGGCCCGAACTCTGTTCCCTATCCATATGGGTTGGAAACTATCACATGGGAATCAAAAATTATTGTTGTTGAATTATTTGACCCGAATATCATCTAATAAATTGAAAATATAAGAATATAAATAGTATAAATTTGGTATTACCATCACTCCTCAAGAATAAAATACCATAAACAGACAGATAAAAATCATAAAAAGGTAATTCAAAAAAATAACATAATATCCATCATGATAGAAAACCTATAGTCACTTTGTAATGAGTGAATCACATATAGCTACCCAAATGTAACATAAATGGATATTACATCTCATTAGATGAATATTCAGTACATTACAAAATCGCATTCTTGAAGACCATAATATTTTAGTGTCTTTGGAAACATGGATACATAATCTTATATCTTGGTGAAAGATCATCAATGTTTTAGAAAATGATATTCCCATATATTACTCCTACTTAAAACCATTCTTTATATCTCGGAGAAATGAAACATAATAAAGGGTGATCTTAGATGTTCAATAATGGTAAATAATGTAGATATGTAAGCATAAGATGATAATAATGGTAATAGAGAATGAAAATAACATTTTAAGATCATACCATACAAATTAAAGACCATATACATGAGTCATGGCATAAATATTTACTGTTCATAAGACATGAAACATAAGGGTGATAAATCATCATAAATAAATCATAAACCATTAGATCATGTCATAAAAGCGTGGATCCATTACAAATAGGGAAAACCATTTCATGTGTCATGTTTAACAAAAAAAATACCATAAAAATAGTAGATCATGACACAAATTTTCTCATAGTCGAACAGGACACACTGGTTTCCCATTGTGGATCCATACACACCAATTTCCCACTATGGATTTGGAAACATGTGTCTCCCAATGTGGATCAGGACACACCTATTTTCAATTCTAGAATGCTTCCCACCTCTTTATTATTGTTGATCAATCCTGTTGACTTGATTCCCACCATTATCTCATAAGATATAAATATTTACCCTTTTCATTGGAGGGAGATATAGGTCTCACCCGTCACTTAATGAAATCAAACATACATGAACCAAAATATCATAAAAATTCATCATATCATAACCAATGAAATGAAATTTTAATCATTAACACATCATTATGTCATAACCTATGAGAAAAAGACAGCTTTCATAATAATATCATCATATAATAACCCATGAAAGGATGTGGGTTTCATAGGAATTTTATCATGGTATAAAACATGTAAGAGAAATAGGTTACAAAAACTATTTAAAATCATAAACATAACCCATTTAGAGATAAAATTAGAATTATGTCCTTATATCATATGCCTAGTAAATCATAATCTATATCAGCGGATGTCATATTAGAAAGTGAATGGTTTTAAAAGTTAACTTGGATTAATTTATAAATAAAATAACCTTTCATTAAAAATATTATTTTAAGGTATAAAACATCATTAAAATCTTTTTTATTATTTTGTATTAAAAAACAATGTAATAACAATTAAAAATAATTTAAATCATTTCATGTGTAGAATTTACATTCCACTTTGAAAAAAACTTTTTCAATCATAAATCATTATGAAAACCTTCTTCTTTGAAAATAACATTGAAAACATATAAATGATATTTCAAAAACCATTCAAAAAAACTAAACACAGACCATTTTTTAATTCCTTTTTTTGAATGAATATAAAATATTACTTGAAAACATTTTTGAAATCATTTTTCAAAATCATGTTTTTGAATAAAACACATATCCAACCAAAGATATAAATAAGGCTAGATTTTATTAAAAACACTTTGTCAATTATCATAAGTAACAAAGAGGGAAAACTGGTTCCAATACATTAATAAATATTGAACAACCATAGTAAAAGAAAAATCAATATAATTATTGATATATTAATCATAATATCTCTACAATGTAATCACAATCATAAACAATCCTAGTAAATTATGAGATTATTGAAATTAAGTCTTACTATTTTCCTAACACTCAAAAAAATATCAATGAAATAATATCATTACATAAAGATTAAAATAACATTAAAATAATTATATTCATGATAAAACATGTAAATGGATAGTATATACACATACTAAAAGAATATAGGTGCCTTACAAAACATGTGTCTCAAAGACAGACAATTGAGACAAAATTACATTACTGATTTTGTTACTTTTGAATTGTCAAAACATCCTAAAAGAGATATAATTTAATGGATATGTAAATAACCATAAATTTAAGAGTAATAATCATATAATAAATTCATAATATTTATATAAAACACAGAAATGAAATGGGTGGTGAATATGGCATAAGTCTCATCTAAATAAAAGTTATATTAGGAATCCAATAACTACACAAGTAACTTTTTCATCGTGAGATCCCTGAAAAAATAAAATTAATTTTAATTTTTGAATATCATGTAATAATGGAAAATAAAGATATAAAATTTCATAGTGAATTATGTACAGAACAAAACATGAATAAGTGGTGAATGTGGTATATATCTCTCAGAAATAAAAGTGAGTTGAGAAATCCCTTAACGTGAGTATTTATTTCCATTATAAAAGTGAAAACCTCTTGAATAATAAATATTTGTTTATTATAAATCTAAAAAGGTACTATATTATTATATATATGACCATATATTATTTGATTATGACTTTATACTTCCCTTTTATTTACAATTATATGTTAAAGTTATGTTTGCAGTAACACTTGATTTGTTTTTCTTATATATTTTGACTTTTTATTCTTGATCCTATAGTAGAGATAATAATTTAACTATTTACATAATGTAAAAAATTATTTATATATCATATATATTCAGGTTATAAAACTCAATAAAATATAAAAATATGAAATTGAATACACCATTAATGTAGATGGTAGGTCGTATGTATACATGAACGTTGTTTTCATTTTCTTATTGTATTGAAAGAAAGAAAGTAAATGAAATATATGTATATATATAATCATTATAGTATAAATATTATTTCATTTATTTAATATATGTTTACTAAAACCATGCTTAATATATTCTACGTAATGTGTAAATGAATCAGATCACATTTAAGAGGTGGTAGTCCCACTAGTGCAAAAAAACGTTTAACACGTTGGAATTTTTCACGTTGGTTCTATATAACCGACGTGAAAGTCTAGAAAAATTGGTTTATCACTTATGTTATATAATTAACAAAATTATAAATCAATGAGAATTTATTTTTTACATCGCTTATAAAATAACCTATGTATAAAATACCGAGAAAAGATTTATCACGTTAGTTATTTTATAACCGATGTGACTGATCGAATCTGGGCACTTAATCATAACAGTTATTCTATAAACAATGTGCTAAATCAAATATCATTGAATTATCATGTCAGTTATAAAATAACTAATGTGAAAAAATGTCATCTGTCACATCAGTTATAATATAACTGATGTTATAATGGATTGTATACATTGGTTATTAAATAAACAAATTTATAAACATAAAAAATATTTTATCACATCTGTTATTTAATAACTGATGTGATAAGGCTTTTAAATGATTTATTGTACCCTGTATAATTTTATTTTGATTTCTTAGATTGGGAGACCTGTGACTCTTCACTCTCATGTGGAAAACCTAGAAAGGATTATTTTAATTCATTCCCTCCAACTTCTTTTTTCCAACATCATTCATCATCTTTATTATCCTCAAATCTATCAGGTTGACTGGAAACAATCAACTAAGACCCCCATGCCTCATTTTTATTTTTTATTTTTCATGATACCCTAAACATATGTTTTGAGATATTAGTTTTTTTATTGTTGTTTTTTTATCATGGTAACTCTCATAGTGTTCTTTTATAAAATGATGAATTATTTTCTAGTAAAATAATCCATGGGAGTGATATCAGGAAAGTTCTATTATTTTTTTCCTATCATGTGTGTTCTATCATGTGTTTGTGCGTATAATTTCATGTGTTTGGGGGTGGGCACTATCTAAGGGGTTGGGTATCGATGGGGGTGGGGGCTGTCTAGGGGTTAGGGGTCTTTCCAAGGGGGTGGTGGTGTTCAGGGGGTGTCCAAGGGGGTTGGGTGCTGTCTAGGGGGGTGAGGGGGATTTTCTAGGGGGTAAGTGGTGTTTAAGGGGGTGGGGTGGGGTTTAGGTGGTGAGGGGGTTGTCTAAGGGGGAAGGGGGTCTAGGTGGGTGTGGGGTGTCCGAGGGGTGGGGGGTTGTCTAAGGGGATGGGGTCTGTCCATGGGGGGTGGGGGTGTCCAGGGGTGGGGTGTCCATGGGGCGGGGGATGTCTACGGGGTTGGGGTGTCTAGGGGTGGGTGGGGGGGTGTCCATGGGGGTGGGGGAGTCCATGGGGTGTACATGGGGGTTTCTAGGGTGGTATCTAAGGGGGTAGGGTGTCCAAGGGTGGGGGTGGTTTCCAAGGGTGTGGGGGATGTCCAAGGGGGTAGGGGTGTCCAGGGGGTTGAGGGTGGTGTTTAGGGGGTGAGGGGCAGTACAAAGGGGTGGGGGTGTCCTGGGGGTGGGGGTGTCCAGGGGGTGGGGGTAGTCCAAGGTGTGGGGGTTCCTAGGGGGTGGGGGATGTCCAAGGGGGTGGGGGTGTCTAGGGGTGACCAAGGGGGCAGGGTGGTGTCCACGGTGTGTTGGGTTGTCCAAAGAGATAAGGGTGTTCAGGGGGTGTGGGGTGGTGTCCATGGGGTGATGGGGGCTATCTTAGGGGGTAGGAGTCTCAATGGGGTGGGGGTGTCCAGGGGGTGGGGGATGTCCAAGGGGGTGGTGGTGTGAAGTGGGTGTCCAAGGGGGTGGGGTCCGTGTCTAAGGGGGTG